>CM014278.1:24217725-24352272 GCA_004135705.1 Alloteropsis semialata | reverse complement strand
GCGCGGAGCAGGAGGCTCGGGCGGCAGCGGCTGCTGCACGGGCGACTGCGGGCGGCGTCGTGCAACCTTCTTCCCTGAGCTCGGCTTCTCATTCCTCCATGGCGTCCCTGGGCTCCGGTCGCATCCCCTCCGGCAGTTCCACCACGTCCAGCGCAAAGTATCCGGAGCCTCGTCCCCGTCGTCCTCGACATCAACTCCGGCAGCTACACCCGCTGGCGCGAGCAATTCTTGCTCACCCTCAGGAAGTACTCCCTTCAAGACCATGTCCTCTTCGATGATCCGGCACCAAACTCTCCTGATTGGGCTCGGATGGACTGCGTGGTGCGGTCTTGGATCTACGACACCCTCTCCGGCGACCTCATCAACCTCGTCATGAGCCGTGGTGATGGCAACGCCACTGCTCGCTCCGCCTGACTCGCCATCGAGGCTCTGTACCTTGGGAACAAGGAGGCTCGCGCTCTCATCCTCGACGCCAAGTTCCAGACTTCCGTCCAAGGCGATGTCTCGATCACGGACTACTGCAAGCGCCTCAAGTAGATGGCCGACAACCTCGGCAACCTCAGAAAGACTGTTACGGATCGTACTCTTGTTCTCAACGTCCTCCGTGGATTGAATGAGAAGTACCCTTCCCTTGGTCGTCTCCTTCGGCGCGGCCCGTTCCCCTCTTTCCTGGAGGTGGGTGATGATCTTCTCCTAAAAGAACTCACCTTGGGGACTCAGTCCACGGTGCCTTCTACTGCCCTTCTTGCCGGCGTCGTTGCTGGTGCTGCACCCGCTCCAGTCTCGACACGCACCTTTACCCCGCCTTCGGGCCGACCTAACACCGGTTCCAGGGGGCAAAGGCGGCTCCAACCGCAACAGCAGCAACGTCGGTTCCGGCAATTCTGGCGGCAACAAGGGTGGCCGTGGCAAGCGTGGCTCCGGTGGCAAGGAGACCAACAACAGCGGCAGCGGTCAGAACTCCTCTGGCGCCAGTTCTGGTGCGCCGCCTGTTGCGACTGGGCAGGGGGATGCACAGCTGGCGTAGAGGGAGAGGCGACGAAGGCGGTAGCAGGAGCCGTCTTGGCCATGGCCAACTCCTCGAGGGCCAGGTCATCACGCACTTGGCGGAAATCTGGAAGCTGGTTGGTACGGCGAAGATGAAGACCAAGAGCGGAGAAGCGCTCGTTGAGACCTCTGATGATGTTGAGGAGGAGCGTGCAATCAGAGATGGGCTCATCGAGATCGCGAAGGTCCTCGGCCATCCGCTTGTAGCGCCGGCAGTACTTGGAGACAGAGAGGTCACCCTGACTGAAGTTGCGGAAGGCCTGGTCGGCGAAGAGCACCTTGGTTGCATGATTCCCAAGGAATTGGGCCTTGATGCCGAGCCATGTGGTGCGAGCAGGGATGTTCCGCTCGGTCACAGCATCGGCGAGATCGTCGGAGATGGTGCCGAGAAGCCATGTCCGCACGACGCAGTCCATGTGCACCTAATCCGGGGAGTGGGGCGCAGTAACGTCAGAGAGGACGTGCTGCTGCAGAGAGAACTTCCCAAGGGTGAGCAGGAAGGATTCTCGCCAGCGACCGTAGAAGGTGGAGTTGACGTCGAGGAGAACGGGCACAAGGGCGCGAATGTTCGGCACAGCCACCGCCTGGGCGTGCAGATGAAGGAGGGCAGCCGCCTCGTGTTGAAGAAGGGCGGCGACGAACGGATCGCCGTCGTCGTCGTCGGAGGAAAGTTCGTCATCCCCATCTGGGGCGGTCTTGGGGGGCTCGGCCGCTGCACGCTCACAAGCGGCGCGGTCAAGAGCAGCGCGGTGACGGGCGTCGGCGTCCTCACGTGCCTTCTGAGCAATGGCGACGTCGCGCTCAGCCTCTTGCGTGCGGGCGAGAGCCGCGCTGCGTGCGAGATCTGCAGCCTCCTTAGCAGCGCGAGCATCGTCAGTGCGCTTGAGTTCGGTAGCAGTATCGGCGAGGGAGGTGGCGTTGGGGTCGACGGGGGAGGAAGAGCCAGACATGGCGAGCGGCGCCTGCGGCGCACTGAGAGCAGCGCCGGGGAGGCGCGCTAGTAGGGTAGCGGAAGCGAGAGGTCACGATCGTGACGGTCTCTTGATACCATGAAAGCAATAGAGATTGCAGGGAATAGTAGATTGATTAATGAGAGGCAAAGCCTGTGTACATATATAGGCAAGGAGTCCTAGGGTTTGGTTTATAGAAGGTACCAATCACGGAGTCCTTGCCTAATACAATCAATCCTATGCTTAACCCTGAAGGCAACCACAGCCAATAGGCTGGGCGCCGGCCTAAGCAGGCCTTGGCCTAGAGGCCCAGGCCCTGACCTAAAAGCCCCTAGAAACACTTCTGCTAACAGAACAAAGTGGGGCATGCAATGCAAATACGCAATGTGAACTTGTAGGTGCCAAGAAAACAAGATGGGTACCTTTTCTTTTCTTCCTCTTCTATCTTTAGTTTTTCAGATAAATTTATTTGCTCTGATCCATGACTTGGGCTGCGTGAGTTATTTACAAATGAACTTGTAGTGCTCCGACTTCTCTGTCTTCTGCGTCGCCTTGGAGATGGTGGGCCTCTATGCCTTCTCAGAGTTGGTGAGTTGCTTCTATCCCATAGTGGAGAAGGAGACCGAGTTTTTCGCCTAAAAATGGAGAAATGGAACTTTAAAACTTTAAATATAACAGCAGAAGGTTTTATTCATTATATTTAACTATAAGCAGAAGTGTGTCTCTGCAACACGGATACGTCAGTTCACCCTAGTATCCCGTGTAGAATCAATTAGTCCTTCTGGTAACTAATCTTGTATCCTTCTTGTTTGATTTTTCCCAGGCATAAGTTGATGGCAGCAACAATTGGGGATGAAGCAGATGATGACGAAGAAGCCTTAGTTACCAAGCTGCACCTCATAGCTGGCTAGCTAGGCTGCACCTACATTTACAATTTTAATGTGTCCTATATTTTAAATTTTAAAAATAATAATAATAAAGGTATCTGTGCATCGCTTTTTTTTGGGGGGAAAATGGTGTCTCCACATATCCGTATAAAACCGATACTGATAAATGTATCCATGTTACATAGGTCAGCATGCACTCCATAGCAATGGAAAAAATGTATTCATATCGCAATCCCAGATAGCCATATAAACATACATGCTGAAAAATGCAAAAAGAGACAAACACATCCATTGAGAGTAAACAGGTTGATCTGGTTGGGAGTCGAGACCATAATAAACTACTCCATCCACTCATTTTTATAAGGCGTAGTTGGACTGTCTGAGTTCAGGCTTTGACCAACAATTAGTCCAATAATAAGTGAGTTATGTGCCAAAAAAAAATACTGGATTCATATTTAAAAGCATTAGCCAATGAATATGATTTTGTAACTACTAATAAAATATTATACGAAAAATTACAGAAAAGAAGCTAGATTTTGCAGTCAAATTGTGCCTTGTAAAAATGGACGGAAGGAGTATGTTCTAAGTGATCAACAGAACGTAAAAGCACTAGTTGTACGATTGATCCCCATTGTTACTGATATTATCATAAAGCATTAGCAGCCAAGAAACTTAACAAGCACGGTTGGCAAATAAGTAACTAACACGAAACAGAAGCGGAAGACCAAATCAATCAGTGCCACCATTTGACCACATGAGCTCCCTCCAAGTCACAATATTGGTCTATCTTATGAAACCATGGTTCAAAAGATTTCATCAATTAACGAAAACAAAATGTAGTTGTTTCTGTATTTCTGATCTATATCCTACTTTAATTTAGTTCCATGAAATATGTGTTCATTTATCATTAACTTTACCTGCACACAGTGCTTCCTTGGTTTGTATATATGGTGCCGTTGGACAAGATATTGCAAACCAAAATCTAGAAGACAGAAGAAATCTCAGAGATCATGTTGGGTTTCATCTCAAGCCTACCAATTTTGATTGGTCCTAAAAGGCTTTCTTGTTATTGTTGAAGAAATCTTAAAGACAAGATGGATGTTCCAGATATTCTTAAACATTTTTTCCTCACTAATATTTCATCGCTTGTACAACAAAGTTTTTTCCTTTGCACTTTGCAGTTACATATGCATCGATAATCCTATTGTCTTCAACTTCATATTTTACCAAGCTGTAACGGATATGTTGAAAGTAAAGCTCATTTACTACCAATCATATCCATGTAAGTCCTAAGTTGCACATTTGTTTAGGGCTACTATTATAAAAAGGGAAAAACACATACCGTTTCCTCTAGACAGTTGATGCATCTGTACTATTAATATGGTGTTTGTGTGCTCTCGATCACATGGACATCAGGCTACCAGGGAAATTCTTTATATGCAAAACAGAAATTAAGCTAACCAATATCCTTACTGAACCAACAAAAGGCATCAATTTGCAAATTGGGTAAAAATATACTACTAGAGGAGCTATTGAAGTGGAAAAAGGCACCAAGCAGCTTTCAGGTTTATGGATGTATCTGAGCATCAGCAACATAAAGTACAAAGACATTGACCCCTCTGCTAAACCAAGCATAATTCTATTCTAAACTAAACAAAACAAAGCATGCTCCTTTACTCGAAAAAAAAAGGAACAGTTGGATCACGCCAAATTCCAGAATTTGTTCCATATAACATTCACATTTGACATTATTAAAATTCTCAAGCTGACTTCTAGAGAGCGACAAGTCCAAAATATGGTGCCTAGATATATATGGAGTGGCAACAGGTTTAGGATACTGCACCGCTGCTTGCACTGCTGCACATACAACAGCTCACCCGCAAAATATGGTGCCTAGATATATATGGAGTGGCAACAGGTTTAGGATACTGCACCGCTGCTTGCACTGCTGCACATACAACAGCTCACCCGCAAGGAATATTGTGCCTTCTAGTAATGCGCAGTTTAGATTTCATACAAATTTCAATATAGACTTTAAGCCCAGAAGAAAGTATTGGATAAAATGAATGGTTGGAACTAGATGAATACACTTCTATTGTACTGCATCCATTCATATAGCCGCCATCCTTCAAAGAGGGGGATTGCAAAGACAAAAGGCAAACAATATCTGATACTACTAATCAGTCATCACCGTCCAACACATGTGATAGTGATAGGAGCCAAGATGCTCATAAGAGCGTAGCAGTGGACGAGCGGCGGCAGGGGCTACAATCCCCGGCATCGACGCGATGCTGTGCTCACGCACAAAAAGGACACACAGAAGATGCAATCGAGAGAGGAAGGGAGCTCAAGGGAAAGGACCAACTAACGTGTTGATCTTGCTTGATTCATTAATGACAAAGTCTTAGCTATATATAGCCCAAATCCAATCTGCTAACAAACTGACTCCCTAATCCTGCTTCTAACATGTGCCTGAATCCTTTGTTTAGTCATGATGACGCTTGTTGCGACGCTGGTACTGAAGCCCGGTCCAAAGAGATAGATTGGGAAAAGGAATTCTTGGATAGAATGCCCTGTTTGTGTACATAAACAGATGAAATTCATTTTTAGGGTTAACAGCTGTTATTCTACTTAAGCATGAAATGTCTACCTCACATTTTAACAGATTGGGTGTGAACACTGAGCAGGTATCTAAACGATGCACAAACCTAATATGTTCCTTCTTTTTTTTTTCTTTACATGTCTCCCTGACTTTAAGTGCCTTCAAAAAATCATATCCCAAAAAGTATGTTGACGCGAAAACGTGCCGCGTCAAATACTAGCAAGCGCAGAGAAGCTCTTTGCAGCTTCTCTGAGCACACCGGTCAGACCGGTCCTGGTGACCGGTCAGACCGGTCCTCGCCGGGCAGCTGGGAGCTCGGCGAGAAACCAACGAGCGCTCGTCCGGGAGGGACCCCGTCAGGATGTGCGCACCTTGGGTTGCCCTAGGCTCGGTCAGGCCAGCTAGGGCGCCTTCAAACGTCGTCGAGACGAAGGAAGAACAGCAATGGGGTTGGAAAAGCTAGGGTTTAGAAGGTACAGAAAAGTAAAGGTAAAAATAGTAGATTTGATAAATTCGATTGGATCTAACTCAATCGGCCGAATCCCTTTATATTTATAGAGAGGGTAGGACTTTTCCCGCAAGGAATAGGTTTTACAACTTGTAATTAACTAAAACTAAGAGTCCTAATCGGATTACAGGGGTACACCGGTCTGACCGGTTCCCCGGACCGGTCAGACCGGTCAGGGTCCGGATTTCCTAATCCTTGTTCTATTTGCCAATTTTGGTCGCGAACACATGCTCTCTTATTCCGTTTGTCTTGTTTATCCGATCGGCAAAATTCCAAAGGGGGATAGAAGAAAGATTCACAATAAAAGATCATCGAGTAGTTTATGCATGCATTCAGGCCAGCAACTCTGCGCGCAGAGAGCACCTGGTGTCGGCCAGAGATGCAACATCGATATATGTATGATTCTTTCTTCCAGCACAACAACACCTCCAAGAAGATCCGCGGAAGAATATCACAATAGTAATAGTCAAACTAACTTGGTGACAGAGAACCGAACATCGAAACTAGCAGAAAAGATAATTCAATCTAAGCTCTGGTAAAAAGGAACCTAGAGAGAGGAGAGGAGGGGGATTTGGGGCAGTACCGGGAGGA
The DNA here is from genome assembly GCA_004135705.1 of Alloteropsis semialata. Taxonomy (NCBI): domain Eukaryota; kingdom Viridiplantae; phylum Streptophyta; class Magnoliopsida; order Poales; family Poaceae; genus Alloteropsis; species Alloteropsis semialata. The sequence goes on along the minus strand of CM014278.1, from coordinate 24,345,687 downwards.
GTAGGGGGAGCAGCTGCGATCTCGTCGGTTTCTCCGCCTGATGTACAGCAGAGAGGGAGAGCGCCGCCGGCGGAAGGGCTGAGGCGAACGGGACACCGCGCGAGGCATCCGACCTTTTGCCGTGTTCTCCGGGCTCGGCTTGCGCTTGGGTCGACCAGAAATTTGCTATTTCGCTCACTTCCCTCGCCAAAATGCCATCAATTTTTTAGTTGCCTCATAATGCCATTATAAAAGTAGATTCATATGTTAAATCTTCTTCTCTCTTTTTTATTTTATTTGTTGAATTTCCACTTCCTTTTCCAATTCAATCTGCCCAAATTGCCCTAAAGACTGAATTTACGTGACCACGAAGAGCCCAGCCTAAACGGGTTCTTTTGCGTGAGGAAAATTTGCGTTGGTCGTTTCACCCCACTCGGCGGTGTCGACGGCGGGGACAGCGATGGGGGCGGGGCCAGGCCGGAGGCGGCTCCTTGAGAACGGCGCGGGGGACGGAAGCGTCATGAAATCGAATTCAGATATCATATTTTACTATATTTTAATTTAAATAAGAATTAAATACGAATTTTGTCAGATACGAATACGGATACGAATGTTGTTTATTTTTGTCGGATACGAATACAAAACGAATACATCGAATATGGATTCGCATTCGGATAGATGGTTTCATCATGTGTTAATTCTTCACGGATACGGGTAATATCGGATATTTTATATTTTATTCGAATACGAATATGGATTCGGATAGAGAAAAGTAACAAAAAAATGAATTCGGATATTTTCATTTAACATCCACATTAAAATCGAATACAAATACGGATATCCATATTGACGTTTTAGTTGAATACGAATACGGATAATTCGGATGTCTCAACATCCGAATCCATCCCTACAAGCGCGGTCGCGGCGCGGTCAATGACCTGTTGCATGCGGTCACACTCGTCCTGCGGCACCAGCAGCAAGTCCTCGAACCGGCCAACCGCCCTTAGCAAAACATTATATCTGAAATATGGTCAAATCAAGAGAGATCTCTATTGGAATTACCGAGACTAGTAAAAAAAGTCCATGAAAAATAAATGTTGGAGAGAGATGGAACACACACATTTAGATAAGTGAACATGTGCAAGTGGCAAAGGATGATCCCGAGACACAAATAAAGTTCTTATTATCGGATTGCACATGGTTGGAATATTAAGTATGGAATTGTCTTTAAGGCACTTGGAATATAATGAAGCAAAAAGCACTAATGAGTATTTTTCTTCTTTTTCTTTTCTCATATATTTTTTTCCTTTCTTTGAATTTTTCTTTTCTTTTCCTTTATTTTTTTGATATTTTTGCTCCTTAAAACCTTTGGCAACATAATATTTACTCAGTAGCGAAGAGTAAGAGATGATGCGATGACTCTTTCCCCATGTTTAAACGATTGCTCGTCCTTGAGCATAGAAGTGAGGAACCAAATGGTTGCTAGAGCAAAAAGAATTCCATCTCCTTTTGAAAAAAATCACTTCAATCTTCAGAGAGGTTTCGATGCCTCCTAATTGCTGGGGAATTGGCTTGCCAATAAACTTCGTAGTAGGGTTAAAACTCATCTTTATCCATTTGTCTTCGTTCATGTTTTTAGAAAATAGATCGCCTTCGTGCAAATAGCTGGGTATCACGACCAGATGTTGCCTTCGGCGGTTATTCCCTCTGGCAGGAGGGGAACGAAGGCTTGGTGAAGTTCACGCCTATTCAAGGGTGGAGTGTTCGCCTTCGTCCGGGAAAATGATGGGAATCTGCATGAGAAGCACCAGTTTTGTTCTGAAGGGCAAGGCAAGACCACGGGCTGTAAAGAACTCTCGAGACAAAGGCAAAGGTGACTCCTCTAAGGTGAACGAAGCCAAGAGAAGCAGGGTCAAACATGGTGCCATCAGTCTGACTGTTCACACCTACAAGTGTAAACTTACCGCAGTACCCCTACAATGTTTGAGTTGTATAGTCAGGGGAATGACACTCAGTTTTCAGGGGTATAAACGGAATGTAAAATCTCTCTTGGCCTCCCTATAAAAGAGGAACCCTCACTGTCGGAGTTATCGTCCGGCAGTCCACCCGGGGGTACACAGATGGTTGATTTGTAGGCAAAGGGAGATCGCTGGACTAGGGAGCTCGAGGTAACACAGGGACACAGGGATTATACAGGTTCGGGCTACCCGGAGGTATAATACCCTACGTCCCGTGCTCGGGGTCTTGTATTGATCTGCTCGGCGTGGTCCCGGAGAACGACGGCGAGCTCTCGGTTACAATGGATGAATGGCGTGGGAATCAGATGAATGAGAGGGTCGACCTAGGCCGCTTTATATAGGCTGTCGGCCTAGGGTTTACAAGTCGGTTATCTCTAATTATGGTCCGGCTCAAATCAGGAAACTAATCCAAGTCGGTTACAATATAATCTCCGTGATCTCAGGGCGGGATCTGGACGAATCGCCGAATACCTTGCGGGCTAAGTCTTCTCCAATCTTATCCATTAAGTCGGGGATCCTCGTGGGCCGGCCTGGGGTCGGCCCACATCCTTGTCAGACATGGGCCCAGGCCGACTACATATCCGGTCGGTAGTGGGCCCAGGGGTACCCATATCCCACAAGTCCCCGAGCAACGTGCAGGCGCGTGTCGGACTGTCGATGAAGAGACGAAGCCTTCCTGGTCGGCTGAAGCATCTTGGTCGCTAGGTCGACACAAGGGTGGACGGTGCTCAAAAAAGAAAACCGCAGGCCATCCGGGGATGACCCTGGGCGGACCCGGGGCGGAGCCTCGAGTGGCGTAGCGCCGAGTCGTGGCCGAGTCGGGCGCCGAGGGGCTGCACCACTTGGGAACAGTGACACATCCTGATGGGGCATATGGAGGGCGACGCAAGAAGCCCTCCATATGGAGTAGTCCCCGAGCATTGGGCCGACTAGAAAAGTTGGGCTAATGGTCAAGAGAAAAGGATCTCCAAACTTCGGGGCAGTCAGGCCGCCTAAAGGATAAGCTTTGCCAGACGAGTCGTGACAAGAACAGTATTCACGTGATCGCACAGAGCGTTCCCGTGGTTAAATGAAGCCAAAAAGGATAAGGGCGGACTGAGCACCTCGAAGAGAGGAGCTGCTGCGTGGCACAGAGCTCACGTGCTGAACAATGCAACCGGAGTCACATGCTATCATTTAGCTCGAGGCTATAAATATACGCCAAGGCCCTGAGCCTTGCGGTCATTAGAAGATAGGTATATTACACACCATGTTGGGGACTTGTTACTGGGTTTATCCTCCGAGGAGGATCATGGGGACTTGATAGCGTGGTGCTAGAAGAGTGCTTGCGAAGATCTTGAGGTGTTGATTAGCGTCTGAGTGCTGTCCCATTCACCCCTGCATTCCCATGTGACGAGGGTCATGTGGGGTGAAATGCTTTGTAGAGCAAGGGATACCCGGAGGCATTCGCTAACAGCCCTCTATTGGTGCTGTCCCGTCGACGGCTGCAGTGGTGCTACAAGAGAGCTTGCGAGGAGCTCATGTGGGCCAAGCTTGCTTCGGATGCAGCACTAGGCGCAGGGACGAGTGCCCCAGGCCGTCATCTTGACGGTTGACGTGTTTGATGCTTGTAACCGGCCCCTTGACCGGCTCCCTCTGTAATTTGTAATCCTTGTATTGAATCTTTTCTCCTTTTCATTTCTTATAAACGCAATATCTGTGTCCCTGGACCTGGGGGTCAAGAGAGGCTTTGTAGGTTCGCACAATAGTACCAAGTTATGGAGTCTTCTTGGTCAACGTGCCGAGGTCAAGAGCGCCGAGTTCCCAAGGGTCGGGGCTGGCCGAGTCCGGAGACCCGTTGACCGGAGTCTAGAGCACCGAGTCCCCGAGGGTCGGGGCTGGCCGAGTCCGGAGACCCGTTGACCGGAGTCAAGAGCGCCGAGTCCCCGAGGGTCGGGGCTGGCCGAGTCCGGAGACCCGTTGACCGGAGTCAAGAGCGCCGAGTCCCCGAGTGTCGGGGCTAGTCGAGTCCGGAGACCCGTTGACCGGAGTCAAGAGCGCCGAGTCCCCGAGGGTCGGGGCTGGCCGAGTCCGGAGACCCGTTGACCGGAGTCAAGAGCGCCGAGTCCTCGAGGGTCGGGGCTGGCCGAGTCCTGCAGCGAAAGAGCCGTTGGCACGCAGCGAGCCGCTGGCCCGCAGTTAACGGGACTTCCGCGGTTTCCGTCCGTTAGTTACGGCGTCGTTAGGGTAATTCGGATCGGCGGAAGGGGATAAATCGGATCTGTTCACCGGCGGCTTTTACCACAGTTACTTTTCCAAATCGAGAACCATCCCGCGCCTCCGCCACTGCTTAGTGCCGCCGTAGGAGCGATTCGCTCACCGCCCATTCGCCGCCGGATTTCAAACGCCGCTGCCACCGCTACTTGTCCACACCGTGCCGGAGCGCTTCAGCGGAGATGGCGGACATGAGGGAGACGTCGAGGACGCCGGCGTCGGGGGAGGAGACTAGCACTTTGCGTCACCCGACTGGCCACAGCCTTGTGCTGTTTAAGCACCCTTTTTGACCTGCAGACCACTGCTCACGGAGAGGACGGCTTACCCTGCTACACTGCTCGGCTGGGAGGCTTATGTGTAGGGGGCACGCAGGTTGAGCACGGAGCTCAGGGCTTCACAGTTGAGGACTCGGACCAGCCGGGTTAGCTCAGTAGTCGCCGGGGGGAATATAGGGTTGGGCAAGGACTCGGGAGTTGGAGTAAGCGGGTACTCCCCCAGGTATCGTGGTGAAGGAAACATATTCTGGGTCGGGCCCAGTCCCCGAGCATCAGCATGAGTGCCGGGTAAGGAGTTGATAACAAGCCAAAAAATGAGGCAGAGAAACTTTTATTGATATAAGACCGAGGATACATAGCTTTGTTAAATTCTACGGATAGAACTTGACGAGATGCTCGATGTTCCACACGTTCGGGACGGGGTCGCCGTTAGCCCACTGGAGGCTATATGTTCCTGGCGAAACAACTTCTTTGACAATGAAGGGGCCCTCCCAGGGGGCTGATAGCTCATGCTTGTCTTTGGTGGACATGACTCGGCGCAGAGCCAAGTCGCCAACGTTAAGGGAGCGTTCTCGGACGTTTTGGTCGTGGTAGCGCCGTATCTGCTGCTCATGTCTTGCATGCCTGACCAGTGCGGCGAGTCGATGTTCTTCTAGGCAATCAATGTCGACCTGGCGGCCGATTTCTGCTTCTCCTTCCTCGTAGTGCTGGATGCGCGGAGCACCATGGGCGATGTCGGCTGGGAGGACGGCTTCGGAGCCGTACACTAGGAAGAAGGGAGTATATCCCGTTGCTCTGCTCTTCTGGGTGCGTAGACCCCACATGACATGAGGTACCTCTTTGGCCCACCGGCCGGGGTGCTTGTTGAGTTCGTCATACATGGCTTTCTTGAGTGAGTCCTGGACCATACCATTGGCCCGCTCAACCTGGCCATTGCATCTGGGGTGCGCCGTGGAGGAGCAGTAGACGTTGATGCAATTGTCTTGGCAGAAGTCCCAGAACTCATGGCCTGTGAACTCGGAGCCAAGGTCGGTCACGATGCGGTTTAGGACCCCAAACCGGTGGGTAAGCTCTTGGATGAACTTGGCTGCTGTGGCCGACTTGGTGTCGGTCACAACCTTATATTCGATCCACTTGGTGAACTTATCAACCGCCACCAAGATGTGCTTGAATCCGCCCGAAGCGGTTTTGAAGGGCCCCACGTCGTCGAGTCCCCATATGGCGAATGGCCAAGATGGGGGGATGGTCCTTAGCGCCTGAGCCGGCAGGTGCCTTTGTTTCTGGAAGAACTGGCAGCCGGTGCAGCAGCGCACCAACTCTTTTGCGTCGGATAGGGCCGTTGGCCAGTAGAACCCTGCCCTGTAAGCCTTGCCGACTAGGGTGCCGGCCGCCGCGTGGTTGCTGCAAGTGCCCGAGTGTATATCTTGCAGGAGGGTGATACCTTCGTCGCGGAGGACGCATTTCATGAGTATGCCTGTGGAGGCGGCCTTTCTGTACAGGGCGTTGCCGATGACGACGTAATTTGTCGCTCGCCGAGTTAACTTCTCGATTTCTTCCTTCGTACCCGGTGACCAGTTCTCTATGAGGAAAGTGATAAAGGGGGCACGCCAATCTGCTTCCACCACGAGAACTTCACTAGTCGGCGGGCCGCCCGGGGGTGCTCCGAGTCGGGCACGGGGTTGCCATCCTCAAGCATCTTGATGGACGGGGTGCGCAGGTCTTGGACGAAGACGCCGACTGGGACCTGGGCTCTGGTGGATCCTAGCTTCGATAAAACATCGGCGGCGACATTGTCTTCCCGGAGGACATGGTGGAACTCGAGCCCATAAAAGTGGGCTTCGAGTTTGCATTCCTCTGCACAGTATGCGCTCATGGTTTCCTTGGTCGTGTCCCAATTCTTGTTGACTTGTTCGACAACGAGCTTGGAGTCGCCATAGCACATTAGCCGCTTGATACCCTGCGACACCGCGATCCGAAGACCGTGGATGAGGGCCTCGTACTCGGCCCTCGTTGTTTGTGGCCTGGTAGTGTATCTGAAGAACGTATTTCAGGTGCTGCCCCTCCGGGGAGATGAACAGCACTCCTGCGCCGGCTCCCTCAAGGTTGAGGGCGCCATCAAAGTACATCTTCCAGTGCGTTGGTCGTTCTGCGGGGGTCGGCTCCTGGGTTTCCGTCCATTCGGCCACGAAGTCGGCCAATATTTGGGACTTAATGGCCTCCCGTGGCTCGAAGTTGATAGTGTGCTCGCCGAGTTCAACGGACCACTTGACTATGCGGCCGTTGGCATCCCTGTTGTGGAGAATGGCCCCGAGGGGGAAATTCGAGATGACTCGAATGACGTGTGCCTGGAAGTAGTGGCGTAGCTTCCTGGCAGTGATCAGGAGCGCGTAGAGCAGCTTCTGAGGATGGGGGTATCGGACCTTGGACTCGCTGAGTACTTCGCTGACGAAATATACAGGGCGCTGGACCTTGTATGGGTGGCCTTCTTCTGGCCACTCGACGACTAGGGCCGTGCTGACCACATGAGTGGTAGCTGAGATGTATAGGAGGAGCTCTTCCCTGGGGGTCGGGCCCGTGAGTACCGGAGGTGTAATTAGGAACTCCTTGAGGTCGGCCAGGGCCTTGCTTGCCTCAGGGGTCCATTCAAACTTGTCCGCCTTCTTGAGGATCATGAAGAACGAAAGTCCCTTCTCGCCGAGCTTGCTGATGAACCGGCTCAGGGCCGCCATCATCCCAGTGAGCTTCATGATGTGTTTCTTGCACGTTGGTTCCTTGAGGTTGCGTATGGCATCTAGCTTGACTGGGTTTGCCTCAATGCCGCGTTGGCTGACCAGAAGCCCAGGAGCTTTCCTGATGGCACCCCGAATACGCACTTCGTGGGGTTCAACTTCCATCTGAAGCGGCGCAAGTTGTTGAAGGTTTCCTGGAGGTCAGCGATTAATGTGTCGGCGTCGTACGTCTTGACAACGACGTCATCCATGTAAGCTTCCACGTTGCGGCCGATCTGGCTCTGCAAGCATCCTTGGATGGCCTTCTGGTACGTGGCACCGGCGTTCTTCAGCCCAAACGTCATCGTCTTGTAGCAATAGATGCCGTGCGGGGTGATGAACGCTGTCTTGTCCTGGTCGGACGCCTTCAGGGCTATCTGATGATAACCCGATGTGACACCTCGGGTGTCACTACTTTAATTAAGTACCATAGTGAACCTAATTAAATCCTTAATGGCATGCATCATTCCATAATTATAATATTGTTTGCGCATATGTGTGTGTATGTGTGGCCAAATTAACCATCATAAGATATAAGGCTTAATTCCACAAAAATTCGAATCAAAACCAACTTAAAAAGTGCCATAGCCGCTAGGACAGTAAGTTGCGGTGCTCAAGGGAATGGTCACCGCAACAAACACGAGCCCTAGCAATTTTTAACCCATTCACCACTGAATGACCAACTGTTGCGGTGGCCTTCATGTCACCACCGCAGTAGTCGGTGGTCTCGGGTAACAGTGAAAAATCCTCTCTGGATTGACGGACTGTTGCGGTGGATTACCTACTTTTGCATCACCGCAACAATCCGTGAGGATTTAGTCTTTTATGCAATCCCAAGCACCTAATGTTGCGGTGCTAGGCCAAGGCCACCACTACAACAGTCGGTGGCCCGCGGATTTCGAATTTCACTTCGTCGGCACAGTGTTCTCGACCCCACAGACTGTTGCGGTGGTAGTTTTACCCCACCACCGCAACAGTCGGTCGCCAACCACCGCGCCGGCATGGGCGTCCTCAACGCTGGTATGGGCGTCCGCGCCGTCGTACACACGTGCCCGTGCCCTCTCGTGACACGTGTGAAGCTCAGGCCGCGGTGGTGCGCCACGTCCGCGCGTAGGGAGCAGGTAAACCACCCCGCCATCCCCTTTACCGCGCCCGGGCGTCCTCCCTCGATTCTACTCTCTCCACTCCGCCATTCTTCGATTCACCGTGCCATCCACCCCCTCACCTCGCCATCTTCCCGTCCAAGTCGTCCCCGGCCACTTCTTCCCCTTCCTTGCTCATTCCCCGAGCTGCCATGCCGCTGCCGGCCTCTTCATAAGCCGAGCTCGAGCCGTGAGCTGAGGGGAGGAAGCCCAAGGACCCTAGGAGCACACCATTACCGACGGTGTGTACGAGATCGACGTCGAGCCCGAGGGTGATCCCGCCGCCACCGAAGTGAACTACGCCACTACGCAAGACCCAGATCAAATTCCGGAAGGGCCCAAGGCCACCGGTGATCAAGAAGGCAAGCCCCGGAGCATAACCTACTGTGAAACTAACTCTCATTGCTTGTGCCTTATTTTTGTGCATTTAAGTTTTGAGGAGTTGTTTGAAACCTTAGTTGCATGATCCCTAGGTACCTATGTTTCACTACTAGTATATGTAGGTCATATAGAATGCTATGCTTAATTAGGGCCGGTAGAAGTCGAGTGATTGCTTTATCACTCGCGAGAGATAGGTTTTACTTTATAACAGTTCTTAAAGTTCGGCAAGCGGGGCTTGTGCGATATTCATGTTTGGTTGAATGTCCCGCTTGCACAGAAAATGGTGGGCTGAGGCATTGATTGTGTGGCGATGTTGGTCAAGCTTTTAAAGGTACTAATTGTATGCCGGGAAATATGGTAAACTGGTAAACCTAGTACTTGATGCAAACTGACGTCTGACGGACACTTCCACTCCATTGGGCGAGGGGTTGATGGCGAGTGTAGCAGTGGCCGTGGCACAGGTTTGCCTGGGGCACCTGGGGTCCGTTGGGGCGTGCACTCGGGTGGAGTGGGCTCTGATGGCAGACGGTAGGGAAAGATGGGAAAGGTTGCCCCGTGAGGTCTTGGGTGTCTCTCACAGGTCGTGCGATTAGGTTGTCCCATGCATGGTTAAAATCAACTCGAGTTGTCCGTCCTTCGCGGTTGCATGAAGCTGCTTGATCTCTTTTCACACGTCAGTGTCCTTGGGCCAATGTGTAGAAAGTTGGTAAAAGAGGAATGATGTTGCAATATGAATTAATTGTTTGTCAACATTGGTTGTATTGGATAGCTTGGCAAATTTAGTAATGGTTAGTTGCAATCTTAACCTGGCTAAAATATTGAAAATAGGGTCAAGTTATAGATGCTTTTGGGGAAAACAAACCCCAGAGCCATAAAGCCGTGCATGTCTAGAATTTATTTTTGGTCGGGTAAGTCATGCTGAGTAATTAGTACTCAGCCTTACTTGTGGCTAAATTTTATTGCAGGTAGTGTTGATGGCTATGATCCCGTGGCTGCTTTGACTTGGCCGTGCACTTTGCCTGAGGGCTGGATCGTGGAGCGGGTGCTGTCCGAGTCCGACTCGGGCCGCGGTGAGTAGATGTTAAGCGCGGGCTCCGCTTAATGTCTTTTGCTTCGACGTGTAGACTTCCGCTATAATATACTCTGGTTTGTAAGAAGATAAAACATATGTACTGTATTTGTATAATTATCCATGTGAACCGTGTGTTGTAAAATTTTGATGAGTTGTACTGCTTGAGCCCACATTTGAGTGGGACTGCTGCTATTTCGTTTCGGTCGAGAGAAAAAGGTGGTTTAATCGGGAAGGTATCCGACGGATTGCACAATTAACTCGGTTTAGGGGCATGGTGCACTGCTGTGATAGTGGTTCCATGCTCTTAAGCCGGATTAATTGGGGCGGTCTGCCACACCCGAGTAGCAGTCGAGAAAGCACAGGAGCACGCAGCCGGACGTAGACGACTTGATCGATTCGCGGGAGAGGAAAGGGGTCTTTAGGGCAGTAGCGGTTGAGATTCGTGTAATCAATGCACATTCTCCATTCGCCGGATTGCTTCTTTACAAGTACAGGGTTTGCAAGCCACTCTGGGTGTTTGCATTCTCTAATGAAACCGGCAGCTAGGAGCTTATTCAGTTCTACCCTAATGGCCTCCTTGCGATCTTGAGCGAATTGGCGCAGCTTCTGTTTGGCAGGCTTTGCGGTTTTGCTCAATTCCAAGGAGTGCTCAGCCTTCTCCCTCGGAACACCTGGCATGTCTGATGGCTTCCATGCGAAGATGTCTCAGTTGTCCCGAAGGAAGGAGGTGAGTGCGTCTTCCTATTTTGGAGTGAGCCCTGGCCCTATGAGGGCCGTCTTGGATGGGTCGTCGAGCCCCAAGCTTATTGCTTTGGGGGCGTCTGCAGGTGCCAGCGCGGTGGGATGCTGCTTCTGCTCCGGGAGTACAGGCTCTCGGGTGGCTGCCTTAGAGGCTTCTTCTGCCAGCAGGGTAGCGTTGCCGAGTTGATGAGACAACTCGGCTATCTTGATGGCCTCCCCGTCGCACTCGAAAGAAGTCTTGATGTCTCCACGGATGCAGAGGGTGCCATTGGGCGCCGGCATCTTCAGAACCAGGTAGGTGTGGTTCGGAATTGCCATGAACCGGGCCAACATGGGCCTGCCAAAGATGGCGTGGTAGGAACTCTTGAAGTCGGCTACCTCGAAGTACAGGAACTCCGTGCGGTAGTTGTTGGCAGTGCCAAACGTTACTGGTAAGGCGACTCTTCCTATCGGGTAGGAAGCTTTTCCTGGCACAATGCCAAAGAACGGATCTTCGGCGCTCAGGAGCCTGCTGTAGTCGAACCCCATGCTGTTGAGGGTGCTGGTGAAGATGATGTTGAGGGCGCTCCTGCCATCAATCAGGACTTTGGAGAGGAGGACCCTGTCCACGATGGGGGCGACGACGAGTGGGTAGGATCCCGACTCGGGGAGATGAACCCAGTGGTCGGCACGGCTGAAGGCGATGGGCATCTCCGACCACTGGAGGTACTCTACCGGCTTGGTGGAAACCATCGTCACTTCCCGCTTGTGGAGCTTTTCCTTGCGCCGATCTGGGAAGGCGCCGGGCCCCCCAATGATGACGTTGACCTGGCGGTCCGCGCGCTGGAATTCGCCATTGGCGTCGCGTCTGGGCGCCTCCGGCGGTGGTGGCAGTTGGCGTTCCTCGTCATGGTGGCGTTGATCGTCCCGGCGAGCCGGAGCATCGCGGTCGCGCTCGCCACGACGGTAATCGTCGCGGCGGTCGCGGTCTTCTCTGCGGTGATAGTCGTCCCACCGGTCAGCGTTGTAGCCGTCACGGCGGTAGTTGTTGTAACGACCACCGTTGTTGTTGTAGCGCTGCTTCTTGGTGGGCGGCAGGGCGCCGAGTTCTTTGAGGAGCGCATGACAATCACGGAGATTGTGTTTCGCGTCTTTGTGGAAGGGACACTGATAATTCAGCGTGTCGTGAAACTCTTCGGCCAGGAACCTGGGTTATGGCCGGCCTTCTTCTTCTGCTAGAGCTACAAGGGGCTCGGGGCCTGCCTTGCGCCCACGTAACGGCTCGTGGCGCTTCGAGCTTTCAACCTGGTCATCATCTTCCGGGCGCTTCTGTTTGTTCTTGAACTGGGCCTTCTCAGCTTGATCGGCCCGAACCTCCAGGTTGACCACCTCCATCAGGTCAGAGACCGTGATAAGGTTGGTTTTGTACAGCGTACGGAACAGCTGATTGTCGATAAGACCGCACCGGAACGCGTCAATGACATCCCGGTCCTCGTCTTCGGCGATCTTGTTTCGGTTGTCGAAGAAACGATCGGAGTAGTCCCGGAGGCTCTCACCCTTCTTCTGCTTGATGTTGTCCAGATCGAATCTGGTGCCTGGCCGAGTATAGCTCGCCTGGTAGTTCTTAGTGAAAGCATGGCAGAGATCTGCCCAACTGTCGATGGTGTTCCGGGGAACACCCTCAAGCCATAGGAGTGCTTCCTTGCCCAGCATCACGGGGAAGTAAGCGGCGGCTTGGTCGTTGGTCCCGTGGGCGGCTTTGACCGCCGTGTGGTATGTCTTGAGCCAAAGCTTGGGGTCGGATCGGCCGTCAAACTTCTCCACGAGTGCTGGCTTGAAGGACTCGGGCCAACGGATGGCACGGAGTTGGGCGGAGAAGGCAGCGAAGCCGTCAAAGTCATCTTCATCGTCGTTGTGGTAGTCGCGGCGAGGAGGTCGGATCTGGTTGGCGCGGGGCCGAGGTTCACCAAGCCCATGGCGGCGATTGTCCCGCGGGGGGCCGTATCTTGCGTCATACTGTTCACGCACCATGAGCTCGTGAACAACGCGGCGCTCGTTCTCCTCTGCCGAGTCGTCACCTGCCTCGCCAACCGGCTGGCGGTCGGGTCGGCCATAATCTCGGTTGTACCGCTCGCGACGCTCGAGCTCGGCCGCGTCGCGTTCTCGGTGTCAAGCATCGAGGTCGGCGCGGATGTCACGGGCGCAGTCCCTCAGGCGATCGCGGAGATCGTCAGGTTGTTGATGTCATTGGCGCCTATCGCGACGCTCTTGGTAACGTTCACGGCGCTGGTCCGCGTTGCGCGGGTTACGCCGTTCCTCTTCTTCGTCTTCATGGTGGTTCTGGGCCACCTCTTCTTCGACGACGGGTAGTGGGGGTTCCTCTGGTTAGGATGATCCCGATCCGATCTGCTATGAGCAGAGCGGCGACTTGCAGAACGAGTCGAATTTGATCACCCAGATCGGGATCTGGCACGATACGATCGCTCGATCTATTCTTGTGCTGCCTCCAACTGAGCTCGGGCTCTCTGCACCTCTGGGGTGTCGGGCATGTGACCCAGTTCGGCAAAAGCGGCGGCGACATTGGCCTGGGGCGTGCGGAACGGTACCCGGGCAAATGCACCATCGAGGTTCTGGGGTGCGACTCCGTGGGGGCCTCGAGGTGGGGGTTGCTGTCGTTGTGGAGCCCCAGGGGGATCTCTCCGGCTGGTACGGCGGCTGCAGGTGCACTGGCAGCAGCGGCAGCTGCGGGATCACTAAGAACTGCAGCAGGTACAACATTTTCGGCCGCTGCCGGGGGCAGGGCGGCTTCTTCGGCCCGCCGTCGGGCTCGGCCTTGGTTTCGCTCTTGTCGGCGATCTCTGGCCAAGTCGGTTTCTCCGTCCCGAGTTACGGAATCCTCGGAAACGAAGACTTCACGCCCCGGAGGCGTGGTGTAGCTTGAGTCGGCCGGGGCCGGCAAGAGCACGCTGGTGGCGACCTGGAACTCGCCGCAATCCGGAGACTGGGCGGGCTGGGGTGGGACCTCAGATCGGATCTGAGACATGTCTTCTTGGACCTGGGCCGAGTAGATCGACGAGGCGTTGTGAAACCCAAGCGGGAGCGCTTTGCGGGGTCGGCACAGGGCCTCCTTCGACATAGAGATGCACTCGGCGATTGTGTCCTGGACACGATCCAACCCGGCGAGAAGCTCATCCGGGGGAGGGATTCTTCGGCGAGTGGCCAGGCCCGGAGCCTGGTCGTTGATGGAGATCTCATCGAGCCGCTGCTGGAGCAGGGCGATGATTGACGAGGAGATCGGCGATGAAGTCAGCGTGGGGCTGGTCGGCGTTGGAACGTCAGGCGTCATGGTGGAGTCGGAGGCAGCGATGGTGGTGGAGTGAGTCTCAGGAAAAAAGCTGATACCCTCTAGATGTGTAGCGCAGTCCTTGATGGAGTCGGGGAAGATGACGGAGCGACGATCTGCCATCGAGCTAGCTTTATTGCCCGGCGATCACCCCTACCTGGCGCGCCAACTGTCGGAGTTATCGTCCGGCAGTCCACCCGGGGTACCCAGATGGTTGATTTGTAGGCAAAGGGAGATCGCTGGACTAGAGAGCTCGAGGTAACACAGGGACACAGGGATTATACAGGTTCGGGCTACCCGGAGGTATAATACCCTACGTCCTGTGCTCGGGGTCTTGTATTGATCTGCTCGACGTGGTCCCGGAGAACGACGGCGAGCTCTCGGTTACAATGGATGAATGGCGTGGGAATCAGATGATTGAGGGGGTCGACCTAGGCCGCCTTATATAGGCTGACGGCCTAGGGTTTACAAGTCGGTTATCTCTAATTATGGTCCGGCTCAAATCAGGAAACTAATCCAAGTCGGTTACAATATAATCTCCGTGATCTCAGGGCGGGATCTGGACGAATCGCCGAATACCTTGCGGGCTAAGTCTTCTCCAATCTTATCCATTAAGTCGGGGATCCTCGTGGGCCGGCCTGGGGTCGGCCCACATCCTTGTCAGACGTGGGCCCAGGCCGACTACATATCCGGTCGGTAGTGGGCCCAGGGGTACCCATATCTCACATTCACCAACGTGTAAGGGGTTGATTCCTAGATAGTACTGTTGAGTGCAATTACCCTTCCTCTTGTCATTTATTCTCTGTTTCAGCTACTGTTTGTGTTTGTCTTCGGTCATATCACAACAGTTGGCGCCCACCATTTGTGTCAGCACGAAATAGCCCACGAATACCACCATGCCACCCAATAGAATACCAAGAAGATCCACCGAAGATACAACCCAAGCCGACGACGAAACCCATCTCGTAATCACAGAAAACACCACAAACGTAGAAGACGAACTCATAAGTGATGATCAAATCGATAACGAGCTACTCTCACTAATGAGGAGAAGATGAGAAGAATTGAGGAGAGGCTGCGCCTTAATCACATTGAAAGGCAGAAGCAGTTCGAAGCCGCCAGAGGGAGCTATAGTGAGAAATGCAACAAGAAGAAGAAGAGAAACAACGAGAACTGCTGTTAATTCGGCGACAATTGTCTGAACAAAGGCAGGCGAAGCAAAAAAGAATAAACACTACCAATACAAGAACAGCTCAGCTTCGTTTAGAGCTTGAGCGAGCAAAGAAATAGGTCGCTGACCTGTAGGCAGAGCTAAATCAACCCAACACCATCCATGAGGCAGGGGCACACCGCGTTTCCACTTCGGAAACCGGACTACAAACACTGCATACTCACCCAATTAACACTATATGCCCATTGTCAGAAGCCCTACAATTGGCAAGATGGCCGCCTTTGTACAAACCAATTGCTCTACAAAGGTACAGTGACTTCACAGATCCCAAGCAATTCATCATGAGCTACGAAGCAGCAATAGCTTCAGCAGGAGGAGATGATATAGTCCTAGCAAAATCTTTCATCATCGTCTGCGATGGTGCGGCAATGAGCTGGTACACAAAGCTGCCTGGCCTCTCAATCAATAGCTGGCACAAGCTAAAAAGAGAAGTGATAAAAAATTTCAGCATCGTGGAAGATCAAGCACTACCATATGCAGAGTTAACAGTACATCAACAATCAAAAGAGCACCTTGAAGAATACTTTCAGAGGTTTGTCACTCTGAGATCTCAAGCACCTCACATCCCAGACGAAGCTGCAAAATTTGCAGCTATCCAGGGGCTTCAGCTAGGTCCATTTGTGCAACACATAGCAAGAGAAACACCAGCTACACTTAGCGACCTTTAAGAGGAATTCAGAAAATACTACAAATCAGACAATGATAATAGAATGAGACTGGCAAGAGAAGCTATTCTGAAAAGCCAACCTGATTCCCAAAACAAGAAAAGTCAATACAAAACCATCTCAGTATATCATGAATGTTGAGAATATGCCTTCGTTCCAAGAGAACAAGCCATCTTACAAGTAAATGCACACACAGATGCAAGGGGGAACCAAGCCAAGGAGGTGGTAGGACAGGAAGAGGAAGAGGTCCACTTTCAGGCCCAGAACTGATTTGCCAATATCATGGCAAAAAATCACACTCATGGCACCAAGCAGTGCAGAGATATCAAAAGAACAATAGAGAAAATGAAGGCAGACAAGATTCAACCATATCAAAAGAAGCTATCTCTACCACCCACGAGCAATACTCAAACAACACAACCCTATTGTCCTGTATTTCCATCCCTAAACTCCAATACCATACACCCATTAACTTCAGCAGCACAATATATGCCTTCGCCACAAACTTACCAACATTATTTCCCACAAACCTATTGATATAACCCAACTCTAGAGTTTGGTACTGATCTTTCGGTGAGTGGTGGATAACTCAATTTGGGGGTGGATTCGACGTTGTGCTGCCCGACTACAACAATCACAGGGATGCAGCGCCTTAGCGACAGTTACACCGGCTCCAATTTGTTGTTGTTCTTGCCGTGCCAAGAACAACCTTGTACCTGCAAGCAAATTGAAAAACAAGCAAGAACAAGTGGACAAGCAAACAACGCACAGACCTTGCCCAAGGGATAAATCAGATACACACGAATTTGGGGTTCTGAATCAAGTAGAACGGATGGTCTCGCCGATACATGCGTCTACAAGAAAGTAGCAATGGCTAAACTTACATCTAAACAAAACCTAAACTCTAATGTGGCGGCAGCTACTGAATATATGAGTATTAGGTCATGCAAAACCCCCTAGCCACGTCCCTATTGGACTCCCAAGCGATACACGGGCCAACAGCCCAAAAGACGGCGGCATAGCACCTTGACAGATTCTCGATGTCCAATTGTTTTGACGATTCCTGTTGTTTCCTATTGAATTTAGACATGGGACCGGTGGCATTGGAAAGCTTATCTCCTTAGCTTTCCAACCATATGTAGAACTCCCAAAACCGAGCCTGTATGCGACCTGGGCATCATTTTTTGTGCAGGCTGCTCCTGGACTCCGAAACATACTCGAACTTGACGTGGACTAGGCCTCCAACTTGTCATGGACGCCCTTGCTGGCCTCCAAAGGTGGTGGCCAAGGAGGAGGACGTGCAAAGGCTTCTTTGAAGTGTTCCCCACATGGTGGAGCTGTGATCCAACTTGGGCCAGGGTCCCAAGTGTGAATAAGAAGCCCACGACGACATAGTATCACCCGGCAGAAATAGAGATAATATATCTTGATCATCTGGAGGCCTTGACGATATGATATTGAGGTGATATCAGATCCATTTGAAAGATTATAAAATAATCTTTCCATCAAGTGCTTATGGACCTCAAACACACTCCGGATGAAGGAATTATGGCCTTCCCAATGAAGTACTCCCGAACTGCTGGCGAATCGAGTGTTCAAGTTTGATGGACTTGCACTTCGAGATTGGTCCTTATAATCAATGGTTGTATCTGAAGGTTTCATGTCCTCATCACCTATACCCACAGCTTTATTCTCAAGCACCACATTTGAGTGCATCCCAAAACATCAAAGTTGAAGAGCTACCACCACCTCCACCAAAACCACAAACACAAGAGCCAAGCCCACCCAATCCTTTCCAAGTTATGGACACATCTTACCCATAACTGGAGTTTCCTCACTTGCCTTTGAAACAAAGAAACAAAGGAAGAGTTACTTTCAGCGAGTAAACAACATCTCAGTGGAAGGTCCTTTCAAAAAATTAGAGTAGTCGCACATGCCAATTACCTTCACTGAAGAAGATCTAAAGCTACACAATTTTCCTCACAATGACGCAATGTCAATCAAAGCCAATATAGCTGGTTGGACAATTGGAAAAGTGCTGATAGACACAGGCAGCTCAGCAGATATAATTCTAGCCAAGACACTGAGATCAATGACAAATATAAACCCAGACAATCTTGAACCATCAGACACACCGCTTGTGGGCTTCGGGGGGAAGCGCACAAAGACCTTGGGGAAGATAACATTGCCTGTATCTTTTGGCAACACCTCAAATGCAAGAACTGAATACATTACCTTCGATGTGGTCGATATGATCTTTGATTACAATGTTATCTTCGGTAGAGGAGTAATCAACACCTTTGACATTACCATAAGGCAAGCCTTTCTGTGTATGAAAATGCCAGCATTGAAAGGGGTCATCACTGTCTTCGGTGATCAAAGAGAAGCTAAAAACATTGAGAGAGCAGCAACTCCTAGGCAGTGAAATGTGCATGTGCTCAAAGACAGAGAGGCAATCTATCCTGAAGTGAAGCCAAATATTGATAAAAGCAGAAAAATATGAAAGAAGCCATGGAAACAAAGCAGGTGCAGTTGGAACCTGACGTATTTGATAGAAAAGTCATCATCAGCTCTGATCTCGAAGGAGAAGAAGAAGAGAGACTTATGGAATTCCTCAGAAACAACAAATACGTCTTCGCTTGGTCAAACAAAGATTTGCCTGACGTAGACAGAACGATAATAGAGAACAAGCTCTCGATTAGTCCCACAATGAAGCCGAAGAAACAAAAGCCGAGGAAAATGTTCGAAGAAAAAGTAAGTGCAGTTAAAGCCGAAGTGCAGCGATTGCTCGATGCCAATGTCATTCGAGAGGTCAAATATCCCAAGTGGCTAGCCAATACTGTGCCAGTGCAAAAGAAAAACGGCAAGTGGAGAATGTGCATTGATTTTACTGACCTCAATAAGGATGTCCAAAAATGATTTCCCACTTCCAAAAATTGACAAAATAGTAGATCAAGCAGCAACAAGTGAAATGATGTCCCTGCTAGATTGCTTCTCTGGTTATCATCAGATTTGGATGAAGAAAGAAGACGAAGAAAAAACAAGTTTCATCACTCCAATTGGTACTTATTGCTTCGTAAGAATGCCAGAGGGCCAGGGCTCCGCAATGCTGGTACTACCTTCTGTCACATGTCCAACACTACATTCAAAGAAGAGTTGTTCAAAACTATACTAGCCTATGTCAATGATATTCTGGTAAAAAGTGTTAAAAGGGAAGATCATATCTCAGATCTGGCAGTTACCTTCGCTAGAATGAGAGAGGCAGGCCTCAAGCTCAATCGTGAAAAGTGTGTCTTTGGCGTGACAAAAGGAAAGATATTGGGTTGCCTAGTTTCATCCAATGAAATCGAAGCCAATCCTGGCAAAATCAATGCAATACTTGATATGGAAGAGCCAAAGTCTATGAGAGATGTCCAAAAATTGTCAGGACGAATTGCAGCTTTGAACAGATTCATTGCAAAGGCAGCTGAACGAAGTTTACCTTTCTTCGCAACACTGAGAAATGCAACAATGTTTGAACGGGGGCAAGAGCAATCCAAGCCAAGAATTGAAACAATACTTGATGCAATTGACGAAGCTAATTGTTTCTGATCCGAAGGCATCATTGTTATTATACATAGCAGCATCGCAATTTGCTGTAAGTGTAGCACTAATATCCGAAAAAGAGTATGACAAACAGGAAGTACAGCAACCAGTGTATTTCGTGTCGGAGGCACTTGCTGGTTCAAAGCTGTTCTATTCAGAGGTCGAGAAAATAATCTATGTTGTGATAATGGCTTCTAGAAAGCTATGGCACTATTTCAAAGGACACAACATCGGAGTGTTGATTGATCAACCAATAAATGAGCTGCTGAACAACAAAGAAGCTTCGGTAAGGCTGTGCAAATGGCAGCTGAGTGATCTGAGTATGTGGTGGATTTTAAGAGAAGAACAGTTGTTGGGATATAGCCGAAGCCAATGAACCCAAACAACAGCCAAGACAGAGAACAGAGACAAGCAACAGTAAATTACTTATCAACAGTGTTCTCGGGAATCAGCCCTTTACACGTTGTTGAGGGGTCCCCTTTTATAGAGAGGTCAAGAGGCACATTTTACATTCCCTTATAACCCTGGAAATCAGGCATCATCCCCTAGACTATACAACCTACGGTTTCCAAGGGCATAAGGGTACATTTACACGTCTCAATATGAATGCGTGGACCCGCAACTCCGTCTTTGACTCGGTTTGGACTTGGTCCACGTTGCCTTCACCGTGCCTCTAGTGACCTCTGTCGTCTTCACCACCCGATGTGCCTTCAACCGGGCAGTGCCTTCAACCGCTTAGGGAAGAGAAACTGCCGTGCCACCTCCCGAGCACATCGTCCTGTGTAACAAGATGAACCAAACAAATGCAAGTGATATTCGTCAGTTACCTTCGCACCTGTCTAAAATCTGACTGGGAGAGCGAAGGCAACAGTTCGGTTCACAATGCCTTCGCATCTGTTCTTGGCGCCAACCAACATCGAGGGCTCCTGATTGCCCCTCGGTGCCCAGTCTCCCAGTGGAGAGAGAGAGAGACCGGACAGGCGTGCGAAGCTCACAGACCGTCTTCGCACACGAGTATGGACTCCTGTCCGCAATCGGCGAAGGTAATTTCCTTTCAGGGATGAGTAGCGAAGGTAATTTCCTTTCAGGGATGAGTAGCGAAGGTAATTTCCTTGAACCTGAAACAAGGTAACCGGGTGAAGGCGTTTCCTCGACAGGCCAATCCCCCAACAGTAGCCCCTCGCGGACGAGGGCTTTCTCTAACAGGCCGATGTCCTCAAAAATTCAGGATTGCCTTCGCCTGTTCCAGAGAAACGCCTCCTCCCGTTGGAGTAAGTCCCGAGTTGTTGTTTTCACTCCGGATTTGGCTTCGCATCCCTTATTTTTTCTGATTTTTCACTTTATTATTTATTTTTATTTATACTATTTTTGGATTTTTCTGGGCCTTTTCGATTTCCGTGCCACGGTAACGGTCACTTTTTTACTGACCTATAAATAGGACCGAAGGGGTCCCCCTTTTACCTTTCTTCGCTTTCGCTATCAATCGCTTTCTGCTGCTGAATCTTCTTTGCCTGCTCCGATCATAGCCTGATAAACGCTTTCGCGTTCGTGTTGGCTTCCCCTCACAATACCCGCTTGTATAAGTAAGGTTCTCTCTCTATTTTTTGATTATTGTTGTTTCTGGTTTCCTTCGTTTAGGTACTAAACTTGTTGTTATTTCTGCAGCGGTGCGCATTAAGCAAACTGCTATACTTATTGACATGGCTGGCGAAGGTAGCCCAGATGCCCAACAGACGGGAGTTTCTCCTCGTCGTGGAATGGATGACGCCAAAGCTGATCAATTTGCGCAGCAAATAGAGGATGAGACTCCGACTGTGGAGGAGACATCTGGTGATGAAGAGGAAAATCTGGATGATGTGGAGGCCGATGTGGATGAACTTGTAGATCCCAGCAAGAGGGCGAAGACGCTTGTGTTTGGCAAATCCAAGGTCGGCAGAAATGATATTAAATTTTATGAAGAAAAAGGATATTCCTGAGGGTTGGGGTCGTTCTCCTGGTACTGAAACTACCCCTAGCCCTCGCGAAGACGAAGCTGTAGTCTTCACGGATTTCTTCATTGCTGGCCTTAAGATGCCGATTGATAATATAATTGCGAAGATGATTGCACCTTATGGCCTGCAACTGCATCATCTAACGCCCAATGCCATCAGCCATCTCATTCGCTTCTTCTGGTCGGTAAAGACACATGACTCGGCGGTTACAATTGATGGCTTCCTTCGGCTATATGAAGGGCATAATCAGAGTAAATCATCTGAAGTTGAAGGCGAGCTGTTCACTCCAGATTTTGGATATGCAACATTTACTGGGCGCTGTCGGGGTTCTCATTTTGCGAAGGTGGAAACTACCTTCGCTCAGAGGAACAAATGGACAAAAGACTGGCAGAAATACTGGTTTTACGTGAGGGTACCTTCGGAGGAAACTGTTCTGGAGGATGGTACGAGATCAGTCTCTTATCCTCTCCACAGCCAGATCGATTGGCTCAAGTTTGTTTCCTGTCCAGTTTTTAACGCGGAGAGCACTGGTTTCACGGAGTGCTGGAAGGCGTTTCGGGCGGCTTCGCAGACGTTCTGCAGCCGTGACCTTATTGAAGAAGGAGTTGCGGCCGATCTGGCTGCTGGGGTTTATTTCTTGTCCGCTAACTGGGAGCCTTACAAAGTTGAGTGGAAGGCCTTTGGTGAACGTACTAAGGTTGCTTTTCCTCACTTTGGAGCGAAGCTACCCGAAGGCATGTCTGCGGTGGAGTTCGTTGCCACAGTGGAGCGACGAGCTACAGATATTCTTGGTCCATACACCTCAAAGGAGCATCGTGTAAACGAAGACAACTATGTTCATGTTAGACTCAATAGAGTTTTTGAGGAACTGAAGATTTCTTACGGTGCTCGAGAGGTTCCCGTCCCTGCTAGGGAGAAGAAGAAGGAGAAGAAAGAGAAGGAAAAAAGAGGGAAGGCTAAGGCGAAGGAGCAGGATGAAGATGAATCTGCTTCTTCGCGCCCACGTGGTGGTGGTCGGTCTGGTTGCAGAGGCCGTGGTAGAAAAACTATTGCGAAGACAACTTCCTCCTCCGTGCCGGCCAAGCGTGGCTGCAGCAGCTCTTATGAATCTGCGGAGAAGAGGCGTCGTCAAGAGCCAATTGCTGCTGTTCCACTGTCTGTTGCGGCTCCACCTGCTGGAGCCATTTCTACAGATTCACGTGGTCGTTTGACTACTGGGGCTGTTTCTTCAGCTTCGCGTGGTGGTCGTCCACCTCTTCCTCCTCGTGTGCCAGCGGTAGCTCCGGCTCCAACGCGGTTGCCGGCTTCGTCGATGACTGCCTTCGAGAGCTCAGCCCCCCGGAGTGGGGATGATATTTTTCTAGGTGAGGTTGCACTCTTTGGCAATTACTTTCAGGGCTCAAGTCTTCCTTTGCTAGCGAGGTACCTAACGGAGAATCCCGTGATTGATATCAATATTACTTGTGAAGGCGATGCTGAAACATCTGAAGATGTTCGGGTTCCTAATCCATTCGACGATGGCATTGATATTAGCATGTTCGAGGACACCCCTATTCGGGGTGCTCCCATTATTGGGGATATGCCGGAGGAGGTTCATGTCGAAACCAACATTGAAATGCCTACAGCCGAAGCCCCTGTGGACACTCCGCCAGTTAGCCCTTCATCGTCTGCATTGGCTTCCGCCCCTCCTGCCAGAGACTCTTTGGAGGTTTTGGCCCATGCTGCTGGGACGGTTGTCGTGGATACCCAGGATAAGGGGAAGGAGGTTGCCGAAGCTGAAACTTCCGAAGCCGCTGAGAGGGCTGCGGCTTCTCAATCTTATATGGATGTTGATATGGGTGGAAGTATTCCTTCTTTTCCCAAAGGTATTAGTGATATTTCTTCGTTTTTTCCTTTAGCGACGTTGTTTGCTCTGCTGTTTGATGCTAATGCGATGGAGACTTGTTTATTAGGTGGCGAGGGAGATGGGCCATTTCACATGCGCGAAGGTAGGCCTCTTCGAGACTTTGATTTTGAAGGTGTTTTTTGTTTGGGATTATAGCTGATTTTTTCCTTTGGCTATTTTGCGAAGATAACAGTGTTATCATTATTTTTTCCTTGCAGAATATCAAGGTTTATTGTGGTGGACTTCTTAGTGAAGTGAAGCATGAAAATGAAAGTCTCTTGCTTGGCATGACTTCAGCCTATAACGGTGTTTGTGATTGTGTTGTACTACCTGGGATGTGATGAGTGACAATATGTGAACATTTTCGATTTGTTGTAGTTAATGTACTGTGAGCTACATGAGCTGTTATATGTGCTATATTCTTGTTGTTTTATGGCTGTTTTAATTTGTTTGGCCCAAACATTATTGTACTTTCATATTGGCTATTAACATGGGCTTGACCACATAGAATTTGGTCAGAAACATATTAGGCTTGGAAAAAATTATCAGGCCTAAAAAATGCAAAATTTTATGACAAATTAAATTGTCACAATTCACGGGCCACTTCAGATCCTAATAATCGTCATATCATACGAATTGAACATTTTGTGACGTTTTCTGTCCTACGTGGCACCTGCACAGTTATCCAGGGTAAAGGATTTGTGACATTTTTTGGGCTTAATAGTGACAAAAACTAAGTGTCATAAATTAGTGACGACATAAGGATCGTCACAAATTTTACGACGAAAAAACATGTTTTCGTCACGGTATATCTTTTATGACACACTATAGGCGACGAACTAGTTTTCGTCACGCGAATGTCACAAAATGCAAAATATGACAAAATTTACTATTTCTGTGACATAAATGGAACATCGCCTATCCTAACATCTCTTGTAGTGTGTGGATCAAAATCGGGTAACTCATCAACTAAACAAAGGCGATGAGCCTCTCCTTCGTGTTGTCCAGCACCAAGGTTGCCATCGCCACCTCGTTCAGAGTTTCTTTCATCATCATCGCCCCCAATCACCCGACAGCTCACATCACTAGAGCTAGAGGAGGAGGTGCTACTAGGAACTACCTTCGGTGGGAGAAGAATCGCTACCACGCCCAATTAAATCTTTCTCCGTGGAAACAGGGCTAGGGGCTCTCTTAGTATGACTAGTGACGCTGACATCAACTTGTTTCTCAACAGCTTCGGCCCCAGCAGTTCCAGCCGCATGGGCTAAGATAAAGAGGATCTTGAGCCTTGGCGGGCAAAGTGAGAGGAGAAGAACCATTGACAGGGTTGTCAACATTCAGACCCCCGAGCAAAACTTCATCTTCATGAGCAAATGTGCTCAGATCAACATCATCTTCTTTGTCGAAGGCAGAAACCATCTGACTATCTCGAGGTGTTCCAAGATCAATACCTTCACAAGTAATATTAACATCAACATAGGGATATTTGAACAAATGCCTCTGCAAAGAGTAGAGACTGCTGCCTTGCAAGGAATTTCCAAAGATACTCATCTCACCAGCAAATGAAGAGACGGAGCCAACATGGCTCGGGGACAAATGAGCCTCAACCCGAGCAACCTGAACAGGAGTGCTTGGGACTGACGAAGGCACTCGGGGTGGACGAGAAGCACCAGCACGCGCGGCAGAGGCCAATGGAACAGCAGCAATGGCTCGCTCGTGACGAAGGCATTTCTGCGCCGCCTCCAAAGAACTAGTGCTGGCTCACTTGGCCGTAGTAGATGAAGCTATTACCTTCGTACTAGAGGGTTCCCCCTGCCCTATCCATGGCCACCCTCGCGAGCTACAACCTTGCCCTTGCCGCGGGACAGTTTGGGCAGAAGGTTAACCCTCGGATGATCCATAGCCAAAAACATCTTCTTTGCCTTTGGCAGGGCTTCACGGTCAGAATACTCAATCTTAAGTTCAGCAAATACTCTGTTCAGTCTTTTCCCTTTCACAACCTTCAAACAGCTCATGTGCTCCTTAGAGTTATAAACCCCAAAATTTCTTCGGCACCACGTTCTACAGAAGAAACGAACTCACATCCGCTCATTCCTTCGGGAATCTTCGCCCCAAAATGAGGGAAGGCAATATTGTTGTAACCTCCATAGGTCTTATAATCAACCTTGTATGTCTCCCAGTCAGCAGATAGAAAATTAATGCCAGCAGTGAGGCCTTCTTCGATCAAGTCTCTGCTACTGCTCACTTGAGAGGCACAGTGAAAAGCAAAGCAACATTTCTTGAAACCCTCACTGCGTGTCCCGAAGACAGTGCAGGTAGCGAAGACAAGTGGCTCAACCTTACCATGTAAAGGATAGGCAGTTGTCTTCGTTCCGTGAGCCAAAGTCATGTCCAAAGAAGGGACCTTGACATATAACCAATAATTCTGCCAGTCTTTATCCCAGCAGTTTCTTTAAGCGAAGGAGAGCTTGACCTTGGCAAAATTTGTACCGCGCTGACGCGGGCTAAACGTGACGCAGCCAAAATCAGGATCATATAACTCGCCCTCCACGACAACATCCTTGCTCTACCTATGGCCCTCGTAGAAACAAAGGAAAGCGTCGACATTTGGCTTTGCATCGTTGGTCTTCACTACCCAGAAAAACAAAAGCAAATGAGTAATTGCATTTGGTGTCAGATGATGTAGCCTCAAGCAGTAGGGAGTTAGCATATTGTGGATAATGTTGTCAATCAACATTCTGAGCCCAGTAATAAAGAAGTCATAGAAAATGACAACTTTCTCGTTTTCTGGAGCAGGGATAACCTCGTCGCCAGGCACAAGACCATGTCCAGCAGGAAAGTAACCCTTGCTCTCATAGAACGAAATCATATCCTTGGTAACCCTAGACTTTTCGAAGATAATTGTCTTTGGCTTCTTTTTTGAGTCAGAGAGATCATCCACATCAACATCAACGTTGCTAAGGCTTTCTTCATCCTCTTCAACAACTTCCTCGTCGCTATCACCACACTCTTCAGGATGTCCTCTTCTGGAATGTTCTCAACCGGCACATTCTCGTTCTCGATGCGCTTGGCAAGCAAATCAACCTCCTCCTGAGTCATCTCAGCATGTGAAGGAGAATCGCATTCGGTGGCTATATCAATGAGATGAATAGTTTGCTTGGTCCGTGCCACTAACAAAAACAAGAAATATAAAATATTAAAGAAAAATTTAACAAGCGAAGACAATCTTGCCGTCAGAAATCTACATAAAACAAAAACTTAGTTTCGAAAGAAAAGTTAATACCTCCAAACTTTGAAATGACAAAAGGAAGAGATAGAGACCTCAACACCAATCAAAGAGTGCAAGAGCAAAGACGGAAGCTCCAATAGCAAGCAACCCAAGCAGTAAAACAAGTGAAGGTAAAAAAATAAGCCCCCTTCAGCCCTTTATATAGGGGGCGACCGAATTTGACTGTTACTCCTTGGAAATCTAACCGACATCGCTTTTTCTTGAATAAAATAAATAATAAATAACCAAAAATAGCAATGAAGGCAAAAATGACTCGGTTATTCTCCAACTGGAGGAGGCATTTCTTGGCAGGCGAAGGCAATCTGGGTTTTCGAGGATCTCGGCCTGTTGAAGAAAGCCCTTGTCCGCGAGGGGCTACTGTTGGGGGATTGGCTTGCCAATAAACTCCGCAGTAGGGTTAAAACTCATCTTTATCCATTTGCCTCAGATAGCTAGGTATCGCGACCAGATGTTGCCTTCAGCGGTTATTCCCTCTAGCAGGAGGGGAACGAAGGCCTGGTGAAGTGTAAGGGGTTGATTCCTAGAGAATACTGTTGAGTGGAATTACCCTTCCTCTTGTAATTTATTATCTGTTTTAGCTACTGTTTGTGTTTGTCTTCGGTCATATCACAACACTAATATTTTATTTGAAAGGTGCCTATGATCCTTCTCTATTTCCTTCGGGATTGAAATCCATACTCAATTGTAGGTTGTAGTCAAGAAGGTAATTGCAAAAAATGTCTTTTGATTTATGGGTGGATATCCAGCGAAGTTCGCGAAATTTCTGGAGTAGAAATTCACAATGCATGGATAGAAAGGCTAGCTTCTTAGTCTCGTACCATTGAAATCAATCCTAATTTAACTCATCAAAATATAAGTGCAAATTAAAGGTTTCGTCATGAAAGAGCATACATGTGTAAAGGCTTTGGTAGGTAGAACTTTGCAAGAGATTCATAATTTAGATAGCATAGAAATTAATTTTAAACAAATCAAGTTATCAGGTCATCGGTAAACTTAAATCAAAGAGCTAGTAATTAATCAATTAAGTTTATTTAATAGAGAGCAAACAGTCAAGTCATATACAACATTATGTAGGTAAAACAAAGTAAAACAAGAAACTAGGTTGCACTCCTAGAAGCCATGTTATTATCGAGAGAGATATACAAAGTTTGCATCTATTCCTTTTGATGTTTGTAGTGTAGCGTGGCCTCCCCCATGCTTAAGCATTGAGCTTAACATGGAAGAAGAATAATAAACATCTTGTGGCGACCGCGATCCTTGTACTCCATGTGGCCTTTTACTTTTTGTCCCACAAATCCTCCCCCATGCTTAGCATGTTGCTAGGCATGGAAGAAGAAGGCGATCCATCTTGTAATTCTTGAAGTCCTTTTTGCCACACATTTGGAGATTGTCTTTATGCTTCTTTTTTCACTTTTGTCGTCTTAATTTTCCTTCAATTTCTTCTCTCTCCCTCTTTTTTTGTTCATGAGAGCGCTTCGCCGTGCCTATAAAACAATTTGAGTGCACACACTACCCCCGAGGTGATGGTGAAACAATTGCCAACAAACCAACAACATCCCAAAGACCTTAACTTGTGGCATAGCTAACCTAGTAAAAGAAAAATAAAAGCCTAATGAGTGTGCGTGTGTGAATGCATGAAGTTAGTAACATGAAAGGATGTGACCAAACTTGATAGAGACCAAACAAAGTTTTAAACACCATGTTTACTACTATGCTGCTGAAATTCTTGGATCAAACACCATGTTAAAGCCAAAGAATCCAAGAGCTCAAAAAAGCTTAGAAAACCAAAATCATGTTAACGAAAGCGAGGGTGTTGTATGGATGCAAAATGCAAATGCAAAAGAGTTAGCAAAAACAAGTGATAGCAAGGTTTGGAAAGACTTTCAATGTTGTTCCATAATTAGACGATTCAAAAGGAAATTGCTTAGAATGACATGGCAAGGCTGGTCACTTCATAAGAAGTCAAGCATTGTAAATAAGAAAATCATTCATCGAAAAGAACCAATCAACAAAGTAACAAAGTTTAGGGGTAGGTTCATGGGTATCCATATTTTTGGCTTAAAACAAGAATTTTGAAGAGAGAAATCTGGCATAGAAATTCTACCTAAGGAGGTTTGAGAACAAAAACAAAAATAAGAGCTATATTTTTGGATGAATGGCAAAACCTATGGTCTAAAGGATGGTTAAAGGTGTGAGCGGTTATATATGGGTTTAGGAGTGTGGGAAGGCTAGTCAAAATTTTCAGTTAGAACAAAGGATAGAAACAAACTTGGTTGATACGAGTGGTGACGCAAGCGGGTTGACACAAGCTAATCCTCCATTTGTAGGCCTTGGTTTTGGGTGGGGGTGATGGGAAGGCTTAGTTAGGTTTGACAAAAGGCTCAAGCAAAACAAAAAAAATGCAATGCAAGGAGGACAATAGTGCAACAAGCAGTGGATGAACAAAATGATATGACATGATATGGTGGTGGTCTAAAACAAAATAAAAGTTAGCCCAAGTTAACTTAGCCACACGTTTGGAATCAAAAGGGGTTGTGCCAAGCTTCATATTTCTCTCCAAAAAGACACAAAGAAAAAGACTCTAAACACTAATAGCACACAAAAAGGGTCTTTAAGTTTTCCATGATCAAGTAACAAAGTGCTCCCTCGATAACATTTAAAGCACACAACATGATGATGTGGTATTTGTTAGAGCAATGGTACAATGTTACCTAATGTTTTTGATTGAAGATCAAAATATAGACCATCATCTCAAAGAAAGATCGGGTTGCCTCCCGCAAAGCGCTCCATTTAAAGTCATAGAGCTCGACCTTCTCAACATTGTTAAGTCATGGTCCTTAATGCAAGGGTTAAAGGTGTCCATGCAGTTTTGATTCGCTTCCCATTGTTTACATGATCCTTTGTGTTGGTGTTTTAGACGGGCAGATATTTGGTTCTCGGGAACCCTGCTTCTTTGTGTGGAATGATCACAGTCAGCGAGATGAGTCACGAGATTTATCCTGGTTCAGGCCCTCGAAATTGAGTAAAAACCCGACGTACAATTGTTGTATTGATTCGGCGAGTATAGAATACAATAGCGTATCAGGTACCCTCGGGGTTGATTGTTCTAAGTTGGGATACCCTCTACGTACAGGACCCCCCATTATATATCATGGGACTTGGCTTACAAGACACAAAAACACCTAAACAGACCAGGACTCTATCTCCTGGTCGGGTCTTTCCTTCCTTGAATAGGCTTCCGTGTCATGCTTGGAATCTTCTAGTTCCTGGAGTCCATAGTCGGTAATCCTCGTGGTCGGGTACCCTGGTATTATGGCCCCAACAGTAGCCCCTAAGCTTGTGTCCAGAAAAGGTCTTCATGATTGGTCCTCGCGCTTTTATTCCTTGGGTCTTCTGGCAAATCATTAAACAACTCTACCAATCAACTGTGGGAATTTGAAAAAACCGAAAAGCTTTGACTTGGGGACCTGCATCTGGTAGATAAGCTCTACATAGAAAATTGAAGCCATAATAAATTAGGTTGGCCATTAACAAAATAGGACTCGAAAGCCGAAACGACCCATCTCGTTGAATTGGTCCACATATTCCGCGACCACTCCGCACGTCTCCCTAGGTTTACGCGTGGCATCAAATGTTGCGTCGCATTCGTGCCTGGGGTTGTGCATGAAGCTTCGCCAATGGTCTTTAAATAGACTAGCATTCACACGAAGCATGCTAGATCGTCATCTTCACCAACTAACACAAAACCCTCCCCCCATTAGCCATGGACAAGAAGACCGTCAGTCGGCGGCGCAACCTTCCTCGCTTGCTCTTTGGCGACTCCCGTACAGAGTCGAGTTCTCGACTGGCGCCAGGGTCTCCTCAGGCGAACCCTCCGATGAGCCCTCCAGCGACTTCTCCTCCTCGCTCCCCTCTTCCTTCTCTCCCTTGGAAAGTGGTGGAGCCTTCTAGTGAAGAGCCAGAAGCTTCTTCGGCTGGTCCTTCATCTCCGGCGCCTGCTCCGGCCACCGACCCATCTGCATCCAGTGATACAGCCTCTGCCCCGATAAAAGATCCTCCCACCATCGACCTCTCCGACGACGATCCTGGAGCTGATCTAGTGGCAGCCACTCTCACTGAAGCCGGGCCATCGTCCTCTACGCCGGCAGAAGGAAGTGGTGATGAGGAGTTCGCCTGGCGCCTCTTCATCTCCCTCAACTGCACGCTGATCCACATCCCAGGAGATGGCACGCTCGTGGAGCTCACCAGCGACACCGACGAGGAGGAGGAGCTGGCCATGGCAGCCTCCCCGTCGCCATCCTCATCCTCCGGCGGTAGTGCCTAGGAAAAAAGAAGGTTCTCAGTATTGGAGAATCTTGCCTGTTCAAGTACAAGGGGCTAGTTCTGAATGAACAGTTCTTCCTTGGCTTGAGGCATAAGATCCATAGGAAATCTTTTACGTAGATCTTCTGATCAAGATGTAATCACTCATGAAGTTGCTTTAATGAAAAGCTACTGAATTTTCTTGAATTATCCTTTGCACTTTATTCTGTTCAAGTTCGGAATTCGTTCGATCGATTACCCGACCACTCCATAGGGCTTGTAACAGAAACAGCACAAAAGACCAGAGTGTTCGGGTGATTAGATTCTTTGCCCGAACAAATCAAACTTAGAAAATCACTCTCAAGACTCCCTTCCAGGCGGCCCAAAAAAGCCCTCGAGCACGATGTTCGGGTTTTCTTCTGGTTAAATATTTTTCCCTTAGCTTCCACAAGAAGCCAAAGTAGTTATTTAAATTTCACAGTTTCCAAAATGACCACAGTGCGAGAAT
Source organism: Alloteropsis semialata (assembly GCA_004135705.1). Taxonomy (NCBI): domain Eukaryota; kingdom Viridiplantae; phylum Streptophyta; class Magnoliopsida; order Poales; family Poaceae; genus Alloteropsis; species Alloteropsis semialata. The sequence goes on along the minus strand of CM014278.1, from coordinate 24,314,280 downwards.
TGACAGGGAATCGTGTTAGCGGCAATTAATGCGTGTGGCATGGGTTATCCATGGTTTTTTCAGACATCGTGCGCCTCGTGAGAAACCATAAAACTGCACGCCTTGCCTTCCATTTGTTCCCTTTCGCCTCTGCCTTCTTATTCCTCTGCAAGCCGCCATTGCCAAGAGTAAACAATCCATCTTCTTCCATGAAAACACTCCCAATGGCCTCCACAAAATCCTCTTCTAGTACTAACACAGTGAACTCCGCATCCTCCCCTCGGCAGACCACCGGCATGGAGACCCACGGGCTCAGGAGAGTTCTAAACCTGCGTTCTATTTGCGGTTGATTTTCCAATGGCAAGTGAGGATCATAGTTGGATGCTACTTCCTCAAACAGATGATGCGTGGCAACAAGGATATGACAAATTCATTAAAAAAACCTTGAAGGCACCTTTGAAGGAGAGATTGCGGCCTGTCCATGTAGTAGATGTCATGCCATGGCATTTAGGGAAAAAGAAGAGATCCAAGAACACTTGCTTGCTAACAGGTTTGACAAGGCTTTCATGAAAGGACAACACAAACCTCGTGCTTCTACATCTATCCCTGTGGATGATGGTCGTGACTTTGGTGATGTTGCAGCTGATGATTATGATGATGCGCCCTCCACCAATAATTTGTTTTCATCGCTAATCAGTGGTGCCGTACATGGTAATATTGAGGAGCCAAATGAGGCAGCAAAGAAAATTTTCAAATTAATGGAAGAAGCCCGGATTGAATTGTACCCAGGTTGCAAGGAGGCTTCCAAAGTATCTGTCAGGCTTTTCTAGATTAAGTGCTTGTTCGGTATTATGAACAATGCAATGGAGCACATAATTCACGTATTCGCTCTTGTGCTCCCCATAGGACATTGTATGCCAGATACCATAGATAAAGTTCAAAGGGTAATTCGAGACCTTGGATTGGACTACCAAAAGATTCATGCTTGTGTCAATGATTGTGTGCTATGCTGTGGAGAAGAGTACGAGAACCTGGACTCATGTCCAACATGTGGTGAGAGTAGGTGGAAAAATACTGATTCAAAGGGCCTTGGGGATCATGCTGATAATACTGGTGCAGTACAGAAGAAGCGCTTTTCTCAAAAAATTCTCAGGTATTTTTCACTGATTCCTCGACTGCAAAGATTATACATGAATGAGACCACATCATCGTATATGTGTTGGCACAAGGTGGAATTGGTTGAAGATGGGAAAATGCATCACCCAGCTAACTCAGAGGCATGGAAGCACATGGATGAGAAGTATAAGGACACATTTGCATTGGATCCACGTAATGTCAGGCTGGGACTTGCATCAGATGGCTTCAATCCATTTGGGATTTTGAATGTGACTTACACTACATGGCCAGTGATCCTAATTTCTTATAACCTGCCTCCTTGGTTGTGCTTGAAACAATCATATTGGATGATGTCGATGCTAATTCCTGGGCCCAAATCACCAGGAATTAACATTGACGTAGAGCTTAAAGAGCTATGGGAGAATGGAGTTGATACTTGGGATGCAAAGTTGAAGAAAAATTTTACTCTACATGCAATGCTACTCTGGACAATTAATGATTTTCCTGCATATGCGATGTTGTCTGGTTGGAGCACAAAAGGGAGGTCTGCTTGTCCTTATTGTCACAAGGATACTGATTACTTGTGGTTAAAATTCGGTTCCAAGCATTGCTACATGGGGCATCGCCGTTTTTGCCTAGAAACCACAGGTGGGGAAGGAACAATGTCAGCTTCAATAACAAGGTTAAAATGAGGGATCTCCAGAGCCACTCAGTGGCGCACAAGTACTGGAACAGTACCAGAGTTTCGAGCAGGTCACTTTTGGAGCGACTACTTCTCAAAAGAGGAAGCAGCGTGATGAAGATAATAGATGGTGCAACTGGAGGAAGAAGAGTATTTTCTTTGATCTTCCGTACTGGGATTCCTTGCTTATACGCCATAATCTAGATGTCATGCATATTGAGAAGAATATATGTGTGAGCTTGCTAGGGACTTTGCTTGGTTTGGCAGGTAAATGTAAGGACAGTGAGAAGGCTAGACTTGATATGCAAGAACTGGGTATAAGGAAGGATCAACATCCATTCATTGAGAAAGGAAAATACACTTTGCCGCCAGCGTTGTACACGTTAGGTGATTCTGAAATGAAAATTTTGTGCGAATTTCTTCAAGGTGTTAAGATGCCAGATGGTTATGCCTCAAATTTAAGAAGATGCGTTCATGTTAGAGGTTGCAAGGTTGCTGGACTGAAAAGTCATGACTATCATGTTATATTACAAAAACTTTTACCCTTGGTGGTGCACCACATATTGCTTGATGATATTGTGATCCCGTTGATCCAGCTCAGCAGGTTTTTTTTAACTCCATTTGTTCAAAGGAGCTTGACGATACTGAGCTGGAACAACTTAACAATTCGATTGGAGAGACCCTTTGTCAGCTTGAGATGGTATTCCCTCTAGCATTTTTTGATATCATGGTGCACTTGCCAGTTCATATTGCTTGGGAGGCTAAACTCGGAGGCCCTGTTAACATAGATGGATGTATCCAACAGTTGACGGTCCTTAAATGCCAATTTTGACCATCAAATCCTGCAGAGAACATGTCAAATACAATCACCAAACATAGTGATAGGGTTTATATCTAATCAATTTCACAAGTTTTGGTGAATATGTGAATGCAGGGACTAACTCGCAAAAGCAAAAGGAGAATGGGCCTAGGCCCAGGTCGGGCGACCTGGCTAGGTCGGGCGACCTGGCCTGAAGCTCATTGAGCACCACTTTTCTCCCATGCATAGAAGCACAACTAGGGAACATCTTAACCGCCAGTTGGGTGTTGGTTGCGATCAAAGGACAAGATGAAGACATCTGTCCATCACCTGGATTGATGGGCCCACAACACAAACTAAATGTACTCAATCCAACTCGACCCACATAGAACCGACTTCAGGACCCACAGTGGAGTGACTCAGTAGAAGATGGAGAGCCAAGACCAGGTCGGCCGACCCCCACGTGCGACGGAATCAGTCCCCCTTCGACGACCATACCTGTATCCTTTTACTGAGCTTGTATAGTGTATAATCCTATATACTTAGGACCCATTAGTGAGAAGTAAATAGATTCCCTTGTTCTCTTCTAGGATCTTTATGCTAGCTAAGTCTAATATATCCTGAGCGATGAATCTTCTGTGTGTCACACTACCCTTTTTATCAATGTTTACCCCTTGCTAGACTTCTATTCAACCACCGCCTTCCCTGTGGATTCGATACCCTGAATACTTCCAGGTGAAAGCTATAACGATATCCGTGCGCTTGCAGATTTATCTGCGACCGTAAAAAATACCAACAAGCTTTCTGGCGCCATTGCCGGGGAAGGCAATGGTTGAAGAGTGTTGTTAAACCATGCGCTCAATTAATAGCATGATTAATTACCACTGCTCTGGCAGGGTTACCTTTGCTCTGTTTCTCTTTGATGTGGAACAGGGTAGTGCATGACTGGTTTTGAACTGCCAATGAACCTCATCGACAACCCAAGATTATCAGGAAATACGATCTTGCATCGTGTCTTCCTAGATAATCTTATCGGCAGCAACTCCAGTCACTCCCGCACCAATATCGATGAGTGCTATTGCCAAAAGAATGATTCTCGAGTTCTCGATTCCCTCTGGTTCGCAAACTGGCCCAGAGCTGAACATGAGAGACACCGTGTTCGATCCTACGCTAGCATCTGTCAAATTGGCGCACGCCAGTCCATTACATGGGAAGACCAACGAGAATGGACCCAAGGCCAAGGCTCAACACCAAGGTCTACATCATCCCGTCTGAAGAAGACAAACAGGTATGGCAATACAAACCATCTTCGAATATTACATAAAGTCAAAATTTATGATGGAGACGTCCTCACTCGATGGACGTAAACCATCTCATATTTATTTCATATTTCATTTTTTGAATTCCAAATCTCTGCATGTTTGAATTCCAAATCAATTTTGTGCATTAAAATTTAAACTTGGAGCTTTTCTCTTGAAATCCCTTTGAATCCCCTGCTCTATTCCTGCGTGCGCATACATAATCTTAATGAGCTAGGACCACATAGGACAGCTGAGCCAGCTAGGCCTGAGAGGTGCCAGCAGGCCATCAGCCGACCCCATGGGTCGCCCGACCTGCGGCTGCCTTTCCTATGACGCATTCACTCATATTCAAAACAGCCTTTGCATCTGGTAGGTGTGAGGGCTGAGCAGAATGGGCCCTGTGCCAGAGTCGCCCGACCCCATCCATCGGCCGACCTAGCCCTAGCCCTTTTGCAGCGAATTCAATTGCCATCAGTTCATACCAGCGAATCCAGTGCAAACCTTGAAAGCTTGGCTGAAACGGGGCCGCGCTAGGGTCGGCCGACCCAAGCCGTTGGCCGACCCCAGGCCTCCTCTGTTCAATGAAAGTCGGTGCCCTCCGCAGTCATTTCTCACCCCCAGCTAAGCTGCCAAGTGTCCTCGGCCTTTCTCCTATCCCTCCTTAGGATTTTCAAGTGATTGGCTCTCAAGTTCATAAAAAAAATACAAATAAAAGCAAGAACATGTTCTAGGATAACTTCCCCTCGGATATTTTTGGTAGCTAACTATTTCAGGATGCAACTGAAAAGAACGAAGGGCGCATGATGCTTAGGAACATGGAGCTACATCAGCAATAACACCTTGGTAAGTGTTGGACTTGGACAAATCCCGAGCGAGGCCTACACACTTGATTTTTGGTGTCCTGCGACACAAAAATCCAAGTGTGGGGGAGGTTTGTATGTATCTCATGACAAGTACCATCAATACCAAATTTCTGTCATTGTTTTATAAGATGATGCTAGTTCATGTCTCCTTTCTTGCTATATATATATATATATATATATATATATATATATATGTGTGTGTGTGTGTGTGTGTGTGAATGCAGGGACTAACTGGCAAAAGCAGAAGGAGAATGGCCCTAGGCCTAGGTCGGCGGCCTGAAGCCCATTGAGGACCACTTTTCTCCCATGCATAGAAGCACAACCAGGGAACATCTTAACCACCGGTTGGGTGTCAGTTGCGATCAAAGGACAAGATGAAAAAATTTGTCCATCACCTGGATTGATGGGCCCACAACACAAACTAAATGTACTCAATCCAAGTTGACCCACATAGAACCGACTTCAGGACCCACCGTGGAGTGACTCAGCAGAAGATGGGCCTGAGGGAAGCCAAGACCAGGTCGGACGACCTGGCACGTCGGCCGACCCCCACGGGCGATGGAATCGGTCCCATCTCGGCTGTGCATCACTCAAGTCGGTGCATCCTAGGGTCGGCCGACCTGGGCCTACGCCCAAACGGCCTCAACCGCCTCTGGGTGCCTCTCCACCGTCCTACTATGCTATAAATAGATGCTTCCGGCTCTGGTTCAACACACACCAAGAAGAGAGAGCTCCCATTGTATAAGAGTTAGGCTTAGTCTAGTAGTGAAGTAGTTCTAGTAGCAGATCTTCTGAAGGGTCTCCGGTGAAGTCTCGGTAAGCTTAAGTCTTAGTCTTGTACTACTTATCTTATCTTACTTGTAGGACTTTGAGCTTCAATGGAAATACCTTCTCTCTTATGTTATATGCCTCAGCTTTGCCTTACTTGTTTAGTATATAAGATATATGTCTTGCACTTTAGTTTAGCTGACGCATGTTATGGTATTGGCCCAATGTGCCGCAAGGTTGCTCTGTTTATCTGGACAATAAATGGAGTTGTATTTCATATTGCAAACATGGTGTTTGAGTTATGGAATAGCATTGGTGATACCCTTACCCCACGTATTCAAAGGTAGCCCCCGGGTGGTGACAGCCCCGGCTGGCCCTTGTAATCCTCGCCATCCGGGTTTGGGCGTTTGCAGGCCTTTGTGATAAACATCGTGACAATACCCTTGATGAGGGGAACTCATGACTCCTCGATATGCCCTCTAACATGTATCCTTTTACTGAGCTTGTATAGTGTATAATCCTGTATACTTAGGACCCATGAGTGAGAAGTAAATAGATTCCCTTGTTCTCTTCTAGGATCTTCATGCTAGCTAAGTCTAATATATCCTGAGCGATGAATCTTCTGTGTGTCACACTGCCCTCTTTATCAATGTTTACCCCTTGCTAGACTTTGGTATGTTAATAGTGTTATGATTGAGGCAATGGATAACTACTCTATTCAACCACTGCCTACACTGTGGATTCGATACCCTAAGTTCCCGGTGAAAGCTACAACGGTATCTGTGCGCTTGCGGATTTATCTGTGACTGTAAGATATACCCACACCTACGTACCCTCAAGGGCTATGTGAGGAACAAAGATTCCCCAGAGGGTTGAATAGCTGAGGGATACATCTCGGAGGAGTGCCTTGCGATCTATTCTCGATTCTTTGAAGGCATTGCTACAAAGCTGAATCGGCTAGAGCATCAAGAAAGGAGCACTGTTGGTGAACCACATGCTGGTCTAAGTGTATTTGCAGGCATGGACTGTGATAGAAAGAAATCTTCTAGGCATAATACAGAGATAGCATCTTATGATGAATTGCAGAGGATGAGGCCCTACATATTAACCAACTGTGATGGCCATTCCATGGCTAAAGTAAGCTACATGTTTATGAGTTTATCTCTAATAATGTGTTCACTATCTAACTGTCCGTCCTTTGTAATCCTCCACGTTTGGGAGATGATATTAGGCCTTTATGATAAGACGTCCTCCTGTCGTCCCTTGATGAGGGAACCACTGGACACCTCGATATGTCCTCTATCATATGTCTCTTATATAAGCTTGTATAGGGTAATGTTGTATATCCAAGTTCCATTTGTATGATGCTAGTGAACCCTTTGTGATCTTTACTAATGTTCGATTGCTAACTAAGACTACCTTAATGATGAGCAATGAACTTCGGTGTGTCATATCATTTACCCCTGTCTAGACTATGGTAGATTAATGATGTTGTAAGTAAATACATTGGATAACACCTCTCTTTAACTAAACGTTTTCCCTACGGATAAACAAATAATGATACTCTAGAATACTCCTGGGTGAAATGCTACAACGTACTTCTGTGTGCTTGCAGAATCTCTGTAACATTTAGATTTACAATAAGGCATCTCTAGTGCCATCACTAATCAAGTGGTGACGCTAAGAAATGCCAACAAGCATTTCTGGCGTCGTTGCCAAGGAAAGCAATGGTTAAAGAGTTTTGATCATCCATGTATTTAATGCAGCACAATTAATCGCCAGTAATCTAGCAGGTTTACCCTCTTGCTCTGTTTCTCTATGACGTGAAACAAAGTAGTGTATGACTAGTTTCCAATTACCATCCAACTACATCGAGAACCCGAATACCATAGGAAGAAGGGTACGCTCTCGTGTCTTAATCCCTCGGTGTTCTTTTCAGAGACCGAGCCAGTCATCAGAGAATCATCCAACCAAAGAGAACAACCAGTTCCCGTAGCACCCCAACCAGAAGAAGCTATGGCCGAGAGGACGATTCGTGACTACTCCGCCCCTTCCGCTGTCCAGATCCCAACATGCCCGGAAGTGGCTGTGGGGGATCATGCCTTCGAGCTCAAGGCTCCACTAATCAACATGGTGCAGGCCAGTCCCTTCAGTGGGAAGGCCAATGAAGATTCTAGTGCCCACCTGCAGCACTTTCTGGAGGTGTGCAGCACCATCACCATCCGGGGAGTCGATCAAGAGGCCATTAGGCTCCGCCTGTTCCCGTTCTCACTGTTGGGAAGATCCAAACAATGGTTCTACTCTAACTGTGATGCGGTGAACACATGGACCAAGTGCTCCAACACGTTCCTGGCCAAGTTCTTCCCTATTGGCAAAACCAATGCCCTTAGGGGAAGGATTTCCAGCTTCCAACAAGAGTCCAGAGAGAATGTATCAAAGGCATGGGATCGTTTCCAAGACTATGTCCTGGCAAGCCCACACCACGATATGCAAGAGTGGCTCCTGCTCTAGAATTTCTACTATGGGCTCTCTCAGACAGCCCATGAACACATGGACGTTGCTGCTGGAGGGGCATTCCTCTCCTTGACTGTGGTCGCCGCCAAGCTTCTCACAGAGAAGATGGTGTCAAACCAAGCTTGGAATGACGACTGTCTTCAGGGACGCAAACGCGGTATGCACACGGTGAAGGAGGTGGACATGCTGGCCGCTAATATGGATCTGATTATGAAACGCCTCCACGACTGCATCAAGGATGGGGCCGACAACAATGAAGGACCACTGGATTCACACATGACGTGTGAAGTCTATGGAGAAACCGGCCACTCGGGGAACAACTGCCCTGAGACACAAGAGAAGGTACAATTCGTGACCGGCAACAATGGGTATCGACCTCAAGGGAACTAGAACCAGCAACGTCCATTCTACTAGGCAGATAATAACAACAACTCCTTTTCTAATCAACCCTCTCTGAAAGATCTGGTCCTTGGACAGGCCAAGATCAATGAATCCATTTCCAAGAGGCTTGCTACTAATGATAAGGCTCTGGAGGGCATAAACTCCAAGATAGAGAGTTTGTCCTCCACCTTTCAGAGCCAGCTAAGCTTTAACAAAATGCTAGAAACCTAGTTAACTCAGCCAGCTGCTACCGTTCCTTCTGGTGATGGCGAATCCTGGGGCAACCGGATTCCTCCTTTGAGAACGTAAAGGCTGTTTTCCATGAGGAGCGGTATGGCTACTTGGGATCCAGTCCCAGCTAACCATGCAGGGAAGACAACAGAGACAAGGAAGGAGATCCTAGCTGAGGAGGCTGAGCCAGAAGCCGAGCTAGCACCAGTAGGAAGGACTACACCACATGAGTTCTACGACACTAACGTCTTGTCATTCCCTCAACGCCAAAAGAAACCATCGGCAGACGAGCAATTCGCTAGGTTCGTGGAAGTCGTTCAGAAATTAATATACATGTGCTGTTGTTGGATGCTATGCAGGTGCCAACCTATGCCAAGTTCTTAAGGACATAATGAAAAACAAAAGTCCACTCTCGAGTACAGAGGTCGTGAAGTTAACAGAGGAGTGCAGTGCAGCCATCCTGAACAAGGTCCCTAAAAAGAAGAAGGATCCTGGATGTCCCACCATCACTTGCACCATTGGAACCCAGCGCTTTAAGCATGCACTCTGTGACCTTGGGGCAAGCGTCAGTGTCATGCCAAAGGTAGCCTTTGACCACCTTAATTATACTACCTTGTCCTCTACTCCCATGAGATTGCAGTTGGCCGACTCTACGGTACCCGGAGGGGATAGCCGAGGACATTTCGGTGCGCATCCGGGATTGCTTCATCCCTGTGGACTTCGTGGTGCTGGACATGGATGTGAGAAATGACTCATCGCACATCTTGGAGCAACCCTTCTTGAGCACTGCGGACACTCACATTAGTGTGGGTGCTAGAGAGATCCAGCTCCACATTAATGGGAAGAAGGAGAAGTTTGATTTCAGGCCAAAAATGGAGCAATGCTCCATGATTAAAATCAAGTATGGGAGGAACAGTCAGAATGTCAAGGAGGTGGAAGTCACGCCTCCAGAGAAGGATAGCTTGATAAAATTCATGGAAAAGTTCTGGAAAAAGGAATTCCCCACGCAAAGAACAAGAAGCCTATACGAGGTGCGAAAGCACAGGCAAAGAAGACACCAGAACAAGCTATCGACCGCCAGAAGAAGGTGAAACAGGTATGGTGGGTTAAATCATCTGTATCCTCATCTCCAGGGTCAGATGCTGCTTCTTCAAGCTAAATCCAACAAAGGAGACGTCATCACTCGGCGACATAAAACACGAGTCTTGCACCGACAGGTTCATCAGTATCAACAAAACAGCTTGGGGGAGGACCCCCAATCAGGTAAGTTCAGGTAAGTATTAATAAATAAAGTATTTCTTTTAGAATAAAGTTAGTAATTGAGAGCTATCTAAGTTAGTCCCTTAATGTCATAAGTTCTTGCTTAAGTCTTTATTTTGGATATGATGAATAGTTGCTCTTATTCCTCTCTTGTACCTATGTTCCAACCTGCTATTCTCCTATGTTTTGAGTTTGCTGGTTTGAGCATGATCTTGTCCTGTTATCTTGTCTATCTGTGGGTAGCATATGCAAGCTCTAGTCTAGGTTATTGTTAGCTATGATATGATAAGGCTTAAGTTACCTTAAGTTTATACCAAGTAAGGCTTGATAACCGAAGTTTTCTTTAAAAGAATAAAATAAAGAGTTCCTTATGGTGATTCAAATTCCTACCGAAGCCCAAATTGTTTGAACCCCTACAAAAGCTACTTGTTGTTGCATTGAGTTTCGTCAAGATCATTGTGATCCTTAGAGATTTGCTTCATGCTTTTAAAACCAAGATCATGCACACCCCACGAAATACATGTTTTACTTCTACTCTGGAAGAAAGCATGACACTCATCCATCCATCCAATAAAAGCTCCGCAAAAGACAGTATGGTACTCTTCCCTAAAACTTTATTGCAAAGGAGACATGTCACACTTAAAAAAATATTGGACACATGAAGGTCCAAGTATGAAAAGAGAGAGCACATGAAGGCTCTTTGTTCAAGAAAAGAATAGCCATGTCTCTAATAGCAACTCTTATAAGGGGAAGAGGAACATGCAAAAGGGGCTATCATTTATCATGCCATCCACACATGTGCACATCTTGGTTTGAGAGTATGACTTACTTCTCTTTGAATCCTGGTTTTGACTTTACAAATGCACTACAAGTAAGCCACACAACTCTCCTAGCACAAACTCCACCTCAATGAGTGAAAAGAGAGTTGAGAGAGGATCTTGGGAAGGAAATACACCATGAGTGACTCGAGAGTATCACCTAAGGAACTCTGCCTTTTTGAAAAATACCAAAACCTTTGGTTTGATTGTCAAAGAAGGTAGAAGGCAAGGTACTTGGTCTAAGTCATTCTGGCTACCAACCGCCCAAGATAAGGAGAAGCTACAAGCCCCATATAAGGCCAAGGTAATAAGGGAAGTTTATTTTACCAGCTTATTCAATTCTTGGTAGAATATCTTGCTGAACTACAGGTACTTTTGAGGAGTAATGAGGAAGCAACTCCTGATCCACTGAGGCTAAAGTTCTAGTCTTTGCTCGGGACGAGCAAAGGGCTAAGCTTGGGGGATTGTTGACGGTCCTTATAACGAATATATTTGTATTCAAAAAACTAATAGAGATCAAGCATGACTTAGATATTTGTATTCAAATAATGTTGTAGCATGCATATATAGAATATATTTGAGTACAGGGACCATGGCGCAAAAGATGGAGGAAAACGGGCACAGACCTAGGTCGGCCGACCTGGCTAGGTCGGGCGACCTGGCCTGAACCCCGTTCGAGCCAATCTTCGATGCAGGTCAAGAAGCACACCAAGGGATGATCATGGCCACTGAATCAAGGTCAGTTGACATCAAGGATGAGGGATAAGCCATCTGTCACTCCCACGGATTGAAGGGCCAACACCTCAATGCAAATGTACCTAAACCGACGGCACCCACCTGGAACCGACCTCAGGGCCGCCCAGGCAGCCTCCCAGAGGGAGGTGGACCCGGGAGGCGGCAGGCCTGGGTCAGCCAAATCCCACAGGTCGGTCGACCTCCCCGCGCGGCCAAATCGGTCTTCCATTGACTGGTGCAACACTACCGACATCAGGACGACATCTGGACCATGCACTAGTAGAGGCGGTGCATCAAAGGGTCGGTCGACCTGGCCACTTCGGCCAACCTGGGCCCACAGCGAAACGGCCTCAACCGCCTCTGGCCAGCTCCAAACTGCCTATGTATGCTATAAATACCTACAAGGGGCGCCATACTCAAGACACACCAGCAGAAGGGCTCTCCTTCGCTACAAGCTTAGTCTTAGTCTTAGTAGTGATAGTCTAGTAGTTGAGCTTCTGAAGGGCTTCTGGAGGAGTCTTGGTAAGTTCTAGAGTTCAGCTTTTGTATCTCTTTACTTACTTGTAATACTCTAAGCTTAATGGAAGTATCTTCATACTTATGTTGTATGCCTCAACTTTACTTTACTTACTTAGTATATACTTCTTATGTCTTGCACCTTATCCAAGTTGATGTATGCTATGACATTGGCTCAGTATGCCTTATGGTTGCTCTATTTATTAATGTGATAGATGGAGTTGTATTTCATATTGCAAACATGGTGTTTGGATTATGGAATACTGTTGAGGGTATCGCTACCCCACGGATTAGTAGAGGTAGGCGGCAGGTGGTGACAGCCCTGTCCGTCCTTTGTAATCCTCTACGTTCGGGAGATGATATTAGGCCTTTATGATAAGACGTCCTCCTGTCGTCCCTTGATGAGGGAACCACTGGACATTGTGATCTTTACAAATGTTCTATTGCTAACTAAGACTACCTTAATGATGAGCAATGAACTTCTATGTGTCATATCATTTACCCCTGTCTAGACTATGGTAGATTAATGATGTTGTAAGTAAATACATTGGATGACATCTCTCTTTAACTAAACTCTTTCCCTGCGGATAAACAAATAACGATACTCTAGAATACTCCCGGATGAATTGCTACAACGTACTTCTGTGCGCTTGCAGAATCTCTGTAACGTTTAGATTTACAATAAGGCATCTCTAGTGCCATCACTAATCAAGTGGTGACGCTAAGAAATCCCAACAACGTGTTCGCTTGGGAACCGTTTGATATGCCTGGGATCCCCAGGGAGGTAATAGAGAACAAGCTTGGCATACAAACTGGCGTTCGACCAGTCAAGCAAAAGCAGAGAAGATACACCCCGAAGAAACGAGACGCCATCAATGAAGAAATAAACCGACTACTCAAGATCGGCTTCGTTCAAGAAGTCCCTTTTCCGGATTGGCTGGCAAACCCAGTCATGGTGAAGAAACCCAATGGAACATGGCGAATGTGCGTGGACTACACCGATCTGAATAAAGCATGCCCGAAGGATGAGTATCCATTACCTAGGATAGATCAAATTGTAGATTCAACCTCAGGATGTGAGCTGCTTTGTTTTCTAGATGCCTATTCGGGGTATCACCAAATCAACATGTGCATTAACAATGAGGAGAAAACTGCAGTTGTAACTCCCTTCGGTGTTTGTTGTTATATAAAGATGCCTTTTGGTCTAAAAAATGCAGGTTGTACTTATCAAAAGTGTGTTCACATTGTTCTCGAAGGCCAAATCGGCCATAATGTGGAAGCTTACATAGATGATATCATTGTGAAAAGTAAGTTAAAGGGTGATCTGATCGCTGATTTAACTGAAACATTCAGCAACTTGCATAAAAACAGAATGATGCTCAGACCCGCCAAGTGCACCTTCGGTGTATCATCGGGTAAGCTCCTCGGTTATCTCATGTCTTAGCGAGGTATAGAGGCAAATCTGCACCAGATCAAGGCAATCGGCGACATGAAGGCTCCACGCAGTCACCACGAAGTCCAGAAGCTAGCAGAAATGATGGCGTCCATAAGTTGATTCGTATCTGTAGAATCTAGGATACCGACTAGAGGGGGGGGAATAGGCGGTTTGAACTAAAATGACAAGCACTTAAAATTTAATTAGTAACACAAGGGGGTAAAACTATTTCTACTCTTTCTAGCCTATGTGAGGGTTTGCAACCTAGGGTGATAAGCAACAATTCAATTTCTATGAAAGTAAATTCCTCAAAGTAAATTGCAAGAACGTAAATGAGCAATAGAAATAACCGATGACAAGAGAAGAATTTTTCCCATGGTGTCGATGACTTGCCGGTCACCCCTAATCCACGTTGAGGTAGATTCTTTGTTCCAACCGCTCCTCTATCAAGGCACCACTTGATTTTTGAGCCGGCTTGGACCAAGAACCACTCCACACCTTGATTCCACTAGAGTTGCTCTTCACCACTCCGGCAAGGTGAGCACAAAGACCTGTCACAAGAACAACCGGGGCTCCTTCACAATCTCCTTTGAAGGGCTCAACGGTTTCCACTCCTCCAATCCATCTAGGAGGCGGCAACCTCCAAGAGTAACAAGTCGATGATGCTTGCTTGAAGACTCCCTAGTGCCACAATGCTCAAACTCTTGATGCAATGCACTAGGATGCTCTCAATCTCACAAAAATGCAACCTCAAAGCAAAGTGAGTGAGAGAGTGAAGAAGAAGGGCTCAAGTATGTCAAGAAAGATTTCCAAAGTTCCAAGAAGACTCACCCACGGCTGGGTATGAGGTATATATAGAGCCCCCTTCAAAATCTAGCCATTACTCTCTATAACCCGTGAAATACGAGTTTTCGCGGACCGTCTGCCTCACAAAGCCCGGACGGTCTGCCGTTCAAAACCAACAGCTATAACAGCAATAACTGCTATCAGACTCGACCGTTGCACAGGGGCGGAACGTCCGTCCACCAGGGGTGGACCGTCCACCGTTCAACTTTGAACCACGGTCAGAACCAAAACATTCCCTGGTCGATCGCCCAAAATAGACGGCGGCCCGTCCGCACCCAGGTGCCGGACCGTCCGCCATAGAAACGTTGAAACCAACACAGAACCAAAATGGTTCTGGTGGCGCCCGGGGAGAGGGGGCGGACTGTCCGGTTGCCCTACGTGGACAGTCCACCCCATGAAGTCAACATCCACCAGAACCACTCCCGGTTCTAGTGGCACGGGGTTAATGGCCGGCGGACCGTCTACATGCCCTGCGCGGACCGTCCGCCGGTCAAGCTTTTCAGCCCGCCAGAGAAACTATGGTTCTGTCCACGATTTTGATCCAAGGGCAGACCGTCCACGTCCCCTGCGGAGACCGTCCGCCCTATCACTGAAAAACTCCCAGAACGATTCTGAAAACGGCTAAGTTATAAAACGGTCCACCCCACAGAAGGGAGACCGTCCGCCTCACAAACCAGTTAGCCAATTTTTGAGAAAACCGCGTCGTTCTAACACTCATGATGTATGCCACTAATCCATATGCATGCAACACAACATTTGAGCAAGGTGGCACTATGGAATCATCATGCAAATGACATTGACCCCTCTTGATAGTACGGCTATCTAGCCTATCAACCCGGTCAATGTTTCTTTTTTAATCTCCTCTTTGACCGGCAAAATAGAAATTCCTATCTTATACCTTTGCCTTGAGATTCCACTTCACATCATGATTTTGACATTTCCAAGTTATCAAATCCCACATGTCACATCTTCGGGACTAACCCTATTTTCATATGTCAAATGAAATCGTTAGTCCACAATTGTTGTCATTAATTACCAAAATACAAATTAGGGGCCTAGATGCTTTCAATCTCCCCCTTTTTGGTAATTTATGACAACCTCATATAGGAGTGATGTAAAAGAGTTTTTCAAGCCAACTTTACACACAAGATATAAGGCAGACTTGAGAGCGAATTTTGATCATATTTATCCATGGAATGATAATCAAAGGTTAAAGATGGATAACTATTATCAAAACTCAAAGTGCAAGGAAAGCTCCCCCTATATATGTGCAAGATGATATGAAATGAACAAGGCACATATACATGGATAGAAAATTTTGGCAGAGTTTCCCTTGCACAAAGGAAATCGAGGTAAACAATATAACATGAGATATTCAATGAGCATAATTTGATAGAAACATACCTCAATTTCCATGATACTAGAACATGTCATAAAGATGATATAGAGTAAATCCACATAGTCCATCACATTTATAATTCAAGTTCTAGTATCTCACAACCAAACCGTTCATAGAGTGCATAAATTTAAGATTACTACAAACCAATGTCTCATGCATCACACATAAAAGCATAGGTTCAACCACATAATAAAAATGCAACAACGAAAGTTCATAGAAATGCAAATGCAAGCACACATGCAATAAAAACCCCATGAGATCCCCCTAGATGTCATCATCTCATCATCACATCATCACTCCACCATAGCTTCTTCTCCCCCTTTGGCATCAAGTACCAAGAAAAGGAAAACTAGTCATCTTGAGGCGGCGGAGGAGGAGGATAGTAAGGCTGATGTGGATAGAATGGAGGAGGTGGCACTGGAGCAGGATAGTAGGAGTAGAAGTGATCTATGAAACTGTTGAAAGTGTTGGAGAATTCATCAAATATGCCCTCTAACTGCTGCTGCCTGTCCATGAGCTGCTGTGACTGCTCTGAGGTGCTCAACTCACTAAATCTAGCATCCAAGGCCACAAGATCAGTATGCAGCCCCTGCTGAACATTATCAAGTCTAGTCATAATGGGCTGATAGTATGAGGTGTTTATGTGCTGCCCAAATGACTCAAACCCTGCATTAAGCTGTGATTGAAAACCTTGCTGCATGGTCTGAAATCCCAAATTAATCTGCTGCTGAAACTGATTGTTCATATCATTGAAACCTTGTTGGAACTGCTACCCAAAACCTGCTGCCAAGTTCTGCTGCATATTGTTGAAATATGGATCAAAATATCCTACAGGAGGAACCCACTGTGGCTGACCATGTGCATGAGGAGGAGGAGATGCCTGTGCATCATCATCACTATCCTCACTCTCTTCCTGAGCCTCTGCCCCAATAGGATCAGTAAAAGGTGTCACTTCCCTTTGCAAGAACCAAACATCATTCACAAAAGGCTTGTATGATACATGCTCAGAGAGACAAGCACCAGTGAATCTTGTCTTATCCTTGATCAAAGTCATGATATATGGAGCAAAGTAAATGTTGGACTCAAGATTCACCTTCTTATCAGTCATTTGATCCATCATTAATCCAATGACATTAAACTTTTCACCAAACATAATGTGATGGATGACATTCCAATATTTATCTCTGATTCTCTCTTTGTTTCCACTCTTAGGCATAAAGGTTAGCCTAAGGATTTTATTTATCACAGCAGGATGATGTCTAAGTCCTTTAATTTCACCATAAGAGCAAGCAATATGAGTCCTAGGTGGCCCATAAAACTGAATTCTATCATCATCATCATATGCATCTTCTGTCAAAACATTCCTACTATCTGCAGCAGTGAGAAAATTATAATTTAACTGATTCAAAGTGGCAAACTCTCTAAAGGTTGTAGTGTATCTATACTGCCCGGTCATCCACATAATAGTTTCCCTATACATATCCATCTCATAAGTGGCATAGAATTGTCTAACAATAGTATCATTCCAATTGCACTTATGTTGAAGAAAACCAAGGAGCCCCAAAGCATCAAATTTAGGAATTAACTCTACCATGGTAGGTTGCTCTTGCATGAAAACTAAATTGATGGTTTTGTGCTCATATACCGTTTTAGTGATGAGATGCCCAAAGAATGCTTCTTGTTGAACTTGAGTGTGAAAGAAAAGCACATTTGTATTTCTTGCAAGCGCATATTGATTGGGGCTTCTCTCCATTGAATAAGTATGAGCATTCCATCTTTTCACTGAACTTGGATAAGCATTCACATCAATTTCCTCATCATCGCCACCTTGAGCTTGATCTTCTTCAGTGTCTGGTTCTGCAGCAGAGGTTTCAGTTGCCAAGTCATCTTGATCTGGCACATACTCATCATCATCACGTCTTGGCCTCTTGGACGAAGACCCAACCTTCTTCTTAGCTACCACTTTCTTGGTTTGTCCATGTTGACTGCAATCACATGATTAAGGGAATGTAAGAGTGTGACATGAATGACCCATTTGATATTCTCCCCAAGAGATTCCATGACCAATCAAAGAATTTTCATGAATATTTTTGTATCAAGTGTCACTGAATTCCTCTGCTGAAAAACTCCCATATATCCTCAACAATATATTAATAACCAGCTGTAGCCGGCAGTGACCGGCGGACGGTCCGCCCGTAGGGCGCGGACGGTCCGCCCCTCACTGTTCGGCCACGAACAGCTATAGTGCATACCCAAAGATTCAATCCATATTCCACAAGTTCTACCCAACAAATCTTAACCAAACTTTAGCCACATGTACTCCTCAATGTCCCAAACATATTCCACCAATCAAAAACTTGAATCCATGGCCCAAAACTAGATTAAGAGATGAAACCCTAGGCACCTTCATATACAAAATCCATGTGATTGAGAAGGGGGTTCAATGAAATACCGAGAGAACATGGTGGAGAATCACGCGCAGTGTCCAGGGATGCACTCGGACGGTTCGGGGAACACGCCAAAGCTCCCCCTCAAGAGGTGATTCTATTGTTTGTTTGAGAGGAGAAAGAGAGAGGTTGGAACGATGTATGCTCAGTTTGTGAAGAAAGAGACAGGAACCCAGGGATAAGGCTCGGTCTGGCTCGGTCCCACGCTGACCGCGCAGGCGCGGACTATCCGCCCTAGGCGCACGAACGGTCCACCATAGAGAAAACGGCCGGGCACAGAGATGAGATCCATTTTGTTGAGTTCCTGACCATGACCCGCGGACGGTCCGCCATCTGGGCGCGGACGGTCCGCTTCACAAATTTTTGGAGCAGCCAAATTTTCACAGAATCTGTCCATTCCATTCAATCCTTCTCAAATATACCTGTGGACTGTCCACGATCTGGGTGAAGACGGTCCACCATTAGCTTCCAAAACTGACCCGAAAACCATTCTTTTGAGATGATTTTGAGATTCCAATTGGGATCATTGCTCATATAAAATTGAAATGAATATGCTATACTAATGAACAAGTGTATGAACATAATATAAATGCATATGAACAAGTATTAGAGAAATTAAGCTATAAACAAGTATAAATGAGAAATTGTATGAAAATGCATCAAAAATACTAGTAAAACATGCTAAAGAATGCACAAATAAGACATGTACCAAACTTCAAGCCACATTTGAGAAGTCAATAACATTTAGCTCATTCCTCAACTTGCAAAACCGATTTTCATCCAAAGGCTTGGTGAATATATCCGCCAATTAATCAATAGTCCCAATTCCATCAATCTTGATATCTCCCTTGTTCACATGATCCCTAAGAAAATGATGCCGAATATCAATGTGCTTGGTTCTTGAATGTTGAACCGGATTAGAGGCAATCTTCATAGCACTTTCATTATCACATAAGAGAAGTACTTCACCAAAATTTACACCATAATCTAGAAATGTTTGCTTCATCCATAGCAATTGAGCACAACAACTTCCAGCTGAGATATATTCTGCCTCGGCGGTAGAAAAGGCCACTGAATTTTGTATCTTTGAAGACCATGAAACAAGTGACCTTCCAAGAAATTGACAAGTGCTGGAGGTGCTCTTCCTATCAATCTTGCAACCGGCATAATCCGAATCTGAATAACCAATCAATTCAAATTGAGCGCCCTTGGGATACCTGACGGTCCAAGATCCATGGGAGTCCTCATGGGCTACAGGCCCGCTAGGAAATTGGGCCGGCAACTCTGACAGATACAAGGAAGAAGCGTACAGCTTAAGGAAACTAGTTGGGTACTTGGAAACAACCCGGCCTACTCATGTTAGGACTCTGTGTTTTGTATCCGACTAGGAGTTTGTATTTCTTGCCTTGTAGACCCTGTCTCCCGAGTATATAAAGTGAGGCAGGGACCCCTTGTAAAATCATAACCATCAATATGAGAAGATCCACCATACAGGACGTAAGGTATTACGCTCTCTACTCGAGGCGGCCTGAACCTGTCTAAATCGTCTCGTGTTCACCATCGTGCTTCTGGTTCCGGCGAGGCCCTCACGAACAACTCGACTACTTAGGGACCCCCATAGTAGGCTAACCGGTATAAAAAACCGACAGCTGGTGCGCCAGGTAGGGGCTCTCATCAAGAATCGTTCAGCAAGCTCGATGGCACCAGTCATCATCAACTGCGATGGCGACATGGCGTTCGAGAAAGGCACCACCTTCGTCTTCGGCTCCTGGGTCTGCATGGCGGACGGCGCGGGTGAAAGGACCTTGATGTCGCCTAGAGGGGGGGTGAATAGGCGAGCGACCAAAAATTAAAACTTTTCCCCCAAATCACTCTTCTGCCAGGGGTTCACTGGTCAGACCGGTGCCGTGCAGAGGGCACACCCAACAGCAGCTCGAGCGTCTTCTCGACTTCTAGCACGAACCAAACTTGGTGAGTAGCTTCTGTAGATGATATTTAGCAAGGCAAAACTATCCCTGCACACAATATAAGCACACCCAAGTAGATCGAAGCGGAAGCACAAATAATATGCTAGAAATCAACAAGTGAGGCAAACCACAAAGGAGACATGAGGATTTAGTTACCGGAGTTCGGATTCAACCAATGAATCCTACGTCTCCATTGAGGAGCCCACAAAGGGTCGGGTTGCTTTCAACCACTTTCCTCGTCTCAATCAACCACCAAGGAGGCTTGAGATGCTCACTAAGAGAGTCCACACAAGGACGGGTGATACAAACAATCCCAGGCGCACCACACCAAGAGGGCGCTCGACGGGCGACGCCTAGCCGTCTAGGAGCCAAAGCTCCAAGAGTAACAAATGCTTCAAATGGCTTTCTTGACGCGAATCAAAGTGCTCAAGCTATGGTTGCTCTTCTTTCCTCTCTAATGCTCACACAACCTCACTCTCTCAACCCAACACAAATATATCTCCAATAACACACAAATCTTACAAAGAGAGGTTGGGGAGAGCTTTTCTGGCTTCTAGGATGTGTCAAATGCGTGTGGAAGCAGCAGCCCACCAAGAAGGGGGCTAAGGGGTATAAATACCCCAGCACACAAAAACTAGCCGTTGGAATTCTGCCATGACCGGTCAAATTGGTCACCCTGACCGGTTAGACCGGTCAGGCAGATCTGAACTTGAAAACTAGCTGTTAGAGCCAGCACCGGTCAGACCGGTCCCCTTGATCGGTCAGACCGGTCAGGCCCAGTGTGTCCCAAAACCTCTCAAGTTAGCTCAAGGTTTCATCCAGGGATAAAACCACACAATGTTAGTTGAGCTGGGACTGTTAGCACACTCTGAGACTCTCTCAAGGCTATTCTCACATAGGACAACTATTGAGCACTTTTGATATTTGTCAATAAGCAAATGTTGCATCCCTCTTGATAGTATGGTGTACCTGTACTCAAGGATAAATATAAACACAAAGACATCCTCTTGAGTTTCCAAGTCTTCATCAATGCCATACTTTGATAGTTGTCAACATGAGGGCTTTCAACATTGCCATCTTTCTTGAGCAATTCCATACTTGAGCTAGTGACTTAGGATTTTCCATCATCCATTGATAAAGTGCACTTGAATCCTTAAGTCACTCCATTTTATCAATCACAACTAATTGATGCATTGCATTGCTTCCCTCAGTAAGACTTGTATATGATTCTTCAAAATCCCACGGACCTAGATACTTCACCTTAGCAATTCGCACATGGAAAGCCGTCGCTTAGCCAAAGCTTGCTTAGTACCTTGCTCTAGTCATCTCGGTTGATTTCTTCACCACTTACCCTTGCCACATTGAGTTTAGCTTTGCTTCATCATTTTGAAATCCATTTGAAAGAACTCTTCAAATGCTTATTCTTGATTGACAAAGTACATTCAAACCATTGCAAGCTTCCAACAATGAGACCAATGTATGTCACATAAGCTTATGTCCCTTTGGTGTAAATACATGAAGCCTTGCAATTTTCACTTTGAATGATCCCTTCATATATCAACAAGCTCTCTCATAGATTGGAACCACATTGATACACCTTTGTTGACTTGTCCATAATATATCAACACACATGCTTGTCATTCATTATTTATGCACAAAGAGATCACACACTTGCTTGCCTTTCACATTATGAGCCAAATAACATTCATTTCATATATAATTAAATTATGACACCATGAATGTACCAATAACAACTTGCTCATAGTCTTAGACAAACAAGTTAGTCCTTTAATCGTTTTGTCATACAATTCACCAAAACCCACATCGGGGCCTAGATGCACTTACAATCTCCCCCTTTTTGGTGATTGATGACAACCCGATTAAAGCTTACAAATATGACAATTAAGCTCTTTTTGTTTCTTAGATATATTGTGAGTTCCTCCTTAATGTGTGCTTTGAATGGAATTTCAAAAATTGGCCTTACATGCCAAGAGCACACATTTCACAATAAAAACATGGGAGCTCCCTCTATATCTCAGAAACCATGGGGTGCAACAAGTGTGTGTTCAAGAATATCCATGATGCATATGACAAGAAAGGCACACAAAGAAATGCATGTGTGCTGTCATGAGCCTGACCGGTCAGACCGGTCTTCCCCAGTCAGCACACATGCAAGAGATAAAATCAACCACCAATCAATCCATGCATCACATTCTAACATAAAGTCACTTAGAGTACATAAATAAAGTTCTTGCACACACAATAGCACACATTACAAGTTCTCAAGTCCACAAAGGAATAAAATTCGAGATTTATTACAAGGTTCCATACTGCCAACATACTTGACCGGTCAGACCGGTCACCCGGACCGGTCAGACCGGTCAAGACTACTGCCACTGCTACAAGTTTGAAAAATGGAGCTTTAATCCAACACTTCTCCCCTTTTGTCATCAAACATCCATAAAAGGGCCTGGAGAAGTTGTAGCTGCAGTCACTCCTATCCATTGCCATTTCCGTTGCCTCCCCCACAAGGTGATGCCTCTGACCAAAGATGAAGTCCTTCATGCAAATGCGAGAGAGGAGGCATAAGATATATAGAATCTGATACGGTGATCTCAGAGGGAGGAGCAAGAGTGGAATCAGTCGTACCACCGGAAGCAGAATAGTCAGGAGGTGTATAACCAAAGATAGAATTCGAGATCCTCGCTGCCAAGTCAGAGGTCTCCGGTGCAGCACTAGATGGATCAAGACGGCCGCTGCTGAAAGGTGGAATAGATGAACCTGCCACCATGCCCTCACTGAGAAAGGACGGACCCACTGAAGACTGATGTGCTCCCGCTGGATATGTACCTCCCATCATGCCTGGCACAAAGCCCGACGAGAACGTACTCGGCATACTAGCAGAGAGAGACTGGTACTGTGGAGGAACTGGTGGATACTGTGGAGGTGCAGGCTGATACTGTGGCTGAACATGTGGAGCACCTGACGAAGAACCAACATCTGTGAAATACATGCTCCCGTACTGATCAAAATATCCAGCTGAAGAATAACCTCAGAGCCTATCCTCAACAGATGGAATCTCAACCTCGGGAGGTGGTGGCGAGGGAGGAGAACGTGGAGGCTGAAGGTTCATAGCATTGTGCATCATCTTGATTGGGTCATTTATTTTCTTGTTGCCCCTCCGCTGACGCTGCTGCTCCACCTCTATATCTCTTTGGCTTTTACACATGCCAACAAATAGATTGAAAAGCTTCTTAATGGGTGAGGTGGGATTCTCCCTTGGCCTGCGAGAGAAAACCCTATGCTCAGGCCAGAACCGGTCAGACCGGTAACGGTCACCGGTCAGACCGGTGTCGGTCTGAGCACCAGGCTGAGCCGGCTGAGGCTGCTCCTGCTGCACAAAACCATCTCCTACTGGATCAAGCTGAATCTCTCGCTCAGGAGAAGAAATCCTAGGATGTTTCTTGGGATTAGGCCTCAAAGGTTTGTGGCTCACATCACTAAGAAAATCAACCTTAGTCACCTTTCTAATCATGAACATAATATAGGGACAATAGCTGCAGATCTTCTTTGGATTTTCAGAGACATTCTTGATCTCTTGCCAAATAAAGTCTCCAACACTAAATTCAGGTGCATGAGGTCTCATAGCAATCATCAAATTCTTTTGGAAAGAAGTAATCTCGGATGTGTTGCCATCTCTAGGAGTTATTATCTTTCTAAAGAGCCTATTGAGAACTCCATAGAAGGTGTAGAGATGCTTCACTTTCCCCCATTCATTTTCCATATTCCGAGGATACATGAACTTCAACTTAGATACATCAAGTTCCCCTTCATCATGCAACTTTGGAAGGCTTTCTTCATTTCCAAGTTTCAACATGTTGCTGAAAGCCTGAAAGGTGATATGATATTTATTTCCATTTGTCATCCAAAACATGGCTCTAACACCCTTCCAATAACCAAAGAACACTGTGGCATAGAATTGAGCAATGATCTCTTTGTTCCAGCTGTGCTTGAAACCCATGATGTGCATTATCCTTTGTCTTGTACAAGTCTCAATGATATCATCAAATATTGGATTATGCTGATCTGTCATGTGTTTCCAATCCACGTACTGAGCCTCATGTGTGATTTTGGACTTCTTTAGAATAACTGAGGTGTAGAAGTCCTACTGAAACATAGTCCAAAATCTATTATCACTAGCTGTCCTAGGCCCACTGTAAGGATCTGCATCTCTCATTTTTATCACAGCCTTAGTCATCCCTTCCCCATGATATTTTGTCATTTTTGTGCCATAGAGATAGATAGGCCTCACAATGACAGGAATGTCATCATCACCTCCTGCAATAGTACCAACACTGCCACTAGCATCATCATCAGCAGAACTATCATCATTATCACTGTCACCGTCACCATCACCATCACCATCACCATCACCATCACCATCACCATTGCCACTGCTGCCATTATCATTAGCTGGGCCTTTGCCATGGCGAGGTTCCCCTCTATAAGGACTCTCCTCATCATCGTCACTACTAGTCTCTACTTCCTCCTCTTCTTCCTCAATATCATAATCGACCTGAGCCTTCTTCTGTCCTCTAGGTCTCAATTTGCTGGCATAAGCATCTTGCACAGAGCTAGCACCTTGAGAACTAGATTCATCTTGTCTTCTCTTTTTCCTTCTCTCGGCATCATGATCCTTAGGCATAGCTGCTGATCCTGGATCACAAAGATTATGAAAAATATCCATAAGACACCAGGGCACAAGATTTGATAGATTTGTCAAAAGAAAGCACATGGATTGGAACAATTGGAGCAGCTCTGGGCTTGACCGGTCAGATCGGCCAGGAGAACCGGTCAGACCGGCCGCCCCCCAGAACTGAGCCAATAATTCCATTCACAGATGTGAGCAGCTAGATGGTCCAGATAAGATCAAGGAATTTATGAGACATCCTAAACAGATAAATATTGAATATATTGAAGAGAATCAAATTTTGGAGGTGAACTGCCCGGACCGGTCAGACCGGTCGGGGACACCGGTCAGACCGGTGCTGGCAGTTCATCCCCAAAATTCGATCCTCACCAATGCACCCAACCAAATAGAAAGATTTTCTAGGAATAGTCTGTAAGGGTTTCCAGGAGATGTTCTACCAAAGGGATTTCAAATCTACTCATGGAGTTGATAGATCGGGCAAAAACAAGATTTGAATACCTTGGAAGAGAGGAACTTGAGTTGAATCCAAAGATCCGGTTAAGGAACCAGTTAGACCGACCGAGGAGGCTTTAATCCTTAAGTGGGGCGACTTTTTCTTGGTTGAAATCTCAAATTGCCATTGGAGGAGAGGATGAAGCTTTGGGCGTGCGGGCTGGAGCAAGGAGAGGATTCTGGAGGCGTGTGGAGTGAATGAGGAGAGAGAGTGCACTGTTTGCTCACGGGAGGAAAAAAATGGAGGGATTCCCGGGTCCACCGGTCAGACCGATGGTCGCGACCGGTCAGACCGGTGCGCCCAGGGAGCTGAACAGAGACTAGATCTAGGCAGATTTTGATCCTTTTCTTTCTCAAATGACTGGATAAAATATTCGCAGTGAATATTTGTCCAAAGTTGGCATATCTTAGAAGAATATAGGATAATCCAAATTATTTCTCATTTCTTGATTCTTCCAAGAAACAAAGATAGATAGATAAAGATTTTATGGACTTGAGAAAATCTTCCCATTTGTGACTAGGCATCAAACAAACAAAGTGAACAATAGTCACAAGTGAGTCAATCAGGCCACAAAGACCAAAAACCAAAATTTTCAAAGAAAGCACACTTCCTACACATGCTAGTTGAATTTTCGCAAAAACTACCCTATGTCACACAAGCATGCAACAACTCAAGCCAAGAACCATATTAGAGTGTTTAGCATATTCCTTACACCGTTTTATGGAAATTTTGACACCAAGTCAATTTTAAAGAAGGAGTTTACTAAACATCCAATAGGTGCAAAGAGAGGAACTTGAGAAGGTTACATGCAAGAATGCACACACTAGCATAGATATGAGGCCTAGATGCTCAATGTAAAAACATAGGTTAAAGGAACATACCTTGGCCTCTAGCTAATCTAAATGCCTCTTCTCATTTATGATTTTCCCTTATATATATCATAGAAAAGAAAAGCATTAAGTAGCACAAGACCGAGTTTCATCATTTAGTGATCTTTGGATTGGAAAGGCACAATCGGTCACTGAAAGATGAAACCTCACAATATAGGTTAGATTCCTTTTTTTTGATGCACATGTGTATATGGGTGGAAGATAAGCTCACATGCATCAATCTTGTGACAAAGCCAAGCAAAGGGATTTAATCTATATTATGATAAGCAGCTATTTAATAAGAAAGATCAATGTTCAAATTGGACATAGACACAATTTTACCCATTTTGAACAAAAGGTGTAGCTTGCTTCAACGAGAGACAAACTCTCACAAATAAGACTACAAGATCACTAAAAGAAAATGTTAGTCCCACAAGTGACACAAGTATTGGAATAGGCTCCCCCTTAATTAGTGCATAAGAATTTTGAATTTCTTTTGTGTTGCACTTTATTCAATTATGAATATTGAGGAGTTCATTCACAATCTTGGTCAAGGCATATAGAAAGTAATAAACCAATTGAAATTGTGCCAAGGATCTCAATACCATAGATGTAATATCATCAAATCTTTTCCTGTCGGATCTTCTGAGCCGTAGGGATCGGATCATCTGACACCAACCAGAGGCTACCGGAGCTTTCGGTCGGATAATCCGGGCCCCGTCAAATTTTGCATTGGCTCGGGCCACACCGGTCAGACCAGTCGGCCCCACCGGTCAGACCGGTGTCACCAGGTGAAATTCATTTTGATGATTTTCTTCTTGCTTCATGACTTAGTGAACTAATCACAATTTTGCCTTTCTTCAATAGAACAAGATATATGCTCTACAAGAGAGCCATTAAAGGCACCACATGGTATGAGATGAATAAATTAAATAAAAATGTCGAAGTCACTTTCTCATGCTTCACAAGCTCACACTTGTGACACATGAGTGTTTACATAGAACTGAGAGTGACTAAGACATGACATTAAGCACTAGTTACCGAGATGACATTGGTTTTGTGATTTCAACACTTTTCTAGTCACTTGGCTAATTTCTTCATTTCTTGTATCTCTTATATAAGCCAAGTGTCCAATGCCTCTCAACGATCCTGCAAGCTTAGCTGGCACTCTTTGGTACCCAAATCTTGTTAGGTCCTTTGAGGTTAGTCACAAGATGCTTAGGAACCCAAATGGCTCTTATGCTAGTTTGAGGTGAACTAATCACTCTTATAGCACAAGTACCAATTTTGTCATTCTCAAGCTTACTAAAATCATAATGGACAAGGTTAGTTTCAAGAATGCTACCATTTGGACAATTCTTGCCCAAGTGACCCTTTTGTCGGCAAGTATAGCAAAAACGGCTCTTGTCCTTGCTTGACATTATATTTCTTTGATTTTCTTGCTTTTGCTTGCTTTTGGGTTCCATGGATGAAGAGGTGACTCCAATCTTGTCGCTGTGGTGAATGGTGGCTGCTCTGGCCTTCACCGATCTGACCGGTCCAGGAAACCGGTCTGACCGGTCAGGGTCAGAACCACCTACACTAGTAGAGTCAGGACACATGGCTGCCGTGTAGGCAAGGGCGATCGCGAAGCTAGGGAGCTCGAGGTAACATAGGTGACGCAAGGTTTATACAAGTTCAGGCTACCCGGAGGTATAATACCCTACGTCCTATGCTCGGTGGTGTTTGATTGATTCTCTCGGAGAGGTTCCAGAGAACAGCAGAGAGTTTGTGGTTACAAGATAGAGAAAGAATGAGATGGGATGAGAGGAGCTGGGGAATTGGATGTCCCTCAGCGGGTCGCCCTAGGCCGCCTTATATAGGCCGATGACCAAGGGTTTACAAGTTAGTTCCCTAATCCAATTCAGTTACAACATGGAAACTAATCTGAGTCGGTGTGCCTTGCAAGCCAAGTCTCCACCAGTCTTGTCCAACAAGTTCGGAGGTCCTCAGGGGGCCAGCGCTGGGTCGGCCCACATCGGTGTTAGACGTGGGCCCTGGCTGACTGTCACCTCTATTGGTGGTGGGCCCAGGGGTACCCATATCCCACAAGTCCTCGAGCAACGTGCAGGTGTGTGTCGGATTGCTGAAGAGGCAAGGCCACCATGGTCGGCTGAAGCGTCTTGGTTGGCAGGCCGACGCAAGGGTGGGGTGCTCAAAGAAGAAACAAGGAATCATGGATGATCTTGTCAGACCCGGGGATGAAACCCCAAGTGGCGTAGTGCTGAGTTGTAGCCACGTCGGACACCGCAAGGGACTGCGCCACTTTGAGAAAAGTGACACATCCTGATGGGGCATATGGAAACCGACGCAAGGAGCTCTCCATATGGAGTAGTCCCCGACCATTGGGTCGATTAGTAGGATCGGGCCAATGGTCAAAGAGAAATCATCCGAGCTTCGGGGCAGACAGGCCGCCTAGAAGATAAGATCACCACATCTGCCAGGGCAGATGAAGACAAGAATAGTACACCTGTGGGTGTGCGTGGCAAACCCGTGGCGAAAAAGCTACTGAAAGCATACAGGCGGTCTGGCACCCTGAAGAGAGGAGTTTGTCCTAAAATCGTGGCGCCCAGTCCCTGAGCGTGAGGGCTGGCCGAGTCACGGAGACATCACTGACCGGAGTCATAGTGCCCAGTCCCCGAGCGTGAGGACTGGCAGAGTCGCGGAGACCCGTGGATTGGAGTCAATAGTGCCTAGTCCCCGAGCGGTGGGGCACCGAGTCACAGAGACCCACCAACCAGAGTCGTAGTACGCAGTCCCTGAGTCTGGGAGCTGGATGAGCCACCAAGTTGCCTCTCGCCCCGAGCCAGAGAGGTCGGCCGGACGACGGGAAGCACGACGAGTCATCGTCTGTAGCGTCCAGCCCTCGAGCCTGGGAGCCGAGCAAGCCACCGAGTTGCCTTCGGCCCCAAGCCAGAGAGGTCGGCTAGACGACGGGAAGCACGCCGAGTCGTCGTCTGGGGCGCCCAACCCCCGAGCCTAGGAGCCGGACGAGCCACCGAATCGTCTCCCGCACCCAGCCACCAAGCTGAGAGGCCGGCCGGGTGGTAGGAAATACGCACCGAGTGGTTTCTAAGCGCTGCAGAATGACAACATAAACATTATGTAGCATAATGTAGAATATTTGAATAACTCGGAAGTTTGATCAACGTAAAAGGTAAAGCCTTATGCATCCTGCTCTTGTCAGGCATATAATTTCCCCCGGTAGTTGGCCTGTTACGTTTAAGCACCTGACCCCGCTACCACTACTCATGGAGAGGACGGCTTACTACAGGATACATTGCTCAGCATGTAGGCTTAGATGTAGGCGACACGCAGGATCGAGGTTTCACAGATTAAGACTTGTGCTACCTGAGTACTTTTAGCGACCGTTAAGAGCGACGGACAAGCCACAAAATAGCTAGAACTGTGCGGAAAACAATAGCATGAGCTGGGCACCTGTGGGGTGCAGTCTAGACGGACCAAACTCTATAAGCAGTCGGAGTGTGATCGAGGTGGTCGGCAAAAGTCACGGAGACATAGGAGAGCCGAGGCGTATGAAGATATACGGAAGCCGTAAAATATTTAATTAAAAATAATACTTAGCTTGATTTGTAATCGAGTCGGAGAATTGATGTGTCGCCGCATGGGCGTGGTGTCTGAGTAGACGAGGTTATTACGGACGTGCAGACGAGCAACGCAACGGTGTTGGGCAGGCGAGAGTAGCTCGTTCTCGGCTGGTTGTCACACCGAGTGGTTGGAGCCGCAGGTCCATCGGAGAGTCAGTATGACAGAGGTGGCGTTTGGCGTCGGCAAATCGACACTTGTCGTGGACGGTGCTGTCCGCGAGTATCATGGCGGAGTAGCAGTACGTGCGGCACACTGGTGAGACCGCTCCTGATATGCACACGCCTATGCAACACGTGTAGCAAGGTGTGTGGCCCGATCTTCTCGTAGGATCCGCGAACTTGATAACTTGTCGCTGCGTGACCTGGTGAAGGCAGTGCACCGCGAGACTGTCCACGCGACGAACTACCGAGACAATCACCCTTCCACGTACCGACGAAACAGCCCACGCAATCATACCCTATAGACGTGAAGGCACGAACTGGGTGAACCGCAGTTCGGCGTTCTACAATTCCCTCAGGAATCGAAAGAACAAGTGTTGTAAGCCTCTCAAGACTCACGCATAAACAAAACTCCACGAGTTTGTGTATTCTGAATTCAGTCAATCAAAAATTCGTCCTTTCATTGTCTAGTACAACATATATATAGAAATAGGGGCGTTCAGCTTTGAGTGAATGGCAGCATGCGCATGCACTAGTGGAGTTCGTGGCTGGTTCGCGCGTCTTTTTAGCTCCTGGCAGCAGTTACTAAAATGAGCATAACTCTTTATTGGGAAGTCCAAATAATGAGCCGTTTGATAGGTTGGAAAGTAGACTTGAAGACGCTTCCATCCACATAAAGAACACCATCTAACTCTTTGTCTTCTGTCCGCGGT
Organism: Alloteropsis semialata; assembly: GCA_004135705.1. NCBI lineage: Eukaryota > Viridiplantae > Streptophyta > Magnoliopsida > Poales > Poaceae > Alloteropsis > Alloteropsis semialata. The sequence goes on along the minus strand of CM014278.1, from coordinate 24,283,631 downwards.
GAAGCTTGGAATTCGTACCATGTGTTAGTCATCTAGCTTCTAGTTGCATTACCATGCAAAAGGTAATGAACTACCATTTTATTCATGCACACCATAGGCTTCTTGGTTCAGATGTCCAGAGGCTTGAATCCATCTTCATCCCATGCTGGTTCATATACTCCATCATTCCTAAGGACATTGGAACAAGAACTCAAAAGCATAGACTCATTCAACATAAACTGATTATTAAACATAAGGTTAGCATTCACCTGAGATTGAATTTCCTTCTCCAATTGTTTAGCTCTACTCCTTGTAATTGGACCAGCTATATCAAGTGTAGTTTCATTTGGAGATGAGTGAATGCTAGGAATGTCCTCATTAGCTCCGATCCGGCAGATGCAAGAAGGCCACGCACAGCCCCAGAGCTTTTGTTAGGCCGTAACCGCTGATTCGTACTCCGGTGTTTATTCATCCATGCATGCATAGACACGTAAAAAGAGATTAGAAAATAATTGGTATCCATGCATGCGCATAGATGGAAACAGAGAATCACCATCCATGCATGATTGAAGAAACTATGCATGCATGCGCGTATGTGGATGAGAGAAAAAGAATCTGAAAAACAAATAAGAACATCTCCAACAGTTTTCCAATAATTACATAATGGAGATGTCCCAATATCTCTTTTATGATTATTGGAGAAGTTGCTTTTGCAGTTCCCCAATAACCTTCTCCCAATCCAACTACTATATTGGGAGAATCACAACTCTCCCTCTATTTGGGAAGAGTTGAGGTGGATTAGAGCATCGCTAGCAGTTCCCCATTCCCCAATCCAGCTACCATATTGGGAGAGTTATTGGAAAAATAGTGTTCCAGCATATCCCCTTTATCTTTCTCTTTTCCCAATAATTATTGGGACAAACCAATAATCCACCTCAACTCTTCCCAAATAGAGGGGGAGTCGTGACTCTCCTAATACGGTAGTTGGATTGGTAGAAGGTTATTGGGGAACTACAAAAGCAACTCCTCCAATAATCATGAAAGAGATATTGGGACATCCCCATTATGTAATTATTAGGAAATGATTATTGGGAAACTGCTGGAGATGCTCTTATTGGTTTGTCCCAATAATTATTAGGAAAAGGGAAAGATAAAGGGGATTTGCTGGAACACTACTTTTCCAATAACCCTCCCAATATGGTAGTTGGATTGGGGAATGAGGGACTGCTGGAGATGCTCTAAGGGCCCTGCTGACCCGTCCTTGTTTCAGTGCTCGCCAATCCATCCTATGGTGCAGTGGATGTACCCAACGGCCGTTCCTTCCTCGATCTTGATGTACCGATCAGATCATGGGTGGTGGAAGCAAATTGGAGACGAAACACCGTCGTAGCTACAACAACTGCTCTATCGACGAGTTGGGGCGAGTACATCAGGGCGATAATGACTCGGAGATGCGCGGTAGATGCTAGATCGGTGAGTTTAGCAGCGAATTTTGCGTGTAGACCGGGGGGATAGCTCACGCAGAAATCATCGACGCCGACACGAATGAATTTGGTGGTAGCAGATAGATCTGCCATTGAGCTAGCTGTTGATGCTCCGCGATATCCGCTACCTGGCGCGCCAACTGTCGGATTTATCGTCCGGTAGTCCACAAGGGGTACCCAAGTGGTTGATTTATAGGCAAGGGCGATCGCGAAGCTAGGGAGCTCGAGGTAACACAGGAGACACAAGGTTTATACAGGTTCGGGCTACCTGGACGTATAATACCCTACGTCCTGTGCTCGGTGGTGTTTGATTGATTCGCTCGGCGAGGTTCCGGAGAACAACGATGAGTTTGTGGTTACAAGATAGAGAAAGTATGAGATGGGATGGGAGGAGCTAGGGAATTGGATGTCCCTCAGGGGTCGCCCTAGGCCGCCTTATATAGGCCGACGACCAAGGGTTTACAAGTCAGTTCCCTAATCCTATTCGGTTACAACATGGAAACTAATCTGAGTCGATGTGCCTTGCAAGCCAAGTCTCCACTAGTCTTGTCCAACTAGTTTGGATGTCCTCGTGGGCCAGCCCTGGGTCGGCCCACATCGGTGTCAGAGGTGAGCCCAGGCCGATTCTCACCCCTGTCGATGGTGGGCCTAGGGGTACCCATATCCCACGCTTCTTCCTCCCATTCGCATCTGTTAAGCCATTCGAGCTCTTCACCTCCGTCGCATCTCCAATCTTCATCCGATAGATTCTGATCATCATTTGCAAAACTTCCACCGCAATCTTGGTAAGGACATCACCCGCATCCGATTTATACCTTGCATCTGGGCTATCATCAATGTTTTTTGATAAGTTGTCACACCTGAATTTATGAATAAACCCGAATGCTACTATATGTGTACCCAGGAAGTCCAAAACACACATAAAGCCTTAGAATAACAGAATATCAAAGTAAATCCAGTGCTCGATTACAAAAGAATAGCATCTCAGAATTATTACAATAAGACTCAAGTCTTTAATGAAAGTTTTTACGCATACGAATAATTAAACTCTCGTGGCACCACTAACTCCACAAGGATGCTGACTGGTTGACAGCTGCGTAGAAGTCAGGGATATCTTCGGGGAACTCCACAACAACTTCAGGTTCAGGCTGATTACCCATTCGGGATTTTGTTGAATAATGCAAGTGTAAGTAAACCAACTTTACTTAACAAACATAACACGAGGCATGAAGGCTTACAAGGCTTGACATGGTTTAATTGCGATAAGCACTTTTAGTTGTTCAATTTTAGCATTAACCCAAGTTACTATAGTGTAATAGGAAAAACCAAGTTGTAACCCAAATTAAGAATATAGAGAAATATCATTATATCATCATCATTCCAATATTATTCCATTTTAAACATCACCAGGGTAAAAGTCACCATTCAGAAAGAATCCAGGCCACTCGTAACCGTGAGTACGGCTGATATATTAGTTTTTACTCTACAGAGGTTGTACACTTTCCCCACTGGTCGTGATTCCCGTGATGCCCGAGTGGATCAAACCCATTTCACACTTCCTTAAGTGTGCGGCTGGGTTTCACTATGAGACATTTCAAAAGTCCCTCTAAAAGCTAAAGGGCTGCTGAGGTTTCAACATGGGCACATGAACCCAACTCCCGGGATCAACAAAACACCCATGGCGCAACGTGAGTGGGTTGATGGCGTTCAGGGTGCAACGTGAACAAAATGCCTACAGACATCAGGGCGCAACGTGAGTCCATCCCGGGGCAGATCAGGCTCATACTTAAACTGTGGCTCCCCCCTAACGCCTTTCGGTAACCCCCGCTAGTTAGAGTTGTGCATTTTACTTAGCCAAGACTAGAGCCCATTGATTCCCGTGGTTGTACTATTTTTCTGGGTTACCACTTTAAGATAGAAACCATAACAAGTGATGCCTAGAACAAAGCACACAGCACATATTCCAGATTAAGAGTCGCCTAGAACAAAGTACACAACACTTGTTCCAGAACAAGGGTTGCCGAGAACAAAGCACACAGCACAAGTTTCAGCTTCCTAACCACGTTGCTAAAAAGCAAGTTTTAACCACTCTTCAATAATTGTCATTAACAGGTATCAAGTATCATTGGTTCAGTGGTATCAAGTTGCATATCCTAGCACATTGTTACCTATTGACAGTCGTTATTGGTACACTTTTAGGGCTGATTTGGCATAGGTTTTGAACTAATTCTTATACTAACCCGCCACTTGGCACCTGAAATAACCCCGTTTTCGAGTGTGTCTTGTATTTTGGACTATGTTGTGAATTTGCAGGAAATACGATATATTTGGCGGAGTTTGACATGGACCAAAGCACCCATATGGATAAGGATTGAGGAGGAGGGCCAGCCCGCAAAATATGAACACGAGACGAGCCAAAACAGGGCCAGGCCGGCCAGCCTGGACCCTTCGAGCCAGTCGGCCCAGCCAGTTTCTGAGCCCGTTCGTGCCCCGCTTTCTTCAGCACGAAGCAAACGCAAACCCTAAGGGTTCCAGCCGCCGACATCCACCAAAGACCTATATAAACACCCCCGAGGGCGTCGTCAAAAGATATAACAACACATATCACCAAGAGAGGAGAAAAAGAGATTAGATCCATTGGAGAAAAGCTCAAGGAGGAGACACCGCCGGAGGTCCTAGCCGTCGTCCGGACGTCGTCTCAAGTTGGAGGACAGCGAGGAGCTCATCTTCACCGGAGGCTTCCACACCATGGATCGTGACGTCATGTTTAGCTTCATGGGGTAAAGTCCTTGTTTGTCCATGGGGTTGTAAGGAGATCTTGATTTATAATTGTCGAATCCTTTTTATGAGATCAATCTATCATGTTCTTAGTTGGTGGTGCTTTTCATCTTAATAGCCGGCCGGCAGCTCTATGGGTATGCATCGATCGTTGCCTTGCATGCCTAGATCGCATCAAGTACTGACGTTCTTATAGCTCGATAGGTGAGTACCCTCGTGTAGTGACAGTATGCGGGAGGGAAAGTGTTGAGTTTGGTTCACATTTTATTGATAGATTAGATTGGTTTTATCATGCTTGGCAATTACATCTCTTAGTAATCCTAGACCCTATGGATAAACGCTTCCATACCTTGAGTACTTCTCTCTACCGCTCGTAACATTGATTAGGTTAGATTGTTCTTTAATTCATACATCACTTCAATCAAAAGAACATTCTCTTGCTAACATCATTAGTGCTAGGTTAAGCGTAGAAATCTCCTTGTTCCGTGGATTGATAAACCTTGGGGGAATACTTTAAGGGAAAAGCTACAACTGATCAGTGCGCTTGCGGTTCGTAATTGGCGTGCCTAAGGGCCGTCAATAAGCTTTTCTGGCGCCGTTGCTAGGGAACAAGCTAGATTGCTACGTTTAACTTTGTATTAATTTTGTTGGCTACTAACACCTAACTTTTTCTCTAGAAAAATCTTTGTTTTTGTTTTTGTTTTTGTTGTCTAGATGGCTCTTGTCATCCAACCCATGGAGGAAGAAGAAAAATCACTAAGGGATTATGCAAGCTCGCAGTCGGAGGACTTCGACATGCAAAAATCAGATTCGACACTTGAAGCCACCAAGTACGAGATCAAGCCTCAAATCATCAAGATGGCGGCTGCAAATCCATTTAGAGGGGTGGAGACGGATAACCCATATGGACACATCAAGTGGTTCACGATGCTATGCAATACAGTACAACAAGATGGAGTTCCTTTAGCTTGGTTTAGATGGAATCTTTTCCCATACTCACTTGCAGATGAAGCAAAAAGATGGTACGCGCTTGCATCTTTCGAGGTGAAAGGAAATTAGAATGAGTTAATGAAGAAATTTTGTGGACAGTTCTTTCCGATATCCAAAATTCAACATGTTAGAAGACAAGTGATCAACTTTATGCATGGAGAAGATGAAGGGATAGATCAAGCGTGGGATGGATTCAATGGATTGATTGAACAATGACCGAAGCTAGGATTCTCCGGTGATGTACTTTTGCATACTTTCTATTTTTCCCTAACCCCCAAATACATGGAATTTGTACAAATGTGCGCAGGAGGGGATCTCATGGAGAAAACACTCACGGAAGTTGCCCAAATTCTACAAAAAATAAGCAAGGGGGCAGCCATGCGAAGAGATTGGGAAAATTGCCATTCAGGAGACGTTGAGCAAGAATCTTGTGTTGGGGTGCTTGCTGGAATTTAAAGAAAAGAGACCCCCGGAAGCAAAGAAAGAACAACCAAATCATGAAAAAGCTACAAAAGTAACCACGATGAAGAAGCACCGGTCCGTGACCTAAAAAAGAGCAAGCTGGAAGTGGAAATTGGGAGAAGTTTAGCGAATGCAAAATCACTAAAAGAATTTGAGCAAATGGATTGGATCCCGATCGACTTCGGTAAACTCTTCGACAAAGGAAGATCACACCCAAATCAAAAGAAGTCCATGAGAGCCATAGAGTCGGATTTCCCACTGGATAAACATACGGGCTACATATTGGACAAGGGATCGGCCGGAGAAATTATTCGAAAGCTTTTTGATGAAGATGAAGAAATAGACCCCGACCATGTCGCCGAAGTGAAGAAAATCATGGGAGTAAAACCGGAAGCATCTCCATTTGTGCACCTAGCCGAGGTATATGCCATACAAGCAAATCACGACGAAGGTATGCCACTACCAACACCTCATATAAGTTGCACGATCAATGGAGAATTATTTCGCAAAGCTTTATGCGACATTGGAGCCCGAGTAAGTGTTATGTCTTCAAAGGTTTATGATGAGCTTTATAGTAAAACTTTGAATCTTGCTCCAACATCCACTAAACTAATCATGGGAGATGGTAGAACATCTAAACCTTTGGGCATTCTTAAAGATTTAAATGTTGCTATCTCGGGTAAAATCATTCCAACCAACTTTTTTGTGCTTAATGCTTGCCATGATGAACATGATGACATGATTCTTGGTAGGCCTTTTCTTAAGTTGGTTAATGTGGTTCTTGATGCCGGAAGGGGTAAAGTCACAATTGAACTAGATGAAACTAAATACACTTATGACTTTTTGCCTGCTTCGCATATTGCCTTACCTCCACTTCTCGATAATGGAGAAGTAGAGAGCCTTCGCTTTGTTGAATCTTTCAGGGACCCTCTCCAACGAGCAATGGAGAATGGAAACATTCATGATGATCTAGATGGAGAACTAAAGGAAGCAACCGAAGGGCTCGAGGCACAACACGGAATCTTGGAAGAAGAAAAATACGAAGACATTGAAGATTTGCATCAAGAAGAGCCGAAAGCACCCAATGTTGAATTAAAACCATTACCCAAGGGGCTGAAATAAGAATTTTTGGGGAAGAACAAGACATTCCCGGTGATCGTTAGTGATGAATTAAACCCGGAGGAGACGGACAAGTTGCTGGAATTATTGAGGAAGCACAAGAAGGTGATCGGATACACAATTGGTGACTTGAAAGGTATAAGTCCCACCTTTTGTACTCATCGCATACAACTTGAAGACCAATGCAAACCCGTTGTGGAGCATCAAAGGAGGTTGAGCCATGCTATGCGTGGTGTGGTTAAAAAGGAAGTGATCAAGTTATTGAATGCCGGAATTATTTATCCCGTACCACATAGCGAATGGGTGAGCCCCGTGCATTGTTTACCAAAGAAAGGAGGACTCACCGTGGTGAAAAATGAGAAGGGTCAATTGATACCACAAAGGACCGTTACGGGTTGGAGGATGTGCATAGATTATCAGAAATTGAATAAGGCTACAAAGAAGGATCACTTTCCACTATCATTCATTGACGAGATGCTCGAGAGGTTAGCAAAGCATTCATATTTTTGTTACCTCGATGGATTCTTGGGATTCTTCCAAATACCTATTCATCCGGATGATCAACACAAGACCACGTTCACTTGTCCATATGGTACTTTTGCGTATAGAAGGATGCCTTTCGGATTATGTAATGCACCGGCTTCTTTTCAAAGATGCATGATGGCTATATTCTCGGATTTTATTGAAGAAATCATGGAAGTATTTATGGATGACTTCTCGGTCCATGGCACTAGCTTTGAAAATTGCTTATCAAATCTCGATAAAGTTCTCAATAGATGCGGGAAGGTCGACCTTGTGCTTAATTGAGAGAAGTGCCACTTTATGGTGAGGCAAGGAATAGTTCTTGGGCATGTCATTTCCGAAAGTGGGGTTGAAGTGTATAAAGCGAAGATTGAAACCATAGAGAAATTGCCACCACCCACGGATATCAAGTCCCTAAGAAGTTTCCTTGGTCACGCCGGATTCTACAGAAGATTTATAAAGGACTTCTCAAAGATCACTAAACCGTTGACACAACTTCTTCAAAAGGATGTGGAGTTCGACTTTGATGAAAAATGTTTGCATGCTTTTAGAACATTGAAGCAATTACTCGTGAGTGCTCCTATCATTCAACCCCCGGATTGGAGTCAACCTTTTGAAATTATGTGTGATGCGACTGACTACGCCGTTGGAACCGTTCTTGGACAAAGAAAAGAAGGGAAGGTATATGCTATTTTCTATGCAAGCAAAACTCTTGATGGAGCTCAAGCTAATTATGCAACAACGGAGAAGGAATTGCTTGCCGTGGTATTCGCTTTTGAAAAATTCAGATCCTACATAGTAAATTCAGAGGTGATTGTGTACACCGACCATGCAGCGATTAAATATCTTTTGTCCAAGAAAGATGCTAAGCTTGATTCGATGGATATTATTGTTACAAGAATTTGACGTGGAGATTCGAGACAAGAAAGGGTCAGAGAATGTGGTAGCCGACCACCTATCAAGGATACATCAAGGAGATGATGGGATGGAGCCTATTGAAGATAAAATGAGGGATGATCATCTCTATAGAATATTCGACAAAGACGGATGGATGGAAGACATAATAAGAGCGATAAGGGGGATGCCTTTGGATCATTTGGATAGAAATGCAAGGCGAAAGGTTATCTCCGAGAAGAGAAAATATTATTGGGATGCACCATACTTATATAGACATGGAGAAGATGGAGTTTTATGAAGGTGTATTCCAAGAGAAGAAAGAGATGAAATTTTCAAGAAATGTCACTCATCAGAATATGGAGGACACTATGGACATTATAGAACTCATGCTAAGGTGTGGTCATGTGGATTTTATTGGCCGGAGATGCATGAAGATGCAAAACGATTTGTCGCAACTTGCTCGGAATGCCAAAGAACGGGAAACATATCGCAAAGGAATGCCATGCCATTGAACTACAATTTGCAAATCGATCTATTTGATGTATGGGGAATCGACTTCATGGGACCATTCTTGAACTCACATGGGTACGAGCACATATTGGTGATGGTTGATTACATATCAAAGTGGGTTGAAGCGATTCCATGTCGCAAGGCATCGACCAAAGAGTCCATACAAATGATTAAGTCGGTGATATTCCCTCAGTATGGTGTCCCGAGAATTTTGATAAGTGATGGAGGAACGCACTTCACAGGCAAGGATTTTCGCAAGTGCTTGGCAAGGTTGGGGATTGAACATAGGGTATCTACGGCATATCATCATCAAACAAATGGGCAAGCGAAAACTTCAAACAAGCAATTGAAGGATATCCTAAAAAAGATCGTGACCAAAGGAGGAAAAGATTGGTCGAAGAAGCTAGATGATGCACTATGGGCTTATCGGACCGCACATAAGACACCAATAGGTATGACTCCCTACCAATTTGTTTATGGAAAAACATGTCATTTGCCGGTAGAGCTAGAACACAAGGCATATTGGGCAATGAAAGAGATGAATTTCGATGAGGATGCCGCTAGACTTAAAAGAAGAATCCAAATGAGTGAATTAGAGGAGTTGAGATTGAAGGCGTATAATAGTGCAAGCATCTACAAAGAAAGAGTAAAGAGGTGGTATGACAAGAGGTTACAAAGGAAAGAATTCAAAGAGGGAGACAAAGTTCTATTATACAATTCAAGATTCAAACTCTTCGGGAAAGGGAAATTGCAAAGCAAATGGGATGGACCGTATGTCATTCATTCAATTTCACTGACGGGAGTGGTAACGATCATGGACGTCAAAGGAGATCAATATGTGGTGAATGGGCAGTGACTTAAGGTTTTTCTTGGAGCCCGACGTTATGCCTCTTCACTACATCGACATCTACACCATGATGGAAGAGCCGGAGCGTCAAGCCTAACGACGCTAAACAAGGTAAGTCTGTAAATACTCCGCTTTTATTTTTATTTTTTTTCTCTCTGTTTCTCTTTGAGTTTTTCTGGCTTTCGGTAGACAAAAGGGTTAAAAATTAGACAAGAAGCTCCCCGTAAAAATCTGGAGGCCGGGAGGGCGAAAAACCCCCCAGGCCGGCCGGCCTACCCCTTTTCGGGGTCGGTTTCGCGTCATTTTTTTTGGTATGATGGAAATTAGGAAATTTTGAACTGGTGTCCAGGAGCTTGCGCAGTTTAAACTTGGAAAGGATGAACTTCTAGTTTAAGACTTCTAGGACATAAATAGAGACACTATGGAGATCCAAATTCACATCTTTTTCCAATCCACAACCATCACCTCGTAAACCAAAAGAGCTAGGGCATCATCCATGAGCATTAGCGTCGAAGTTGAAGCAATGGTGGCAAAGGAAGGAGGTGTGCCAGCCGGCACACCACCACCAGGCCGGCTGGCCCAGGGCCTTCCTAGGGCGGCTGGTGATCTCCTTCACCTGGAGGCTAAAACCTACGACCTCAAGTTCCCGTGCATCAAGAAATTTCCTACCCAAGCTCGTATGCGCACGGGAGGGAAGGTGCCTAGCAAGAAGATCACCGAACGCCAACCCCTAATCATCTTGAGCAATGACGAAGCAACCATCGAGACACGCTCCGTCATCGTCCTCCCAAGGCGCTCTAAACGCCTTCTTGGCATGAAGAGGAAGAGCTACATCGAGAAAACTCCCGAGCCCAAGGACTTTGGAGGGTATAGCGATTGGGAAGACGACCGGAGTGCCGCTTCGTGGGGGGCGCATCATATTTTTAAATTTTCTTTAGCCGTTTTTCGCCGAGAGCTAGTTGGTGTGATTTTGAGATTCTTAATGTTAGTGTGAGTCTTTGTGTGAGAGTTTTAATTAGCGTGTGTGAGAGTCTTAATTTAGCGTTGAGTCAAGAAAATCAATAAAAAGAGTCTTTACTTTTGAATAATTGTTGGATTGAGCAAATTTACTTATGCATTCAGTTTTACCTTATTTCTTTAAGTACTTGTTCATGAGCATTGTCTTGGAATTTAATCTTAGTTGTGGAGCTTATTATTTGATTTGTCCTTACAAATACCCATACCCAATCTTGAACTAGTGCTTGGTTTTTGATGACACTTGCTAGTAAGGCTAGAATTGGAGGATATTTATGTTATCACTCTTTTAAAACCCCCCGCAAATACAAGGTTGATCTAGTTCTTGTCAAGTTGAGAGATTATATCCAATACCTACCGAAGCCATACTATAATCGTTCCACCATAAGCATTGGAGGTGCAATGAGTTGAGTTAGGATTTCTTTCTCTCAAAAGTTTTAATTTTGAGCAATGATCATGTCCTTGATTATCTTATCTCTTATTTGCTAGCCTCGTCAATATTCGGTAATGAGAGTTCTTCGTTGGAACAACTCATATGATCTGCCGGATTCCAAAACCCGAACCTAAATACATCTTACTTTATTATCTTTTCCTTGAACACAACCCATTACTGGAGGATTTGTTCTCTTTCTGGGCGAAGTTTGAATAAAATATAATTTGAGAAGAGAGCAAGGAAGGAGTATGAAAAGATTGAACCGAAACAGAGTTGGGAAGATACCAGGCTGGCCGGCCTGGACTCCTTGTGCCGGCCGGCCTAGCCCTCTCCAGTCGCGGTTCGGCCTCTGAAAAATTGTGAAGTTGCCTCGGTGTTTTATCTACCTATTCACATGAGGAATTGTTCAAGAGAAATTTAGAGAAGAGAAGGAAAATTTAGGAAAGAAAGAAAGGAAGAAAGAAAGAAAGAAAGAAAGAAGAAAATAAATAAATAAAAATAAATAATACAAATACAAAAAGAAAAAAAGGGAGAAAGGAAAAAAGAAAATGCAATAAAAGAGGGAGAGTTCTATAGTTGGAAGATTAGGAGAAGTGCAAAGGAAGACCGCCTTTTTGTTTGAGAACAAATCTTCTTTTTCCAACCATGTGCAATCCGACAACGAGGACGTCGCTTGTGCCTTGAAGTCAATTTTGATATGCCCTTGCACATGTCCACCATTCTAAATCTTCTTATCCTTGAAACCCCTCACATTATGGTAACATTCTCATGATCATTGGCTCGAAAGGTAAGCAACCGTTAGAGAGTTTTCTTTATTTGACAATATGTGTATTTACTTTGCTAGCCCTACCTATAACTTCACTTATACTTGAGAGACATGTGGTGAGTTGAGAGCTTGCAAAATAGGATAGCCACTTATATTGAGAGACTTGAAAGGACTTGTGCAAGAACTTTGGTCTAACTCTTGTTGCAGGGAGATTGTTTTCAAAACTTAAGAAAAACCTCCAAGGAAGGCAAGAAAGTAAGTGTTGTTGATTTTCAAGATTTCTAGCTAAAGGTAAGAGGTTGTGGAGAAATGTTTTGGATAGATTTTTTTTTGAACGCCCATACTTGGATTGTCCTTGCTGCTCCACTAACATTTACTTGAAGATTTTTTTGTTAGACTTTTTTGCTTAAGTATGTTTTGCAGAGCAAGAACTTTTGTGCAACCCCGTTGGAAGATTTTAATAGCTTGATTTACTCGAGGACAAGCAAAAGCTAAGCATGGGGGGATTGTTGACGGTCATTATTGGTACACTTTTAGGGCTGATTTGGCATAGGTTTTGAACTAATTGTTATACTAACCCGCCACTTGGCACCTGAAATAACCCCATTTTTGAGTGTGTCTTGTATTTTGGACTATGTTGTGAATTTGCAGGAAATACGACATATTTGGCGGAGTTTGACATGGACTAAAGCACCCACATGGATAAGGATTGAGGAGGAGGACCAGCCCGTGAAATATGAACTTGAGACGAGCCAAAACAGGGCTAGGCCGGCTGGCCTGGACCCTTTGAGCCGGCCGGCCCAGCCTGTTTTCGAGCCCGTTCGTGCTCCCCTTTCTTCAGCATGAAGCAAACGCAAACCCTAAGGGTTCCAGCCGCCGACATCCACCAAAGACCAATATAAACACCCCCAAGGGCGTCGTCAAAAGATATAACAACACATATCACCAAGAGAGGAGAAGAAGAGATTAGATCCATTGGAGAAAAGCTCAAGGAGGAGACGCCACCGGAGGTCCTAGCCGTCGTCCGGACGTCGTCTCAAGTTGGAGGACAGCGAGGAGCTCATCTTCGCCGGAGGCTTCCACACCATGGATCGCGACGTCATGTTTAGCTTCATGGGGTAAAGTCCTTGTTTGTCCATGGGGTTGTAAGGAGATCTTGATTTGTAATTGCCGAATCATTTTTATGAGATCAATCTATTATGTTCTTAGTTGGTGGTGCTTTTCATCTTAATAGGCGGCCGGCAGCTCTATGGGTATGCATCGCTCGTTGCCTCGCATGCCTAGATCGCATCAACTACTTGTGTTCTTATAGCTCGATAGGTGACTACCCTCGTGTAGTGATAGTATGCGGGAGGGAAAGTGTTGAGTTCGGTTCACATTTTATTGATAGATTAGATTGGTTTTATCATGCTTGGTAATTACATCTCTTAGTAATCCTAGACCCTATGGATAAATGCTTCCATACCTTGAGTACTCCTCTCTACCGCTCGTAACATTGATTAGGTTAGATTGTTCTTTAATTCATACATCACTTCAATCAAAAGAACATTCTCTTGCTAACATCATTAGTCCTAGGTTAAGCGTAGAAATCTTCTTGTTCCATGGATTGATAAACCTTGGGGGAATACTTCAAGGGAAAAGCTACAACCGATCCGTGCGCTTGCGGTTCGTAATTGGCGTGCCTAAGGGCCGTCAACATTAACCAAAGATGCATAACCCAGGTTGAACAAGGAAATAAGGTATAAGAATACTAGGGATATCATTAAACAAATAAAACTCATGCATGATTGTAATGTGTATTAAAAGTGTATAGGTTGCAAGGAATTTCTCGTGTTATACTTGCCTTCCTCTTGGTACTGCATCTGCTGCTCTTGCTCTTCAAAGTGTTGCTCAACGGACGTCTCGAACAGCTCACTGTCTAGACACGATCAACAATCACCAACACACATTTCAAATAGGCCAGTACATGCATAACAAGTAAAATAAATTAGAACGGTACACCAAACAATACAAACAGTGGCTAAAAATCTAATAAAACAATTCTACACATTACTACAAACACATGAGCGAAAGAATCACTGAAATCGGAGTTAAAACGCATTTTCTAGAGCTAAAACATGGTCTAGGGACTTGCTGACAAAGAAACTAAGGTTCCAGGGGCCTAACTGCGAGAAACTAGGGACCTAAATGTAATTATGCTTAAAAACAGAAGGTTTAACGTGCAAAAACAACAACCTAGGACGGCGGGTACTAATATTTAAAAGCTCAGGGTCTAAATCGAAAGAAAGAGGACTTAAACGCAATTACTTTTGAACTAAGGTGGACTGTGGGTTGATTTCAGCAAAGCTGAGGGGCTTTTCTGCAAAATCGGTGCTAACACAGCGGCGGGGCTGACGCGGTGCTGACGTGGCACCCGCGTGGTGGCCACATGGCGCACACATGGCGCTGACGGGGCTGTGGAGCACGCCGTGGACCGCGTCCACTGGTCCACGGTGGATCGGTTAAGGGGCGAAGGGTACAGGATTTTTCTGGCCGTCCAGATCAGATCGGGCGGCCAGGGTTTAAGCAGGTGGCGGGATTTGGCCGGTGGCGGACTCGCCGGAATTGGCGAATCAGCCCTAGAGGCCTCGGTTTTGAACACGGGTTGGACCGGGAAAACGACATGCACCTCGCGAACTCACCTAAGGGGTCGAGAAGACGGGTAGGACAGCGAGGCGGCTTGCTGGCGTCAGAAGGTGGCGACGGCGCTCGGTCGGAGGTGGAGACGAAGCTCCGGGGCTCGGCTCGGCTCCTGCTGGCGGGGAAACGGCGGCGCGGGCTCCTACGAGGACGAATGCGGGGTCGGAGTGAGCTCAAGGTGACCGGAACGACGGCGAGCAGCTCGGCGACGGCAAGCTCACCTCGGCAACGGCGAACGGCGGCAGCGGTGGCTCCGAAAACAGGGCAAAGGAGGGGGCTCTAGGGTTTACATAGGGCCGAGGGTTGAGCGGATATGCACGGGAGTCCGCGGCAGACGCGGGAACGACCCGCACGAATCCCGCGTGGCGGTTGCGGCGTGGAGGCGCCGTCCGAGTCCGAGACGGGCTCGGTCGGGAGGTGGGAGGCGACCCTGCTACATGGGCCCTACCTGTCAGCGGCGTGGGCGAAGGCGCCATGTGCCGGGACGTCTTCGGTGCAGGGAGGCAGATGCGACGCGAGGATGCGAGGCGGCTGGGCCGACTGGGCCGAGCGGCCGCGGGGCGAGGGACGTAAGGTGGGCTGGGCCAGGGAGTTTGAGGAGCAAGGACGGATCGGGCTAAAAGTTGAGGGGGCCAAAACAGACTTAAAGCGGGAAAACAAATAAATACTCATTCAAAAGCAAATTAAATGAGGATTTCAAACCTAAATTCAAAATCCATCAAATAAATTGCCAACAAACAAAAATATGCATCGGCATGAGTGCACATACATGTTTTCTATGCTTACATTTGCTTTTAAATTTGACAAAATTTATTTCAACTCCTATATGACCATGAACAAAACAATAATTAAATAATTTAAATCCTAATTTTTATTAAAGCCTATTTTTAGGGTGTTACAGATCTACCCCCCCTTAATATGAATCTCGTCCTCGAGATTTGGCTGCAGATTGGAATATATTGGGAAATTCTGCCCTCAAATCCTCCTCTCTTTCCCAAGTTGCCTCATCCTCTGAATGTTGGCTCCACTATACTTTGCACATTCGTATCACCTTGTTTCGAGTAACTCTTTCTGCTTCCTCTAGTATTCTGATTGGATACTCGGTGTACATAGGACCCTCCTGCACATTCAGCTCCTCCATTGGTAACTGTTCTTCTGGCACTCTTAAACACTTCTTCAGCTGTGACACATGGAACACATCATGAACCCCTAAGAGTCTTTCTGGTAATTCTAACTGATATGCCACTTCACCTCTTATTTCTAGCAACTTGAATGGCCCAATGTATCGAGGTGCTAGTTTACCCTTCATGTTGAATCTTCGAACTCCTTTCATAGGTGACATCTTAAGATACATGTAGTATCCAACCTCAAAGCTAAGTTCCCTTCTGTGCACATCTGCATAACTTTTGTGCCTAGACTGGGCTGCCTTTAAGTTCTGCCAAATGGTCCGCACTTGCTATTCTGCTATTCTGAGAACCTCAGGTCCAAACACTTGACTCTCTCTCCTGTCTGATTCTAGGATAATAGTGTTCTGCATTTCCTGCCATAGAATGCCTGGTAGCTATTGTTGTACGAGAACTCTACGTAAGGTAAACTCTTATCCCAACTAGTCCCGTATTGTAAAGCACATGCTCTCAACATATCCTCAAGTATCTGATTAGTCCTTTCTGTCTGCCCATCCGTCTGAGGGTGATATGCTGAACGAAATTTCAATTCAGTGTCCATGGCTTCATGAAGCTTCTGCCAGAAATGTGACGTGAACTGCGTCCCTCTGTCAGACACAATCCTCTTAGGTACTCCATGTAGACACACTATCCTCTCCATGTATAGCTTTGCTAACTTGGCACCTATATAAGTAGTCTTTACCGGGAGGAAATGTGCCACTTAATTTGGTCAAACGATCCACGATCACCCACACTGAGTCATAACCCCTCTGCGTGCGTGGTAGACCTGTAATGAAGTCCATACCAACCTCTTCCCACTTCCATTCTGGTATCCGGAGTGGTTGCAGTAAACCGGCAGGTCTCTGATGCTCTACCTTGACTCTTTGGCATGTATCACAAAATGCGACGTACTCTGCAACTCCTCTTTTCAATCCATACCACCAGTATCTCTCTTTGATATTGAGATACATCTTAGTACTACCTGGATGGATCGAGTAGGCAGAATCATGGGCTTCCCTCAATATAGCTTCTCTGATATTCCTCACCTCTGGTACACATAACCTCTCACCATACCATAATGTCCCTTGCTCATCGACTCTGAAACCCGGTGCGTGTCCAAGTGGGATTTGCTCTGCAATTTCCTTTAGCTTCTTATCCTCTAGCTGTGCCTTTCTGATCTCTCGTTCTAGAGTAGGTTCAACTTCCAGCTCTACCAAATTGGCTACCAATCCCATGTTTGGTCATTCAAACTCCTTGGCTAACTCATCTGGTATCTGAGCCATCTCTACCATATTGGCGTAACTTCTTCTACTAAGGGCGTCAGCAACGAGATTTGCCTTCCCTGGATGGTATTGAATCTCCAGGTCGTAGTCCTTGATTAGTACTAACCACCTTCTCTGCCTCAAGTTCAGGTCAGCTTGAGTGAACACATACTTCAGACTTTTGTGATCTGTATATATATCACACTTATGGCCTATCAAATAGTGTCTCCAGATCTTCAAGGCATGTACCACGGCTGCCAACTCTAGGTCTTGAGTCGGGTAGTTGACCTTATGTTTCCTGAGTTGCCATGAGACATACGAAACCACTCTGCCTTCTTGCATCAACACACATCCCAATCCTTGTCTAGAAGCATCACAGTAGATCGAGAAACTCTTATTCAAATCTGGTAATATCAATACTCGTGCTGTGGTTAACCTCTTCTTGAGTTCCTCAAATCTCTTCTGGCATTATTCTAACCATACAAATTTAGCATTCTTCTCGAGCAATGCTGTCATAGGTTTAGCAATCCTAGAGAATCCTTCAATGAATCTTCGGTAGTAACCTGCCATTTCAAAGAAGCTTCGAATCTCACTAACATCCTTTGGTGGATTCCAACAAAGAACATCATTCACCTTCTTAGGATCAACTGCTACTCCTCCATTGGATATCACATGCCCAAGAAATGACACTTCCTCCAACCAGAAATCACACTTACTGAACTTGGCAAATAACTGTTGTTCCCTCAATCGTTGTAGTACCAATCTCAGATGTTCCGCATGCTCCTCCTTGTTCTTCGAGAAAACCAAGATGTCGTCGAGGAACACTACCATGAATTTGTCCAGGTAATCCATGAACACCTTACTCATCAGGTACATGAAATATGCAGGTGCATTGGTTAGACCAAAAGACATCACAATAAACTCATACAAGCCATACCGAGTAGTGAAAGCGGTCTTTGGTATGTCAGATGGACGAATCCTCAGTTGGTGATATCCTAATCGCAGACGATCTTAGAAAACACACAAGCTCCTCTCAATTGATCAAGCAAATCATCAATTCTGGGCAAAGGATACTTGTTCTTGATAGTAACCTTATTCAGAGCTCGGTAATCTACACACAACCTCTGGGTGCCATCCTTCTTCTAAACGAATAGTACAGGTGCTCCCCAAGGTGAAGAACTAGGACAAATGTAACCCTTATCTAACAACTCTTTTAATTGTTTCTTTAGTTCTTCTAGTTCATTTACTCCCATTCTATATGGTCTCTTAGCTATAGATGCAGTTCCAGGTTTAAGCTCAATAAGAAACCCAGTGTCGCGTTCTGGTGGCATACCTGGTAACTCCTCTGGAAAGACATCCAAAAATTCTCCCACAACTCTGATATCTTCCATGGCTGCTCCTTTCATTTGGTTGATCTGACAGTTCCCAGTGTAGACGGAACTGCTTGAAACTCAATCTTATCCCCAGTCTTGGTTGTTAGTTCCACTGCCCTCTGAGCACACTTGATTATAGTGTTGTTGGCTTTCAACCAAGTCATCCCTGTTGACGCAAAATACGGTCAACACACGAGAGCGCTAGATCGCGCGAGTCGCAAACGGACCGAACGGCAGGGAAGCTGCCTTGACCGGTCAGACCGGTCAGGGACAAAGGTCAGAGCGGTCAGGGGCAAAGATCAGACCGGTCAGAGACAAAGGTCAGACCGGTGCCCTAGGGTTTCACCGGATCGATTGTTTCGAGAGGATAACTATCACGCTTACGTGGTGAATGATGGCGAGCTTTACGAGCAAACCAGCAAAGGAATAACCAACGCATTTACGTAGCGAAGAACGACTAGTTTACGAGCAAACTAGCAAAGGCCGTCGAAACTCTCGCCCGGGAGGGTCCCCGTCAGGGCGTGAATGTCGTCGAACGTGCCCTAGGTTGACCAGCAAGCCTTAGGACGCCATCTTGATCGTGGAGATCAGTAGACGAACAGCATGGAGAGGTTGGAAAAGGGATCTAGGGTTTAGGAGATAAAAAGTATATGCATGTTTGTTTGATTCGATTGGGATACCCTCAATCGGCCGTGGCCCTTCATAAATATAGGGTGGGGAGGTCTGTACCCGTGGGAAAAGGTTTTACAACTCGTAATCTACTCAAACTAAGAGTCCTAATCAGATTACACAGACCAATACCGGTCTAACCGCCCCGAAAAACCGGTCTAACCGCCTTTCCTAAGTGCAGAATCTCCCGAAGTCATATCTCCTTCATCCAAAGTCCAAATCAGACGTTTTATATATGAATCTTGACCTACTCGACGAGCCCAATCCAACGGTGAAGTTTAATTTGCCCTTTGAAGACTTTGATCAGACCAGTCTAACCGGTTTAGAATATAGGTTTAACCGCTTTTCCCTGCAATAGAGCTGAAATCTTGCTGGCGCCATAACTCTCTCATCTGGACTCCAAATTGGGCGTTCCACATATGCATTTTGATCGTCTCGACGAGAACTATCCAATGGTCAAGTCCAATTCATATTTTGAGGACATATCCTAGACCGGTCTAACCGGTTAGGCACCCCGGTTAGACCGGTTAGCCCAGACTGGCTGCCAAATCCAACCGGTGCCAATTTTGGTTGTCAACATATGCCCCCTATTTCTTGGTAAAGCTTGCATACCAAGAAATACTTATCAGCACCAGAACTGCACAGGAATAATGTCTTGCTTATATCAAAAATCTGATTACTCTTGAAATCACCACCGCTGACCTTGAACTCCTTGCTCCCCTTTTCTATCTTGCCTTGTCCTTTGATGCATCTCAGATTATGTAAACAACCAACAGCAAGCTTTCTCCAACTACTAACCTTGGCCTCACCAAGTTCTAAAATTTCAATAACCAAAGTAGTAGCTATACCAATCCAACCGATCTCAATAGCGATTAGACCGGTATATCAAGGATGTGCACCCTGAAATCTGCTAAACATCGGTCTTTCTCATGTGAATATCCTTTTTAGATATTATAACCTGATGTTTATTGTTCCAAAGTGTCAATCTTGAATTTCTTATGTCTCCAGCAATGAATTGCCAAATGTCTCAGCAAGATTCACAACCAAAGATCACAAAACTTCCTAGCCTGAATAGAAACTTCATATTCGGCTTGTTCATAGAGGCTAAACACTCCAACCTGCCAAAGGTCTCAAAACAATATCATTTGGTGAAATAAGGATATCACAATGTTCTGAAACACTTTGCAAGCCGATTGTGTAAATATAAAGCCCATGGTGATAAATCACTCATTTTGCTAATACCTTGCCCCCCGAGTACTTAAGATACCAATAAGGTCAAAAGTGATCTCTCGTCGGGAAGCTATCATTTTAGGACGATGATCAAAGAGATTCATCGGCCATATATGTTGCCAAAGACGATAATGAAATATCATCCATAGGGTATTCATCCATGAGAGTACGTATAACCGAAATAAAAGAGTATCGAGAGACATAAATTCAGAAATTAAACCATCTCAAAGAACTGAATATTTCGGCTTTTGAAAATTAATAGCAACACTTATTGCAATTAATCAATATGCATAATAATTTGGTGGCAACCCCCCATGATATAAAGATCCATGCAGAACCCAAGGATCAAAATAAGAGTGTGAGGGACTTCCAAACATATCTAAGGATGAATTCCAAGACATAGGCATATGTGGCATTTGTAAAGCAAATGGACGATGTAACGGCCAATAATTTTGATGATTCAGTGCAAACCTCATATTTGAAGGTCGTTTCCCGGATTTTTTCCCTTTTTTCAAACCATCAGAATTCTCAAATGCAAACCAGTCAGACCGATTAGGCAAACCGGTTAAACCGATTCTGTCAGACCCGGCTTTTTGACTTTTATCTTGGTCCCCAAGTGTTGAATTCTTACATGCAACTTCAGGGGTCCTCTTTTTTAGCCACATCTTCTTCTTCAACTGTGTTGCACCTTTTTCTTGAACATCGTCCTTGTGTTGAATTTGAATGCTTACTTTAGGAACCCATGCCATGCCCACCTTTCTCAGTTCTTGAGCACCAAGTTTTTGTAATTTCTTCTTCTGCCAATGAAATAAACCAAGTGGGTGACTTGGCTTTGCTTTAGTTTTGGACAGCAGTGCTCTCTTCTTGATTTTTGGTGCTTTCAACTCATTTTGTTCAGATTTGGCACTCGGAGGGTCAACGATGAATTTCCCCTTTTCTTTGCCATCAGTAGCCGAAGTGCTTTCAACATTAATCGGCTTTTCAGAAGTTGAATTCAGATCTAAACTTTTATCTTTGCGGCCATCCTTTTTCACTCGATAAATCTGTTTGACAACCTTTTTCTTGCCTTGAACTTTAAACCGATCCTTATTCTCAAAATGGTCATTTTCAACATACGGTTGTTTCGTATATGAATGTTCTCTTGGAGCTGCATACTCTACATGATATGGTCTAAAATATGAAGGAGTATGTGCCCAAGGATTATTCCACTCCCATGATGAGTAAGGGTTAAAACAAATGGGATATGGAGCATATGGAACTGGCCTTGATGATTCAAAAGGAGAATATGATGCTGCTGAATGAGAGTTTTTCCTTTGCCAATTCCAATTCCCAGAACTACGTTTAGAAGGTGATATTGATGATTTAATATCATTTGACCGATTAGCACGTCTGGCCTCATTTTCTTTTTGATATTTAGCCAAAAGTTCATCAAAAGTGAGCTTCGGCTTTTTACCACTGTGCTTGGCACGGTCTTTAACTCCTTGCGCTGCAGAACACTCAGGTTCCAAAATTTTTGGACTCTTCTGACCAGGACCGGTCTGACCGGTCTGCATAACCGGTTTGACCGGTCTGACCGGTTTGGTCAGCTCAGCAGGAGCAATCGACTCTTGTTCCGATTCAAAAATATTCGCTTGCCCCCGTGACTTCTGGGATTTTTGTAAGCTCATCATTCTTAGGAATATGCAAATCATGAACGATATCCTCGTTATCACTTGAGGGCATTGAACTTTCCACTTTATCAACTTCTATTGGATCTTGGCATGAATCGGCTGATGCTACCCGATCTGATGATCCCTTGCCATCAAAACCAATTGGAGTCAACTGGTCATCTTCTGAAATTTCAGCAAATCTCAATCGTCCTGCATTAATGGCCGATTGGATGATTTGGCGAAAAATATTGCAATGGCTAGTGCTATGACCAAATGAATTATGCCACTTACAATATTCTTGCTCTTTCAGTTCCAGAAATGATGGCATGACTTTGTGATCAAATAACTTAATAAAATTATGCTCAAGCAAGATATCAAATAAGTCATCACACAAAGTCAAATCAAAAGTGTACTTTGTCTTCTTTAGTTGATTCCTTTGTGGAGAAGGTTTCAAAGCTAAGCAAACGAACGGTTCAGATTTATCATCGATCCATTCAGCTATTCCTTTACTTGTGCTTCTCTTACCCGATGTTTTAGAATTAATCACTATATTATCATCGGACTTCACAATATTTATCAACTTTGGTTTCTTGCTTTTAAATCCAGAATGACCACAAGCAAACCATGAAGACAAAAACTTTGGCAATGATGATGTAGAAAATTTAAATGCCAAAGTATTTTTATGATCAGCCTTTCTAATCTTCACAATGCATTGGCTGATAGAATCTAAAGGCATACTATTGCTAGCAAGTAAATTATCATCCTCAATCGATCTTTTAGAATTATGTATAATAGAATCACTAATGGATGAATTAACTAAAAATATATGATCTGATTGGGAATTACTTGCAAAGCATACCTTATCAAACATATCGGAGAGGCATGGAATCTTGATGTAGATGGTGTCGTAGTTCTTCTTTTGATGGCAGCCCTCAACAGATGCTCCCCGTTGAAACCGGTTGGACCGGTTTCCAGAACCAGTTAGACCAGTTCTTCCAGAGTTGCTGGAAACCATCGACTTTTGGCATGCCAACGCCTCCTTCTTGCTTTCAGTAGCACTAACCGACAATTTAGCAATATTCGGCTTCTTTTTCACACAAGAGTTTATACCTTGCTCATCATTCGGTGTTTCTGAATCAAGCAATTTCTTAATGATACCGGAATGATAAGAAGATAAAGTACCTAAAGACTGTAATTCTTTTAACACATCAATCGGCGATGGCAGTTCTTTTACTTCAACAATCCCTTGCTTTGTCACCTTAATGCATGACAAGATTAATTTTTTATGTACTCGCGAGATTTCTTCAAAAAGCTCTTTAGGTACCCCATGTGCAAAATCGGTTTCAGCAGCAACTCCTTTCAAACTGGATTGCCCCTTAGCCGAATTTGCTGCATGTTCGGCTTGCATTATGGGCTGCACATAACATGTATTGTGCTGAAACTTATTCGCATGAACTTTCGACAATGAGAAGTTAATAGTGCCGAAGCTCTGTGACTGAGTAGAGGAAAAATTACAGGCTCCAACAACATCTGAAGGTGCTGGTATGCTTGCTGAATTTTCATTAATTCGGCTAGAATTAAAAGTGACATATGGAACCGAATTATGGTAATTAGCATTTGCATATAGTGCTGAATTTGTAGATGCATAATCCACTCTAGTAACTTGTTGTGCAGCACATGGTAATTGAGAATAACTGGCCGGATAACTAAAATTAATATGGCCAATTTCCTCATTCACCGGCATGTATTGTGATGAAACCACATATTGTGAATTCGCTGCCGATGAATTAAAAGATGAAACAGCTTGCTGAATATTACTAGAATCATTAAAACATGGTGCTTCATAAAAATTGGCCAAACTCACAATGTTAGTTTGGCCTTGACAATTATTAACCGACATTTGAACTTGTTCCGCTGCCGGTATAGAATAATGTTGCATGTTGCTATTAACATTAAAATCTGAAGTATGCATATTATTTGGCAATGGCTTTTGCATGTAACATTCAGAATTATAATTTATATAATTAAAAACATTATCTGAACAATGACTAGCCGATGCAATATGTCTACGAGTATCATATCTAGCAACATCAACATGAGGATTTGTGGTACTCACAAAATAATTATTAGAAAAATCTAACATATTTGCAACTTGTACCTCGGGTTCATTGTAGTGATATTGTTGTGGAGTGTACGAATAACCTGCCATAATAAGCCTTGATGCTTCTGATCTTGTAGTAAATAAATCCAGATATTCTTGATAATCCAAGCAATCAATGACCAATAAAATCATTGCTACTTTGCCTTTCTTTGATTTTCAGAATATGCAGCAGCAAGCAAGTACAATGCAATCGGCTTGAGCAGCCTGATGCAAAGTCACAAGTATAGATGCAATCGGTCTAAAAAGACCAGATCCAACTATAGTGGCGAATCAAGAATAATAGATCAATTAGAATATATGGCTAGGGTTGATAGAACGGTTTGAGCAACCAGATCTTTCTTCCCCAGCGGAGTCGCCAAAAGTATGTTGACGCAAAATACGATCAACACACGAGAGCGCTAGATCGCGCGGGTCGCAAACGGACCGAACGGCAGGGAAGCTGCCTTGACTAGTTAGACCGGTCAGGGACAAAGGTCAGACTGGTCAGGGGCAAAGGTCAGACCGGTCAGGGACAAAGGTCAGACCGGTGCCCTAGGGTTTCGCCGGATTGATCGTTTCGAGAGGATAACTATCACGCTTACGTGGTGAATGATGGCGAGGTTTACGAGCAAACCAGCAAAGGGATAACCAACGCACTTACGTAGCGAAGAACGACTAGTTTACGAGCAAACTAGCAAAGGCCGTCGAAGCTCTCGCCCGGGAGGGACCCCGTCAGGGCGTGAACGTCGTCGGACGTGCCCTAGGTTGACCAGCAAGCCTTAGGACGCCATCTTGGTCGTGGAGATTAGTAGACGAACAGCATGGAGAGGTTGGAAAAGGGATCTAGGGTTTAGGAGATAAAAAGTATATGCATGTTTGTTTGATTCGATTGGGATACCCTCAATCGGCCGTGGCCCTTCATAAATATAGGGTAGGGAGGTCTGTACCCATGGGAAAAGGTTTTACAACTCGTAATCTACTCAAACTAAGAGTCCTAATCGGATTACATAGACCAATACCGGTCTAACCGCCCCGAAAAACAGGTCTAACCGCCTTTCCTAAGTGCAGAATCTCCCGAAGTCATATCTCCTTCGTCCGAAGTCCAAATCAGACGTTTTATATATGAATCTTGATCTAATCGACGAGCCCAATCCAACGGTGAAGTTTAATTTGCCCTTTGAAGACTTTGATCAGACCAGTCTAACCGGTTTAGAATATAGGTTTAACCGCTTTTCCCTGCAATTGAGGATATCTCCCAGACCGGTCTAACCGGTTAGACCGGTTAGCCCAGACTGGCTGCCAAATCCAACCGGTGACAATTTTGGTTGTCAACAATCCCCAAGATAAGACCAATCCCCATAGAATTCAGAACCATAGGTGTGGCATCAAACTCTACCCCCTTATTTGTACACTTACATCTGGACATGCTAGTGTTGCCCTTAATTCCCCTCCAGGTGAATTAACTATCAGGGTATGTGGCATGGTGTTGACGCTCGTTATACGTACACTTTTAGTGCTATTTAGGTGGTGATTTTGGACTAATTCATATACTAACCCACCACTTGGCACTTGAAATAACCCCATTTTCGTATGTGTGTTGTGTTTTGGAGCATATTGTGTTTTTGCAGGAAAATGGCCCAATTTGGGGCATTTATATTCAAAGCCCAAAACTAACTACAACCCAAAGGAATCGAGCCTAGCGGAGGGAGTCCAACCAATGGACCATGTGAGCTTTCATAGCCCAACTCATGGTCCTAGGTGTCCACATTCAATGAACCTTGGGCATGAAAGACTTAACCATGAAGGAATTGGAGATATGGAAAGTTATCCACGAGATCAAGAGATATTCGTGCAGTCCAGGACAGCATGATCTTTTGGTGCAGATTCAGAGATCTAAATGGCCTCTAATGACAAAGCATTGAATACCAAAGTTGTAGCCATTGTCGAGATCTTCAATTTGGACATATGTAAAGCATAATTTGGAATATGGAGCTAGGAGATATGGCCCCCGAAATGCATGCTGCGCAGAGAAGTCCGGAATCAGACAGATTATCTTCTGGTGCTGTTTCTTAACTTCATTTCTAAGGAAACTCATGAGTACCAAGTTGAAGATAATTTTGTGCTATACAATTTAGAATCTGAGTTTGCCTTATTTGGAGTCCGGACATGAGAGATATGATGTTGGGAAGGCAGGGATGCGAATAAGGAAAATCTGGGCGAGTCAAATCTTATGGAAACCAAGTTTGCTTAACTCTCAAGCAAGGATCTCATGGAAGGGAAAGTGGAGCACCCCCCAAGGCTCTCCTAGGGTATAAATACAACCCCCTAGGCACCCTCAAGAGAGGGAGATTCAGATCTATCCACCACAAGTCGACGCAAAGAGGGACACACACCGAAGGAAGCCGACGGCCACCGCAAGTCCTTGAGGTTGCCTAGGAGATGGCTTAGGCCATGCCCTAGCCGCCATGGTTGGCCCTGCGTGGTGAAGCCATGGCGGAGTTCCAGAGCCATGCCTTAAACTCATCAAGGCGTATGTACATTCGATGGTGATATCAATCTACTTGTCTTGTTTACTTTGATCTTCTATGATTCATGCTTATTCATATGTGCACCTACCATATGCCCTTAGTAGGATTAGATCAAATCGTGGTGATTGGTCTATGTCTTGCGGATAGATCATAGTAATGCACGGGAAGTTGGCGTGATTACCCTCGTGTGGTGACAGCATGTGGAAGGGAAAAGGCCGAACAAACGTGTAATGTTGAGTAGACGACTCTTTATCATGGTACGAGATTAGATTGGTTATCGTTTTGGCCGGAGTTGCAACTAGAAGACGATAGGCTTGTGCTACCTTTGGTCGTGTTACCTCGTGTCGTGGGGTTGTGATCCATTCATTACATTCATCAACTTCACGCACATGTTTACCCTCGTATGCAATATATGCTTCATGATAGGATTAGATCCGTTTGGCTAGATAGAAAACCCTAGTTAGTTCTTTGTCGATCCACAGATTGATAAACCTTGGATGAATACTCCAAGGGAAAAGCTACGATGATCCATGCGCTTGCGGTTCATAATTGGCGTGTCTATGGACCGTCAACAAGCTTTTCTGGCGCCGTTGCCGGGGATCGGCAACACGAACCCTAAGGAGATCTATCTAATTTTTCGGACTAACCCTAATTTTATTATTGCATATATCCTGCGTTTTTTGTTTGTGTCCATGAATGCAGGTAAAACCCTAGACACTAAGCTTGGGCTTTAACAAGTCCAAACTCTCTCCCACAAGTCGATGGCTACGTGAAGATCTACTCTTTAGTGGTAGGTGCTAACTTTTGTTAGTGGCCCATCCTGCACTATCGAGCCCACACACAAAACAAGTAAAGATGAACAAGGTATGCCACCATGTCAATTAAATTTTAAAGACTAATGTCTCTTGGAGATTTGTTTGTCCAAGTTATCGGAGATGAATCATGCCTCGAGGAAGTCGTGAGATCCGATCGTCAACATCTCCGAAAGGTTGCTGTTGAGACTAGTTTTTCGGTCATGATCAGAGAGGTACCTGTTGACAACCAAAATTGGCACAGGCTACGGCTGACCGGTCAGACCGGTTAGCCTGACCGGTCTGACCGGTCTGGCTCAGGAAGTTGCGGTGCTGGTACATTGATCATCGCAATATTTGGTCCTAGTTTGATATAAGTGACATAGTCTCTACAATGATCGACTGTTGCGGTGCTGGAAGATCTGAAGGACCGCAAGATTTGGTGCAAGACACGGAAGATGGCATGTTCTCTGGAATGACAGGATGTTGCGGTGCTTAAGGACTTGGAGGATCGCAAGAGTCGGTGGTGGAGCAAGACAAGCAAAAAGGGCGAAGTTCAGTACCCAGACCGGTCTGACTGGTGTGGGGAACCGATCAGATCGGTTACCCTTATTGTAATCCGACTAGGACTCTTATTTTGGGATTCCGAGATTGTAACAAGTTGTAACTTGGTTTCCTTGCGGGACAAGACCTACCTTCCCTATAAATATAAGGGGATTCAGCCGATTGAACACACAACAATCGAATCTATCAAAATTTACTACTTTTATCCTTTACTTTTTGCATCTCCAAACCCTAGCTTTTCCAACCCTACATGCTGTTCTTCATGCGTCTCCGCGACGTTTGAAGGCATCCTAGGTGGCCTGCCGACCCTAGGGCACCCCTGATCGCGTTCTCCCTGACGGATCCTTCCGGGAGGCGTGCTTAGGGTTCGCTCCCTTTCTTCCTGGAGGAACCGGTCTAACCGGTGCCTCAGACCGGTCTGATCGGTCCGCGCAGGAAGGCTGCGAGCACCCCGTTACCTGCTGCGCGTTCTAGCGCTCTCGTGTGTTGACCTGATTTCTGCGTCAACATACTTTTGGCGACTCCGCTGGGGAATTGGAGATCTGGTTCGTGCAGCCGATCAATCTAATTCTATCTAGATGGGTGCCAACACTGAGTTTGACCTGGAGAACATCATCACCATCAAGGATGACGAACTCTCTGCTGAAGACCGCCAAGGACTTGAAGAGTACCTGAAGAAGAAGGCAGAAGAAGAACGCATCTACTACTTGTCGCACTTCATGAAAGACCGCAAGTGCGTGGTCTCCAAGATCAAGGAAGTAGATCCATCTGCTACATCTTCAGCAGCATCTCCTAAGGTACCATCTGATGAAAACTCTCATGAAGTTTTTCTTAAGTACATAGAGGATAAATTGGCCAAAAACAATGTTAATTTGGTTAATTGGATGATGAAAAAGCGTCTAGAATCGGAAGGCAAACAGCCCTTGGCTGAACCGCCTGCCGCCGATCCTAATCTTTTAATTCCTAAGATTCCTGTAGTGCCTGATTTTAAAACATCGGTAGCAAAGCCCGTAGAGCAACCTACATATGGCATGCCGTTGAATTATTTTGAAGGCCAATCTGTTACACCATCCAATTCGATGATTACTCGGCCTGCTGCGCCTCAACAGTTTGCAACTTTACCTAATTCGGTTAATCATGGCCGAATTAACAATGAAGTTGTAAATTTCACCATGCAAAATCAGAACTATGGATATGCTGTACCCCCACTGGTACAAAATTTGTTTTCACAAGGCCCAGTACCTTACGAACTTTTCAGAAGGTATGGCCAACAAATACAGGGGATGATGTCGGCCAATCAATCTGGCCAGCATCAACCGGTCAGACCGGTCGCCGTGACCGGTCAGACCGGCCCTGGAGGGTCGGAAGCGGCAAATCAGATTGTGCCGCTCCAACCGGTCAGACCGGTCACTGGATCCGGTCAGACCGGTCCCGGGGGATCAGAAACGGGGAATTTGCCTTCTACTCCTGTGCATAATACTCAACAGCCAAATTCTCAGGATAATTCATTAGAGTATTTAGATAAAATATTTTCTAAGTACAAACTTGATTTGGCTTTAGCTCTTAAAGAGAATTTGGGAGTAGATGTCAGGGATAAGGCTAGATTATACCAAAAGCCTTATGTTCCTCGATTTGATTTAGTTCTTTTCCCTACTGGTTTTAGACTTCCTGATTTTGTTAAGTTTAATGGGGAGGATTCTAAAAGCACTTTTGAACATATAAGTCAATACATGGCACAACTAGGTGATTCTGGTTCTAGTGAGACTTTAAAAGTGCGTTTATTTTCTTTATCTCTAACTGGTATAGCTTTCTCGTGGTTTGCATCATTAGCTCCACATTCTATTACTTCATGGAAACAGTTAGAGCAAAAGTTTCATGATCACTTCTTTTCGGGCACTAATGAGCTTAAGCTGTCACATCTTGCATCGGTTAGACAATTACGTGATGAAACTGTTAATGATTACATTAGGCGTTTCCGTGATACTAGAAACCGTTGTTTTGGTGTTTCTATTTCTGAAAAGGATCTTGCTGATTTGGCTTTCAATGGTTTGCGTTCTCATATTAAAGAAAAATTAGAGAATTCTGAATTTTATAGCGTGAACCAATTGCATCAAAGAGCTTTGGCTGTTGAAAGCCGAAGCAAAGATTTAAAAGAAAGCCATATGACTCATCGAGCTAATGTGCATAATGTAGAATGTGATTCTAGTAGCTCCGATGAAGAATCTCATGAGGTGTTGGCTGCTGAATTTGTATGGCCAGCTCCCAATAAAGGTTTTACTTGCACATCTCTTAAGCCGACTCATAGGAATCGGCAAGAGGAGATGAAGTTTACCTTTGATGTATCCAAATGCGATAAGATTTTTGATGATACATAAGAATGGATATATCAAATGCTCTTTTAATATTCCATCACCTGAGGAGTTAAAACGGCGTGCTTATTGCAAATTTCATAATTCATTTTCTCATGTGACTAATGATTGCAATTTCATTCATCGACAGATTCAATCGGCTTTAAATGATGGACGATTGATTTTAAATGAGATGCAAATTGACAAGCGCCCGTTTCCAGTCAACAATATGATGGTCAATACCATGGACCTGCAAGACGCCAAGATGTTGGTTCGGCTCGACAATGCCGATACGACAGGAGGCAAGAATCTTGTGATTGGAGAACCAAGGAAGGTGATGGAACAAGACAAAGTGCTTGGGAGAGAAGTTGTGCTTAAGCAGGCTCCTGATGGAAAGAAGATCTTGACTATTATAGTAAAGAATTCTGAAGTTAGGGGAGAATCAAGCTCTCAAGCGCGGGATCAAAGGCCGGTTATCCCTGCCCAGGGGAGACCGGTCAGACCGGTTGCCGTAACCGGTCAGACCGGTCCGGCCCAGAGGCCGGTCCGAACTTTTGTACCTAAACGTCCCGAGGTTGGCACTTGGAAGACGAATCAGGACAAAGATCAGGGGAGAACTTTCAAGCCGAAGGCGACCTTTGATCAAGTTATGGCTAAGCACATGCACAACGCAGCCGTTCAACAAGATCGGCCACCAAAAAAGAGACCAAGTTCGCCACCAAGGAATTCCGGTGTGATGAAGGCACCAAGAGGACAGTGGAACCAGGGTCCAAGCTCATTCAATGGTGCTGGTCCTTCCAAGCCATGGAGGCCGTATCAACCTCCCTCTCCTCAACCTATTTGGAGAGATGGTATAATGTACGTGCCTTACTGTCCTGTACCAAACCAATCATGGCCTGGGGCTCCTGTGCATGCAAGGATGAATCCACCACCGCCTAGGCCTGCAAATAATCAACCAAGACAAGTGTTTGTGCCACAGCAGCACAAACAGGTCAGACCAGTTCCCTTGACCGGTCAGACCGGTGCCCAGCAGAGGCCGGTGTTCGTGCCCCAATAGCACGGACCGGTCAGACCGGTCCCTCCAACCGGTCAGACCGGTTTCCAGAGGAGGCCCCAATAGCACGTTCTTTGTACCGCTTGATCCTTCAATAGCCCAAACCTTCCCAACCGTAGTTCTGCCTTTAGTATTTCTTGCGCTCCGAGTTCGTAGCAGTAGAGTTTTCTAGTAGCGCTTTTCAAAACTGTTGTATTGACTGGTGTATTGCTTTATTAGATGTACCTTGTGTGCTGGTGTTGATTGTGCCTCGGTGAGCTACTTGACGTTGAAGGAGAGCAAGGTTCTGAAGAAGAGGATTAATGGCATACATTGAGGAAGGCAAGTATAACACGAGAAATCCTTGATACCTATACACATTGTTAATCACATACAT
Organism: Alloteropsis semialata; assembly: GCA_004135705.1. NCBI lineage: Eukaryota > Viridiplantae > Streptophyta > Magnoliopsida > Poales > Poaceae > Alloteropsis > Alloteropsis semialata. The sequence goes on along the minus strand of CM014278.1, from coordinate 24,252,004 downwards.
TCATGCATGAGTTAAACTGTTTAGGATATCCCTAGTACTTCTGAGACTTACTTTCTTGCTCAACCGGGTTATGCATTGATGGGTAATTTGAGCTAGGCTATGCAACTTGCGCTTACTGTCTTCGGACAGTGATACTTGATACTTATACAATGATGAATGTTAAAACTTGCTTTTTAGCAACTTGGTTAGTAGCTGGAACATGTTCTGTGTGCTTTGTTCTCAGCCAATTCTTGTTCTAGAATATGTGCTGTGTGCTTTATTCTAGGCAATTCACGATCTAGAACATGTGCTGTGTGCTTTGTTCTAGGCAACCCTTAATTTGGACATGTGCTGTGTGCTTTGCTCCATCCAACCCAAATCGGAACATGTGCTGTGTGCTTTGTTCTTAATCAACCTTTAAACTGGAATATATGCTGTGTGCTTTGTTCTGGGCATCACTTGTTATAGTCTATCTTAAAGTGGCAACCCGGGAAAACAGTATAACCACGGGAATCAATGGGCTCTGGTCTTAACTAAGTAAAATGTACAACTCTAACTAGCGGGGGTTACCGAAAGGCGTTAGAGGGGAACCACGGTTTAAGTATGAGCCTGATCTGCTCAGGGACGGACTCACGTTGCGCCATGATGTCCGTAGGCAATTTTGTTCATGTTGCGCCCTGAACGCCGTCAACCACTCACGTTGCGCCATGGGTATTTGTTGATCCTGGGAGTTGGGTTCATGCGCCCATGTTGGAACCTCAGCGGCCCTTAGCTTTTTAGAGGGACTTTTGAAAGGTTTCGTAGCGTCCCTATGCAGTCATACCAAAGGAAGTGTGATGAATGTGCCTGATCAGCACTGCGTGGTTGGGTTACAGTTCTTTTGAACTTTACGCGACCAGTGGGGAAAGTGTACAACCTCTGCAGAGTGTAAAACTGTTATAACAACCGTACTCATGGTTACGAGTGGCCTGGATCCTTTTTGACAGTGACTTTTACCCCGGTGATGTTTAAAAATGGAATGGAACTGGAATGATGGTGGACTCGATGATACTTCCATATACATTTAATTTTGGTTACAACTGGGTTATTCCTATTACATTGTAGTAATTTGGATAATGTTAAAATTGAACTACTAAAAGTGCTTATCGCAGTTAAACCGTGTCTAGCCTTTTAAGCCTTCATACCTCGTGTTGTATTTGTTAAGTAAAGTTGGTTTACTTACACTTGCATTATTCAACAAAATCCCGGATGGGTACTCAGATGAGGCAGCAGTTGAAGATTTTCAAGAAGCGTTTTCTAGAAGAGTTCTAGGTTGTGGTTCACCAGCCGGCGTCCCTATGGAATGGAGACTTCATCGTGAGAGATAATAGATAGACTTTCGTTGTGGCTTGTTTTAAGACCCTTGTCTTTTGTAATAGTTTCTTTTGTAATTCGAGCACTTGTTTACTTTGATTACCTTATTCTGGAGCTATATGTGTGTTTAAGACTTCCTGGGTACACATATAGTAGCATTCGGATTTTCTTTGTAAATCCAGGTGTGACAGAGTGGTATCAAAGCCGTGCTGAGTGTAGGATCGCAACCTAGATAGAAATGGTCGATGTTAAGGTTGTCAATTCTCTTTCTTTTGTAAAATTTCACCTCCTTGGCTTTTTGTCTCTCTTTTGCATCCCACACTCACTCTGTTTATTAAAAGAGTTGCTTCTCCCACACCCTTGAGTATTCTTTAGCTGTCAACCATACCAGTCCAATACGTTCAATGAAGATGTTGCTAAAGATACCAAGGAAGACCTACTACAAGCCATCATTGTCAGGAGAGTCTGTAAGACTAGAGATGAGGACTCTGCATCAAGTGAGCTTCATTGTGCATTAAAGACCTCAAGTTCACTCAAACCCCGAGCCCTCGATAGTTTAGTGTTTTGTGTCTTAGGAGTTTTGAACCTAAGCCTTTGTTTCACCGATAGATCAACGATGCTAAAGTGGTTTTGCTAGTGTGCTCTTGTGTGTTGTCGTGTGCTATGTATTGATGTGGATCTTTGTATTGATTGGTAGTATAGTTAGTTAGATGGATTCCCTTGACTCCCCTTCTATTTGTCTACAAGTCCTTGCTCAACTTGCCTCTTTCACATCCTAAACCTCAGACCAGAGGGAGTATAACAAGAGAAGCCCTCAAAAATTATGGCCAACGGTGAGATCGACATTTCATCTCTGGACTCACCATCCCAAGACAACATGGAGCAACAATGGCCGAGGAAGACGTTCGGAATTCCAAGGAGTTGCTACGGTTGCACATAGTATGGTCATCCATGTCTCCAGAATGATCGCAGTAAGAAGATGTTGCGAGCAGGTCTACTTCAAGAATCATCTACTGGTGGAGATAAGAAACTACCTTCTCCAAAAATAACTGCTCAAGAAGGACAAGACACTGAAGCTCAAGAAGAAAATGTCGAGGACACATACCTTAGTGGATGGGACATAACCTTTAGCGTGTTTCAGCCATGCAGACGCAAGCACCCAAAGCAGCAAGCAAAGCGTAAGGTCAAGAACAGTGGACCTCAATCCACCAAGAAGTTGAAGATGACTATAGTGCCCAAGGAGCCAAACTACATAGTACCACGAGTAGACTACTCAGAAGTCAAACAAGCTAAGCAAGCAAGGAATAGGCTACTCGGGAATATTTTGCTACAATTCGAGTCAGTGGTAGCTCTGTTTGACACAAGAGCCTTGCACTGCTTCATATCAACAGGGTTCGTGAAGGAAAACAACATTGCACCACTTGTCAAGGAACAACCAATATCTGTCCAGCCTGAAGATGAAGAAATGTTGCTTAGGCAGGAATGTCTCGAGGTACCGTTACAGATAGATGCATAGAACAAAAAGCCGGACCAGAGATCGAACCGGTCAGGCTACTGGTTCATTGGTTCATTGGTCGAACCAGTGGTTCACTGGTCGAACCAGTGGTTTAATAATTATCAATATAATATTAATTTCTTATAACTTGTATGAAAAATATACATCTTTTGCAATAATTTGTACGTAAACACATCAATTATGACATAATAGATGGATGAACATAGCAATATCATAATAATTTATTGTCCAAAGTTTCAATTAATACCTAAACATCAAACTAATCACTGGTTTACTGGTTCACTGGTTCATTGGTTCACCGGTTCAATACAAAAACGGGCCAGTTCAACTGGTTCACACCGGTTCAATTGCATAACTGGTCTTTTGCTTGAACCGAACCGGTCAGGTCATCGGTTCACGGTTTTTCCGGTCCAACCAGTGAACCGGTTCGGTTTTTTGTTCTATGGATAGATGGAGTTGAATTCAAGGTGGATACGAATGTCCTAGATATGAAAGGAATGAATATCATCTTGGGAAAGGATTGGTTACATGAACATAAGAGTATAATGGATTACCGTTCCAAGGTGGTCTCTCTAACCAATAAGCAAGGGAAAGAAGTTATATTCAAAGCAGCCGCACAGATAGGAAAAAGCAGAATCAAGCCAGTCACCAACTGAAAGAATCATCTCTACATGAAATTGGATCAAATGAGCAGACTCAAGATCACATCAAGAAGCATGTCAAGTTAGATATAGATGACAGGAATTTGTTAGCAAGTTGTACTCAAGAAATGTACTCAGTAAAACTAGGTTTCTGTACATGTATGTACTGAAACAAGCAATGAAAAGATTTCACTTCCAGTAGAGTTCAACTTGAGATATTGAAATATCTTGTTAAGTGGGGTAGTGATAAGTCATACTCCTACAATGGTGCATAAGAAGCGGACCTAGAGAAAGCTGGAAACAATTGGGAGGCACTCCCGAAATCAAGGATTGATACACAAAGGAAAAAACAAGATGAATGATTGAAGACCCTTATTCCTCTCAAACTCCCTTGTCCTCCTGCTAACCTAGCCATGAAGAAGTCACCAGGAGATTCCACTGTCACCAAAGTTCAACTCGGGGTATAGAATAATCTTGTTAAGTGGGGTAGTACTGAGCCACACTTCTAATGCAACACATAAGGTGCACAAGATGTCAAGTGGTGGAGCTAGAAGGAAGCTGGAATCAACGGGGTGGCATCTTGGATATCAAGTATGACAGAAGATCACATACGAGTAATCGATATGGAATTGAAGGTCAAAGAAGAAGGCACGACAACATGAAGGATGAGCTAAGAAGATGTTCGTCGGGAGCAACCAACATCCCCCCTCGCGAAACTTTTCACGAATCTCAGCACGAGATTCATGTTAAGTGGGGTAGGCTTTTAACACCCCGGGTTGCTCATACAAATCCCCATGACAATACAAGCAGTACACAATGAGCTTCAAAGGATAAAAGATGGAGTGAAGGCATACAAAGAACAAGCTTCATCATTGAGAAAAAATAGCTGAAAAAAAAGGCACTACATGATGACAAACCCAAAACAAGACTGCAACATAGAGTGGACTTTCCCTGAACATTGAAGATGTGCATCATGGAAGGATACTCACATCTTCAACACTCCGCCACAAGCAAACAAGATGGTGGGTTCAAAGCAAACCGAGAAGGAACCATCATCAAGCAAGCCTAACAGGACAATAGAGCAGCAGATCCAACTCTATTCAAATCACTTTAAACAAGAGGAGTCTTGGACACCCAATGTCTTCATGGATGGAGTCTTGGACACCCAATGGTTACATAAATGGTTCAAGAAAGGAACTTTTGGGATGTCAAGAAAAGAGCAGGAAGAGGTGTGCTCGAAAAACTTCAGCAGACTTAGAAGATACAACCAATGATCGCGAGAAAGCACAAAGAAGAGTCAATGCCTATAACCCTAATCTTGTCCCTCCTAGCTTCCTCTTGAATCTCGGGACGAGATTCCTGTTAAGATGGGGTAGATCTGTCACACCCTACTTTTTGGCCTTCTTGGAGTTTCCAATAAATCCTAGAATCTGGTTAAAATTAAATAGAAAGTGAGTGTTGCTTTCGTGCCGAGCTTCATAGTGGTAGTGGTGTGAGTTTGTTCCTCTGGGAATTTTCTGGATTTTTCTGGAATTTATTCCTATTTTTTTAGAGCTAAATCCAATTTTTGGAAGCTTCTAGAACTTTTTTCATGAGCTCCAAATATTTTATTTGGGTTCATCGTGTCCAACTCTATCTCTTGGATTTTGCTCGGAATTTTTGGACACTCTGGAATATTTTTCATGGTTTAAACGGAATTATCTAGACTTTTCTGGATTTTCTTTTAACCTGAAAATGATTATTCCGGATTAAGAAAATGGAGAAAACCAATCTGCCCTATTGGGCCAAGCCCATCTAAAACTAGATCAGCAAAGTCCAGTTTACCTCCCTAACCTTTTCCAGAGTTTGGTTTTGCCCTCCTTCCCTATCGGACTGAGCCCATCCAATCCCAAACCAAATGAGTTCGCTTTTTACCCCCGAACTCTTCCAGAGTTCGCTTTTGCCCCTTCCTCGGGCTGAGCCCGCGAGGCCCGGTACAGGCCCGGCCCGACCTGCATCCCCACCTCTTTCTCCCGCTGCCATCCGGGCCCCGTCCGTCAGCCTCCTCCTTTGACTGCCACGCCGGGCCCGCCCGTCATCCCCCTCCTTCCTCCCCCGCTCGGACTCGGATGGAGGCCGGAGAGCTGCTCCGCAACCGCCACCGCTTCTCCCCGCGATCCCCGCGCGCGAATCCCGCGGCCCCCTCGGCACGCCAAGGCCGAGCCCCGTCCCCCTCCTATAAATCGTGCGCCCCAAGGCCCCGCGTGCCCTAGCTCGCGCCGCCGCTCTGCTGCTCTGCCCATCGTCACCCGAAGTGGAGCCGCCGCCGTTGCCTCTGGTTGGCCGCCGTCCCTGTTCAACCAAGCCAAGCACCACCGCAAGCACGCTCGCCCGATTCACCGCACGCAGAGGCCATTGGAGCAAGCCGCAGCCACCCGAGGAGCCCCGGCCACGACACCGACGCCAAGCACCGCCGCCACCGACCGCTTCTCACCGACGTTCGCCCCCTCCGCTACACAATCGGCGTCAAGAACCCCGTGGTGAGCTTCGCCAGAACCTCCTCTCTCTCCTGGATCAAACGACGTCGAAAATAGAGCCCCCTAGCCCCCGGACAGCTTCAGTCCGGCGAGCCACCGCCGCCGGCCGCCCTGCGCCGCCGCCCCTCCCTGCCGCCGGCGACTTAAACCCAGCCGAGCCACCTGAGCCGTCCGTTCCCAGATCAACGGCCCAGATCAGAAGCTCCATACCCCTTCGGCTGTTTTGTTAAAGAGCCCCTGGAGTTTTTGGAAATCAACCCGCCGTCCAGCCTTAACCTGAGAAACTTACCAGCTAGCCCCTGTAGTCTATGGTTAATTACGTTTAGGTCCCTGGTTTTTCGCAGATAAGCCCCTAGACCTTGTTTAGCTCCTAGATTTCACGTTTTAGATCCGATTCGATCCGTTCAAGTTGCGTTAGGTTCGTAATAACCTAATCTACGTGTTAGTGGTTCTGTTCTCCATAAAACTTGTTTTTGGAATTTAATTAGTAATTAATTTGATTAATGGTCAATTTAAACTCGCTTTCTAAATAAAAGATGATTAGGCTTTTACACCCGCCTTGTGCCTTGCCTATAGTTTCAGCAGAGCCCTCCTTTCATGACGATCATAACCTATCCAAATTTCATCCCTTTTGTTGCCACATAATTCGCCTGTACCTTGAATTTCTAGCTTATGGTATTTTGTCATCTGGCTTAATAAATATTTAGTATATGAACCACTATAATCCTAGCTTATTATTTTAATACTAAATTCATATATTGCGGCCGCATATGTGAAATCTAGATATTAAAATAGTATGTTGAATTGTATGTGCATTAACTAAGCATTGTTGATCCATTTATACAAAATTCCATAGAAGCTTTATTCCAATATTCCGTGATGACATCATGCTCATGCCTTGACGATGTCACGATCTATTTGTGGTCAACCAAAAAAACCCTATTCTGCGTTCTTTGTACCGCTTGATCCTTCAATAGCCCAAACCTTCCCAACCATAGTTCTGCCTTTAGTATTTCTTGCGCTCCGAGTTCGTAGCAGTAGAGTTTTCTAGTAGCGCTTTTCAAAACTGTTGTATTGACTGGTGTATTGCTTTATTAGATGTACCTTGTGTGCTGGTGTTGATTGTGCCTCGGTGAGCTGCTTGACGTTGAAGGAGAGCAAGGTTCTGAAGAAGAGGATTAATGGCATACATTGAGGAAGGCAAGTATAACACGAGAAATCCTTGATACCTATACATATTATTAATCACATACATTCATGCATGAGTTAAACTGTTTAGGATATCCCTAGTACTTCTGAGACTTACTTTCTTGCTCAACCGGGTTATGCATTGATGGGTAATTTGAGCTAGGCTATGCAACTTGCGCTTACTATCTTCGAGACAGTGATACTTGATACTTATACAATGATGAATGTTAAAACTTGCTTTTTAGCAACCTGGTTAGTAGCTGGAACATGTGCTGTGTGCTTTGTTCTCAGCAAACTCTTGTTCTAGAATATGTGCTGTGTGCTTTATTCTAGGCAATTCATGATCTAGAACATGTGCTGTGTGCTTTGTTCTAGGCAACCCTTAATTTGGACATGTGCTGTGTGCTTTGCTCCATCCAACCCAAATCGGAACATGTGCTGTGTGCTTTGTTCTTAATCAACCTTTAAACTGAAATGTATGCTGTGTGCTTTGTTCTGGGCATCACTTGTTATAGTCTATCTTAAAGTGGCAACCTAGGAAAACAGTACAACCATGGGAATCCAATGGCTCTGGTCTTAACTAAGTAAAATGTACAACTCTAACTAGCGGGGGTTACCGAAAGGCGTTAGAGGGGAACCACGGTTTAAGTATGAGCCTGATCTGCTTGGGGACGGACTCACGTTGCGCCATGATGTCCGTAGGCAGTTTTGTTCACGTTGCGCCCTGAACGCCGTCAACCACTCACGTTGCGCCATGGGTGTTTGTTGATCCTGGGAGTTGGGTTCATGCGCCCATGTTGGAACCTCAGCGGCCCTTAGCATTTTAGAGGGACTTTTGAAAGGTTTCGTAGCGTCCCTATGCAGTCATACCAAAGGAAGTGTGATGAATGTGCCTGATCAGCACTGCGTGGTTGGGCTACAGTTCTTTTGAACTTTACGCGTCCAGTGGGGAAAGAACCTCTGCAGAGTGTAAAACTGTTATAACAGCCGTACTCATGGTTACGAGTGGCCTGGATCCTTTTTGACAGTGACTTTTACCCCGGTGATGTTTAAAAATGGAATGGAACTGGAATGATGGTGGACTCGATGATACTTCAATATACATTTAATTTTGGTTACAACTGGGTTATTCCTATTACATTGTAGTAATTTGAATAATGTTAAAATTGAACTACTAAAAGTGCTTATCGCAGTTAAACCGTGTCTAGCCTTTTAAGCCTTCATACCTCGTGTTGTATTTGTTAAGTAAAGTTGGTTTACTTACACTTGCATTATTCAACAAAATCCCGGATGGGTACTCAGATGAGGCAGCAGTTGAAGATTTTCAAGAAGCGTTTTCTAGAAGAGTTCTAGGTTGTGGTTCACCAGCCGACGTCCCTATGGAATGGAGACTTCATCGTGAGAGATAATAGATAGACTTCCGTTGTGGTTTGTTTTAAGACCCTTGTCTTTTGTAATAGTTTCTTTTGTAATTCGAGCACTGGTTTACTTTGATTTACCTTATTCTGGAGCTATATGTGTGTCTAAGACTTCCTGGGTATACATATAGTAGCATTCGGATTTCCTTTGTAAATCCGGATGTGACAGCCGGGCAAGGAGCCGGTTAAGCAGGAGTACCGCCCCGTGCAGAAGAAGGAAGAGCCTGCCCCTGTTGCTCCAAAGCCAATTGTGAAGAGCGTGATTCAAATTGGCTCCATGGCAGTTGATTCATCAATGGCCGACGCACCTAACGTTATTGGTACTTTGGCCGTAAAAAAGGTTCCTTTGCCTCAGTACACGCAGCCAAAGTGGTGTCCTCCTGGTTTGACTCATTCTCAGAAGTGGAGATTGCAGCGGTTGCGAACTCAGAAGCAAAGGGAGGAAGAATTGGCTAAGAAGAGGGAGGAGTGGTTCAATGAGGCCAAGCCAATGATTCCACCAGCTGGTCAGAATTCCAAGGATGGTTCTGATGTCCAAGATATTCAAGCTAAAGAACCAGGAAAGGCCGAGCCATCTGCGGCGAAGTCGGCTGAGCTGGTCGTAACCGGTCAGACTGGTCACCCCCTGTTCCAGTTCCGGCAACTGGAACCGGTCAGACCGGTCAGGAGGAACCGGTCAGACCGGTGTCGCCTGAGGGATCAGTAGCCGACACGTTTTCTTCTTTGGCTAAGGTTTCGATTCCGCCCACTGCAATTTCAGATGTTCAGATGGGCAATGATGATGAAGCTGTTGACTTTGAGCCTTCTCCTAGCAGGACAGACATGGAGGTCAATTTTATTTACATGAACACCGATTATTGCTTTATCGGAGATGATGAACGAGTGGCTCAAGTTGATTTTGCTCCCAAGAACGCCGTGTTTCAGAGGCCCTCGGAATCGGATAATCACCTGAAAGCTCTTTATGTGAAGGGTCATATCAAGGGAAAGCCGATTTCTAGGATGCTTGTTGATGGTGGTGCTATTGTGAACCTCATGCCATACACTTTGTACAAGAAGTTGGGAGGTTTGGACGGCAAGCTAATCAAGACGAGCATGACGATCAGCGGTGTTGGAGGAGGAGAGCCGATGAGCGCCAAGGGAGTTGCATCATTGGAGCTTACCGTTGGGAGCAAGACGCTGGCAACTGCTTTCTTCGTCACTGAGGTGCAAGGTAACTTTAGTGTTATCTTAGGGCGCGATTGGATTCATGCAAATCAATGTGTGCCTTCTACCTTGCATCAATGCTTGATTCAATGGGTTGGTGACGAAGTTGAGGTGGTTCATGCGGATACTTTGGCATGTGTTGCTATGGCCGATGCATCTATTTTGGGAACTCATGATAATGTCAAGTGCTTGACCGGGATTGATATTTCAGACTTTGAGTTCCTTGCTTGCACTAAGGATGGCTTTGTGTCTGCTGCTCTAAGGTCGGTTCAAAGATCGGTTGATTCAGATAATGAAGAGTAGATGGATACAAGCGAGAAGTGGCTAAAGGAAAGGGTGGAGCATTATCGGTCAAACATGAACGATGCATGCGAAGCCATTAATGATTTTGAAGAAGTAGAAAAGTTAGGACAAGGATTTACGTCGGCTGATCCTTTAGAAAAGATAGACATAGGTGATGGTTCTATACCAAGGCCGACTTTTGTAAATCAAAATTTGAAAGCCGATTATAAAGTTGAATTAATCGAGTTGTTGAAAGAATATTCTGATTGCTTTGCTTGGGAGTATCATGAGATGCCTGGTTCAAGTCGTGAATTAGTTGAACATCGATTACCAATTAAACCTGGTTTTAGGCCATATAAATAAGGCAATAGACGATTTAATCCTTTGTTTTATGATCGCATAAAAGAAGAGGTTAATCGTTTGCTTGAAGCTAAGTTTATTCGGCCATGTCGCTATGCTGAATGGATCTCTAATATTGTGCCTGTTGAGAAGAAGGGTTCTAATAAGATTAGAGTGTGCATTGATTTTAGAGATCTTAATAGAGCAACTCCCAAAGATGAATATCCTATGCCTATAGCCGATATGCTTATTAATGATGCTTCTGGACATAAAATTATTAGCTTTCTTTATGGCAATGTGGGATATAATCAAATCTTTATGGCCAAGGAAGACGTGTATAAAACGTCCTTTAAATGTCCCGGCTTTGTTGGTTTATTTGAATGGGTTGTGATGACTTTTGGTTTAAAGAATGCCGGCGCTACTTATCAAAGAGCAATGAATTTAATTTTTCATGACTTACTTGGTGTTATCCTAGAAGTCTATATTGATGATATTATTGTCAAATCGGCTGGATTAAATTCTCACTTGGCTGATTTGCGTCTTGCTTTTGAAAAAATGCGTCGGTATGGTTTAAAGATGAACCCATTGAAATGTGCTTTTGGTGTATCGGCTGAAGATTCTTAGGCTTCATGGTTCATGAGAGGGGCATAGAGATAGATCCTAAGAAAATAAAAGCTAGTGATAAACTTGAAGCACCTACTTGCAAGCATGATTTACAGAAATTCTTGGGCAAGGTTAATTAATTGAGGCGGTTTATTTCTAACTTGCCCAGAAAAGTTAGTGCTTTTACTCCTATACTTCGGTTAAAGAATGAAGCCGATTTTACTTGGGGAGCAAAGCAGCAAGAGGCCTTTGAGGAAATCAAGAAGTACTTATCTTCGCCGCCTGTACTTAAAGCGCCTAAGAATGGGGTGCCATTTAGGCTTTATATTTCGGCCGAAGATAATGTTATTAGGGCTGTTTTGACTCAAGAGACGGATGGCAAGGAGTATATTATTACCTATTTGAGTCGACGGCTTTTGGATGCGGAAACAAGGTATAAACCTGTTGAGAAATTATGCTTGTCTTTATATTATGCTTGTACAAAATTGAGATATTATTTGTTATCTAGTACTTGCATTGTGGCATGTCAAGCCGATGTTATCAAGTTTATGTTGCATAGACCGATTTTGAGCGGAAGGATCGGTAAGTGGGCATATGCACTTATTGAATATGATTTGGCTTGTGAACCTTTGAAATCCATGAAAGGCCAAATTGTAGCTGATTTTATTGTTGAACATCGGATTAAGGATGAGCATAATTTGGAAGTTGATTACATGACTTTTACTCCATGGAAATTGCATTTTGATGGATCGGTTTGCAAGAACGGGTGTGGAATTGGAATTGTTCTTGTTTCTCCTAATGAAGCTGTTTTTGAAGCTCTTAGCCGATTAGAAATTGTGTGCACAAATAATCAAGCCGAATATGAAGCTTTATTATTCGGATTAGAAATTTTGCATGACATGGGAGTAAAGCATGTTGAGGCTTTTGGTGATTCATTACTGGTTGTACAGCAAGTATCTAAGGTGTGTCAATGTTTAGAAAGTTCATTAAATATTTATCTTGACAAAGTGCCTTGATATTGTTCCATATTTTGATGAATTTACCATATATCATGTTCCAAGATGTGAAAATCCTAGAGCTAATAATTTGGCACAGCAAGCATCCGGCTATAATGTCCAGAAAAGATACTTTCATAAGAAAAGACCGTTGATTGCTATTGCCAATGGAAAAGTTCTAACGCTCGCTGCAGAGCAGAGCTGAACCGGTCAGACCGATTTCCAGACCGGTCCAGCATCTCATACAGAGACCGGTCAGACCGATCCGGGAACCGGTCAGACCGGTGCGGTGTCTGCAGAATCAAATTCGGCTGCTGAAAATCCCCAAAATAAAAAGGCCGAAGTTGATGATTGGAGAGCGCCCATTATCAGGTATTTAAGAAATCCTAGTTCTAGAACAGACAGAAAAATTTGGTGTTTGGCTTTTAAATATACTTTAGTTGACGATGAGTTACATCGTCGCACCGCCGATGATTTATTGCTTAAATGCTTGGGTGTTGATCAAGCTAGAGTAGCCATGGGTGAAGTTCATGAAGGGATTTGTCGAACGCATCAATCGGCTCCTAAGATGAAGTGGTTACTTAGAAGAGTTGCCTTCTATTAGCCTACTATGATGGCCGATTGTTTTCGTTACTACAAAGGATGTGAAGAATGTCAGAAGTTTGGTAATGTTCAAATGGTACCTGCTGCGTTACTTCATCTTATTATTAAACCATGGCCTTTCCGAGGATGGGGATTGGATTTTATTGGATAGATACATCCTTCTTCTTTAAAGGGTCACCGCTTCGTGTTGGTTGCTACGGATTACTTCACTAAATGGACCAAAGCTGTTCCTCTCAAGAATATGACCCATAAGGAGGTAATTGAGTTTATTACTAAGTATATTATTCACAGATTTAGCATCCCACAAACTTTAACTACGGATCAAGGTACTTCTTTTATATCTAAAGAAGTGCGAGTTTTTGCTGATATGTATAAGATCAAGTTGCTCAATTCAGCTCCATACTATGCTCAGGCCAATGGTCAGGCCGAGTCTAGTAATAAGACTTTGATTAAGTTGATTAAGAAGAAGATAGAGGAGAATCCCCGAAGATGGCATGAAGTCTTGTCTGAAGCTTTATGGGCTCATCGCATATCTAGACATGGTGCTACTAAAGTCACTCCTTTTGAGCTTGTTTATGGTCAAGAGGCCGTTGTGCCCGTTGAGGTAAATCTGGATGCTTACAGACTTGCTAGACAAAATAAGCTTTCGGTTGGTGAATATTATGACTTGTTGATGGACAACATTGATGAAGTGACCGATAAGCGTTTACAAGCTCTTAAGAAAATTGAGAAAGACAAGATCCAGGTTGCTAGAGCATACAACAAGAAGGTTAAAGAGAAAACTTTTCAAGTTGGTGATCTAGTATGGAAGACAATATTGCCACTTGGTACTAAAGATAATAAATTTGGCAAGTGGTCTCCAAGTTGGGAAGGTCCATATCGAGTATTCAAGATCAATGGCGGGAATTCCTATATGGTGGAGACGCTGCAAGAAGGACGTTTGCCTAGGGCACTGAACGGGAGGTACTTGAAGAAGTACTATCCAAGTGTTTGGCAAGAGGCATGAAGTGGCATATGGCCGATATTTAGATATCACCCTTAGAAAAATATAATGGCCGATGAATTCTGTTAAAACATCATCCTTAGGTGATAATTTTGGTGCTGATGTGTTTTATGGTACGCAAGATTACCAAAAAAACAGGGGGCATATGTTGACAACCAAAATTGGCACAGGCTACGGCTGACCGGTCAGACCGGTTAGCCTGACCGGTTAGCCTGACCGGTCTGACCGGTCTGGCTTAGGAAGTTGCGGTGCTGGTACATTGATCATCACAATATTTGGTCCTAGTTTGATATAAGTGACATAGTCTCTGCAATGATCGACTGTTGCGGTGCTGAAAGATCTGAAGGACCGCAAGATTTGGTGCAAGACACGGAAGAAGGCATGTTCTCTGGAATGACAGGATGTTGCGGTGCTTAAGGACTTGGAGGATCGCAAGAGTCGGTGGTGGAGCAAGACAAGCAAAAAGGGCGAAGTTCAGTACCCAGACCGGTCTGACCGGTTCCCCACACCGGTCAGACCGGTTACCCTTATTGTAATCCGACTAGGACTCTTATTTTGGGATTCCGAGATTGTAACGAGTTGTAACTTGGTTTTCTTGCGGGACAAGACCTACCCTCCCTATAAATATAAGGGGATTCGGCCAATTGAACACACAACAATCGAATCTATCAAAATTTACTACTTTTATCCTTTACTTTTTGCATCTCCAAACCCTAGCTTTTCCAACCCTACTTGCTGTTCTTTCTGCGTCTCCGCGACGTTTAAAGGCGTCCTAGGTGGCCTGCCGACCCTAGGGCACCCCTGATCGTGTTCTCTCTGACGGATCCTTCCGGGAGGCGTGCTTAGGGTTCGCTCCCTTTCTTCCTAGAGGAACCGGTCTGACCGGTCTGACCGGTCCGCGCAGGAAGGCTGCGAGCACCCCGTTACCTGCTGTGCGTTCTAGCGCTCTCATATGTTGACCTGATTTCTGTGTCAACAGTACCATAGACGAAAATTAGAAAAATATGAAGTTCCATCAAGTCTTCTTTCCAATGCATCAAGAATCGTGAATTTTGGAGATCGGTGTAAGGAGTTATGGTAAAATCTTTCAACACTACACGTTCTGAAATCTGTTCTGGACAGAACGTAGTGCCGGAGCAAAACAAGCGTAACTCTTTCATCCGGAGTCTGTTTCAAGTGAATGAGCACTTGTTGGAAAGGGAATTTGATGCACATTGCAATGGAGTAGAAGTTTGGTATATGTTCTACACTGGGTGAAGAGAAATTCAACAAAGAAGAGGCAGCAGCAAACAATGGAGAAAGCTGATGATGATGTCAAGGGATGATTGGAGGGCCTTGAGCACAAAAGAAGATGATTTGAAGTTGATCAAGACTGGAGACAACAAGATTAGAAGCATCATGACACCACTAATCTTCTCCAGTAGGATGCTCAATAAGCTTCTAATTGAGTGATGCTACCAACGAAGGAAACCGCTGAGATCATCGACACAAAGCACAAGAGCCACCATGATCCCGGCACCTTGGGTAAAGCAAGAACAATGGCGAAGACATATCATTGGAATGTTACTTGCTGGTGAATCAATGGTGATGACCTTGAAGCCTAAGGATGCACAACACGACGCTCCAAAGACTACAAGATCAAGATCATCCACGTCTCAGGATCAATTCGTAAGAAGTTACTGTTCACGTCAAAAGTCTGTGTAACCTCCGAAGAAAACAACAGAATATTTTTGGATATCTAAAAGCCCCATGAAGTTCTGGTTCCAACAAAATAAGAATCAAGTCAATCGGATATTCCTACAAGCGGTTATGATCAAAATATCGAAGGTCATGCATTCTGAAATTTTCTGGATAGCACGCAGCGCTAAAAGTTAAATAGGCATAACTCTCTCATTCGAACTCCGTTTAAGATGAATGACCACTCGTTAGAAAGGTAATTTCATAAAATTTTTAATAGAAATATATTTTGGTATATATTCTATTCTAGACAGAGGGGAAAATCTATGAAGAAGAGGCAGGAGCAACTTGATGAGAATAAGGTAGAGGAGATAATGATGACAACAATGAAGAGGAGCTCAGACAATGCTTTCATCGAGCGTGCATGTTCAAATTCAGAAGCTTAGAACAAAATAAAGATCCTCAAGAACATTGGCATAGAAGACACAATAAGGCAACATTTGATACATGAAGATGTTTTGAGCAAACCACGACGAATTACACCAAGTACATCAAGCTGCATGGATACTTCGGATTCTCGCACGAAGGACCATGGCTTCACAACAATGACAAGGTATGTAAGGAAGTCTAGCTCTATGACTTTAAATGAAGTGCTTTGCGAGAGGCAACCCGATCGTTTGTTTATTATCTATATAATTTGACGGTCTGTATTGTGATATTTAATCGAAACATCAAGTAACATTGTACCATTTCTCTAATAAATGCCACAACTTTATGTTGTATGATCTAAATGTTATTGAGAGAGCACTTTGTTATTTGATCTTGGAAAACTTGTAGACCCTTTTGTGTGCCTATTAGTGTCTTGAGTCTTTTTTTGAGTCCCTTTTAGAGAGTTATATGAAGTATGACACCACCCTTAGACTCTAAACTTGTGGCTAGTTGATCTAGGCTAACTTTTGTTTTGTTTTTAGACCACCACATCATGTCATGTCATTGTGTTCATCCACCTCATGTTGCACTTCATGCCGTATTGTTCTCACCCTTGCATTGCATTGCATGTTTAGTTTCGATCTAACTTTTTGTTAAAACCACTTAAGCCTTCCTATCACCTCGCAAAAAACCGAAGCCAACAAGGGATAGGGTTGACTTGTGTTGATTTGCTTGCCTCACCATTCGGATTAGCCAAGTCTATCTATATTACTTGTTCTAATTGAAAACTTTGACTAGCCTTCCCACGAGATCCTAAACCCTTAGAAAAATCTCTCATACCTATAGCCATCATAAACCCATAGGTTTTTTTTCCACCCAATAGCATCACAATCTGAGGGTTAATCCTCCAACCAGAACCAACTTAACCTATGGATAGTCTCCCCCGGCCTAGGCGGAGATGGCCAACTAATAGATACTTATCCAGCCTGCCCCCTGCGGGTGCTACTTCTCTTCTTTCTCCTATTTTCTTTGCTTGACGGTGAAACCTATCGATCATATCCGGAAGTTGCTTAACACTACCCTCGAATGCAAGGAAGCTCATTACTAGTTTACGGATTGACAACCGAACGAAAAGGCAACTTCTATTGATTGCTTCCATCTTTCTAAACCCTATCTTGACTAGTGATGGGTCAGGGAAAGGCGAACCCTACCATAACTTTCCTTGCATTGATTGACGGAAGAGAAGACCCGTTCCTGCTTGACCCTATCTTCAGAGTGCTTTCTTTAACCTTCCTTCTCGACTGCTTCCTTTCACATGATTTCTTCGAGCTTTCGTTCATACATAATGGTTGGTCTAGCATTCCTTGCTTCTTGAAAAACGGCCTGAAGTGCGCCATTTCCTTGATAGCATTTATCCATTGCCTCGCTCGAGTCTAGGTTTCAATAACAATTTCCAGTGACCATCTTTGCTCCAGTGAACAAATGAATTGATTGCTTTTTTCAAAGGAAGCTTGCTCCTATCTTTTATTAGCTCGGCTGCGCCTTAATATCCATGATTGAGTCATCCCCTGCCAATCTCTGGAATTAAAAGCGTAGGGTGCACCCTGGCGGCTACTCTGGTTAATCGCATTACGGTGATCATTCTTTCCTTCAGGTCTCGTATCCATACCCATGCTTGTTTCTTTGCGCACTGTTCGTTATGTCCTTTGCCTCCGCTTCTAGTAGGATCGTTATTGCTTCCCCCAAACCATGGGTTCCTCCTCAAGTGCTTTCTAACCGAGCGAGGGTGCTTCCTTTTTCTTAGCTTTTGCTAATCTGAATTTGTTGAAATATGTTCATTGATGAATCACTTTATCCGTTGATTACAATCAAACGAAACATTTCATTCGCCCGGTAAGGCTAACGCACCTTCAACCTTTATGCGACTTATAAACGATGTTCACCCGGCCTTATTTCGATTTGATTCCTTCGATTTGGTACTTATTGACGGTCCTTATAACAGAAAATCTGACCATCAATAGGCTCAGAAACCAATAAAGATCAAGGCATAACTTAGGCATTAGTATTCAAATAATAATATACCATGCATATCTGGAATATATTTAAGTACAGGGACTACGGTACAGAAGATGGACAAAACTGGGCACAGGCCCAGGTCGGCCGACCTGGCTAGGTCGGGCGACCTGGTCTGGATCCCAATCGAGCCCAAACTCCACATAGGTCAAAAAGCACACAATGTAAGGATCTTGAACGTTGATTCATGGTCGGTGGAAGTCAAGGGTGGAGGATGAGCCACATGTCCATCACATGGATTGAAGGGCCCACAACCAGAGACAAATGTACTCAAACCGACAGTACCCAACTGGAACCAACATTAGGACCCACATGTAAGCCTCCCAGAGGAAGGTGGGCCCTAATGGCGGTTATGGGGAGTCGGCCAACCCAGCCAGGTTGGCCGATCCTCCCGTGCGCCCGACTCGGCCCTCCTTTGACCTGAAGCTGTAAACCGCCATGGAGATGACATCTGAGCCGTGGAGAGTTGAAGACGGTGGATCCAAGGGTCGGCCGACCTGGGGGATTCGGCCGACCTAGGCCCACCTCCAACCGGCCTCAACCGCCTCTGGCCGGTTCCAACCGCCCTTGTGATGCTATAAATACCTGCAAGGGGCACCGTACTCAACACACCAGAAGAAGAGCTCTCTTTGCTACAAGCTTAGTCTTAGTCTTAGTAGTGATAGTCATAGTGTTAGATCTGCTGAAGGGCTTCTGAAGGAGTCTTGGTAAGTTCTAGAGTTCATCTCTTGTATTCTCTTACTTACTTCTTGTACTCTGATATTAATGGAAATACCTTCATACTTATGTCATGTGCCTCAGCTATGCTATATTTATTTAGTATATGCTACTTATGTCTTACACCTTAATCAAGTGAATGTATGCAATGTCATTGGCTCAATGTGCCTCTTGGTTGCTCTATTTATTAACGTGATAGATAGAGTTGTATCTCGTATTGCAAACATGGTGTTTGGGATACGGTATGCTGTTGAGGGTACCGCTGCCCCACGGATTAGTAGAGGTAGGCGGCAGGTGGTGACAGCCCTGTCCGTCCTTTGTAATCCTCCACGTACGGGAGTGGGTATTAGGCCTTTATGATAAGACGTCCTACTGTCGTCCCTTGATGAGGGAACCACTGGATACCTCGATATGTCCTCTTGCATATGATCATTGAATGAGCTTGTATAGGGTATTGTAGTATAACTAAGTCACATTTGTATGATGCTTATGAAACCTTGGTGATCTTCACTAATGTATTATTACTAACTAAGACTACCATAATGATGAGCAATGAACTTCTGTGTGTCACTCTACCCATTTATTTCTATATTCTTTACCCCTGTTTAGATTATGGTATATTAATGCTGTTGTAAGTAATTACATGGGATGACATCTCTCTCTTAACTAAACGCTTTCCCTGCGGATAAACAAATAACGATACTCTGGAATACTCCTGGGTGAAATGCTACAACGTACTTCTGTGCGCTTGCAGAATATCTGTAACGTCTAGATTTACGATGAAGTATCTCTAGTACCATCACTACTCTAAGTGGTGATGCTAAGAAATACCAACAAGCATTTCTGGCGCCGTTGCCGGGGAAAGCATTGGTTAAAGAGATTTGATCATCCATGTATTTAATACAACAAGATTAATTGCCAGTAATCTAGCAGGTTTACCATTTTGCTCTGTTTCTCTGTGATGTGAAACAGGGTAGTGCATGACTGGTTTCCAACTACCATACAATTACGTCGAAAACCCAAATACCATAGGAAGGAGGGGACGCACTCGTGTCGTAATCCCTCAGGTGTTCTTGTCAGAAACCGACCCAGTCATCGGAGAATCCTCCAACCAAGGAGAACAACCCGTTCCCGTAGCACCCCAACCAGAAGAAGCCATGGCCGACAGAACCATCTGTGACTACTCCGCCCCGTCCGCTGCTCAGATCCCTACGGGACCAGCAGTGGAGGTGGGGGATCATGCTTTTGAGCTGAAGGCCCCGCTGATCAACATGGTGCAGGCTAGCCCCTTCTGTGGGAAAGCCAATGAGGACGCCAGTGCTCACCTGCAACACTTCCTGGAGGTGTGCAGTACCATCACCATCCGAGGAGTGGATCAAGAGGCCATCAGGCTCCGCTTGTTCCCGTTCTCGCTGTTGGGTAGAGCCAAGCAATGGTTCTATTCCAACCGCGATGCGGTGAATACGTGGACCAAGTGCTCCAATGCCTTCTTGGCAAAATTCTTCCCCATTGGGAAAACCAATGCCCTTCGGGGAAGAATTTCCAGCTTCCAGCAAGAGTTTAGGGAGACGGTTCCGGAAGCGTGGGATCGCTTCCAGGATTACATTCTGGCATGCCCCCACCATGGCATGCAAGAATGGCTCCTGCTTCAGAACTTCTATCATGGATTGTCCCAGAGAGCCCGTCAACACATGGATGCTGCTGCTGGAGGGGCATTCCTTTCCTTGACCGTGGCCGCCGCCAAGCTTCTCATTGAGAAGATGGTGTCAAACCAATCTTGGAATGATGACCGTCTTCAGGGACGTAAACACGGTATGCACACCGTGAAGGAGGTGGACATGCTGGCTGCCAAGATGGATCTCATCATGAAGCGCCTCGAGGACCGCACCAAGGATGGAGGCGCCGACAATGAAGGGCCACTGGACTCACACATGACGTGTGAAGTCTGTGGAGAGACTGGCCACTCGGGGAACAACTGCCTCGAGACGCAAGAGGAGGTACAGTTCGTAAATGGCAACAACGGGTACCGGCCTCAAGGGAACTGGAATCAGCAACGCCCATTCTACCAGGGAGGTAACAATAATAATTCTTTCTCTAACCAACCTTCCCTCAAAGATCTTGTCCTTGGTCAATCCAGGATTAATGAATCTATCTCTAAGAGGCTTGCTGCTAATGATAAGGCTCTAGAGGGCATAAATTCTAAGATAGAAAGTTTGTCCTCAACCTTCCAGAGCCAGCTAAGCTTTAACAAAATGTTAGAAACTCAATTAGCTCAGCTAGCGGCTGCTGTCCCTTCTGGTGACAAGGGGTGAATTCCTGGGCAATCGGAATCGTCTTTTGAAAATGTGAAAGTTGTTTCTACGAAAAGCGGTAAGGCTACTCGGGATCCAGTCCCACTTAACCATGCAGGGAAGGCAGCAGCACCAAGGAAGGAGACCCCAGAAGTGGAGGAAGAGCCTGAAGCCGAGCTGGCACCAGCTGGACAAAGTGCACCACATGAGTTCTACGACAGCAACGTGCTGCCATTCCCGCAACGTCAGAAGAAACCATCCGCGGATGAGCAGTTCGCCAGGTTCGTAGAAGTCATTCAAAAGTTAAATATACACGTACCATTGCTGGATGCTATGTACGTACTGACCTATGCTAAGTACTTGAGGGACATTCTCAACAACAAACGTCCACTCCCAAGTACCGAGGTCGTGAAGCTGACTGAGGAGTGCAGTGCGGCCATCCTAAACAAGGTTCCGGAGAAGAAGAAGGACCCAGGATGTCCCACCATCACGTGTACAATTGGGACACAGCATTTTGAGAATGTACTCTGTGATCTGGGGGCAAGTGTTAGCGTCATGCCAAAGGTAGTATTTGACCGCCTTAATTATACTACCTTGTCCCCTACTCCCATGAGACTGCAGTTGGCCGATTCCACGGTTCGCTACCCGGAGGGGATAGCCGAAGACATTCCGGTGCGCATCCGGGATTGCTTCGTTCCTGTCGACTTCGTGGTTCTGGACATGGACGTGAGCAACGATTCGTCGCTCATCCTTGGGCGACCTTTCTTGAGCACAGCAGAAGCTCACATTAATGTGGGTGCTAGAGAAATCCAGCTCAACATTAATGGAAGGAAGGAGAGGTTTGAGTTCAGGCCAAAAGTGGAGCAATGCTCCATGATCAAGATCAAGTATGGGAGAAACAGTCAGAACATCAAGAAAGTGGAGGTAACACCTCCAGAAAAAGACAGCCTGATTAAGTTTATGGAGAAGTTCTGGGAAAAGGATTTCCCCATCCGGTATTACGCAAAGCACAACAAGAAGTCTACACGAGGTGCGAAAGCACAGACGAAGAAAACACCAGAGCAAGCTGTCGACCGCCATAAGAAGGTAAAACAGGTATGGCGAGTTAAATCATCTGTATCCTCATCTCCAGGGTCAGATGCTGCTTCATCAAGTTAAATCACATATCGGAGACGTCTTCGCTCGACGACGTAAAATACGAGTCCTGCGCCGACAGGTTCATCGGTGTCAACAAGCTAGCTTGGGGGAGGACTCTCAGCTCAGGTAAGTTCAGGTAAGAACTATCAAACAAAGTTTTTTTTCTTTTCTTTCAAATAAAGTTTTTCTTTTTCAAATAAAGTTAGCAAATGAGAGCCATCTATGATAATCCCTTAATGTTTAAGTCCATGCTTAAATCTTTACTTCGGATATGATGAATGGTTGCTCTTATTTCTCTCTTGTCCCTATGTTTCAACCTGCTATTCTCCTAAGTTTTGAGTTTGTTGGTTGAACATGATCTTTTCTGTTATCTTGTCTATCTGTGGGTAGCATATGCAAGCTCTAGTCTAGGTTGTTGTTAGCTAAGATATGATAAGGCTCGAGTTTCCTTAAGATCTTACTAAGTTAGACTTGATAACCAGAGTTTATCTTTTGAAAATAAAATGAAGAGAGTTCCTTGTGGTGATTAAATTCCCTACCAAAGCTCATATTGTTTTAAACCCCTACATAAGCTGCTTGCTTTTGCATTGAGTTTTGTCAAAGTTTTTGTGATTTTTAGAGATTTACTTCATGCTTTTAAAGCCAAGATCACGTACACGCCACCATATACATGTTATACTTCTACACTGGAAGTACACATGACACATATAATTCCACCAAATAAAAGTTCTACATAATGTAAGGTGCTGTTTCCCCCATCTTATTGCAAAAAGAGGCATAGGCTGATTTAAAAAAATGGACACATGAAGGTCCAAGTATGTAAAAAAAAGAGAAAGAGCAAATGAAGCTCTTGATTCAAAAATAAAGCCATGTCTCTAAAAGCAACTCTTTAAGGGGAAGAGGTACCTGCGAAAAAGAGCTGTCATTTACCATGCTATTCACACACGTGCACATCTTAGTTTAAGAGTATGACTTATTTTTCTTCGAATCCTGATTTTGACTTTACAATATGTGCATTACAAGTGTGCTATAAAGCTCTCCTAGCATAAGCTCCACTTGAATGAGTGACATGAGAGTTGAGAGAGGAAATTGGCAAGGGAATACACCATGAGTGACTTGAGAGTACCACCTAAGGAATTCTGCTCTCTCTTTTGAAAAACTTCCAAAACCTCCGGTTTGATTGTCTAGCTAGGTGGAAGGCAAGGTGCTTAGTCTAAGTCATTCTAGCCATCAACCGCCCAAGACCAGGAGAAGCTACAAGCCCCATAAAAGGCCAAGGTAATAAGGGAAGTTTATTTTACCAGCTTATTCAATTTTTGGTAGAATATCTTGTTGAACCACTGGTACTTTTGAGGAGTAATGAGGAAGCAACTCCTGATCCACTGAGCCTAAGAGTTTTAGTCTTTTGCTCGGGTCGAACAAAGTCTAAGCTTGGGGGAGTTGTTGACGGTCCTTATAACAGAAAATCCGACCGTCAATAGGCTCAGAAACCAATAAAGATCAAGGCATAACTTAGGCATTAGTATTCAAATAATAATATACCATGCATATCTAGAATATATTTAAGTACAGGGACTACGGTACAGAAGATGGACAAAACTGGGCACAGGCCCAGGTCGGGCGACCTGGCTAGGTCGGGCGACCTGGTCTGGATCCCAATCGAGCCCAAACTCCACACAGGTCAAGAAGCACACAATGTAAGGATCTTGAATGTTGATTCATGGTCGGTGGAAGTCAAGGGTGGAGGATGAGCCACATGTCCATCACATGGATTGAAGGGCCCACAACCAGAGACAAATGTACCCAAACCGACAGTACCCAACTGGAACCAACCTTAGGACCCACATGTAAGCCTCCCAGAGGAAGGTGGGCCCTAATGGCGGTTATGGGGAGTCGGCTGACCCAGCCAGGTCGGCCGATCCTCCCGTGCGCCTGACTCGGCCCTCCTTTGACCTGAAGCTGTAAACCGCCATGGAGATGACATCTGAGCCGTGGAGAGTTGAAGACGGTGGATCCAAGGGTCGGCCGACCTGGGTGATTCGGCCGACCGAGGCCCACCTCCAACCGGCCTCAACCGCCTCTGGCCGGTTCCAACCGCCCTTGTGATGCTATAAATACCTGCAAGGGGCACCGTACTCAACACACACCAGAAGAAGAGCTCTCTTTGCTACAAGCTTAGTCTTAGTCTTAGTAGTGATAGTCATAGTGTTAGATCTGCTGAAGGGCTTCTGAAGGAGTCTTGGTAAGTTCTAGAGTTCATCTCTTGTATTCTCTTACTTACTTCTTGTACTCTGATCTTAATGGAAATACCTTCATACTTATGTCATGTGCCTCAGCTATGCTATATTTATTTAGTATATGCTACTTATGTCTTACACCTTAATCAAGTGAATGTATGCAATGTCATTGGCTCAATGTGCCTCTTGGTTGCTCTATTTATTAACGTGATAGATAGAGTTGTATCTCGTATTGCAAACATGGTGTTTGGGATACGGTATGCTATTGAGGGTACCGCTGCCCCACAGATTAGTAGAGGTAGGCGGCAGGTGGTGACAGTCCTGTCCGTCCTTTGTAATCCTCCACGTACGGGAGTGGGTATTAGGCCTTTATGATAAGACGTCCTACTGTCGTCCCTTGATGAGGGAACCACTGGATACCTCGAAGTCCTCTTGCATATGATCATTGAATGAGCTTGTATAGGGTATTGTAGTATAACTAAGTCACATTTGTATGACGCTTATGAAACCTTGGTGATCTTCACTAATGTATTATTACTAACTAAGACTACCATAATGATGAGCAATGAACTTCTGTGTGTCACTCTACCCATTCATTTCTATATTCTTTACCCCTGTTTAGATTATGGTATATTAATGCTGTTGTAAGTAATTACATGGGATGACATCTCTCTCTTAACTAAACGCTTTCCCTGCGGATAAACAAATAACGATACTCTGGAATACTCCCGGGTGAAATGCTACAACGTACTTCTGTGCGCTTGCAGAATATCTGTAACGTCTAGATTTACGATGAAGTATCTCTAGTACCATCACTACTCTAAGTGGTGATGCTAAGAAATACCAACAGTACTCTTCCTAAAACCATAGCTAGTTTCGGGTTTTCTAAAACCTTCGCCTTCCTACTACCTTTTATTTATAGTACTAGCAATCCTTCCTCTGACGACGGATATTCTTCTATTCCCACTGCTCGCTAATCGAATGAACCAGCATGTCCGTTCAGCATAAGGTCATTCATCTCCTCCTATTGTCAATAGAGGTAGTCCAACCTTCCATGTTTGGATAACCATCCCTAGTTCTTACTCCGACCTATCTTAGTATATTTTCTAAAGCTTGCTTCCCCGATATCCTTCCTGCTTCTTGCCAAACCCTTGCCACCATCCATCAAACCAGAGAATCCTGAGTGCCTACTTCTGGTTTATAACCTGCTTCCTTTATCTCGAAAGGTCGCCAACTTTCATTGATTGAATTCTTCCTATTATAGGGAATTCCTACCAAGCCCTAACCCTTTGCCCTTGCTAACCGAGGGAGATTCCTAACTGGCACCCAATCCGAGTGTGATTCTTTCTCCTAGCTATCCGAGAAGTAAAAAGACCTGGCCTAGCTTCCTAGGCTTGCTTTCTTCTTTTATCGGATCGGAAAAGGAAACAGCTTTATCGCTTCGCTCGATTGCTCGGTTACTTCCTCGAAGAAAACTGCTAGCTTCTTATCTTTCAAGGAACCACTAGCTTGAATCTCTGAGCTGTGGCCCATGAAGCCTATGAAAGTAGAACAACCACTCCGGTTCTTCTCAGCTCTTCTATTCTCGAGAATCGGGGTGGGCCTGGTGATTATTTGATTTCCAATATGGATATAATGACGTGTAAGAACTGCACCACCAATATAGCACCCTTCCTCGGACTAAGGATATTTCTACTCCCAGTGCTCTTCCTTCCTTTGCACCCCAGCTCCGAAGGATCGGTAGGGTGGACTCCGGATGCCTGTATCGGAATGGAAACATTCCTCGAATGATGGTTGTGATGCCCGGTTCGTGATACCCTGGGAAGGGGACTACATCATACTTCTCTGATCCTGCCCTTTCTTTATTGATAATATTTATTAGTTGACCACTTGACTAGGCTTTCCCTAACAAAAGTATTCCGACTGACCACCCTATTGTCACCTTACTGTCCTGTTCGCGAGTTCCACTCCCAGCCATCCATCGATTCCAAAGCTCATAGCGTACGAGAAATTCAAAATGAGAATACCCATCTATAGTGAGAGCCACCTATCCCTTGCGCTATTGAAGGGATGCTTAGGAATCGTATCTCCTTGGGTTCTTTGCTTTCATCAACCCAGAACGAGGAAATGGAGAGATTAATGATTGGCAGGAATCACCAATCATCAGTTATGGCTGCGGCCGAACGTGTACATGGGGAAAGCAATGATATAGAATTTATTCGAGGATCAAAAAACCTCCTGGCTAGTTAAGGTACTAGCTGACCCCAGCTAAGGCGCCACCCTCCCTTAGCTGAAAACGGTCCCTTCTATTGAATAACTAAAACTAAAGGATCAACATTTCACTTTGAAAACAATTCTGATTTGATTTGATCACTCGATCCATGGCACCCAGCATCTTGCACTACACATAGATCAGAAAAAGATGCTGTTTTCTTTTTCTCATCACTTCAAGGGGCTAGGCTACATGAACCATTGTTACTTTGATTTTGGTCCTAAAAGACCTATTGAATTTGATGATCCATCAAATAATATAATAGACCACTAGCAAGAGTGTTAAAGACCTACGTCCGAACAAGGAGACAGGCGACCCGCTTCGCTGAACAAGTAACTCATCATTCAGAGCACTCACTGCACCCGATAGCGTAGGCAAGCGATCTAAAGACAGCTCATTGACGAGAGACGAAGAATGATTCCCGCTCAGACGATTCGCCGCTAGTTACTTTTCATCGAGTATTCCTTCTTTCCGGCATAAAGCCAGTTCTTCCTGACCTTTCGGATTGCTAACCTACATTTTCTCATTGGTTTTCAGAAACGGAACATTCAAATCAAGTAGATGTTCTAAAAAATCCACTTCTTTTCCAATGCCGATCATACCATACCGAGCACTTAGAAGCAGAGGTACCACCCACGGCTTAAGTGGACAAACAAGGCAATCTAAGAATTTTTGTTTTGGAAAGCCGGGATCAAGGCTTTGCGGAAAGGATTTGAACTCGTGATGATTCGTATTGGCCTATGTTTCTCTGGGACTATGTTTAAAACCTTGACGAGCTTTAGCAGTATGCTTGGGATCTAGCGGTGAACATACTCACCTTAAATAATTTGCAAGAGGTGGCCCAAACAGTACAAAACCAGACAACTACTGGGAAGAGTGGCTGCCCAAGCAGTTCTGGATGCTCTTTTGCACTGACGGTGATTTTATATATCATAAGTACATATGTATATATATAAATGTTTCATTCATTTCTCTTATTTTTTATTGAAAACGATTTGTATTGCAACTGATTGCAGGTCTGGAACTATGAGCATACTTTTCCAGAGAGAGTCCTTATTGGCTCAAGTTGAGACCGTAGTGCAAGCTCATCAAAGGAGGTGTGGCCTTTATAAGCCTATTTGACATCTACAAGGCACTAAAGCTTCAACCTGGCGGCCTCTGCTCCGATATATCAGAAAAGAAAACCTTTTTTTTACAGTATGGGAATTTGGCCCAATAGTCCCTCCAATTTGAAGTGATCAAGCCACCACTGGTACCAGTAGGGAACTGGTACTACCACCTCCTCCAGCTCTAGCTGAGCTCTCCAGTTCTTCTCCATCAGTGAGTTGCAATGGGAGCATCTCAACATCCTCTGGTAGAATCTGTGTAATCCAAGCCTTCTGGGACATCATCCACCCGCAACTGCTTTCTCTCTTGTAGCTCTTTCATAGCAATGGCTTTTAAGTTCATAACGACGTCATGCTTGCTTTTGGTACTCCAGAAAAGCAAATCTTGATCGAACCTATATTTGCCCAGTGGATACAATCTGCTCATGGTAAGACTACATATGGGTTCGATATACTCTTATCTTCAACGGATGGCCCCGCTTTCAATGCAGGTCGAAGCATATGGTTGCCCGGATGGTTGAATGCTGTTAATGAGAATAGTAATTCGCTTTTCTTAACAATAGGACCTGGAGATTTCTTGGTTCATCATGCTATTGCTCTAGGTTTGCATACAACTACATTAATTTTAGTAAAGGGTGCTTTAGATGCATGCGGTTCTAAATTAATGCCAGATAAAAAGGATTTCGGATATAGTTTTCCTTGCGACGGCCGAGGGCGCGGTGGTACTTGTGATATTTCTGCTTGGGATGCATTTTATTTGGCAGTTTTCTGGATGTTAAATACCATTGGATGGGTTACTTTTTATTGGCATTGGAAACACATCACATTATGGCAGGAACCTTTGTTTTTCTTTTTGTTTTCAACCACCTTAGGTAGATTTTCTAAGCTTGACTTCTCTCTTCAAAATTCGTGACTCTCACTAGGACTAAGCAACTACGCCGCTTGATGGAACCCGCTAGGGTTTGTTCCTAATCCTTCGATGAGAGTTGGGGACAACATTGATTTGGTGTGGATTCGACGTTGGCTGTCTGACTAATTACCACAAGGGGCTGCGCCTTAGCAATAGATACATCGTCTCCGATTGTGATGTTCTTGCCATGCCAAGAACACAGTTGCTCCTGCTAGCAATCAAGAACAAGAAATTAACTCATGGATCGATTACCAAATGGCAAATCTGGTTAACAAGTTGGGGTCTTGAATCAAGCAAATCGGGTGGTCAGATCGACACACACGTTTACAAGGAAGTAGCAGCAGCTAACTTGCATCTAAACAAAACCCCAAAATATTCTTGGCTGCTGGTAGTGGTATTTGTAAGTGGGAGAGAAGCCAGGGAGGTGCTGGGCTCGAAACCCTAGCATAGAGGGCACCCCCTCATGGGCTCAACTGGATACAAAAGACCTAAGGCCCAAAACTGAGGTTCTATGTAGACAGGAGGTCCGGATGTTGTTTCACTAATCGTGAGCATTCCTGGACGAATCTGATGATAATATTAGATCCATATGAAAGTAGACAATGAGACCTTTCCAACATGTGCTCATGGGCCTTAAACAACCTCTAGAGTGAAGAGTTATGGCCCAATCAAGTTGATGTCGCCTGGTTGTCCGAACTTGCTGTCCGATCTTGATGTCCGAGATGAATGTCCAATCTTGAGCCCTTGTGTTCTATCCCCACGTCCTAACAATAAGACAATCACCACCATGATTTAGTAGTACCCAATTATGAGATGAGGTGTATGTACAGCGAGGAATGACTTTACATGATAATTAAGTTGTCGTGCTAGAGCTCTTGTCATCGGACGTTGTTGTGCAGCAGCTGTGGTTGTACTAATGGAAGAGATGTCCTCATCATCCTCCGCTTCTTGCATTTGAGTCATCCTTGACTCAAGTTCATCCTCTTCTCCCAAATATGGCTTCAAATCAGCAATGCTAAACGTGGAGCTGACCCCAAAATCTGTTGGCAGCTCCAGTTTATATGTATTATCATTTATCCTTTCTAACACTTTAAAAGGACCGTCAGCTCTAGGAAGCAACTTAGACTTTTACAAATCAGGGAACCTACCTTTTCTCAAATGAAGCCAAACTAAATCACTAGGTTCATAAGTGACATGTTTCTTCTCTTGGCTAGCAGCAAGTTTGTACTTTGCATTCATGCTCTCTATTTTCTCTTTAGTGGTTTCATGCAATTTTACAATCAGTTCAGCACATTCTTTAGCATCAAAGTTTACTCACTCCGAGGTCATAAGAGGGAACAAATCAATAGGAGCACATGGCACAAACCCATAAACAATCTCAAAAGAGATTTTCTTAGTGGTAAAATGCTGTGAACGATTATAAGCAAAGTCAACTTGAGGCAAGCACTCTTCCCACATTTTTATGTTCTTTTTAGAACAGCCCTAAGCATGGTAGATAAAGTTCTATTTACAACCTTAGTTCGTCCATCAGTTTGGGGATGACAAGTAGTGAAAAATAAAAGCTTAGTCCACAACCTTCTCCAAAAATGACTAAGAAATTTTGCATCCTGATCAGAAACAATGGTGTTTGGCACATTATGAAATCGAACAATCTCATGAAAGAACAGATCAACAACATGTGTGGCATCATCAATCTTATGACATGGTATGAAATGTGCCATCTTAGAAAATATGAAATGTGCCATCTTAGAAAATCTATTCACAACAACAAAGATATTATCCCTCCCCTTCTTTGTTCTAAGCAGGCCTGAAACAAAGTCAATTGAAATATCCTCCCAAGGTGCACTAGGAATAGGTAGAGACATATACAAAACGTGAGGGTTAAGGCATGATTTCACCTTTTGGCATGTTGTGCAGCGAGCAACGAACCTTTCCACATCTCTTCTCATCTTGGGTCAAAAGAAATGTCCGATGAGGATGTCCTCGGTTTTCTTCACACCAAAGTGACCCATCAGCCCTCCCCCATGCACTTTCTGCAACAATAACATACGCACAAAACTAGTTGGAATGCATAGCTTGTTAGCTCGAAACACAAACCTGTTAGGGAGGATGAATTTGTTCCACGTTCTCCCATCTTTACAGTTCAGCAACACATCTTTGAAAACAATGTGATGCACATATTGGTCGTTAATTGTGTCCAATCCAAAAGTTTTGAAATCAAGATGTGACAGCAAAGTATAACATCTAGACATGGCATCAGCGATGATATTCTTCTTCCCCTTTTTGTGTTTGATAACATAGGGAAAAGACTCAATGAACTCTATCAACTTGGCATGTCTACAATTCAGTTTTTCTTGACTACAAATGTGTTCTAAAGATTCATGATCGGAATGTATAACAAACTCTTTGGGCCATAAATAATGTTGCCATGTTTCCAAAGTCCGAACTAGAGCGAGTAGTTCTTTATCATAGCTAGAATAATTCTAACTAGGCCCACTCAATTTCTCGCTGAAATAAGCTACAGATTTTCCCTCTTGCAGCAGCACACCACCCAACCCAATTTCACTAGCATCACATTCAAGCTCAAAGCTTTTGCTGAAATCTGGAAGTTTGAGTAATGGGGCATGTCTTAACTTATCTTTCAGCATTTCAAAAGCTTTATTGTGTGCTGCAGCCCAAGTGAATGTCACACTCTTCTTGGTTCGTGCAGCAGGGCTGCAATGGTGCTAAAGTCCTTCACAAAGCGACGGTAGTAACCAACAAGTCCGACCAAGAAAAGAGACTCGATCCGTGCAAAAGGTGCACTTCTCAAGGTTACCAAACCAACATGCATCTCATAGAGCATTAAAAACAACACGCAAATGATCAAGGTGGTCCTCTAGTGATTTTCTATAGATTGGAATATCCACGATTGCTATTTGGTGGGCGGACCGTCCGCGCCCCCTGCGGAGACCGTCCGCCCATGCACTGTTAAACAGCCCGAACGACTCTGAAAACAGCAAGTCAAAACACGGTTCATCCCATAAAAGGAAGACCGTCCGCCACACAAACCAGTTAGTTGAATTACATGAAAACTGTGTCGTCCCAACTCTCATGGTATATGCCACTAATCCATATGCATGCAATGCACTATTTTAGCAAGTTGGCACTATAGAATCGTCATGCAAAAGACATTGACCCCTCTTGATAGTACAACTATCTAGCCTATCAACCCGGTCCATGTTTATTCTCTAATCACCTCTTTGGCCGGTAAAATAGAAAGCCCTATCTTATACCTTTGCCTTGAGTTTCCATTTCACCACATGAGTTCCATATCATTGTGATATCCATCAACACAGATCTCAACTCTGGGACTAACCCAATTTCCATATCTCAGATGAAACCATTAGTCTACAATAGTTATCATTAATTACCAAAACACGAATTAGGGGACTAGATGCTTTTAATCTCCCCCTTTTTGGTAATTGATGACAACCTCATATAGGAGTGATGTAAAAGATTTTTCAAGTCAACTTTACACACAAGGTATAAGGACTTGAGAGTGAATTTTGATCATTTTTATCCATGGCATGATAATTGAATGAGAAATGTGGATAACAATCATCAAAACTCAAAGTGTAAGGGAAGCTCCCCCTATATATGTGCAAGAAGGAATGAAATAAACAAGGCACATATACATTGATAGGAAATTTTGGCAGAGTTTCCCTTGCACAAAGGAAATCGTGGTAAATGATGTAGTATGAGATATTCAATGAGCACAATTTGTTAGAAAACATACCTCAATTTCCATGATACTAGAACAAGTTATAGAGATAGAATAAGATAAATCCACATTTGATAATCCACGTTCTAGTATCTCACAAGCAAACCACACATAGAGATTTAAAATTACAAACCAAATCTCATGCATCACACACCAAATGCAAAGGTTCAATCACACAATATAAAATGCAATCCAAGTTCTAGTGTCTCACAAGCAAACCACACATAGAGAATGCATAAATTTAAAATTACAAACCAAGTCTCATGCATCACACACCGAATGCAAAGGTTCAATCACACAATATAAAATGCAACAAAGTTCATATGAAATGCAAAGCAAGCACACATGCAAGTTCATCATGATCATGAGCTCCCCCTAGATGTCATCATCTCATCATCACTCCTCCAAGTAGCATCTTCTCCCCCTTTGGCATCAAGTACCAACAAGAGAAAAGTAGTCATCTTGAGGCAGTGGAGGAGGTGGAAACATTGGCTGATCTAGAAGGAATGGAAGAGGTGGCACTGGTGTAGGATAGTAAGAGTAGAAGTAATCTCTAAAGCTGTTGAAGGTGTTGGAGAAGTGATCAAATCTGCCCTCAAGCTGTAGCTGCCTGTCCATAAGTTCTTGTGACTGCTCCAAAGTGCTCATCTCACTGAATCTGGCGTCCAAGGCCTCAAGGTCAGTGTGCAACTCCTGCTGAACATTATCAAGCCTATTCATGACGGGTTGATAAAAAGATGTGTTCATCTGCTGCCCAAAAGATTCAAAACCTGTATCAAGTTATGCCTGAAAACCCTGCTGCAGATTCTGAAAGCCCACATTCATCTACTGAAATTGCTCACTCACAGCTGTGAAATCTTGCTGAAATTGCTGCCCAAATCTAGCTGATAAATTTTGCTACATAGTGTTGAAATATGTGTCAAAATAACCCGCTGGAGGCACCCACTATGGCTGACCCTGAGCAGGAGGAGGTGGAACTGCATGAGCATCATCATCACTATCTTCACTCTCACCATGAGCCTCTGCCCCGAAAGGAAGCAGTCGAGAAGGAAGGTTAAAGAAAGCACTCTGAAGATAGGGTCAAGCAGGAACGGGTCTTCTCTTCCGTCAATCAATGCAAGGAAAGTTATGGTAGGGTTCGCCTTTCCCTGACCCATCACTAGTCAAGATAGGGTTTAGAAAGATGGAAGCAATCAATAGAAGTTGCCTTTTCGTTCGGTTGTCAATCCGTAAACTAGTAATGAGCTTCCTTGCATTCGAGGGTAGTGTTAAGCAACTTCCGGATATGATCGATAGGTTTCACCGTCAAGCAAAGAAAATAGGAGAAAGAAGAGAAGTAGCACCCGCAGGGGGCAGGCTGGATAAGTATCTATTAGTTGGCCATCTCCGCCTAGGCCGGGGGAGACTATCCATAGGTTAAGTTGGTTCTGGTTGGAGGATTAACCCTCAGATTGTGATGCTATTGGGTGGAAAAAAAACCTATGGGTTTATGATGGCTATAGGTATGAGAGATTTTTCTAAGGGTTTAGGATCTCGTGGGAAGGCTAGTCAAAGTTTTCAATTAGAACAAGTAATATAGATAGACTTGGCTAATCCGAATGGTGAGGCAAGCAAATCAACACAAGTCAACCCTATCCCTTGTTGGCTTCGGTTTTTTGCGAGGTGATAGGAAGGCTTAAGTGGTTTTAACAAAAAGTTAGATCGAAACTAAACATGCAATGCAATGCAAGGGTGAGAACAATACGGCATGAAGTGCAACATGAGGTGGATGAACACAATGACATGACATGATGTGGTGGTCTAAAAACAAAACAAAAGTTAGCCTAGATCAACTAGCCACAAGTTTAGAGTCTAAGGGTGGTGTCATACTTCATATAACTCTCTAAAAGGGACTCAAAAAAAGACTCAAGACACTAATAGGCACACAAAAGGGTCTACAAGTTTTCCAAGATCAAATAACAAAGTGCTCTCTCAATAACATTTAGATCATACAACATAAAGTTGTGGCATTTATTAGAGCAATGGTAC
>CM014278.1:24188378-24200380 GCA_004135705.1 Alloteropsis semialata | reverse complement strand
GTTTTTCTTTTTGTTTTCAACCACCTTAGGTAGATTTTCTAAGCTTGACTTCTCTCTTCAAAATTCGTGACTCTCACTAGGACTAAGCAACTACGCCGCTTGATGGAACCCGCTAGGGTTTGTTCCTAATCCTTCGATGAGAGTTGGGGACAACATTGATTTGGTGTGGATTCGACGTTGGCTGTCTGACTAATTACCACAAGGGGCTGCGCCTTAGCAATAGATACATCGTCTCCGATTGTGATGTTCTTGCCATGCCAAGAACACAGTTGCTCCTGCTAGCAATCAAGAACAAGAAATTAACTCATGGATCGATTACCAAATGGCAAATCTGGTTAACAAGTTGGGGTCTTGAATCAAGCAAATCGGGTGGTCAGATCGACACACACGTTTACAAGGAAGTAGCAGCAGCTAACTTGCATCTAAACAAAACCCCAAAATATTCTTGGCTGCTGGTAGTGGTATTTGTAAGTGGGAGAGAAGCCAGGGAGGTGCTGGGCTCGAAACCCTAGCATAGAGGGCACCCCCTCATGGGCTCAACTGGATACAAAAGACCTAAGGCCCAAAACTGAGGTTCTATGTAGACAGGAGGTCCGGATGTTGTTTCACTAATCGTGAGCATTCCTGGACGAATCTGATGATAATATTAGATCCATATGAAAGTAGACAATGAGACCTTTCCAACATGTGCTCATGGGCCTTAAACAACCTCTAGAGTGAAGAGTTATGGCCCAATCAAGTTGATGTCGCCTGGTTGTCCGAACTTGCTGTCCGATCTTGATGTCCGAGATGAATGTCCAATCTTGAGCCCTTATGTTCTATCCCCACGTCCTAACAATAAGACAATCACCACCATGATTTAGTAGTACCCAATTATGAGATGAGGTGTATGTACAGCGAGGAATGACTTTACATGATAATTAAGTTGTCGTGCTAGAGCTCTTGTCATCGGACGTTGTTGTGCAGCAGCTGTGGTTGTACTAATGGAAGAGATGTCCTCATCATCCTCCGCTTCTTGCATTTGAGTCATCCTTGACTCAAGTTCATCCTCTTCTCCCAAATATGGCTTCAAATCAGCAATGCTAAACGTGGAGCTGACCCCAAAATCTGTTGGCAGCTCCAGTTTATATGTATTATCATTTATCCTTTCTAACACTTTAAAAGGACCGTCAGCTCTAGGAAGCAACTTAGACTTTTACAAATCAGGGAACCTACCTTTTCTCAAATGAAGCCAAACTAAATCACTAGGTTCATAAGTGACATGTTTCTTCTCTTGGCTAGCAGCAAGTTTGTACTTTGCATTCATGCTCTCTATTTTCTCTTTAGTGGTTTCATGCAATTTTACAATCAGTTCAGCACATTCTTTAGCATCAAAGTTTACTCACTCCGAGGTCATAAGAGGGAACAAATCAATAGGAGCACATGGCACAAACCCATAAACAATCTCAAAAGAGATTTTCTTAGTGGTAAAATGCTGTGAACGATTATAAGCAAAGTCAACTTGAGGCAAGCACTCTTCCCACATTTTTATGTTCTTTTTAGAACAGCCCTAAGCATGGTAGATAAAGTTCTATTTACAACCTTAGTTCGTCCATCAGTTTGGGGATGACAAGTAGTGAAAAATAAAAGCTTAGTCCACAACCTTCTCCAAAAATGACTAAGAAATTTTGCATCCTGATCAGAAACAATGGTGTTTGGCACATTATGAAATCGAACAATCTCATGAAAGAACAGATCAACAACATGTGTGGCATCATCAATCTTATGACATGGTATGAAATGTGCCATCTTAGAAAATATGAAATGTGCCATCTTAGAAAATCTATTCACAACAACAAAGATATTATCCCTCCCCTTCTTTGTTCTAAGCAGGCCTGAAACAAAGTCAATTGAAATATCCTCCCAAGGTGCACTAGGAATAGGTAGAGACATATACAAAACGTGAGGGTTAAGGCATGATTTCACCTTTTGGCATGTTGTGCAGCGAGCAACGAACCTTTCCACATCTCTTCTCATCTTGGGTCAAAAGAAATGTCCGATGAGGATGTCCTCGGTTTTCTTCACACCAAAGTGACCCATCAGCCCTCCCCCATGCACTTTCTGCAACAATAACATACGCACAAAACTAGTTGGAATGCATAGCTTGTTAGCTCGAAACACAAACCTGTTAGGGAGGATGAATTTGTTCCACGTTCTCCCATCTTTACAGTTCAGCAACACATCTTTGAAAACAATGTGATGCACATATTGGTCGTTAATTGTGTCCAATCCAAAAGTTTTGAAATCAAGATGTGACAGCAAAGTATAACATCTAGACATGGCATCAGCGATGATATTCTTCTTCCCCTTTTTGTGTTTGATAACATAGGGAAAAGACTCAATGAACTCTATCAACTTGGCATGTCTACAATTCAGTTTTTCTTGACTACAAATGTGTTCTAAAGATTCATGATCGGAATGTATAACAAACTCTTTGGGCCATAAATAATGTTGCCATGTTTCCAAAGTCCGAACTAGAGCGAGTAGTTCTTTATCATAGCTAGAATAATTCTAACTAGGCCCACTCAATTTCTCGCTGAAATAAGCTACAGATTTTCCCTCTTGCAGCAGCACACCACCCAACCCAATTTCACTAGCATCACATTCAAGCTCAAAGCTTTTGCTGAAATCTGGAAGTTTGAGTAATGGGGCATGTCTTAACTTATCTTTCAGCATTTCAAAAGCTTTATTGTGTGCTGCAGCCCAAGTGAATGTCACACTCTTCTTGGTTCGTGCAGCAGGGCTGCAATGGTGCTAAAGTCCTTCACAAAGCGACGGTAGTAACCAACAAGTCCGACCAAGAAAAGAGACTCGATCCGTGCAAAAGGTGCACTTCTCAAGGTTACCAAACCAACATGCATCTCATAGAGCATTAAAAACAACACGCAAATGATCAAGGTGGTCCTCTAGTGATTTTCTATAGATTGGAATATCCACGATTGCTATTTGGTGGGCGGACCGTCCGCGCCCCCTGCGGAGACCGTCCGCCCATGCACTGTTAAACAGCCCGAACGACTCTGAAAACAGCAAGTCAAAACACGGTTCATCCCATAAAAGGAAGACCGTCCGCCACACAAACCAGTTAGTTGAATTACATGAAAACTGTGTCGTCCCAACTCTCATGGTATATGCCACTAATCCATATGCATGCAATGCACTATTTTAGCAAGTTGGCACTATAGAATCGTCATGCAAAAGACATTGACCCCTCTTGATAGTACAACTATCTAGCCTATCAACCCGGTCCATGTTTATTCTCTAATCACCTCTTTGGCCGGTAAAATAGAAAGCCCTATCTTATACCTTTGCCTTGAGTTTCCATTTCACCACATGAGTTCCATATCATTGTGATATCCATCAACACAGATCTCAACTCTGGGACTAACCCAATTTCCATATCTCAGATGAAACCATTAGTCTACAATAGTTATCATTAATTACCAAAACACGAATTAGGGGACTAGATGCTTTTAATCTCCCCCTTTTTGGTAATTGATGACAACCTCATATAGGAGTGATGTAAAAGATTTTTCAAGTCAACTTTACACACAAGGTATAAGGACTTGAGAGTGAATTTTGATCATTTTTATCCATGGCATGATAATTGAATGAGAAATGTGGATAACAATCATCAAAACTCAAAGTGTAAGGGAAGCTCCCCCTATATATGTGCAAGAAGGAATGAAATAAACAAGGCACATATACATTGATAGGAAATTTTGGCAGAGTTTCCCTTGCACAAAGGAAATCGTGGTAAATGATGTAGTATGAGATATTCAATGAGCACAATTTGTTAGAAAACATACCTCAATTTCCATGATACTAGAACAAGTTATAGAGATAGAATAAGATAAATCCACATTTGATAATCCACGTTCTAGTATCTCACAAGCAAACCACACATAGAGATTTAAAATTACAAACCAAATCTCATGCATCACACACCAAATGCAAAGGTTCAATCACACAATATAAAATGCAATCCAAGTTCTAGTGTCTCACAAGCAAACCACACATAGAGAATGCATAAATTTAAAATTACAAACCAAGTCTCATGCATCACACACCGAATGCAAAGGTTCAATCACACAATATAAAATGCAACAAAGTTCATATGAAATGCAAAGCAAGCACACATGCAAGTTCATCATGATCATGAGCTCCCCCTAGATGTCATCATCTCATCATCACTCCTCCAAGTAGCATCTTCTCCCCCTTTGGCATCAAGTACCAACAAGAGAAAAGTAGTCATCTTGAGGCAGTGGAGGAGGTGGAAACATTGGCTGATCTAGAAGGAATGGAAGAGGTGGCACTGGTGTAGGATAGTAAGAGTAGAAGTAATCTCTAAAGCTGTTGAAGGTGTTGGAGAAGTGATCAAATCTGCCCTCAAGCTGTAGCTGCCTGTCCATAAGTTCTTGTGACTGCTCCAAAGTGCTCATCTCACTGAATCTGGCGTCCAAGGCCTCAAGGTCAGTGTGCAACTCCTGCTGAACATTATCAAGCCTATTCATGACGGGTTGATAAAAAGATGTGTTCATCTGCTGCCCAAAAGATTCAAAACCTGTATCAAGTTATGCCTGAAAACCCTGCTGCAGATTCTGAAAGCCCACATTCATCTACTGAAATTGCTCACTCACAGCTGTGAAATCTTGCTGAAATTGCTGCCCAAATCTAGCTGATAAATTTTGCTACATAGTGTTGAAATATGTGTCAAAATAACCCGCTGGAGGCACCCACTATGGCTGACCCTGAGCAGGAGGAGGTGGAACTGCATGAGCATCATCATCACTATCTTCACTCTCACCATGAGCCTCTGCCCCAACAGGATCAGGAAAAGATGTCACCTCCCTTCTCAAGAATTGAATATCATTAACAAAAAGCTTGTAAGACACATGCTCAGAAAGACAAGCCCTAGTGAATCTAGTCTTGGCCTTAACCAAAGTCATTATATATGGAGCAAAGGTCGGCGCTAGACCCTCGAGCTATAGGTCTGTGGCATGGATAAAAACAAAGCACAATTACCATCACTCATCACTGAAAGCTATGGGAGATAGCAAGATACTTACTTGGTCCTCTTCAAGCGCTTAAACAGCAAACCCCACAAGACGGCAAGTGGAGGTGGGTCTACCATTGCCGGCGAGTCGCCTGGCGACCTGGACCCAATATCAGGTGTACCCTGACCACCACCAATGCTGGTGTTGGGCTCCTCCTCTATATCCAAGCTGGAGGGAGAGGCACTGGCATCATCGTCGGCATCATCAACCGCGGCCACCACTTTCCTCAACGTCCTTGTACGGGACTCGATCCTTGCAGCCTGCCCGAGCTTCGGCGTGTTCTTCGACGCCAGCCCCTATGCAGCCGACCTTGTTACCCGTGATGCCAGCGCCATGCGTACAGCTACACGTTTCTGCTTTTCTACCTCGCCGCTGTCAGTTGGCCTGGTGTCGGCTTCATTTTCCTCGTCTGAGGAAGCAGGGATAACATCGTCTGACTCCCAGTAGGCGGGTGCTTCCTCCAGCACCCAGGGCGCCTCCGCTGCTTCATCGGCAGACATAATTTTCTCTACCGGCACGCTACCCTCTGGTAGCGGCGCTTGGCAAAAGTACTTGGCAGCTCACTCCTGAAACAATAGAGAGCTTGGCACATCACAAAAATGTACAAGACTTCTTATGCCATCATACGAGAAACAAGACTATTACACTTACCGAGGGAGCCAGATTGTGCAAGGAATAGGCCAGAAGAGCACCCTCATTGAAGATTTCACCTTTCATGAACTTAGCGACCCTCTCTATCGTCTCGAAAATTGACACTAAGTGGCGCTGCTATCCAGTCAGGTCTTTGGCGCCGCTGAATTCGTATCCTGGGTGCACTCTGTCCTTGATCGGTTGGGTCAGGTGCCAAACGAAAGAAATCATCACCGCTACTGTGGTTAAGCCACTGGTCTTCTACTCGGCCAACAGGGTTAACAGCTCATCCACATCCTTCATCTCTTCCCCAGACGGGAGTAGCTCCCATTTGGCGTTCTTGATAGACCGCCGACCAGCGTGGATTGGGAATGCAGGTGGAAGGTTCCCAATGAAGAACCATTCGCTCCGCCAACCTTTGTTGGAATCATTCATGTCCAAAGCAAAATACCGCTTGGACATGCCAACTCTTCATGCAAACCTAGCGCCTCCCGTAACTCTGGCCGCCCCGGTGCCTCTAGAACTTTCTCTGATGATCTTCAGGTGGTACAGTCGCCACCACAAATTGAAGTGTGGCAGAGTCCCAAGAAATGCCTCGCAGAGTTGGATGAAGACTGAGATGCTGAGAATTGAAGTGGGATTCAGTTGAGTCACCTCAATCCTGTAATAATGAAGTAGCCCGCGGAAGAAGTCCCCAGTGGGCACACTGAATCCACGCTCGAAAAAGGATGTGAAGAATACTATCTCCGCTTCGCTTTGCTCCCATGGACATTTGTCTTCCCCCGATGCCCGCCAGAGCAACTGCTCCTATGGGCCCATGAGGCCGCACTCCACCATCGCTTGGAGCTTCCACTCGGTCATGGCAGACGGCCCCCAATATGGCTCTTGACACGGAACTTGTTCCTCCCTGGCCGCGGTGGCCACGACACCACTTGCCGAAGACTCCACCCACGTATCCCTCGCCGGAGACTGAGCCACCTCATCCCGCACAGGTGTCCCTTCCATTCCCGCGATGGATTGGAGCTTGGTTGATCACCGGAAAAGCACCCATGTCTTCACTTGCATCCACACCGAGATGGTGGCGTCTTCCCCTAGCCCGACGAGAAGCGGAGGTGCGGTGGGTGACTAGCGGTGGCACTCAAGTTGCTGCGGCGACGGCGTGAGTGATAGCGGTGTTCTAACGGATTAGATCAGGAAATGACTGCGAGTGAAAACCTAGCGTGATGGTTCGGTGTTTTTAAATTTACCCCAAAGATTTTTTTCCTAATGGCGCCGTGAATGTCGGACGAAATCCATGGCACGCCCGTTAACTTCGGCCCATCGGCTCTTTCGGCCAAGCCCCCACGAAAGGGGACTCGGCACTATGACTCCGGTCGGCGGGTCTCCGTGACTCGGCCAAGCCCCCACGCTTGGGGACTTGGCACTATGATTCCGGTCGGTGGGTCTCCGTGACTCGGCCAAGCCCCCATGCTCAGGGACTCGGTGCTTCCACTTCGGTCGGTGGGTCTCCGTGACTCGGCCAAGCCCCCACGCTCGTGGACTCGGCGCTTCGATTTTGGTCGGCGGGTCTTCTTGAAACAGCCAAGCTCCCACGCTCGGGGATTCGGTGTTACGACTCCGGTCGGTGGCTCTCCGTGACTCGGCCAGCCCCCATGCTTGGGGACTTGGCGCTACGACTCCGGCCGGCAGGTGATGTGAACTAGGGTTCCCGATCTTCCGAATGGTTTTGATAACTCTCGATTTGGTGGAGTCGCAACACAAATCGATCCGGCTTCTGAACAACACGTTCCGAACCCCGCAATCGCAGCACCACGTCTCCTCAAGTTATCGACCAGCGATGCACGGTCGGCCTCACCAAGAAGGCTAATCCTTCCTTATGAATCGAAGAACACAAGCAAGAACAAGAAAGAATACAACCAAATTGCAAATGTATTATTAAACTCACGAAGTTGGGGTCTCACAAACCAATGAACGGCGAAACTGTACTTGACAGAATAATCTAAGCAAAACCCAAACCTAATGTGGCGGTGGATACTGAATATATGAGGGTTAGGTCATGCATGACCCCCCTCACCCCTATGGGCTCCAACATGATCCACGGGCCAACGGCCCAAAAGACAGTGGCGCAGCACCCTGACAGATTCTAGATGTCCAATTGTTTCGATGATTCCTATTGACTAAAATGGAATTTTGATGTGCGACCAGTCCCATTGGAAGATCTATGAAATTATCTTTCCATCCATATAAAGAATGTCCAAAACGGACTCCGTATGCGACCTGGGCGTTGATTTTAGTGTGGGCTGCACCTGTACTCCAAGGTGGACTCGAACTTGAGTTACTTTGGGTGATGAGGACATCAACACCAATGATACGTCCACACCACCACTGACACCGGCAGCTGCGACATCTCCACCACCTGGTCCTATTACACGCGCTCGTGCCCATCAACTCAATATTCAAGTAAGTTCATTCTTAAGCTCTTGTCCATTATATTTTGTTAATGGAAACACGTGCTCTCTTATTTTGCTTAGGAATGATGGAGAGGATAAGAAGGGGAGCGGATTCACGTGGGCTGGTTTCGGACAGCAAGACACCTCCAACTTGTGACAACGGTCAAGACTTCATTCGGACTCCAATTGGGATGTTCAAGTACTTCACGGAAAGCTTATGAAGTCCTCTTTCAAACGGATCCAGCCTCATGATGATACCTTTTATAAGTTGGGCACAGTCGTCATGTCTTTACAGAAGGGTTTTCAGCCCATGGTGCTGCGCCACTCTATTTCGGCCCAATGGGCTGTGTATCCAGTTGAGCCCACATTGGGCACGTCCTAGGGTTGGAGGCCGTCCTCCCAGTACTTACCCCCAGTAGCCGCCATGGGAGGGTTGGGTTTTGTTTTCGTGAAATAGCTGTCGCTACTTCTCCTGGAGCGCGCGTGCTGATCCAGCCGCCCGTCTTCTTGTAATCAAAACCCCAATTTCGATCAATCCAGACTGAGTTCTTCATTTCCCCCTTGCGATTTCAGTGTTTGTTTACTTGTTCTTGCGAGTTCTTCGATTTGCTTGCAGGACGGGTGACCTCGTGGCCGGTGTCACGCATCACAAGGGCGCGGCGACCAGGGAAGAGGTGTATCGGTTGCTAAGGCGCATCGTCTCTGGATTGCTGAAGTCGGACTGCCAACGCCTTCTCCCTCCCTCAAATCGAGTTATCCAGTTCATCCTCACTGAAAGATCGGGAAATCCCCCACGGGTTCTCATCAATTGGTAATCAGAGCAAGGTCGTTCGGTGAGAGACTTCCTATCCTTTGCAGTTTTAATTTCCGATAGTCCAGAAAAGCCAAAAAAATAGTAGATCAGCTTACCCACAATCCTATAAACCCTTTGAACCTTTACTAGTACTGCTTAGTTAGGGCTTGTTGAGTTTTTGGTTGCATCGGTTTGTGTCAAGTTGCTGGTCTTAGTCGTAGTCCTTTTAGAGTTTCGAGTTCTTGTCACGTTCTGATCACATACCTGCGCTACTATATATTCTCTCTGTGGCCGAATCTGAATAGGTCTTGCTTGTTCAAGTCCGACTAGGAATCTGCATATGTGTATCTTTTGTTCACGCAGCAATATTTGATATGAACAGGCTAGCCTTACTCTAGAGAGAGAGAGAGAGAATACCCCTGTACTTTCAGAAAAAGTGTGTGTGCTGATTGGATTTTTGGGATCCCCCATGTTCGTATATTCAGTTTTGAGTACCCCTGAAAAAAATATATCAAAAAAAATCAGAAAACAAAAAAGAAGGAAAAAAAAGGAGAAGAAGCAAAAGAAAAGAAGAAAGAAAGGGGCTGCTCTTTGTGCTTATTGTCTTCGGTGGTGCGTTGTGACTTCCTTTGTGTCCAGGTTCGCGTCTCTAGCACGGTCTAGGCTAGGACCAGCACAGTACCACCGTTGAACAATTATTCAGCTTGCTTTTGTGACTAATGTGGTGCTAGTATTTCCTTGTGTTCTTTTAGCCCACCTGCAGCTCCACATACTCGATTTTCAGCTTTACAAGATTTGTTGCTGCAGCACCGATACACTTTTTTTCTGGTGCCCGACTTGTTGTTGTCGACCCTCTTGCGAGCAGGGTAAGAATTGGTAAGAGCTTGTACAACAGGTTGAGAGTGAGAGCACCACACACAAATTACATCTAGTAGTTGTAGGGAATTTTCTACTTTACTT
The DNA here is from genome assembly GCA_004135705.1 of Alloteropsis semialata. Taxonomy (NCBI): domain Eukaryota; kingdom Viridiplantae; phylum Streptophyta; class Magnoliopsida; order Poales; family Poaceae; genus Alloteropsis; species Alloteropsis semialata. The sequence continues at coordinate 24,190,454 of CM014278.1, read as the reverse complement.
GTTTTCCTGTTTGCTCTTGCATCTTGTCCATGGCAGGTTCAGGGAATGAGGAAGAGGATGAAGGAGGTCCACTTACACCTCACACCAAGGGCATCATGCAGCATTTTCAAAAGCAAGTAAGAGAGTGCACCGATGGGATTGATAATGATTTGCAGGTGATAAATGAGAAGATTGGGCAAATGGAGGCCACGCAGGTCTCCAACAACACCAAGCTTGCAGGTTTGGAGACAATGGTTGGCCGCGTGGACAAGAGTCTCGCTGCTCTTCTGAGGCGCTTTGACGAGCTCCACGTGAAGGTGAATGATCAGCATAGGGGAGGTGACCAAGAGGAAGAGTGCAACGCAGAAAATTCGAGAGCTGATTATTCTGCTGACACTAAAGATGAGGATCGAGATCGGCGACGTCGCGTCGAGGTATGGGTGGGCCGCATCCACGTGAGGCACATAACAATGACAATGCTTTCAGTAAGATAAAATTTAAGATACCCTCTTTTGATGGTAAATATGATCCTGATGCTTATCTTACTTGGGAGATGGCTGTTGAACAAAAGTTTACTTGTCATGATTTTCCTGAAAATGCATGTGTTAGGGCTGCAACTAGTGAGTTCACTGATTTTGCTTCCGTTTGGTGGATAGAACATGGCAAGAAAAATCCTAATAACATGCCACAAACCTGGGATACTTTGAAACGGGTCATGAGAGCTAGATTTGTTCCATCTTACTATGCACGTGATCTGTTAAACCAGCTGCAGCAATTAAAACAGGGTACTAAAAGTGTAGAAGAATACTATCAAGAGCTGCAAATGGGTATGCTACACTGCAATTTAGAGGAGGATGTGGAACCCGCTATGGCTAGATTTTTGGGTGGGTTAAACCGTGAAATTCAGGACATCCTTGCTTATAAAGAGTACACTAACATAACTCGTTTGTTCCATCTTGCTTGTAAAGCTGAAAGGGAAGTGCAGGGACAACGTGCTAGTACCAAGACTAACATTTCTGTAGGAAGAAATTTTCCACGCAGCCCCATTCGAGCATTCCATCAACTACAGCCCCGCAAATTTAGTAGCAAAGACCGCGCAAAAACCTGCTGCAACCACTTCATCGGTGGCATCCATGGGCAGAACAAGAGACGTTCAGTGCCACCGCTGCAAGGGATTTGGACATGTCATACATGACTGCCCAAGCAAGCGTGTTTTGGTGGTCAAAAATGATGGTGAGTACTCTTCTGCTAGTGAACTTGATGAAGATACACTTGCATTGCTTGCGGCTGACCATGCAGGATGTGAGGGCTGCCCGAAAGAACATATTAATGCAGCTGAAGCCGACCGCTATGAGAGCCTCATTGTGCAGCGCGTGCTGAGCGCGCAAATGGAGAAGGTGGAGCAAAATCAGTGGCACACATTGTTCCAAACAAAGTGTGTCGTCAAAAAGCGTTCGTGCCGTGTGATCATCGATGGAGGTAGCTGCAACAACTTGGCTAGCAGCGACATGGTGGAGAAGCTTGCGCTTACCACCAAACCTCACCCGCATCCATATTGCATTCAATGGCTGAATAATAGCGGTATGGCAAAGGTAACCAAACTTGTGCAAATCAATTTTGCCATCGGCTCCTATAAAGATGTTGTTGAATGTGATGTTGTGCTAATGCAAGCATGTAGTATTCTGCTAGGAAGGCCATGGCAATTTGATAAAGATTCTATGCATCATGGTAGATCAAATCAGTACTCTTTTCTATACCATGATAAAAAGATTGTGTTGCATCCAATGTCTCCTGAACAAATTCTAAAGGATGAACTTACTAGAGCTAGTAAATTGAAGAATCAGGAACATGGTAAAAGTGAAAATCAGATTGTGGCAAATGAGCTTGAGAAGCATAAAAAGAACAATGCCAAACCTATTTATGATAACAAAAAGGAGATCAAGCTGAAAGGGTCATGTTTCATTGCTACCAAATCTGAATTGGATGAGATTGATGCTACCACTGCTTGTTTGCTATGCCTTGATTTGCAAACAAACTTTGTTTTCACTTGAGGACATACCTTCTTCCTTGCCTCCTATTGTCACTAACCTTTTGCAG
>CM014278.1:24125079-24187484 GCA_004135705.1 Alloteropsis semialata | reverse complement strand
GCTGCACCACACCAAAGTGCTTTTGACATGCTGAAAGATAAGTTAACACATGTACCCTTACTTCAACTTCCAGATTTCAGCAAAACCTTTGAACTTGAATGTGATGCTAGTGGAATTGGTTTGGGAGGTATGCTGCTGCAAGAGGGCAAACCTGTAGCGTATTTTAGTGAGAAATTGAGTGGGCCTAGTCTGAACTATTCCACCTATGATAAAGAATTACTTGCTCTTGTTAGAACTTTGGAAACATGGCAGCACTACTTATGGCCCAAAGAATTTGTTATCCATTCTGATCATGAGTCTTTGAAACATATTCGAAGCCAAGCGAAACTAATCCATAGACATGCTAAATGGGTTGAATTCATTGAATCTTTTCCTTATGTCATCAAACACAAGAAAGGGAAGGAAAATGTCATTGCTGATGCTTTGTCTAGGCGTTATACCATGCTCTCACAACTTGATTTCAAAATATTTGGGTTGGAAAAAATAAAAGAGCAATATGTTCATGATGCTGATTTTAAAGATGTGTTGCTGAATTGTAAGGAGGGTAAAGCATGGAACAAATTCATCCTCGATGATGGATTTGTTTTTAGAGCTAACAAGCTATGCATTCTAGCTAGCTCCGTGCGTTTGTTATTGCTGCAGGAAGCACATGGAGGAGGACTGATGGGACACGTTGGAGTGAAGAAGACTGAGGACATCCTTGCTGGTCATTTCTTTTGGCCTAGGATGCGGAGAGACGTGGAGAGGTTTGTTGCTCGCTGTACCACATGCCAAAAAGCTAAGTCATGCCTTAATCCTCACGGTTTATACATGCCTCTTCCTGTTCCAAGTGCACCTTGGGAAGATATTTCTGGAAGATATTTCTATGGACTTTGTTTTAGGACTGCCTAGAGCAAAGAAGGGGAGGGATAGTGTGTTCGTCGTTGTGGATAGATTTTCTAAAATGGCCCATTTCATATCATGTCATAAGAGTGATGATGCTACACATGTTGTTGATTTGTTCTTTCATGAGATTGTTCGATTGCATGGTGTGCCAAACACCATAGTTTCTGATCGTGATGCAAAGTTTCTTAGTCACTTTTGGAGAACTTTGTGGGCCAAGCTGGGGACTAAGCTTTTATTTTCCACTACTTGTCATCCCCAAACCGATGGACAAACTGAAGTTGTGAATAGAACTCTATCAACCATGCTTAGGGCTGTTTTGAAAAAGAACATAAAAATGTGGGAAGAATGTTTGCCTCATGTTGAGTTTGCTTATAATCGGTCACAACATTCTACCACTAAGAAATGCCCTTTTGAGATTGTTTATGGCCTGTTACCACGTGCTCCTATTGATTTACTGCCTTCGCCAAATTCTGAAAAATTGAATTTCGATGCTGCACAGCGTGCTGAAATGATGCTAAAACTGCATGAAACAACTAAAGAACACATAGAGCGCACGAATGCTAGGTATAAGTTGGCTGGTAATAAAGGTAGGAGACAACTGATTTTTGAACCTGGAGATTTGGTTTGGTTGCATTTGAGGAAGGATAGGTTTCCTGAATTAAGAAAATCAAAATTGATGCCTAGAGCCGATGGACCTTTTAAAGTATTGCAACGAGTAAATGAGAATGCATATAAGCTTGATCTACCTGCAGATTTTGGGGTTAGTCTCACTTTTAACGTTGCAGATTTGGCACCATATTTGGGAGAAGAAGATGAGATTGAGTCGAGGACGACTCAAATGCAAGAAGGGGAGGATGATGAGGACATCAACACCAACGATACATCCACACCACCACCGACACTGGCAGCTGCGACATCTCCACCACCTGGTCCTATTACCCGCGCTCGTGCCCGTCAACTCAATCATCAAGTAAGTTCATTCTTAAGCTCTTGTCCATTATATTTCGTCAATGGAAACACGTGCTCTCTTGTTTTGCTTAGGAATGATGGAGAGGATAAGAAGGGGAGCGGATTCGCGTGGGCCGGTTTCGGACAGCAAGCACCTCCAACTTGTGACAACAGTCAAGACTTCATTCGGACTCCGATTGGGATGTTCAAGTACTTCACGGAAAGCTTATGAAGTCCTCTTTCAAACGGATCCAGCCTCATGATGACACCTGTTCTGAGTTGGACGCAGTCGTCATGTCTTTACAGAAGGGTTCTCAGCCCATGGTGCTGCGCCACTCTATTTTGGCCCAATCCAGTTGAGCCCACTTTGGGCGCGCCCTAGGGTTGGAGGTCGTCCTCCCAGTACTTACCCTCCAGCAGCCGCCATGGGAGGGTTGGGTTTTGTTTTCGTGAAATAGCTGTCGCTACTTCTCCTGGAGCGCGCGTGCTGATCTAGCCGCCCATCTTCTTGTAATCGAAACCCCAGTTTCGATCAATCCAGACTGAGTTCTTGATTTCCCCCTTGTAATTTTAGTGTTTGTTTACTTTTTCTTGTGAGTTCTTCGATTTGCTTGCAAGACGGATGCCCTCGTGGCCGGTGTCGCAGATCACAAGGGCACGGCGACCAGGGAAGAGGTGTATCGGTTGCTAAGGCGCAGCATCTCTGGATTGCTGAAGTCGGACCGCCAACGCCTTCTCCCTCCCTCAAATCGAGTTATCCAGTTCATCCTCACCGAAAGATTGGGAAATCCCCCACGGGTTCTCATCATTGGGCCTCCACCTTGGGAACTCGAACCGAATTAGTTTTAGGCCTTCTTCTTGGCTTGAACATCCATGTTGGACTCCTCTGAAACAAATAATTATAGTCATATCCATGGTTGTCATGTCCTCACCATCCTCCCCTTCTTGACGAAAAGCCGTCCTCGGCATCGATTGTACTCGAAACACTACAAGAAAACTCGCCATTGGTCACCCCTCATTGGTACCGGATATTTTGGACCCGGTACCAGCATTGGTACCGGGTCCAACGGCTATAAATTTTGCGGGCACATAGATACCGGTTGGTACCGGTTGGTGCCACCAACCGGTACCTATGAGTGCTCCTTTGGTACGGGTTGGTGCCACCAACCGTTATCAAAGGGGCTCTGTGTTTATAGCCCCTTCTTCCTCCCCTAGCCCGAGCCATGGCTCATTTCTTCATCCTCCACTGAGCTCGGGTTGGGGGAGGTCATGCCCAATTTTTCCATAACTTTTGGAGATTTTGCAATCCAAGTCCACTAGAAGGTTAGTAACTTCGTCCTCTCTCTTTTGACCATTAGCATGGTCTATTTAATGCTCTACGTTTTGAGTATTTGAGTGTTTTGTGGAATGGATACGAATAGGAGATTTTAGAATTATAGATCAATTTTTTATGATTTTGTGGTAGAGGTGAACCATACAGATATTTGTTGCATGTGTAGAGATGATGCTCAAATTGTTTTGGCATTGTTTAGATTTTTTTGATTATTTGTAGAAACTTTAAATGATTATCATATTTAGGCTTATGATTTTTACATATTATAAATGATATTAGTTGTAAAGGCTTATCGGAAACTTTAGAATTACATCTTTTTAGAGGCTTCAAATGATGTTTATATTTAGGGTTATTATGAATTTCAGATTTTTAGAGACTATAAATGATATTCATATTTAGGCTTAATAATTATGAACTATAGAATTATAACTTTTTAGAGGCTTCAAATGATGTTTATATTTAGGGTTATTACGAATTTTAGATTTTTAGAGTCTATAAATGATATTCATATTTATGCTTATTATAAATTTTAGAGATTATAGACGATATTCATATTTAGGCTTAATAATTATAAACTTTAAAATTAGATCTTTTTAGAGGCTTCAATTGATCATATTTAGGGTTATTATGAAATTTAGATTTTTAGAGACTATAAATGATATTCGTATTGGGGCTGAATTTTTCGTTGTATTTTGTGAATAGATGAATCGACAATGGATGTACAAAGCGGATAGGCGCTCATCTGACTTCATTAATGGCGTTCATCAATTCCTCGACGTGGCAGAGGCTAACTCGACCTCGGGTTTTATATGCTGTCCATGCAAGGTCTGTGAGAACAACAGGATTATCACATCTCAAAGAAGGTGGTTCACACGCACTTGCTAAGGAATGGTTTCATGCCTAGCTATATCTGTTCGACCAGACACGGCGAAGAGGGGATCCTACTAGAAGACGGTGATAAAGATGGTGATGACAACATCCCGGACTTTGCACAATACGGTGTCTTTGCAGATGATATTGCAATGGGTGAGGGTGAAGCAGTTGCAGAAGATGAGGATGATGATGCCTTAGGTGGCATGATTCGTGATGAATAGAAAGACTGCGTAAGGGCGAAAGAGCGGGAGAAGATCAAGTGTTTATTGGAGGACCACAAAACATTGTTGTACCCAGATTACAACGAGGACCAAAAAAAGTTGAGGGTACCACACTGGAACTGTTGCAGTGGAAGGCAACTAATGGCTTATCTGACAAGGGTTTTGGAGAGTTATTGAAAATGATAAAGAAGATGCTTCCAGAGGGCAACACCTTGCCTGAAACAACATACGAGGCAAGAAAAATTGTTTGCCCTCTAGGACTGGAAGTAGAAACAATACACGCATGCCCCAATGATTGCATCCTTTATCGCGGCAAGGTGTACGGATCTTTGGATGCCTGTCCGGTTTGCAACTGTTCGCGGTATAAAATCAGGCGAGACGACCCTGGTGAATGTTGAGGGAGAGCCCCCCAAGAAAAGAGTCCCTGCCAAGGTGATGTGGTATTTCCCTATAATACAACGTCTGAAGCGCTTTGTTCAGAAACAAAAAGCATGCTAAATTGATGTGGTGGCACAAAGAGGATCGTAGGGAAGACAATATGTTGAGACACCCCGCTGATGGGTCCCAATGGAGAAAAATCGACAGAGCATTCCCAGACTTTGCAGAAGATGCAAGGAACATAAGATTTGGTTTGAGTACGGATGGCATGAATCCTTTTGGTGATATGAGCAGTAGCCACAGCACTTTGCCCGTGACTCTATGTATGTACAAGATTCCTCCATGGATGTGCATGAAGCGGAAGTTCCTTATGATGCAGTGCTAATCCAAGGACCAAAGCAGCCTGGCAATAACATTGATGTGTATCTAAGGCCACTGGTTGACGATCTATTGTTGTTATGGGGCAAAGATGGAGTAAAGGCATGGGATGAGCACAAGCAAGAGGAATTTAACCTACGAGCATTACTATTTGTGACCATCAATGATTGGCCAACACTTGGTAACCTGTCGGGACAGTCAAACAAGGGATACAAAGCATGCACACATTGTCTAGAACACAAAGACTGCATCTATCTGAAACATTGTAGAAAGTGCGTGTATATGGGCCATCGTTGATTTCTTTCTGAGAAACATCCACTAAGAAAGAAAGGAAAGCATTTTGAGGCAAAAACTCGTAAAAAACCAAGGCATCGGGATGGAAAATATGTATTTGCTATGGTAAAAGATGTGAAGGTGGTCTTTGAGAATGGACCTGGCAGCCAGCCAGCTGCAAATGAAAATGGAAAGGCACCCATGTGAAAGAAAAGTCAATATTCTAGGACCTACCATATTGGGAGGTCTTAGATGTCCGCCATGCAATTGATGTGATGCACCTGACCAAAAATATTTGCGTAAATGTGCTAGGGTTTTTTGGTACGTATGGAAAGTCGAAAGATACGCTAGAAGCACGACAGGACCTGAAACGTATGAAACTATGAGATCCCCTGCATCCTGAGAAGAGAGAGAAAGGGCGTTGGAACTTACGTCCTACTAGCTACACTCTAAGTAAGGAGGAGAAGAACAGCGTGTTTGATTGCTTGAACAGTATTAAGGTCCCGTCCGGCTACTCATCGAATGTAAAGAGTCTAATAAATATGAAAGAGAAGAAATTTGTACACCTCAAGTCTCATGACTACCATGTGCTACTGACACAATTGCTTCCGGTGGCATTGAAGGGAATTCTACCAGTTAATGTCCGAACAACTATTGTGAAGCTATGTGCCTTCCTCAATGCAATCGACCAGAAGGCAATCGATCCCAGTAATCTAGCAAGCTGCAGGATGATGTGGCCCAAAGCCTTGTCAGCCTTGAGATGATATTTCCTCCATCTTTCTTTAATATTATGACGCATCTCCTGGTCCATGTTGTCAAAGAGATTGGTATTCTTGGTCCTGTATTCCTACACAATATATATCCTTTTGAGAGGCTCATGGCTATTTTAAAGAAATATATTCGTAACCGTTCTCTTCCAGAAGGATGCATCGCCAAGGGATATAGAATAGAGGAGGTCATTGAGTTCTGTGTCAACTATATCCCCAAACTGAAACCGATTGGCCTACCTGAGTCACGCCATGAGGGGAGACTACTTGGAAAGGGCACATTAGGAAAGAAACAAACAAGGTATGGAGACTACGATTTATTCATGAAAGCCCATTACTCTGTATTGTAGTCATCAACCATGGTGGCTCCTTACATCGAGGAGCACAAAACTATAATATGCTCCCAAAATCCAAGGAAGTCTGACACCTGGATTACACGCCATCACATAGAAACTTTCGCTGGTTGGTTGCGGCAAAAACTCATGGGTAACGAGACAATACATACACAACTGGCATGTTTGGCAAGGGGACCATCAACCTCATTCTTGACATTCCAAGGCTATGACATAAATGGGTATACATTTTACACGAGAGCCCAAGACAACAAAAGCACCAACCAAAACAGTGGTGTCTGTATAGATGCCTATAACAACAAAGGGAACAGGAACTCATATTATGGTCAGGTAGAGGAGATCTGGGAACTCAAGTATGGACCTTTGAAAATACCTCTTTTTCGGTGCAAATGGGTGAAGCTTACCAGCAGAGGAGTAAATATAGACCGGTACGGCATGACAACTGTAGACCTTAGCAAAATTGGGTATATAGATGAAACATTTGTGCTCGCCAAGGATGTGCATCAAGTGTTTTATGTGAAGGACATGTCTAGCAAACACAAGACGGGGGCTCTGCAAACAAATAACTCCAAACTTGAGTCAAAACGCCACATAGTTCTCACGGGGAAAAGAAAAATCATGGGTGTCGAGGACGTCATAGATGAAGATGATTATAATAGGTGTGACGAGGTCTCTCCGTTCAGAGTGGAGGTTGACACAAGCATCCTGTTGGCCAATGAAGATGCTCCTTACGTTCGCAACGATCATAACGAAGGCACTCTTGTAAAGAAAACATTTATTGTTGTTCAAGCATAATGTAGTACTTATGTTAAGCATGATGTTATGTAATGGTACTTATGTTCAAGAACAATGGTATGTAATGTAATAGTTATGTTGAAGTATTATTTTATTAATACTTTTATTTGAGTTGGGGACATAGAAAATACAAACTATTAAATACTAGTGAAGTTATGTAGCAAAAATTGAATAGTAAAGGAGTTAAAATGTAATACTAATATTAATGGATGTAAATAGAAAATACAANGAAAGATACGCTAGAAGCACGACAGGACCTGAAACGTATGAAACAACGAGATCCCCTGCATCCTGAGAAAAGAGAGAAAGGGCATTGGAACTTACGTCCTGCTAGCTACACTCTAAGCAAGGAGGAGAAGACCAGCATGTTTGATTGCTTGAACAGTATTAAGGTCCCGTCCGGCTACTCATCGAATGTAAAGAGTCTAATAAATATGAAAGAGAAGAAATTCATACACCTCAAGTCTCATGACTGCCATGTGCTGCTGACACAATTGCTTCCAGTGGCGTTGAGGGGAATTCTACTCGTTAATGTCCGAACAACTATTGTGAAGCTGTGCCTTCCACAATGCAATCGACCAGAAGGCAATCGATCCCAGTAGTCTAGCAAGGTTGCAGGATGATGTGGCCCAAAGCCTTGTTAGCCTTGAGATGATATTTTCTCCGTCTTTCTTTAATATTATGACGCATTTTCTGGTCCATGTTGTCAAAGATATTGGTATTCTTGGTCCTGTATTCCTACACAATACGTATCCTTTTGAGAGGCTCATGGCTATTCTAAAGAAATATGTTCGTGACCGTTCTCTTCCAGAAAGATGCATCGCCAAGGGATACAGAACAAGGAGGTCATTGAGTTCTGTGTTGACTATATCCCCGAACTGAAACCGATTGGGCTACCTGAGTCACGCCATGAGGGAAGACTACTTGGAAAGGGCGCATTAGGAAAGAAACAAACAAGGTGTGGAGACTACGATTTATTCATGAAAGCCCATTACTCTGTATTGCAGTCATCAACCATGGTGGCTCCTTACATCGAGGAGCACAAGACTATAATATGCTCCCAAAATCCAAGGAAGTCTGACACCTGGATTACACGCCATCACATAGAAACTTTCGCTGGTTGGTTGCGGCAAAAACTCATGGGTAACGAGACAATACATACACAACTGGCGTATTTGGCAAGGGGACCATCAACCTCATTCTTGACATTCCAAGGCTATGACATAAATGGGTATACATTTTACACGAGAGCCCAAGACAACAAAAGCACCAACCAAAACAGTGGTGTCTGTATAGATGCCTATGACAACAAAGGGAACAGGACTCATATTATGGTCAGGTAGAGGAGATCTGGGAACTCGAGTATGGACCTTTGAAAATACCTCTTTTTTAGTGCAAATGGGGGAAGCTTACTGGCGGAGGAGTAAATATAGACCGGTACGGCATGACAACTATGGACCTCAGCAAAATTGGGTATATAGACGAACCATTCATGCTCGCCAAGGATGCGCATCAAGTGTTTTATGTGAAGGACATGTCTAGCAAACCCAAGATGGGGGCTCTGCAAACAAATAACCCCGAACTTGAGCCAAAACGCCACATAGTTCTCATGGAGAAAAGAAAAATCGTGGGTGTCGAGGACGTCACAGATGAAGATGATTATAATAGGTGTGACGAGGTCTCTCCGTTCAGTGTGGAGGTTGACACAAGCATCCTGTTGGCCAATGAAGATGCTCCTTACGTTCGCAACGATCATAACGAAGGCACTCTTGTAAAGGAAACATTATTGCTGTTCAAGCATAATGTAATACTTATATTAAGCATGATGTTGTGTAATGGTACTTATGTTCAAGAACAATGGGATGTAATGTTCAAGTATTATTTTATTAATATTAATATTTTTTTTGAGTTGGGGACATAGAAAATACAAACTATTAAATACTAGTGAAGTTATGTAGAAAAAATTAAATAGTAAAGGAGTTAAAATGTAATACTAATATAAATGGATGTAAATAGAAAATACGAAAAATATTAGTTAGCAAATACAAATTTTAAATAAGGTAAATAGAAAATACCAAATTATATATACCTAAGGTACATATAGAAAATACCAAATAGAAGAAACAAAAAAGAAACAGGAATGGCGGGAACGAAATTGGGAAACACCTTTGGTACCGGGTGATTATATAACCCGGTACCAAAAGCTGGGAATTGGGGCTGGAATTGGCGCCAATCCCACCTTTGGTACCGAGTGATATCACCACCCGGTACCAACCTTCGGTACCGGGTGGTGACATCACCCGGTACCAACCCGGTACCAAAGGGCCTTTGGTACCGGGTGGTGACATCACCTGGTACCAAATGGTGGCTGTGTATATATAGCACGCTCTTCCCCCTCGCCCCTCTGCTCTTCCTCTCGACGTCCTTCACCTCCGCGCACGCCACCCCTCCCGCCGTCGTCCGTTGCCGGCCTCCCCTGCGCCCGTTGTCCTTCGCCCTGGGGATCCGCGCCCTGGCCTCCCCTGCGCTGCCCCGTCGCCCGGGGGCCACCCGTCTTCGGCCTCCCCGCGCTCGGCCTCCGCGCTCATTGGCCTCGCCATCGCCCGGCCTCCCCGCGTGCCGCCCTTCCGTCGCCGGCCCTCCCTGTGCCTGGCCTCCCCGCGCATTGGCCTCCCCACGCCGTGTGTAGTATGTTGCGTGGGTTTGAGTTTTTATTCTTTTTAATGTTATAGGAAAATCATAGATTATTATTAATCATTCTTGTTATTTCATAGAAATTGTTAGGAATTTATAGGCATTGTCTTAATATTATACAAAATTTGTATGAATTTGTTTAGAAATGTGTAGGAAATGTATTAATATTCATAGGCATTGTCATTTATTTCCTAGGATTTTTGTATTATGAATGTAATACTTATAGGAATAATTTGTTGTTATAATATATACTATAAAGAACGAAAACAATTGAAAACGTTTATCACCCAATTTGGGTCCACCTTACCTCTCACGCTGGACCCGCTTGTCAAAACTGAGGGAGACGGAAAAGGACCGAGACCCATAGAAATTGATAATTAGAACATGATTCTATAATTAGTTTTTTCACCAAGCAATCTTCTACTCGCCTACGTACCCCTTCTTGTCAGAAAAAAAAAGCTCATGCAATTGCAGGCCGCCGCTTTCTCCGTCCCCGGGCTCGGCCCATGGGGCCATGACCCGTGCGGCCTCCCTCCGCTTGGCGACGCCGCTAGCAGTTCCACCATGGCCACGCACCACGCAGGAGGCAGGGCTGCCACCACAGCTTTGTAGTGCCCGTACCATGGCCGCTGGGGATACCTGCGCCGTTCCCGCACCCCGAGCTGAGTGCGGGGCTACATGCGCGCGGCCACCGCCGGACCGCACACTGCCCACGTCGCTAGCGGGGCCAGAGGCCGTACTGCATGCATGAGAGTCAAGAGAGAGATAGGACAAAGCCGAGAGAGATAAGAGAGAAGAGTAAGCGTTGGGCGAGCATGGACGTGCAGGCGAGCTTGAGTTCCAGCGAAGGCACCGTGGGAGCTCTCAGCGAGGGCGAGCTCTTCAATTCGACCTCTGGCAGGGGGAGCTTTTCTGGCTGCGCGAGTTCCTTCAGGGGCACGCGAGCTCTCCAAACTCTAAGGGCTACTTTGGCAGTGCCCGGGTGAATCAACCCCGGATGAATCATCCCCGGGGGGATTTTTTGGATTTTTTTTATCCCCTCCACCACAGGGCTCTGGTGCCCCATCTCCCACGTCGTTGTTTGGAGACGCTGGAAAGAGGCTGCTGTCCCTGACGCCTGCGTGCATGTGGGCAAGAAAATAGATTCCCCAGCTCCACGCGACCATATTCCGAAATGATGATTATCTATATAGTTTAGTTAATTACAAGTACAAATTGATTAAGGATTAGCATAATGGAACCGGCCGGGGTAGCAGTATTTCTTGCTTCCCAATCATGCTCCAGTGCACCTAATCATTCTGACAGGGGAGAAAATGCATTGTACTGACACATCTCAGAATGGGTTACTGAAAGATGCAAGGCGTGCAGCCAGCACTTAGATCCAGCGTCAGAAAATTCTTCAGGATCCAAGCTGGCACTAAATCAATCAAACTGAAAAAAAAATGTTCTTGAAACACAGAGAGAGAGATGCAGTATTCTCAATTTGTGTGCAGAGAACTAGAAATTTATTCACCCACAATATTATATATATCAGACACATCCAACCGAAGGCCGAAAGCACTGGAGGAAGAAAACACCACTGGAGGCTTCATTTGTAGCAGCAGTGGAGGAAGAAAGCTGCAGCACAAATAAAAAATTAAAATCAGTTACGCTACAAGGGGACAGAATTTTATGCACAAATAAAAAATTGAAATCAGTGACTAGGGACAGCTAGCTAGCAGCTGGATACAAAATTCAGGAAGCTATGGCATTGGTCATACTACATACCAGCACTGCAAAGTCATGGTGCAGACTAGGCATTTGATGGATACAAAGAGCACTGCAAGTAGTATGACATGTATGATTTCTAACATCTGCAGGAATTGAATCACCATGCATTTTACATGAGCCCGACTAGCATGAATTCTATTTGCAAACTGAAAATAAGCACATAAACAAAGAGCATGATCTTTTTCATAGCAATTTACCTGTTTTTGTTTATAACTAACCTGTTCTTCTCATGATCTTTTTTTTCTTTTTGCCAAAACCCCATGAAATGCTGATGCAATTTTCAGCTGGAGCTGAACCACAAAGATGCATGCTACTCTTGTTTCAGAAACAGCACCAAAGGCCGCAGCGATTATTCAACGAGCAACATCCATCCAGGAAACAAGGGGCCCATGACCTGACTGCACAAACACACAACAGACATCGATTCCATATATTTGCAGGAGCAACAAGCAGATCTGAAAGTTGAACACGATATTGTAATTACCTGAAATAACTGAAGCCATATGTGCTCTCTGAACTAGCATCTCCATCTTTGAATTGCATATCTATCCAACATAGTGAAAACAAAAGTAAGTGTATGCGAATTTCACATTTAATGAGATATGCAATATTCCAAGCTCCAAAGTAGTGGCCATGTCATACATAGCTGACATCGTACTGCAGATGCCTCAAATAAATCATGAAGCAAAATATATAAAAAAATACTCTCCAAAAAAACATTTAAAATGACAACGTTTTCAGAATAACCAACCAGCTTTAACGAAAAACAGCAAGTTTGCACACAAATTTCATTAGTAACCATGAAGCTAACATCCATGTTTTAACTGACAATATGACAATCTGGGTGCACGCAAATTCCAAAATAGCAGTACAACATGTGAAAATTCAGTACTACTTTGGTAGTCTTTAGACATGCTAATCGTGTTCTAAGTGACAACCAAGAGAACACGTTCCAGTGCTGGATGCAGACCATTGGGATGTACGCAAAAATTACTGGTAAGCTCATTCCAAAGAATCGAACAGGAGGACAATATGTCAAGCAAAATTGCCAGGGCGAGATGCCGAAACTTAAGCTTCTTGAGCGCACTAAAGCAACTGCACTGCCTCGCAATATGGCACAGGAAAATAGTTTCTGATACACCTTCAAGATAACAGAATGCAAAGGTTGCCCAGATATTCAGTGCAACGGAAAGAATCAAGAACTTCTCCTCTCCAAGCAGATCACTGCGGAAAATCAAGAATCACAAGTTAACCCACAGTCTAAACCATCGACCCTCAAATGGTACAGACATTGATCGACATGAGCAAAGTATGATTATACGCTAAAATCAGCTAATCAAACCGTATGATTATGTGTACCTGTCCCTCTCTGTTTCTCCCTACAAGCACCTGCTGACCTCCCATCGGCCAGCCTGCTGCTTCGCCATCACTGCTTCTTTTGCCGCTGGCACTCGAGGCCGACGGAGTTGTGCTGCCGCGAGGGGCCCTTGGGTAGGAACACGAGGAAGCTGCTGGGCGCCCCGCCCTCCAGCGGCCGGCCCATGAACCGTTGCAGGTCTGTCGAAGCTTGCTGTGGGACCTCAGGAACTGTTGGTATTTCTTACGGTCGTAGATAAATCCGCAAGCGCACGGATCCCATTGTAGTTTTCTCCCGAAAGCATTCAGGGTATCGAATCCATAGGGAACGAGTGGACACTGTCTAATTACTAAAGTTGACCGGACCGATCGAGTTTATATATAGGCTGGGTAGAGAGGATAACTTAGCACTAAGGCTCTGAATATAGCGAAGGGGGTTCTCCTATGCTTGCTTTAGGCACCAGGGTATCCTAGACCTCTAGGAAATTGCCGACAAACAGCTCTACACTGTACTCGAACGTGGAGGATTACAAAGGACGGACAGGGCTGTCACCACCTGCCGCCTACCTCTACTAATCCGTGGGGCTACGAGGCAAACGAAGGTAGTCGATAACCTAAGCACCACGCTTAAGATATGTACTACTACTCTAATCTTAGCTAGAGACTCGAGCACTTTATAAATAAAGCGACGAACCCACAAGCACAATAAAGAACTTAGCTTTCTATAACTCAGACTTAAATACTAAACTGAATATCCCGGATACTTACTAAGGAGCTCGCATCCGCCGAGGTACAAGTGGAGGGTCGCCGACACGCCGGGACTCCTCCAGACTCTCCCTCACTCTCTTCCTATTTCTACTCTCATTTGAGGAGAGCTTCGCCTTGACTTGATGCTCCAGCTCGATGATGATCTTCAATGACCGGGATGCAACTATTTATAGCTTGTAGAAGCGGTTGGGAGTGGACACGTGGAAGATGAGGACGAACGGACTCAGTCACAGGTCGGGTGACGCGGGGAGGTCGGCCGACGTTGGATCCACCGCCTTGAGTGGTGCACGGCGTAGATGGACTCCTGGAGGCGGTGGGAACGCGCACGAGAAGGATGAGGCGGTTTGGCCTCCGGACCAGGTCGGCCGACCTAGGGGGTCGGGCGACGGTCCACCGGCACATCTCGAGCCCATCTTCGGCTGAGTGATTGTCTTGTGGGTCCTCATGACGGTTCCAGGTGGTATAGCTGCATTTGAGTACATTTGTTGCGAGGTGGGCCCATCAATCCATGTGATCTCCCCTTGGACCATTCCCATCTCTTGGATTCAACCGACATGGAATCAGCGGCTAGAATGGTCCTGGAGTGTGCTTCTTTGCTGTGGTCAAAGATGGGCTCCATTGGGCTTGGGCCCAGGTCGGCCGACCTAAGGGGGTCGGGCGACCTGGCCCTGAGCCCAAATGTCCTCCTCTTTTGCCATTTAATCCCTGCACTCATATATTCACCAAAATTTGTGGAATTGATTATATATAAGCCCTAAAGCTATGGTGAATGCATTCTTGTATGTATTTTCTATAAGGATTGACGGTCAAAAGTGGTACTTAAGGACCGTCAACAAGCTCCTCCACCCTTAGCCTTTGCTCGTCCTCGAGTAAAGATTTAGGACTAAGGTGGAAACCATGACTCCTTCTGATATGAGGCTGGCATATGAGTTATTCCAAGACATACCTGCACTTGTAAATTTGGAAGTGTCTATCATGCCATCTTGGGTGGTTGAGGAATAGAACGGCCTTGATTCAAGTCATCTCAACTCTTCTGTTATGTAGCTTAGGTTTTTGATAAATTTTTTAAAAAAAACACAGCCTTACCTAGCTCCTCAATTGATTCTCTCAGATCGCTCATTGTGTATGATTCCTCACCAAGGCATTTTTTATACCCTACTTCTAAAAAGGCTTATGTGGAGCTCAAGGTAGAAGTAAAGATAAGGCATACTTGCATCACATATATTGCAAAGCCAAAGAGCGGATCCAAGAAGGAAACCATTCATACAATCTGATCAAGATGTGCATGTGTGTGGAACAATAGAATGATAACTCCTTTTTTGTATGATCTCTCTCCTCTTAAATTTACTTCGAGAACATGGCTATAATATATATTTTTTTCATAATACTTGGGCCTTCATGTGCCCATATTTTTTTTCTCTTTTTTATGCCTGGACCTTCATGTGTTCATATATATTTTTTTCTATAGCCCATGTCTCTTTTGCAATAATACTTGGAGAGTAGATCAACACTTAAATGGAGTATTATTTTGTGGATGGATGCAATGTATGTTGCTAACTTTCAATTTAGAAGTTTAGCATGTGTATGTGGAGTGTACGTGATCTTGATCATGAAAGTATGAAAAGCATCTTACAAGGGTCACAACAATTTAACAAAACTCAATGCAAAAGCAAGCAGCATATGTGTACGGGTTTTGCAATGTGAACATCATATGGCCTTGGTAGGAATAAGGCAATCACTGAGGAGCTTTGTAGGGCTATTGATTTTAAACTTTACAAGAAAAAACATCCCAAGCATTTAATACAGAAAGAGCAAAACTTCTTTCATCATACCATATCTCATTAGTCAACCTCTTAGATAAACATGTTTTTCTAAAGAGATTTGTTCACAAGCAATAGGTGTATGTGCAAGGAATAAAGAATATACAAGCCAATCAAAGATAGACATGTAAACTAAAGGAGCATCAAAGCTTATTTTTCCATGAATTTAATTTTAATGATCATCTGAAGACAGGAACGAATTAACTCATGAATCAGAGAGGATGAGAAATAGGGTGCGCAAACAATCGCTCTGGATGAAAATGGAAGCGAGAGGCACCAGAGAGCCGTCGGCCGACCTGGTGGGGGCGGCCGACCCCTTCTGGGCCTTTTCCACCTTGATCTTTCTTGTGTAGTTTTGTGCGATGTTGTGCAGCCTGTCTGTAGGTGATCTCGAATATGTGTGCATCAAAAAGCTTGAGAGACCCCCACATTTGATCATGTACCTGCATTTATTCATACATGGTGGAAACAAAACAAGGGCTCTTTGGTTCTAAAGACCAAGAGCCTCAATTTTTTTTAAATGTGCAAGAACTAACACCAGCTCTGGACCAAAATAAGATTTGGCTCAAAAGGGAACTTACTTGGGATACTCACACACCTCCCCCACACTTGGAGTTTGCAGTGCAAAGCAACATAACTCAAGTGTATGGAGTTCAAGCTTCTTTTGTAATCTTTCCCAAACCAAGACTTACCGAGATTTTTGTAGCTGATGTAGCTCCTTGTTCTTAAGCATCACCTATCCATCGTTCTTCTTAATCTCTACCTGAAATGGTTAGTGACCAAAAATACCTGAAGGAAAGATTATACTAAAAACACGTTCTTGCTTTTTATTTGAAGGGAAATAAATGATAATCCGGGCCATCTCCCGGCAGTGCTTTGTTTATGGTCTGAAGCTAGACCATGAGGGATCTTCACATTGCAGCTATCCTTGGTGATGTAGCTTCCAAGCTCATCGCCAATTGTTGATGTGTCATTGAAGCTTTAGCTGCAAGGTTAGTGCCACAAATGCATCCATGAAATTTGCAATGTTTATGATAAACAGATGCATCTACAACCAGCCTTCTAAACACTAAAGGTGATTGTAGTCCTTGTATGTGATTGTGGCACAAAGCGTGGTAAACTCTAGAGATTTGTTAAATGATCATTCTTGTTGGATTTTGAACAAAAAGGTTTCATGCTCATTTATAGAATCCTTTCACTCAGACTCCAAGTCAACGCTTCAAGCCTGTCCATGGCCCTTGGGTTCTCCAACTCAAGAGATTCATTGTGCATGATCGGGGTTGATTATTGACTGTTGTCGAGAACAATGTCCCGAGGGCCATAGGGCCAATGCTTTCGCTCAAGCAAGGGCGATGGAAGTCGTTCGTGCTCATAGAGATGAGAATTCGGGGTGAATGGTGACACGAACCTCACCTTCTCGAATGAGCTATGCTTGGGAGGAGGCTTTGCCTTTGGAATTTCTGGGCTGGAGATAGGAGTGGCAAAAGCAGCTTTCCCAAGCGTACCATGAAGGCTCCCATGAGATACTTCTCCTTGGAGAAGCTTTTCTGGTGGATAGCATAGGAGTAGATCAAAATCGAGGGTATCAAAGATGTGGAAATCTAAGTTTACCTCGATTTTGTCTAACATGATTGCCACGGCACTTGCGACCCCCTGACATTGAAGGATGTGCCCGAAAGGACAACTTTTGAGGAGTGTGTCGGATGGCCTTAGCGTAACATTTCCCAAGAGAGTACGCGCTAAGTGCCATGGCATGATATTGACCTCCATACTGGGGTTGAAATAGAAGCACAATGCCCCTTGTAGAACATGGAAGGATTGTGGAGGGTGAACTATTCCAAATTGCTTCGGAAAAGTGCCACATTCCATCCGACCATTCCTCCTTTATGTCTTTCACGAGAAATGCTTCATGGGAAGGATTGGGGGGATGAGAAAGAAGGGGTGTCCTAGCCTTCTTGTGCCTTGAATAATCCGAGGTGTTTTCATGATTTTCAAAGAGATCATCCTTGAAGTCAAAAGGTAATCCGAAAGGCTGAGTTTCCTCTGCCTTAACGGATGGTGTCTCAGGAGTTGGATCTGGGCTGGGCAAGTCTACGGGTAAGATAGAATCTAGTTGAAGGTCTTCTTGCTCAGTTCCATCCATAGCAGCGGAAGAGTGATCTCGAATCTTCTCTAGGACCTCTCTCGCTCTAGCCGGTGTTACATGTAAGAATGATCCTCCGGCGGCTATATCAATGAATCAGGCAGCCTTGCTAGTCAAACTGGACAAAAAAAATGTTGCATAAGCATGAAGTCCGGAAAGCCTAAATCCGTGCCAGTAAGGCACAAATCTTAGAATTGTTCCAATGCTACCGCGATCGTTTTCTTCTCTTTTGTTGAAAATTAATAATTTCCTTCCGAAGGGCACAGATCCGATGAACGAGGAAGTACTCCAGACAAAACCTGTCTCGTAACTTCTCCCATTCACGTTCATTAGCCCAACGGGATGGTCATACTGCTTCCTAGCCTTCTCTTTAAGAGAAAAGAGGAAGAGCTTCAATCTATTCATTGCTTGTGTCATGTCTGATATGATCAGACACGAGCATAGCAACTCAAATTTGTGCAGGTGATGGTATGGATTTTCATCACGTCCTGAGAAGGATGTCTCCTGGACCACTGCTATGAAAGCAGGGCGAAGCTCATAGCTGTTTGTATAGGATTTGACGAGGGGTGCGGCTCCAATAATTCACCCTTTGGAGCAGAGAACTCATGGATGTGGGTGAAGTCCATGGGTAACTGAAATAAAATAAAAGAAAATAAAATAAATGATAACGGGCAACCGTAGTTCTTAGACAACACAACTACCGTTCCCCCACAACGGCGCCAGAAAGCTTGTTTGTATTTCATACAGTCGCAGATAAATCCGCAAGCGCATGGATACCGTTGCAGCTTTCACCCGAAAGTATTCAGGGTATTGAATCCACAGGGAACGAGAGGGCACTGTCTAATCACTAAAGTTGACCGGATCGATCGAGTTTATATGTAGGCTGGGTAGAGAGGATAACTTAGCACTAAGGCTGTGAATATAGCGAAGAAAGTTCTCCTATGCTTGCTTTAGGCACCAGAGTATCCTAGACCTCTAGGAAATTGCCGGCAAACAGCTCTACGCCGTACCCGAACGTGGAGGATTACAAAGGACGGACAGGGCTATCACCACCTGCTGCCTACCTCTACTAATCCATGGGGCAACGAGGCAAACGAAGGTAGTCGATAACCTAAACACCACGCTTAAGATATATACTACTACTCTAATCTTAGCTAGAGCCTCGAGCACTTTATAAATAAAGCGATGAACCCATAAGCACAATAAAAAAACTCAGATTTCTATAACTCAGACTTAAATACTAAGCTGAATATCCTGGATACTTACTAAGGAGCTCGTATCCGCCGAGGTACAAGTGGAGGGTTGCCGACACGCCGGGACTCCTCCAGACTCTCCCTCACTCTCTCCCTATTTCTACTCTCATTTGAGGAGAGCTTCGCCTTGACTTGATGCTCCAGCTTGATGATGATCTTCAATAACCGGGATGCAGCTATTTATAGCTTGTAGAGGCGGTTGAAAGTGGACACGTGGAAGATGAGGACAAAAGGACTCAGTCACAGGTCTGGCAACGCGGGGAGGTCGGCCGACGTTGGATCCACCGCCTTGAGTGGTGCACGGTGTAGATGGACTCCTGGAGGCGGTGGGAACGTGCATGAGAAGGATGAGGCGGTTTGGCCTCCGGACCAGGTCGGCCGACCTAGGGGGTCGGGCGACGGTCCATCGGCACATCTAGGGCCCACCTTCAGCTGAGTGACTGTCTTGTGGGTCCCCATGATAGTTCCAGGTGGTATAGCTGCATTTGAGTACATTTAGTTTGCGAGGTGGGCCTTTCAATCCATGTGATCTCCCCTTGGACCATTCCCATCTCTTGGATTCAACCGACATGGAATCAGCGGCTAGGATGGTCCTAGAGTGTGCTTTTTTGTTGTGGTCAAAGATGGGCTCCATTGCACTTGGGCCCAGGTCGGCCGACCTAAGGTGGTCGGGCGACCTGGCCCTGAGCCCAAATGTCCTCCTCTTTTGCCATTTAATCCCTGCAATCTTATATTTACCACAACTTGTGGAATTGATTAGATATAAACCCTAAAGCTATGGTGAATGCATTCTTGTACGTATTTTCTATAAGGATTGACAGTCAAAATGGTACTTAAGGACCGTCAACAGGAACCAACCTGAGATCTGGAAGAGGAGGAGATCTTCGAGGGGACCAGTGACATTGCAGTCGACGGGGAAGCGGAGTGGCAGTGCCTGGATGGGGAGGCAGAGCAGCACTAGCGCCTTGGACGGGAAGGAGGAGGGCACTGGGACGGCGATGCCTGGATGGAAGCGGGCGACGCCTAGACGGCGACGAAGCGGACGGAAAGACGGAGAGGCTGCGGCGCTCAGGGAAGCTGCGCCCGGACCCTCGAGGTGGGGAGAGCCACCCTGGGGAAAACACGAGGGTTGGGTCGCCCACCCGCGCGGTGTGGGCCTCCAAATGCCGAGGCACTTGGACCCGGGGGCCATTTTGCGCGTGGGCTTCGCACCCCGGGAAAAGGTCGGGATCTCCGTGGGGATTTAAGTTTCCAAAGTGGCCCTAATAGTGATGCAGGCTATAGAAGAGGGTTTGGAATTGGGAGCCTGTGATGAGGGATGGAGTTAGTACGACCAATAGAAAATAGGCACGGGGACGGGGCAAGCTACAGAAAAATGAAGATATGGAAGATAAAGGCACACGTGTGAGTTCTAGAATTTTTTTAAGATAACCATAGACAATGGCATGTGGGTTCAAAGCATAGTACGTGGTGCCCACCGATAACTGTGCGAAACAACTTCGACCATTCGCTCCCGAGAGATTTCACTATTTGCGACTAAATTTGCGAACCTTTTAAAATTTGAGATCGCTACCACAATGACATGTAGGGTCACTCCGAGTCAGTGACATGTTGAACATGGTGTCAAATTCTAAAATGCTTCCGAATTGGGAAAATTTCTCTCCACTCCCTCCTAATGCGTCTTAGAAAATAACATTTTGATGAATCCATTATTTCAAACAAACACGAGGTGGAATGACTCATATAAAAGATCATTCTTCCCACCATCTAATTTCCAAACCAAACAGACGCCAAGTGACTTAGAGCATCTCCAGCATTTTTCTTTTCTTCAATTCAACTAACATATTGTGAGAGTTATTAAAAAATTAATGTTGTAGCAGATTTTCTTTATCTTTCTCTTTTCTCAATAATTATTGGAATGAACTAATAATCGACCCAAACTCTTCTCAAATAAAGGAAGAGTTGTGGCTCTTTCAATATGTTAGTTGAATTGGAACAAGATTATTAGAGAACAGATTATTGAGAAATATGTATTAAAGAACTGCTGGAGTTGCCATAAGAGAGTCACAGCCCAAAAGATAAGAGCAAAGTGTGTGTGAATAAGGACCATGTCGTGTGGATGAGGGTAACAATTGGATGGAAAATTTTTGGTTTCCATATTTAAAGAACTTACATCAAGGTCTGAAAATGGTTTCATTTTTAGGACTGGCATTTAATATGGGACCAGTCTTAGAAATAGAAAATAATTTTTTATGGCCGGTCCAGAAGTGCCACTGGACTAGGAAAGAACTATATGTTCCCCACAAATAGTTTTTTTAGCAGCACTAGGACAATATGTGTCTTAACTATCTACCCATGAGAATCAATCATGTCTATTGACAGGCAATAATGAGGTCCAAAGTGGCGCCATCACATGATATATATATATATATATATACATATATATACATATATATATATATATACATATATATATATATATATATATATATATATATATACATATATATATATATATACATATATATATATATATACATACATATATATATATATACATACATATATAGGGTGACGCTATTTAACACGCTGGGCGTTAAATAGCTATTTAGCGCGCTGGCACCCTGAACCCAGCGGATTCTATCCCGTAACCGGAAAAGACGACATCCACAACCAGAAAAAGCTGTTGGCCGATGTTCTCTGACCGGAAAATGGATAGGCCATGCTGGATCGACTCCTGCAACCAGAAAACCTGAGCACCCGTGACCGGAAAAAGGCTGCAAAGAGCCAAAGACACGTCCCGCGCAGCCACAAAATTTGCTGGTTGATGTCCTATGACCGAAAATTAGCTGGTTGCGTACTGTTAGAATAGGATAATTAGTGATCAACTAGCAATTAGTTATGTCATTAGTAAAAGACACCCATTCACGAAGAGGCACCTATTCGGTAGGGGTGTGTCCCTCCGAAAGGACATGTTCATGCCTCTTCCCCATATATAAATATGTAAACCAACACTTCATTCATTCAATCAATATACAATCACAGATTCATTCTCTCAATCAGTTCTCATTTACATTGAAGCATAGATTATTCTAAACACGTTATCATGCACTTTGCTCTCTACTGAGTCAAGAACAGAGGACCCGCTTGGCCTCTAAACAAGAGGAACAGAACCGTCATCAAGATTGCTAGATGAATTCAATGAACAGGAGGCGTCATCAAAACTGCCAGTGTTGAAGGTCGCCGGCACCTGCTGGTACTCAGCGGCGTTGACCGGCGGCACCTCGTAGTGCTCGGCGGCGACACCGTTTCCCTGCGCCAGCGTTGGGTCAGGGAAGCCGCCGTACCCCTGCTGCATCTCGGGGCCCGCCATCATTTGGTCCATGAGCATCGCCTGATCTACGTCATGCATGCCAGCGGGCACCTGATGATGCTCGGCGTTGATGATCGGCGCTTGGTAGTGCTCGGTGGTGTCGATGGTCGGCACCTGATGGTGGTCGGCGTCGATGGGCGGCGCCTCGTAGTGCTCGGCGTCGACGATCGGCGCCTCGTAGTACTCGGGGTCGACGATCGGCGCCTCGTAGTGCTCGGAGTAGATGGTGGGCGGCGCATGGTGGTGCTCGGCGTCGATGACCGGCGGCGCCCCATGGTGCTCGGCACCGATGATCGGCGCCTCGTCGTAGATTGTCGCCGGCACCGCGTTCTGCGTCTGGGACGCCGCGTGGCCCTGGAAATCATCAGCGGCCGACAACTGGAGGCCAAACTCCGGCGCCGGTTGCCCCTGCTGGACATGGGTGGCCGGCGCCTGGACTCCAAAATCCGGCGCCGGGTCCAGCGTCTCTGGCGCCGGCGGGTGGCCCTGGGCTTGGTCAGTGGCCGGCGCATGCTGGAAGTGCCCTATAATTCATGTTTCTTTATAATTTTCATTTCAGCAGTAGTATTATTAATAAGCACATGTTTTGCTAATTTATTTTATGCAAGAACATTAGTTATTTTCATGATTGTTGTTGCTTTATATCTGCTGAATATTGTCACTGTAATATATTTTTGTGGTTTGATTATTTTATATTACAATGGCATTGGTAATTCTATTATGTATTTTTGGCATATGTGGTGCACCCAATCCCCCTTAGCACCACATACATATTACATTTGTGACTTTGATTATTGATTATTGTTTGGTATATGTTGGTGCCTCCAAACCCCCTACTTTGCACCAACATATAGGTTATACTTGTAGTTACATAATAGATTGGAGTATGTTGGTGCACTCAAACCACAATCTTGCACCACATACAGGTTAAATTTGCTAGTTTAAGTTAGTGGCAATTTAACAAAGTTTCTCATAGAATAATCAAACTTTAATCATTATATGATTATAGGATTAAAATTGCAATATAAATATCTTGGTTATTTTTGGTTAAATTAACACAAGGTAATGGAGTCTATGGCATTGGCTGCATTTAATTCCTTGAGAATTATCCTGCCCTGAGACCGTGCCATAGCAGTGATTCAATCACCTATTACTGATTGGTCTACATCTTGTTTCTTTGAAATTTGATGATTACCTACACCGTGTTCTAATCAAAATAAAGGTTTTGGATTGATCTTTGTCATCATATTGTTTTATTATTACACAAGATAGTAAAGTCCTAAATGCACTGGCTGCGTTTAATTCTTTGTGAATTATTCTGCCCTGAGACCGTGCTTAGGCAGCAAAATATTTGCCTACTATAGAGATCTACTCTTTGTCTTTGACATCGAGATTATCTGCCTTGTGTATATCAAAACTTATGATGATTAAATTGTATGGTCTACACATTAATGTGACTACCTACAATAATCCAAAACTATGATAAGATAAACACTTATAAAATATTGCATTTTCAGATTACAACATTACCATATTGATTTTGATTTTTACCTTAATTGTAAATTCATTCAATCAATGGTCTGTCACATGTTGTGGATATTGACTTCAGAGGAGTTTATTGAACTCGCTCTTGATGGCATCAATATCCCACATGGACAATGGACATTAATAATTGGTACGTTACCACAAGCAATTATTCTAAACACGTACGTTACCACAAGCAATTATAATTTATAAACACTTTGTTCCACAAAAAAAAATTATAAACACTTTTGTAGCTTCAATTAATTTGAGCACAAAAAAATTTGCGTGACAGGAAGTAGATTGACCGGAAAATTTTTTGAAACCCAAGTTTTTGACTG
Source organism: Alloteropsis semialata (assembly GCA_004135705.1). Lineage (NCBI taxonomy): Eukaryota > Viridiplantae > Streptophyta > Magnoliopsida > Poales > Poaceae > Alloteropsis > Alloteropsis semialata. Next base: position 24,163,241 of record CM014278.1, on the reverse strand, counting down.
GAAATCTAATAGGCACTTGATTATCTGCAACCGTAAAACATTATATACATCGTATCACTGGAAATTGTGTCAAAGTTGTCCACGGATAGGAAAACTAAAGCTTATGACTGGAAAAAAAAGTTTAGTTTGGAAATGTTCATTTTCCATCCAATGAGGAAACTATCTAGATGTCAATTTCGTGAATTGTATTGTGCCATTAAATATATAATATCAAATGGGAATAAGAGATACAGGACCGGAACACACTAATTCATTATCACAGGTAATGTGCCATTAAAAAAAGATGTGTACTGCATGGCATTATTGTTCTCCACCATATAGAAAATCATCTAATTCCTACATGCATAAGGCCATGCGGCGTGCATTCCACCTCCCCATTCTGGAGCTTCCTTCTGCTGCAGCTCCTCTCTGTGCCACCATGGGTTATGCAAATTGTACATGAATATAAACATCTTCACTTTGGGAGCGGCCCTGTGAGGTAGAGCGCCAGATTGCAGCTGCGATGATCGATGCTAATGGATGGCCGCACCATTCAGAGTTGGTTTCCTCAAATATTAGCAGCTAGTAGGTAGAACAACAGAACACGGCTTTGGTGAAATAATACCTACAAATTTGGTGAACAAGAACGAATTAATCAATTTAACTGACTTTTTTTTTGCATCATACTCATGTACATGAATCACTGGTTTTTGCAAGAATTCAATAGAATTTTGTGAAGTTAATTACCACAAGTTTGTCTAATTACACTGAAGAATAACAGAGCTATGGTATGAACTGGCATATATGTGAAAAAAAAAGATCAACGTGAATTGGTGCCGGCAAGCTAATTAAAATCAATTGTGTGTGACTAATCAATCCAAATGAATGCCATATCATGCAACTATCAGGCTACACCAATTAATCACAAATTGATGGCATGCAATTTATTTACAGTCAATAGAACTGATCACTACAAACACATAATAACAAGAATGGGACTCATAATCCAGGAGCCATGTAGACTCAGTGATTCAGAAATATTAACTTTTCGACTAGGCAGTAAAAAGAAAATCATCAGGCCACACTCGTCCATTTATGCAGTTCAGGTGTGCCGCTGCCTAAGCGCGTTGCAAGCTGATGCTGGTGCTGAGATTCCTGCGAGCGTGATGCCTAGTAGACTCAGTGATTCGGAAATATTACCACAAGTTTGTTTAATTAAACTGAAGAATAACGGAGTTATGGTATAGACTAGCATATATGTGAAAAAAGATCAACATGAATTCGGTGCAGGCAAGCTAATTAGAATCATTTTTGTGACTAATCAATCCAAATGAATGCCATATCATGCAACTATCAGGCTACGCCAATTAATCACAAAAGATAGACATCATTGCTTAGTTATGAAGAGAACTGGCAGTAAATCCAAATGCATAAGCATAATAGCTGACTGTATAACGATATGTAATTGCAAGAGATCTGTACACCACCAGATTGGAGGGGTCAGGGGTGCACCATGGATCCCACCGGTGGTGACCAGGTGCCGCTATTGCTGCCACCACGAGCAGTTCCACCATGCTGTCGTCACCTCAAAATACCCCGACAATATCTGATCCGCTTGCCCTGCCTGTTCATGCACCATGAAGCTGTACCCATCCATGAGTAGATCCACTGTGCTCCTAATGAATTGACATGAATATTTAACTAGATGTGGTTGCGGATTACACGTGAACCGACATGATATTCAACTGGATTTCACCGAACTGAACAAAATCCAATCTGAAAAGCACAGATCGTTGGGGTAGGGAGCATGCTCGCACCGAGTGGTAAGCAACGGTGGCTCGAAGTCGCGTGGAGCAACAATACGCTGCACCCGCAGTCGATGTGGCCGTAATGGCCGATCTAACTACTTCGAATCTGATCAAGGCAATCCTCGAATCAGCCTGCAGGGTAACGAAAGAGGAAAAATCCATACCTGCACGTGGTCGGAGGGGATCGATAAACATCGTAGATCCAGATCAAGCGGGACGTGCTCCGGCGCATGGAATGGCGACGACTCTGATGAAGGGACGTCAGCTGCAGATCGGAGTGTGCAGTCTGGGGTGAACCTATGGCGTCAAAATCCGTTGGCAATGGTGGGTCGAATCGATGCCGACGCGGAGGTTTCAACCGTCCGTCGCGTATTCGAGGAGTCGGAGAAGAAGGGCGTCGTGTGCAATGATGGTGTGGGAAGTGAGAACCGTCTCGCATCCAGGGCCCACAGAAGCCATCGATACGTTACGGTTTTCGAATTTTCAGTCACATAAATCAAAAAACACATACAAAATTTCACATATTTCCTGTTACATGCAGAGCATCACGATTAATGTACATGAATTTCCGGTCATGGATGCTGCTTCCACGTCGCATCCACAAATTTCTGGTCACAACTACCAAAATTCCGGTTTCAAGCCACATATTTCCGGTCACATCAGATTTTCCGTTCGACAAATCAAATTCCGGTCAAAAGGATCATATTTTCCGGTTGCAGGCAGATTGTCCGTGGCTCATTCGTATGGGCTGGTGGGGAGACGCGTTAAATAGTTATTATACACCTAGAGAGTTAAATAGAGAATATATACATATATATATATATATATATATATATATAGTATTACTATATGGTAGCCTGGCTCCTGAATAATATTCTGTACCCCTCCCATCCGCTAAAACCGAACCGGTTTTGTCCGGCTTCTCGACCACGGTTATTTTTCTTTCGCGCATCAATGATTCAATTACTCCCATCCAGGTTCTCCCACGATCGGCAAAAGATTGAAACCGTCAGTTCCTCTCCCCTCCGCCCGTAGCCTCAGCCTCGGCGATCCATCTGTCTCGCCGTCCGACGCCGTCGACGGAGCGCCGAAGCTGCTGCGTGGAGAAGGTCCCGCGATCCTGAGCTGCGCCGCCGGTGGAACGCCGAAGCTGCCGTGCAGAGCAGGTCCCGCGGTCCTCACCTGCGCCCCCGACGTCCCTCTGTTCTTATACTCCGACCATCAGCACGCCCCGCCCAAGGCTACCATCGAGCAATTCGTCAGGGGCGTGAGGACGGTGCAGACGCTGTCGAGGTCCCTAGATCCAATGCCACAGCCTCGTCGTTATAGCTGACCTGCAACGACGGCATCCATCAACGGCATGCAGATCGATGCGCGAGGGTGGAATCCACGCCACAGCTTCATCCTCGCGAACGGCCGGCCGGTGGGCGGTGGCTACGGCATGGGGACGGTGAACGGACAGCTGCTGCGGGGTTCTCTTACTCTCTGTATAGACGGATCGTTAAGGTAAGATTTTGGTGAATATTTTGCATTTGTTTCTGATTCTTCTCTTACTGCATGAGCTGCGCCTCTGCTCATCAAATGGACCATCGGGACCCAATCCATCCAATGATCCAAGCGAAGGAAACTACATTCCGTGAGTATCGTCAGCCTCAAATGGAGTTGACGGTGGCTTGATCCAATACGTGTGTGGCTCCAAGCCAAACCCGTATACCAGGTAAGCCAGATGAATTTGATTTTTTTAAGCTTCTACATGCCAATCAATATGCCATGCATCAATCGAACCCCATGATCACTCCAGATGCCGGATCTGAGTTGCCAAGTTGATTTATTTATGCAGATTCTCATTTCCTCACGGCCGGCGGCCAGAAGTGCAGGTCCTATTGAGTAGGGGATTTTTTTTAAAAAAAATTGCTGATTGATTCTCAATTCCAACCTGAACTATGACCTGAGTGCGGACTACCATCACCATCTGTCTTGCAGTTGACAATTACTCAATTACATGTTGTGCTCAATCATTTTTGTTTGTTTCAATCCTGTTACGAGATTTAGATTTATCTGTTCCTTTTTACCTACTTTTTGGTGTTTAGTGTTCACGTTTTACTTCCAGAAATAGTATTAGTACATTAAGTACATATGCTATTTCTTAGAAAAGAGGAGTACAATACGACCAGGATTTACGGTAATGAAAGATTTACGGCCATAAAGCTATCGCAATAGATTAACTGACCATTAAAATAAATTAATTACCTACACTACATTTTAGAAAAAAGAAGTATAATACGGCCAGGATTTACGGGCATGGAAGATTTATGACCATTGATATACTGCTGCTGGAATAGATTAACTGACCTTTAAAATCAACTTATCAAATTCAGTATATATAATTCATTTCGGAAAAAATTCAGTATATACTGCTTCATTTGATGATGAACTTTCATTTGGTGCTCATGTAGCATTCAGATATGCAAGATTCCAACATGTTTACATGGTTTTCCTGTTTGTCTGTTGATTTGTTCTATTACTTCATAATTCCTATTTTACTACTACAGTGGCATGGCAGGATGGTCGGATGTGAGCTGGCACATGGACAAAAGGTAAACAATTCATTGCCGCATCGCTGCTGCTCCAAAGCCATTTTCCTCTGTTTCTCATGTGCAGATTTATGATATTGGTACTTTGCTCGAGCTGGATTTTCATAACCTTAATGACCAATATAAAACTAGGTTTATGATATTGGAATACTGATTTTCATTTTCAGGTTATGTTGTATTCCGAAGCTGGACTCCCCCATTAGCCTTTCATAATGTGTTGTTACCTTATTCATGTGTTCAGTTTTAATTCATGGTAATTCAATATTTAAAATCACAGGTTGTTCTCACTTATTAATGTGTTCTCACTTTTTTGTCCTAATCCTTTTATTACAGTTTTTCCTGACATAGCAAATGTAACACGTCCTTCTCGTTTCACCCACCATCAAGCTGTTCTTCAACCTCTGTTACACTTTCAGTGCTGCTGCAGATCTGTTCCTCCAATGGCAGGTGTGCCCTGCTCTCCCTTTTCTTTCTCTTTTTAATTGGATCAAAAGTAAAGTAGCGCTCTTGATACTGCTACCTGATAATTGATAGATCATGGATACAAAAATCGATTGATCTCAATACCTTGATTCTCTGCCACAGTCATTGCTACTGCCAATGCAGTAATAGCATCGATTTCATTCTCCTCCTATTATGCTGCCTCTATGTATTGTAGTCTGCTATGCTTAGAATGCTCCTATCCCTTGTGCTACTCATTCTCTCGCACCCAACCAGATGCCGGTACGGAATTTCGATTGCTTGCTTGCCTCCTTCATGGTGTGCTATATTTTGAAAGTTTCATTGGATTGGTTTTTTGAAATTCCGATATGTGATATTTCCCTGAAAGACGGGTAAAAAACGAGGCATGTATGTTGCGAAATTTGCAGCATATAAGTTTGTGTTTTGAAATATTCTGAACAAACATACTTATGGTCCCTTCATCATAAATTTACAAATGACGTTTCATAAGTGTCCCTTGCAATTTATTTTAATGTTTGTCAAATTCTGCAGGGTTGGGCTAAATGTTAAAATTTTCATCCAACAGAAAGCATACAATAATCAGTAATCAAATGGATTATTTAGCAAATCAATAATCGAAACATCTCTTTGGGTCCTTTGTAGACGATCAAAATCATCACACATAATCAGTTGGAGGGAGGGGAAGATTGAACCTACTGAAAGATATAATAGCACTGTGGACACCTTGCGAATGGGCGAGGAGCAGTGTCTTCTCAACCAAAAGTCAGGGAGTCCAATAAAGGAGAGGGGAGGTAGGAGAGCTTCCAGCAAATGCTGTTTCACCAAGGATAAACATCCTCAGCTGAACATCCGCAACCTGTGTTAGGGAGAGTACATGATGTTTTGTCAAGGTGCAGCAGATTGGAAATAGCAAGCACTCAATGCCAATGATTCTCCCGTATATGTTTTCTATGTACACGTTCTTCTATTAGGCAATTTGACAAACACATTGTATGCAGGGGAGAAAGGGCATAAAGGAAAGCTTATCATGGAGATTTTACGTAGCTAGCCTGAGCCAGGACAAATGCAATGGGGGTGCATAGGATTCAGGGAGTGGATGGGTGATCAAAAGGCGGCGGTGAAGCCATCACGTTTAACAGAAAGGTAGTGGCACCATCCATCTCCATAGGAATTGACAGTCCAGTACCAGAGCATCTACAACCAACCACCCTCTATCTCCATAGGTATGGATTAGTCTAGCACCCAAGCATCAGCTACTAACCATCGGTCGCAAGAGAAGCGGATATAGGAATGGCATAAGTGCACAAACCAATTTAAGATTATGAGCTTGCCAATTGTTCATGGGTGCAGTAATTCCATTACAGCCACAACCTAAGCAAAGCCAATAGATCATGGAACACCACGAGCACACAACCAAGCACAGATGAGCAAGACACCTTGAGGAGGAATTGGGGAAATTAATAAAAACAACGATGGTCGGGAGGGGACAACATATACCATAATGTTCTGCTGGAAGGAGTAGCGCAGCTCGTGGTTGATTCTCCTCCTTGTCGAAGTCGTCGACGGCAAGGTTGAGGTTCATGCCAAGGGGAGTCGGCATCGCGTCGCCGAGCGAAGCGGAGGTCAGCCGGCGGCCGTAGGAAGGTGGAGGGCTCGGCAGCGCTGCGGGCAGTGGCAGGCCCACGTGCGAGCGAGAATCTAGAGGGGTCGTGCGGAGGGCGGCGGATGCGCTTGTGTGCAAGCGAGATTCAGGAGGGGGCGTTTGGAGCGTGGAGGGATAGAGATTCCTTAAAGCCTAATTTTTCGATACCCAATGTTGATCTCTATGATGTTTTGCGTATTCATGCCTCCCATTTTTTTAAAAAAAATGATGTTCCTGTTAATTTGCAGTATGGAGATACTCAGATGTAGATGGTTTGTGAGAACACACAGAAGTGGAACGAAGCTTCCGCAAACGAGAGGCAGGACGCTCTGGGCTAATCCGACCGACACCAGCAGGCTGCACAAGGTAATTATCTTCTAATCGTGATGCTATCCCGATCCTGTTGTAGTCATGTGTTAATTTTTTCATTTTTCTGAAATCTAGTTCACTCACCAGTGCACGCATGGATTATTTCTTGAGTCCACACTAAGAGCAAAAAATACAATTTTAGCATGTTAATTTGTGGTTGGATATGTTCAGTTTCATTAATTGCGAATGGTTTGCCATGTGCTCTTTTGATTTCGCTGAGTCAATAAACCTCTTATATTACAATGACATGATGATATGAGCCCCTTTAAACATGCTGAATTATTGATTATCAATTCAGAATTTTTTATCTTGGTACTGGTTAGTTGATTCTAGCTTCTAATTTCATTGGTGCGTGCAGATGATACTTTCTGCGTGAGGATGTGATTTCAGCTTGCCAAAATGTGTGACAATGAGAATGGAATTTAAATGGTTCCTGCAGGATTGTCAATTGGATGTCATGGTCTCAATCATCTCAATTTGTATATGCCCTGGCCATCATCATGCTGGCAGTGTGCTAATCTTCCTGGCTATCAAGCTGAGACTAGATCAGTCTAGGTAACGAAGCGTGCACATCTGAGCAGATGCGAGGTAAACTGCAGGTCCGACAATGGCCTCAAAGAAGTAGTGATCCAAATTCCACCCAGTGCTCCTGGATAAATGGACAGCCTGTCGAAGATCCTGGAATTATGTTCTTTCCAAATGCCATCACATGATGGTGAAGTCTGGAATAGCTTGGGCAAGTGTAGAAAGTTAATATTAGCTTGATGGTTCATGACTTTGTAAGACATCAATTTGTATGCTTGATGTGATCCTACATGGACCTATCATGGATGGCAAAGAAATCATATCCTCAGTAGATTCTGTATACTAAGTTCTATAGTTAGATCCTTCAATTTGCTAAGGATTTGTAACTTTGCTCTCATTTAATTTGTTCTATAAGTATGAACTGTAAATTACTTGTTGGGAGAAATATCTTACTCAACTAATTGAATGATTGATTCTAGCTTTCGCTACAACTGCATATTTCCATCATTTGTTTTTCCCCTTCGAATCACGTTACATTTATGCAAGTGACTTTTCTGGACCCACCTCCAAATAAAATTCCAATAGAATCTGCACGTGAAACTAAACTACGTAAATGGAAGAAGAATAAAAACCAGCAAACCGAAAATAAAAACCAGCAAACAGGTGGGGCGGATGCTTCTTCCCTCGTGAAAAAAATCTGGTCTGGTCGAGGAGCACCTCTATCGGAGGTGGGCAGTGGGATGGTGCAGTCGTACAGATGGGAGGGGGTACTGAATAACTATTTGGTACCCAGGGTCCTGAATAGCGGAGGCCTATATATATATATATATATATATATATATATATATATAGCACCCCACTATTAGGAGCCCATATTGGAAGCCTAGACACAAACCTGCAGCTGGGCCATCGGAGCAGATGCTAGCGGGGACCGCGCGCCGCTCGCGGTCCCCGCGCCCGCGCTGGCGCGGGCGACGCGCTGGTACGTGGGCCTGCTGATGCGCTGGTCAGGTGCTGACGGAAGCCACAGGTGTCAGGGTCCCCGCGCCTTGCCAGCCGAATTTTATCGCCCAGTATAAAAGCATAGTCCTCATGTCATAGATTTGAACAAAAGCTCCAGCGACATTGCGGCTGTCATAGAATCTTCATTGAGCAGGCATAAAATACTTCGACGTGACTACTTTGCGGTTATAGATAGCTACGTCTCGAAGCATAAAACCTCCTTTGATAGAACGAAAAAATCAATCATACCTACCACCTTACCACCTAACACATGCATGAGACAACTGACGCATATAGTACCTGCCACCTGACGCGTCTGATGCATGCATGCATGCAAACAAACCACCCTATTTTGTTTCGTTTTTTCGCGATAATTTTTCAATGGAACATCAAACTCAAAAACGGTTTTCACCACTAGATTCCTGACATTTTTTTGCACGATTTGAGATCCATTATGAATATTTTTTCTAAATTTTTAAAAATTCATAAATTTACGCTTTTCGAATAATTTTCTATTTTTCACGAGAAAGATTCTTCAGGCATAGAAACAATAGAACGTGAGCGTATAAATGTCGACAAGCTCTCGAACTTCTCTAAAATTTCAAGTTTAAACACAATTTTGACTAACCTAAATTCATGATGCATAGGCAACAATGAATGCTAGAATAGAAGTTAAACGCTTGTTCTTTTGAAATTCGAATCCAACTATTTGTGACCAAGTTTGGTCATGTGTGCCATTACAAGTGTTCTAAATCCTAATATGCTCGCCGAGTATAAAATCCAAAAAGCCCAAGTATATATACTACGAAAGATTCTATGATTCTCTTTTCCTTACTGTTTGAATCTCAACCAGTTTAATGAAGTTACAATTAGTATAAAAATCAATCTACTTGTGCATATATCTGAAAATCATGGTTTGACCGTGCATAATAACCATCGCAAACAAACATATAAACTGACATGCAGGTCAAAAGATCATCCAATATAACAAATATCAGCTCAACCAATACTCACATGTCCCATAGACATGTTCTCAAGTTACCAAAGAATAATTTGTATCCATTTCCATCCCACTAATCACTAAACAATATATGTTCAGTCCACCACGGTATTTTACATAGTTTCACAAAAAAAAATAGGGTAGATAGCTAACACAAACTTTGACAAATGAACTATATATTCTTTTCAAAGCGCGACATTATGTGAACAATGAAACAACATAAAGATCCACAATGACATGACGAGGAGCATGTGGCCACACAATGACCCACATAAGATCAAGACCAAGACTGCCACTCCATGATGCTACTCCATGATGACATGACGAGGAGCAGAGTGGCTAGCCTCCCTGCTGGTTGCGTCTGTAGCGTCGTCGCTAGTTGACCACTGCCACTCCATGATGCTACCAATGCTCTTGGCCATTTGTGTTCCTCCTCAGCCACCTACCTCGCAATTAAAGGCATAAAAACTAGTGAGGGCGAGGCTCACATCTTCAGTTCAAAGCAGTGAGGTCAATCATATAAACATAGGGCAAAAATCACATAAACAAACATGACTGCCAACACATATATCTACCAGATACGGAGAAGTATTTATGGTTGACAACCATAGAATGTATGCAAACAATTAAGTAGTGACTGCAGCCTGGAAGTATCTATGCTTCAAAAAAAACACATATATATGATTTGTATGCATCCGAATAAGCAAAGTCAAGGCAGGAGCATAGAAACCCCAACAAAGTCATGGAAGGAGAAGTATATATGATCGAGATATCAAACATGCCAAGAGCTTGCAATTTTCTGCACAATGGTGCCGTGACAGCTGCACCTACCGTCTACTTTCATCCACTAACACCTTGCAAAGCTAGGCATAGAAATCATACAGGAAAATCATAGAAATCAATTCATGAAAAGTAGTACCAATCACAGTCATGGATCAGATTGTATACAAAAGAAGTTCAATTTTATTTGAATCTTGGGAACACAAATGGATTGGAGCCAATTCGAACCAAGTCCACAGCCATGGCAATCGCATGCCCCTGCACATGACAAGTTCCATCAGGATGTGCAGGGGAAACTAGGAAGGATCTATGCTCAGACACACATGCATATATGATTAAGAAACAATATGTGTGTTGCTGGTTATCTACGGGACAATGGAAGCAAAAAAAAAAGACTACATTGAATCTTGGGGATGTCAAATCAGCATGTTTTCATCATTGCACAAACCATTCATCGATTTTTGGCAGCCAACCTCACATCGCAACCAGCAAAATCGAATTTTCCCAAGCAAACACATATATGAAGTTAGTCGCCCCCCTGCAGAGCTCCACTACATATGATGGCATAGAAAGCTTGTTCCAAAACACACATATATGATTAAGAAGGCAAACATTTGCTCAGAAGTCTACAAATATATGACCGGCCACATATATATGATCAAAAGCACGTATATATGCTAGAAACCAAACACATATATGATTACTGAAACAAACAGGTGGGCAAAAATCAGTCACGACAACGTATATATGCTTCAGTTGATAGGTCAGATCATAAAAACAGTGAAAATTTATATGATCGACACTCCAAAATGAAAACACGTCTAAGAAGATGTGATTTGGGACCTGCTGCCATCCTACCTAGCAAACAATTGGCACAAACAATTCGCATGAGAAATTAAAAGATTAAAGCAAAGCAACCTACAATCTCCACACCGGCTAGAGGCATCAACAGGACATATTTTTCACACAACAAACATCAAGAACAATCATGTTTTCCCAACAGAAAATGCATAGAAAACTGAGACAACATGCATAGAAAATCATACCAATCACAGTCATGGATCAGATTGTATAAATAAAAGTTCAATTTTATTTGAATCTTGGGAACACAAATGGATTGGAGCCAATTCGAACCGAAACCACAGCCATGGCAATCACATGCCCCTGCACACGACAAGTTCCATCAGGATGTGCAGGGGAAATTAGGAAGGATCTATGCTCAGACACACATACATATATGATTGAGAAACAATATGTGTGGTGCTGGTTATCTACAGGACAATGGAAACAAAAAAAATAGACTACATTGAATCAAGAACTTGCAAAACCAAAATCAAACTAAACAGAACCCCACGGCACCATGATAGATTATAGGAAGCACATTTCACCTAGACAAATATATGGTTGCAATCACACATATATATGATCTATATAGACAAGCAAGGCACATGCTAAATTGCAGGCAGCAAGTATCTACGCTCCAACAATCACATGTATATGATGAAAAAAAAGAGAGGAGCAGCTGCTCCTGCTCGTGCTTGCTATTGCTCCAAAATGCAGGCATGATTTCTATAGATCCTGATCATATAAGCACCTTTCCTCGTGTATAGAAACAGAGAAGCGTGAGCATAGATTAGCAGCAGGTAAAAGAGGAGAAGCGGGCTACCTGGGCAGTAGGGATGGCCTTTGGACGCAGCGCTCTGGCACCGCGGAGAGCAAGTCGTCGCCGCAAGCCTGACGAGTGTGTCGTCGCCGTCCAGGCTGAGGAGCAAGACCGCCATGGCCGCTGCCTCGTCCCCGTTGCCGCGTGCCGCAGCAGCACCGCCATGCCGAGCCCCTCGCGCCGGGCGTCGGAGCAGCACCGCGATGGATCCAGGCCACGCCCCGTCCGACCCTCGCGGCCAGGCTTCGAGATCCGGGAGGACCGACGGCCGCGGCGCCGACCCTAGATCTGCTTGACACATGTTAATTCCAAACAAAAAAGAAAGATTATACACGGAGTGGCATAAAAAACATACTCACACGTGTATAGAAACCTCACACAAAAAACACACACACATGCACTAGAATCATATACTTGTTGCTAGCAGGAAGTATCTATGCTCATAGAAAATGTTGAGAAAAATGAATCTAATCATTTTGTGTGACCATAAAAGGCATGATTATTCCTAGAGTATAGAAATATCGTGGAAACGATCACAGAATCACTATATTGTTCCCTTTCTCTCTGAAATTTAAAACTGAATCCAATCACCAATTATGCAAGATTCAGTACTGAACATGATCATAGAGAAACTAACTGATCCATTCAGATTTAGTGCAAGAACCAAACCATTAGTCAATCAACTAAGCACAGATCGCTGGACATGATTAATAGAGAAACTGAGTCATTCAGATTCAGAGTTTAAGAAATACATCTCAGCACAAAAATGAATCTTTACGCAAAACAACAAATTAATGGGGAAGGGGATGGCCCGCTGCAACCTGGGAGGGTTAGGGGCACGACTGGGAGCTCCGAGCTCGCCTCTTGGTGGTCGCGCGCCGCTGGATCCACAAGGGGCGGGCCACCGCCGCCAGTGCAGCACCAGGGGCCAGCCTTCGCAGCCCCGTGTTCGCCGCCGCGCCGCGCCAGGCCCTCCACGCCGAGCTAAGCAGAGGGCCGGCCGGCTTGGGTCGCCGGCGCGGCCCCGACCCACCACCCAGGCCGCGCCCCTGCCGGGGAGGCGCCGGCGCTGCTCCCCTTCGGGCCGGGCCCTCCGACGACGTGCCGGGGCCGAGGCCCTACTCCGCCGCCGCCGCGCAGCCCAGCCCCGCCAAGGCCCTCAGCCGCCGCCGCGCGGGGACCTCCATGGTGGGCCGTCGCCGAGCTCCCGGACGGCGGCGTCCGTGGCCGCGCCGCGCGCCAGGCCGGAGCCGCCGAGGAGAGGCGGGCACGCCGGTGAGGGGAGCCACCGGCTCAGATCCGCCGCCCGTGGAGAGACCGTGTGAGAAGAGAGAGAGAGAGGAGAGAGAGAAATGAGAGGATAAGAGAGAAGTGGTCGGCCAATTGGGGGGCCGTGGTGGTCTAATTGGGTGTGTGGGCCCCGCATGACGCCGGTGAGCAGATGCCGTACAGACGAGCGAGAGAGCTGGTGCGGTCGGACCAACCTAGCGGGGTCTGGCTCGAGGCTTCGGTTTGTTATTGATGACACAGACTGTGTCTCCGTCCATCCGCCGACGCAACAAACATCCTGAATAAATCTTCGGCAGTAAATCTTTGGCAGTGTACTCCCCGGAGCTCTGGCGAGCCCCCAAGATAGTAAATCTTCGGCAGTTTTACACCCCGACCATAAAAACATATTGGATTCGATGGCGACAATCCGTTTGATGGCTTGCTGCCTTTAATCGTGTTTGTGTGCGTGAAGGAGAACTTGCCAGCACGAGCAGTGGCAGATTTCTAACGGAATTCTATATGAAGCCCTGGCACGGAACGAGAGACTTGGTGGAGCATGAGGTAGTTCGATTTTGGCCGGCGATCTATCCATGAACTCTTGTTGGCGTGTGGTACTCCGGCGAGCCGCTGGCCCCTCCGCTCGAGTCCTTCTGGCTACAAAATTGTCATGCATACCTTTAGATGTCGTAACTGTAAAAAATGTTTGACGTCCTTGTTCATCCTAATCGTGATTCATTGGTTGCTGGTGACCGGCGAGCTCCATGGATTATGCGCTGAGGGTTGTGTAATGACAACTAATTGAATAGAAAACGGAATCATCGGCCATTGAATACAAACTGGCGTAATCGGTTTGACTTGATTCTGTCTAACTCGTCCCGGTGGCATAATTGGTTTGGCGTAATCTGTCCACAAAGATTATTTGAACGCAGAGTACGGTGATATAAATCAGTTTGACTTAATTCTGTTTAACTCATCCCGCTGGCTTGCAGGTTTAACGTCGACTCCATCCTGCTAGTCTACGGCGGCGGTACCGGCAACATCATCACAGGCGACGACTTCCATCTTGCCTGCCAATCATCGACAACAATCGAGCAACTAGTGGGATTGGACCAGGAGCCCATGATAATTGCTGTTGGATTGGGGAAAAAAACCCACCGTATCTTTTAGTCCTTTGATTACTCTATTGATTGCCATCCCAAATTTTTCTGTATATGCGCAGGTAATTGATGAAGCACAAGATGAGCTGCCATGAGGTAAAGGCAATTCAGTGATGCATGCATGCTGAGATTTTGGAGCAAGAGAAGGATTTCAGGCGCACTTAAGGCTTTGCATGCACGCTGAGATTTTGTTTTTTGTTTTTTTTTTTTGGGGGGGGGGGGGGGGGGGGGGCACCTACCTGTGCATGCATAATCTGAATTTTCACACGCTGGGGAAAGCATCCAGACGTCGATTCCATGTTGCCGTAAAAATATTATTTTATGTAGTAAAAGTTTTAAGAAGTAAAATTAGTTTAAAAATCATACTCTCTTACCATAAGTAATTCTAAAACTTTAAGACACCAAATTTTAAGATCCAAAAGTAAATTATAAAATTGGTAGACGTAAAATTACATCAAATAAGTTTAGTCACATACAAGAAATAAATTCAAAAATTTGAAGAAGTAAAAATTAGTTCAATAGTCTAGTTGCTTGCCCGTAAATTCTAAAATATTATGAAGTAAAATTAGTACGCACCGCCGGTTATTTTACCCACACACAAGAAATAATTCCTATTAGATTGAGAAAAAAACCCTCACTGTATCTTTTAGTCCTTTGATTATTCTATTGATTGCCATCCCAAATTTTTGCGCAGGTAATAGATGAAGCGCAAGATGAGCTGCCATGAGGTAAAATCATCTCACGAGGCCAAATGCAGATTTTACAAGGAGAACAAGGAGTAATTCAAAATTTTAAGAAGTAAAATTAGTTCAAAAAATCTTAGTCACATGCCCAAATTAAATTCTAAATCTTTAAGAAGTAAAATTAGTTCAAAATGTCTTGTTCGCATACCCAAAGAAGAAAAACTAGCTCAAATAGTCCTTGTTGCACACAACTTGTCCGTAGAATTGTCGTCGACAACTTGCAAGTACTCACGTGTAGTAAATGCTTGCATGCATGCATGTCTAGGAGAGGGTCAGAGAAAGACACACAAATTCTAAAATTTTAAGAAGTTAAATTAGTTTAAATAGTCATAGACACGCATCAAGTAGTAAATTCTGAATTTTAAGAAGTAAAACTAGTTCAAAATGTCTTAGTCACATGCCCAAATAAAATTCTAAATTTTTAAGAAGTAAAATTAGTTTAAAATGTCATGCTTGCATACCCAAAGAATTAAAATTAGTTAAAGTTTTCCTTGTTGCACCCACAAAGTCAATTCTAAAAGTTTAAGGTGTAAACAAATAATCCTGAT
The DNA here is from genome assembly GCA_004135705.1 of Alloteropsis semialata. Lineage (NCBI taxonomy): Eukaryota > Viridiplantae > Streptophyta > Magnoliopsida > Poales > Poaceae > Alloteropsis > Alloteropsis semialata. Next base: position 24,147,700 of record CM014278.1, on the reverse strand, counting down.
TGAACACACAGACGTAAATTGTAAAATTTTAAGTAAAAGTAGTTCAAATAATTGTACTATGACATGAAAGTTATTTCTATTTCAATTACTCCTCTATTAAATTGTAAGCTATATAACAGCTGTAATTTTAAACAAGCTTAAAAAATATGTAATTACATTCCCCCAACGCCAATCTATTATAGAGCAGCTTGCAACCCAAATGCTCACAGATTCATGGCATGAAACTGTATATTGAGTCAAAAATACATCAGTGCTCAACACAAAAACACCACTTGAAATATTGAATATAATTCAACACTCCTGAAGCTAGACTCGTAAATGATGCCTTCTCAACTTCTAGTTAGAAATCAATCAGGCCTCTGCACTGCACTACTAGTTTTACTACCTTTCACGTTGGCCATCAAGCCTCTCACTAAGTAGTATTATACTTCTCTTTTTCTGAAATGTAGTATATACGTATATACTCCTCACTAAGCAAAATTATACTCCTCTTTTATGAAATGTAGTATATGCTCCTTAAAAACCAGCAATTTACTTCTCACTAAGCAATGTTATACTACTTTCATGGAATGTAGTATATGTAGTGAATTTGACAAATAGAATGGGTTGGAAGCAATCCTCCAACGTGGCATCGGTAGCGATGGAAGGCCCATCACGATTAGACCTAGCAATATCTTGGTTGTTCTGCTGGTCTAATGCTGCAAAAAGACTCTGTGTAGATTTGAATTCAGCAGAGAGAAGGGGTTTAATTTTTAGAAGTATAGAATTTTCAAGAAGAGCATCACAACAACAGTAGAATGAATGGATCAATTCACAAAAAGAAAAGAAACAAAAGGCAACCACAGAGCAGAGGAGTTCAAGCAAGCAAACTCTGCCACAAGGACCGAATATCAAACAAATTGATTCTTGATTAGTACATGCGAACACGCACGTGGAACTGACCTGTGCCCTTCCATCATTATCGCTGTTGGTGGAGAGTGGAGCCAGCACAGTACCACCGCCATGCCGGGGCGAAGGGCGCCACGAACTGATTACGCAGTGCCTTGCTCCCGTGCCGGTGCCGGCGCCGGGGCATGCCATGCCGTCGCGCCGCCATTGGAAGAAATCCAGTATGCTGTTCGTCGCAGCTCTGCCGCCGCACCGCTGTAGGGCGATGCCGTTGGTTTCGAGAGGGTCACAGCGCCGAGATTCCGATAGCGCCTCCATGCTGGTTTGGCCCGAGCAATCTTGTAAAACAAATGTTAAATTTGTGTGTGTATGTATCGATCATCTTTAGCTCTGGAACAGGAGGTCATCCTAGGTAATTAAACCCCACCAATTAGGAAGCGCGACAGTCAATCGATGTATCATTTATTGAAAGGAATAAATGCGCTGACTAATAGGAGTAAATAGATATACTCCCTCCGTATTGAAATAGAAGTCGTTTTGTACAAGATTTTAGTCAAACATTGGGAACATAAATCACGAATAACTTTTAGTTCGTTGAGTTTGGAAATGTGAAAACCATATGAATAAGTTTCTCTTGAAAAGTATTTTTATAAAAGTATAAATATATTATATTTTAATAAATATTTTTGGAAAAATAATAAGTCAAAGTTACATTTTGGAGACCGTGTCGTTGTCCAAAACGACTTCTATTTCAATACGGAGGGAGTATATGTCTATGGTATTTTTCTGGCCTTTTTACGGTGGCGCTACTTTTCTGGTGGTGGGCGGCGCTCCGCGGTGCGTTGAATATTATTCAAGACGCAGGGAGTAGAATATACATTCTATATATATATATATATAGTGTTTTGCTATAATGCACCTGGGTGTATTTCCTATAGAAAATGCACCCAGGTCTGACTGCGCGCCTGGGCTGACCCAACATTGCCGAACGGACCCTTCCAGCACATGCACACATAAACTAATAGTCCAACCTAAACACGTGATGCCAGTTCATGTGCATGTGCAGAATCTTTTTTGATTCGAATTGAAAAACACGATATCTTCTAAACCGTAAGGCCAATCTATGAACTGTTTGTTGCATCTTACTCGAAAAAATGTGCTTAACAAAACTAGATCCAACATGAATATATTTCGTGCGTCTTTTAGTGAATTGCAACTCTGTGTGCTTTCCATTTGCAACTCTATACATGTTATATTTGCATGTGGTGTTTATAACCATATCCAGTTGCAACTCAGTTGCGCCCATAGTTGCAACTGGATTTTCAGCTGTATGCAATTCGATTGCAATTGCAACAAATGTTTGACTTTCTGTTTAATAAATGCAACAAATGTTTGACTTTCAGTTGCGTCCAGAGTTGCAACTGGATTTGCAACTGTATGCAATTCGATTGCAATTGCAACAAATATATTTCTATTTAATAGATGCAACAAATTTTTGACTTTTTCACAAAAAACAAATGTTTGACTTTCAGTTGCGACCAGAGTTGCAACTGGATTTGCAGTTATATGTAATTCGATTGCAATTGCAATAAATGTTTGACTTTCACCTATTATCTAAACATTTGTTGCATTTGTCTGTTGTGTTATATTTTTGAATGTTTCTGTCCCTTTGTCACAAAAATAAATATTTGTTGCATTTGTCTAAACATTTGTTGTGTTGTATTTTTGAATGTCTTTGTCTTTGTGTCACGAAACTAAACATTTGTTGCATTTGTATAAATATTTGTTGCATTTGTATAAATATTTGTTGCATTTGTATAAACATTTGTTGCGTACAGAGTTGCAACTCGAGTTGCAATACAATTGCAACTACTAGTTGCAACTAGACTTGCAGCTCAACTCTGTATGTGTTGCAACTACTCGAGTTGCAACACATACAGAGTTGAGCTGCAAGTCTAGTTGCAACTAACAGTTGCAATTGTATATGCTTCCGAGTTGCAATTGTATATGCTTCTGAGTTGCAACTAACAAAAAAATGCACAAAATATATCCATGTTGGATCTTTAGGCACATTTTTTTTGAGTAATATGCAACAAACGGTTTGTAGATTCGACTTACGGTTTAGGAGAAAAAGTGAATTGAAGTTTTGAACACAAAAAATTCCATGCATGCTGCATGCATGCAGGCAGTGGATGGATGGGACCGCGGGACGCGGGAGCGCTAGTTTTTTTCTTTTTGGTAGTATTGCTAGGGTATGTGCATTTTCTATACAAAATGCACCTTGTTGCATTTTAGCCTCGCCCTATACATACATATATATATATATGTATATATATATATTGCGAAAATGTTTGTAGTATATATATTCCAATTGAGAGTTGATGTAGTATGGTTTTCCCCAAAATCCTCATCCAACATCCACAATATCTACCCTTAAGAGAATGGTGATGCTTCTCTGTTAAGGATGATGTGGTCATGCTCGAATCCGATATGCACCTCGCTAATACTTATAGGAAGGAGAGTGATATCATATATGTATATATGGATGATACCAAATTATTTCTTTATTATTATATATGGTATATGTTTGCCTAGTGATATTATACTTATAGAATAATACTTATAGGAATAATACTTATAGAAATTCTAGAAATTGTTGGAATTTGTATTATAGAAATTCTAGAAATTGTTGGAATTTGTATTATAAGAAATAATACTTATAGAAAATTCCTTTTAAATTGTACTTAAAGGAAATTTGTTGTGCAAATGGTATTTTACTTATAGAATAATACTATTTAAGTGTTATTGTAGAATTTTTTGGAATTTATAGGAAATTGTATTATTACTATAAAAATTCATAGTAGTTTTATTTAATAAAGTGTTATTTCATGTATACATTCTAAGGGATATTCCTAAGATGATGATGGAAGACGAAATGAACGAAATGATTATGATGGATGCCATTGCACAAGGCAGTGCACGTGCCACAAATATCCTCGACGCCGAGGAGGCAGGTGGTGACGATGGCAGCCAATACCTAAATATGTCAGGTGATGGCATGGAAGATCTGGCTGAAAATGTTTGGGCGGAGGAGGTATATATGTATATGTATTGTCAATATCGATGATATATATAAGCATGCGATCTTGATACATTTCTTTCTCGTACCTGTAGCTCAGGCTCACAACCTTCTGGGTCGTCATCATCAAAGAGGATGAAACGTGGCCCGACAAAAAAGTTAGAGGGCAGACTTATAATCATGGATGTGGCCAAAGATGGTCGGCCAGTTGCGCCAGAGAAACATGTTACTAAGATGGCAAATCAGTGTGGTATTCTAGTTAGAGACCACGTGCCCATCAGCTTGCAGAGGTGGAAATTCAGCAAGAAGCAACTCACGTGCTGCAATCAGAGAAAGAAATGCTATGGGCAAGATTGAAAGAGCGCTTCACAGTGCCTGAAGGTTCAGAGGAGAGAGTGAAAAATTGGGCCAAAAGAATTTGTACAGAAAATATGGCGAGAAGAACCTGACACCTAACTTCAACTATTACCCACAGCTCAAGGATCATTGGGATTCGTTCATGCAGTACAGGCGGTTGGAGTTAGGTGAAAAGAACTCTCGTCAAGCAAGGATCAATGCCGCGAAGAAACGGTACTTCCACTCTCTTGGACCAACTGGCTACAAGAAGAAAATTAAAATCTGGGGCAAGATGGAAGAAGATTTGCTTGTTAGAGGAATCACGTCAGCGACAATCAATTGGCTAGAGCGATCGAGGCATTGGTATTACGCTCATGGGGGCACTCTAGATCTCAATGATGGGTCACTTATATACAACGATGATACAAAAGAGACGACCGCTGGTATCCTTCTAGCACTTAAAGAGAAAGCCGATGGGAGATTCGTTCCCGACAGAGAAAACAACGAGCTAACAAGGGCTCTGGGGAATCCCGAACATCCCAGATGAGCTAGAGGTGTCAGCGTCGTCCTGTGGAAGGTTGCATTTTCAGCGGACAGTGACACCTACAAAAGTCGTACGCGCACCAAGGCCACACAGGAGAGAAGAGTTGAGAACTTGGAAAGAGTGGTTCAGCAGACAAAGGTCAGCATCGCAGATGAAGTGTCTAACAAATACAGACATTGCTGAGCCAAGGGTAGCCAGTGGCGGGAGGAATACTTCTACCCATCGGAGTTGGTGGTTCAGTTGGTGTTAGCCCGCCCTCCCAATGTCGAAGCAATGTTGCTTCCACGGAGCTCCCACCTGCCAATGCGGGGGATGACAGTGCAAGCTATCCAGTGGACGAAATCACTCTGTGTACGCCATGTGAGCTACATATACCATGTAGGAACTTATCCACTAAGGTGGCTTATGGTATGGCTTATCCGGTGGAGCAAGGGCAGACCATTCATGGGGCGGAAATGCCAAGTGGCTACTGCAAGGAGAGGGTGGAGCAAATATGTGAAGGGTATGATGACTTGGAGCTCGACATCGAAGGTGGCGATGGAGAAAGAACGTTAGCAGATGCTGCCCACGGCGGTATCATTCTATGAAAGAAGTGTTACATCAAATTTGCCAGTCAAGGGCCAGCATGTACTCCACCCAGGGATCCCCCGTAGCCACCGTCACCTTCAAGAAGGGACGAGGATGAGCAAGAGCTGCCACCTCCAAGTAGGATGCTGTCAGCTCACACATGTCTCCTGCTCCACTAGCATGGCATGCCCCAAAGCACCAAGCTGCGCCCCCACGGCGGACTACTCGCCATAAAAAGCTACATCAAATGGTCGAAAAAGAGCCTACTGAAGAAGAAAGGATGGCTACTATAAAGAAGAAGTTACCTTACGACCAAACTGACGAGAAAACTGCTTTGGTGGTCAGAGCCCAGGTCAAAGAACATTTAAAACCAGATGTGCCAGAGAAGCCGGTAAAAATAGATCCAAAAGCGAAGAACTTTTTCAAATCAATGAGCGCGGCGAATCAAAAGAGATTCTTAGTATCTGACTACGACCGCCAGCTTGCATAGTCTTATCAGAAACAAGTCAGCGAACGCTCTGGTAACAAGACGGCCACTGGTCAGCAGAAACAAGCCAGCAGTGGAGCCTCGGGCAAGAAGGCGGCCACTCCTAAGAAGAAACAAGTCGGTCAGAGCTCAGCTAGGAGGATGGGCGCAGCTGCCCAGACACAAGTGCAACAAGATGTTGACGACGAAGCACTTGCTCGGATGGTCGTGGATACGGGCCTCTCACTGTCAGAACTTTTAGAGGGCGAAATTCCTAAGGCAACAGTGACACATTGGGAATTTCGGTGCGGAGAACCAATGGTGCCCCCATTTTGTATGAAGCTACTTATCACTCAAGTGTACCGATTCCATACGTGGTACATGAAGGTGTCCAAACAGGGTAGAGAGATGCTCAATGTTTTGATACAAGACTGTGATTACTTTCGTGGGCTGGATCTCTTAATTTTGGATTTCAAGGATGTGTATATGTTGTACCATCAAGATGCCATAGATCTCTCTTTGAAGAGCTGCTGGGTTGTGTAAGTTTTTTTCGCTGATCTATTCTCGCAATACTTTTCACCTTAATTATAATTTGCAACAGTAACAATCTATTTTTGTCATGTAGGATGGAGATCCATACATGCCACGAGAAATCGTACGATGATGTCAGATTCATGGATCCATTGATGGTAAATGCTGTACTTGTATCTCGTAAGCCACTACAGACGGTGGACAACTATAACACCCCGCGCCACAATCCTGGAATGCCACTAACTACACATCCTACAGCTGAATTTAAAAGAAAAATTCAGCAGCAACTCCTTTGAAAACTTATACAACACGGAAGCCATAGACAAGATAAATAGAACAATAAACAAGGATTCAAATTAAACAAACAAGATCATACTAAAAACCAACTAGAAAGAAATATTTGAGCTAAAAACAACTCCAACGAATAATAACAATTTGCAAAAGACTTTGAACAATAAACAATCTTTTGTTACAGCACATATATAACAAGTGGAATCATGTTGAGTGCAAAGTACTACTACTTCCCAGCCCCTCAGGAAAAAACTTCAAGAACCTGGAAAAAGTAAAGCAAGGGTGAGATTGAAAATCTCAGCAAGCAATTTAATTTGACAAGTTATTTAGATCACAAGTAAGTTAAACATAATCAAAATTAAAGTTGCTTCTCACATGAAAATAATCCAACCTTCGAGTCAACAATAACATATAATGTTGTGATATCTTCCACGAATGCAAATGAATGCAAATGACATGACTTCTTTTACATCGCACTCATGAATGCAAATGAATGCAAATGACATGACTTCTTTTACATCGCACCCCTCCTCAGGCAACGCACGATGTGTACCAGTACTATCGCAACCATAGGGTCGCGATCTGCTTCAAATGCATATAAATGCAAATGCACATGACATGATACATTGTGATAAATATTATCAGCTCTTTACTTCAACATTATTCTCATGAGAGAAAACTAGCATAGGACAATTATTTAGCATGCTGAAACATAAATACAACCACCATGTTCAGATCAGTCATAGTTCTGAATTTAATGTTATGGTGAAGAAAAAACATGTTAAAACAATAGCAAAACACCGCTACAATTACTTGCCTCCAAAACAGAGCGACGACCGCTCTATGTGCGATCCGAAGCACTACCACCTTTTTTGAAAGCATAAGATCAAAACACATACCCAAAAAGATGCATACAAGCAGTAAGTTAAACGCTCCTACGCCCGGATACCCTCAAAGCCGCAAAGATAAACAAACTACACATCTTACAAACACCAAACAGGTGCAGCAGGGCTTCTCTTTTTTGTATCTTTTAATTTACAGAGGCAACCATATCAAAAGAATATATTTTTGAAAACTATAGAGGTAGAAGTACAACTTTATATGAAACATATAATTAATTTTGGGTCATTAAGGCAATCTAAACCCTCTCCGAACAGGACTGACTTGTTCTGTCCACCAAGCAGGACAGACCAATTTAGAAATATCATATCTGAAGTTGCACTTGATGGAAAAATGTGTACCATACATGGTTGGAAAACTTGTGAAACACTCAACAGAACTAGTATGATTTTGGGAACCATTGTCTGCTGAAAGGGTGCCTAAAACCTCGAAATACAGATTGATGTCAGAGAATGCTGCCTTTTCCAGCAGTCAACTTGCAGCCATGATATCTCAAAAACTACTGGGCTAAAAAGGGTCATCAAACTCTCCAATGAACAAGAAAGGAATTGTTGACAACTTTTCCAAATATTGACCGTAGCAATTCGGCAACTAAGATTGTACAAAACTGACTTGATCTAAAACTGTTCTGAAAATTGACAGAAACCGATAGCCATAAAGACCACACCAAACATCCTAAATCAGCAGGCCTAAAATTGCAATTCTTGACCTCGAAGGACACTTACAAAGTCCTCTCAATCAATAGGGTTTTCCCCTAATTTATAGGACCTAAAAATCGAGATATCTCTGACTCAACCAACTGCACACTCTGAAAATTACTGGGCATCCAGAAATTAATTGATTAAGCATCCTCCTTTGGAACCTTGCCTCTAATAGACATCAACCATCATTGCTACGACCAAGAACATCCAATAAACATGTTCTACAGCAGAATATGGACTCACCTAGGGTTTTGCCTTGACCAAAACCAAGACAACAGTGAGCACGAGATCTAGCGTTCTTTCATGATCCTCTCCTCCCCCTTGATCTGTTTTTGTTGATTCTCCGACAGCCCTAACCTTCCTCCTCCTTGCCCCATGGCAGCAGGAAGAACCAAATCAGATGGGGAACCTCATGGCCAAATAGAAGAGGGGAATAGACTCACCTATAGGAGTCTTCATCGAACTCTCCTCTCCCCTGCCAATCTCTCTCTCCCTCTCTTGATCTCTATGCGGCCATGGCAAGGGAGGCAACGAAGGAGGCTGCAGGAACAGCGCTAGATCTTGGGAAAAAGAAACAGTATGGCTGAGGGGTACGTGAATAGGAAACGGACACCATCAAGGGTCGGTTACTGTTTCACGCTGTACGGTAGCATTTCATTACTTTGATTAAAAAAATCATAACTTTGTGACCCATATCCCAAACAATGCATATGAGTAGTCCAATGGATTGTATTCGACGAGAGCTACACGTCTGCGTTGTCCATTTGCCAATCCAAGCAATGTATAAAAAGTCAACTTTTGCCCTCTCTTAAAATACCCGGTCAACCATCCAATATTTTACGTATTCCAACTTGCAAAGCATAATTTTACACTTAACATTTTTTGGGTGTTACAACAACATATACTTGTACCAGGAGAGACAAAGAAGCAAGAATTACATTCTTCTGCCTTATAATTTTTCAAGTGAGTACTTCTCTATATATATGTATAACTTTAAGAATTTGTTCTCAATACTTGTGCATGTATTTGTATATATTTATAGCTTCCACTGGATTATCCTTGTGTTTCTCATACACACCGGTCGCGTTTTTGCCTTGGACTCAATGCGGAAAAAAGTGGAATACCAACCAGTTTTAGACCTGATCGACATGGCATGGACGCGTTTCCGTGCACATGTTCGAGGAAATTTCAAAGAAAAATTGGATGTGAAGATGGACTTTCCGGTTTGTGGTTGGAGCAAGGTAACAAATAGCGTTGGTAGCGGCCGCTATAGCGGCCGCAATAGCGGTAGCGGCCAGTTACCGCTACCGCTATGAGGTAGCGGCCCCAAGATAGCGGGTTGGAACTTAACGCCCGCTATTTGGGTTAGCGTCCGCTATTGCAGGCCGCAATTGTAGTTATCAGTCCGCTATTGCAGTAATGGCATACATTTGATGATATTTTATAGACTAATTTATAAATTGACAGCTATATTTTGCTTGATGCATGCAGTATTTAAAAGCAATTAGATGGCTATTTTAACTATTAAGTCATATGTGTATTGATATGTTAGTATTTTATCTTTTAGTAGATTTTTAATGTGTTAGAAGTGATGTTTCATGACATATACGCTCAAATTTATGAGTCATATTTAAATTCCGCTATTGGAACTTAGCGTCCGCAATAGCGCCCGCTATCTGCTATCCGCTACCCTGTCACCAATCCGCTACCAACCCGCTATTCGCTATTTGTTAGCTTGGGTTGGAGTACCCGTATATCTCGTCATATCATACTAATATATAGTTGTCACGGCTAAATTTATTTTTCCCCACTTTCAGAGTGCCAGACAGGAAGAAGGGACGAATCTATGCGGATACTACGTCTGTCAGTGGATGCATACCTTTATTTCTCCAAAAAAACCGACTAATGAAGAACTCATGGTACGAAATCAAACAATTCATACTTACATATGACTTATTCTTTAATGTGTATGATCTAGTGTTATCTCATGGATAATTGGATTAAAATGTTCTCATTTGTGATTAATGCAGAGGATGTTTTACCATGAAGAGCTCCCAATGAGAGAAAAAGCAAAAGCTATTGCGGACCAACTATTTGGATTCATTATGGACCAAGTTATAAATCCAAATGGAGAGTACCACCATGACAGACATGATCTTGCTCAATATTGCTCCCTTTCCGCCCCTTCTTCCAATTCTCTGTTCGTCAATTGTAAACAACTTGTGCATATATAACTTCTGTAATATATATATATATATATAATTTCAATTGCGTGAAAGATTGTGTAAGACTTACACATGTACTTAATATGACTTGTACGTACACACATAGATGAATTGCATCTAATAAAACAAAAACATCAAACATTTAAAAAAGAAAAATACACCCTTTGGTACCGGTGGTAACACCAACCGGTACCAAATGGCCTCCCTCGTAGCATACGTGGGAGGGCCCTCTGGTACCGGTTGGTGTTCCCAACCGGTACCAATGTCTATCATAGGTACCGGTTCTGCACCCGGTACTAAAGATCGAGGCCTTTAGTCTCGGTTGCGTGGTACGGTTGCAGAACCGGTACCTATGAGCCTCTGGACCCGCCAGAGCAACTGCTCCTTTGCGCCCATGAGGTTGCGCTCCACCATCGCTGGAGCTTCTGCTTGGTCATGGCGGACGTCCCCCAATATGGCTCTAGACACGGAACTTGTTCCTCCCCGGCCACGGCGCCACTTGCCGAAGACTCCACCCCCATATCCCTCACCGGAGATTGAGCCACCTCATCCCGCACAGGTGTCCCTGTCACCATCGGTGTCCCCGCCATTCCCGCGATGGATTGGAGCTTGGTTGATCACCGAAAAAGCACCCGCGTCTTCACTCGCATCCATACCGAGACGGTGGCGTCTTCCCTCGGCCCGATGAGAAGCGGAGGTGCGGTGGATGACTTGCGGCGTCGCTCAAGTTGTTGCGGTGGCGGCGCGAGTGACGGCGGTGGTCTAACGGATTAGATCAGGAAATGAGTGCGGGTGAAAACCTAGCGCGATGATTCAGAGTTTTTAAATTTACCCCGGAGATTGTTGTCCTAATGGCGCTGTGAATGTCGAACGAAATCCGCGGCACGCCTGTTAAATTCGGCCCGACGGCTCTCTCGGCCAAGCCCCCATGAAAGGGGACTCGACACTATGACTCCGGTCGGCGGGTCTCCGTGACTCGGCCAAGCCCCCATGCTCGGGGACTCGACCCTACGACTCCGGTGGGTGGGTCTCCGTGACTCGGCCAAGCCCCCATGCTCGGGGACTCGGTGCTTCCACTTCGGTCAACGGGTCTCCGTGACTGGGCCAAGACCCCACGCTCGTGGACTCGGCGCTTCGACTCCGGTTGGCGGGTCTCCTTGAATCAGCCAAGCCCCCATGCTCGGGGACTCGGCGCTATGACTCCGGTTGGTGGCTCTCCGTGACTCTGCTAGCACCCACGCTTGGCGACTCGACGCTTCGACTCCAATCGGTAGATGATGTGAACTAGGGTTCCCGATCTTCCAAAAGGTTCTGATAACTCTCGATTTGGTGGAGTCACAACACAAATCGATCCAGCTTCTGAACAACATGTTCCGAACCCCGCAATCACAGCACCACGTCTCCTCAGGTTATCGACCAGCGATGCACGGTCGACCTCACCAAGAAGGCTAATCCTTGCCTACGAATCGAAGAACACAAGCAAGAACAAAAAAGAATGTAACCAAATTGCAAATGCATGATTAAACTCAAGAAGTTGGGGTCTCACAGACTGATGAACGGCAAAACTGTTCATGACAGAATAATCTAAGCAAAACCCAAACCCTAATGTGGCGGTGGCTACTGAATATATTAGGCTTAGGTCATACATGACCCTCCCCCCACCGGACTCGCCCATATGGGCTCCAACACGATACACGGGCCAACGGCCTAAAAGACGGTGGTGCAGCACCCTGACAGATTCTAGACATCCACTTGTTTTGACGATTCGCATTGACTAAGATGGAATTTTGATGTGGGACAGTCCCATTTGAAGCTCTATGAAATTATCTTTCCATCCATATAAAGAACGTCCAAAACGGACTCCGTATGCGACCTTGGCGTCGATTTTAGTGCGGGCTGCTCCTGGACTCCGAGGTGGACTCGAACTTGAGTTACTTTGGGCCTCCACCTTGGGGACTCGAACCGAATTAGTTTTAGGCCTTCTTCTTGGCTTGGACATCCATGTTGGACTCCTCTGAAACAAATAATTGTGGTCATATCCATGGTTGCCATGTCCTCATCATCCTCCCCTTCTTGAGGAAAAGCTGTCCTCGGCGTCGATTGTTCTCGAAACCGATCCTGTACAACACAAAAGAGAATGGGGTTGCGAAAACAAAGGGAACCAAAATTATTCTAAGGAGGGATGTTACCATATTTCCAATTGTGTACTATGTCATTTCACATAAAAATGTCAGCAAGCATGTATGCTCCATTATCGAAATACACACGGTGTTTGTCAAAACTATCCTGCAAAAGATTGGTACTAACAAAAGACAAATCAGGAGCAGATGGTCGCGTATCACAAAATTTGGCATTAGCGAGCATAGGTAGCAACCAACAATGCTCCCCTTCTTTGGAGACAAAACTACTAGTGGAATATGTGAAAATATTTTTATTATGGCTGTCCTCTAATTAATCACAATCTTGCACAACAAAAGGAGAATTCATATTGCTACAAATGTAGACTCTATGTATCATATATTGTCCTTTGTTATCGTATTTGCCAACAACATGATATGTATGTTTACCAAACCAAGGCAAATCAGCATATCAAAAAAGTATCGCTTTCAAACAAACCAGATTACACAAAACATCAAATTCAATGTAACCCAAAGTGTGTAAAGGAGACAACAGTTTTAGCTCATCATTAGAACTAGCAATATGCCTAACATGTTTAGGTTTAGCACAGATGTGTAGTTGCAAAACATGTAAAACTGAAGTATTATCACACAATTCATCTTTATCACATGAAACATCAAGAAAATCATCACGTGACAGAGATAAATCCAGAGACGGTTCCACTAACAATTGCCCTATGATAGCATGGTTTGTGGAAAAATTCAGCACATTAATACAATTCTCACCTTCCATGAGTGTAGCACCATGTGCACGAACTGTGTTTGTAGCAGCAATAGGTGCAATGTCAAGTGATGGATCTGAATGTGCACATGAGGTTGTGAGCTTCTCAGTTGCATCCATGTCATCCTCTTGCTTGTGTACATCATCCTGCAAAAGATTAGTCATAGCAAGAGAAATAACATCGGACTCTTCCACTAAATGATGCACCTCATCATATGAATCCAAAATAGGAGGTGGGTTAACAAAGGTTTCTCTCATAAGAAGTTTCATATCAATCCAAGTTTGAGCTTTATCTGAAGGATCTAAAGACTCCCACCAATTTAAAGCAGTACCTCGCAAGACACTGACTGCATTCTGAACCTTTCTCCGTGCACACAAAGAGCAAGTAGCAAATATGTTATCTATTGCTATTTTTCACTCAATGTACTCATCAGCACCTACACAATCATAAGTCGGTAGATATGAATGACTTGTCATTGTAGACACAAAAACAGGAGCAAACAGTGAAGGTTATCCCTAATAATCGACTACTTAGGGACAGTGGTGCCTCTCAATCAACACAGCAAAAGGAAACACCTTACCAAGCTCTTACAAGGTTTTTACCAGCAAGGCAAAGTGTCGAGGTTGTACTCGGCAAATATTTGTCCGGCAGGCACCCCGCTTCGTGCGAAGATTGATCACGGTGATGAACAGAAAGACACAGGATTTTTATACTGGTTCGGGCCCTCGAGATCGAGTAATAACCCTACGTCCAGTTGCTGCTTGTATTATTTCGTCGAGTACAGATTACAATGCGTAACAAGTACCCTCGGGTGGACTTGTGGATCAATGAACAACTATTGAGATACCCTCTACGGACAGGACCCCCGCTATTTATATCCAGGGAGACGTGCCTTACAAGACAAAACAGACCTAAACCTAGTAGGACTCTAACTATCTTCGGGCTTCCCTTCTGCGATTTGGTTGTCGTGTCTTGTTTGGAGTCTTGTTCGGTTCGGAGTCGGTAGTCGGTAATCCTCGTGATCGGGCACCCTGGTATTATGGCCTCAATAGTAGCCCCCGAGCTTATCTTGTTCAGAAAAGGTTGATCGTTCAATAGCCTTCGGGTCTTTTTGCTCTTCGGGTGATTTCTGGATATGTGAATACCTCGTCAATCACGAGAGCCAGAAAAGTTCCCGAACTCTTGAATGTGGAAACCTGCATCTGAATGATAAGGTCAAAGAAAAATATCAGCCATAATAATAAAAAAGAACTGTTCCGTCTTGGAAAGTGAAACGCCCCAGGAGTGATGTAACCGCTGCCCAGTGCATTTAAAACCCACTCCGCACGTCTCCCGGAACTTTAGCAGTGCATGCGGTACGGCTCTGCCCCGGCTCCTCGAATCCCACGCGAAGCGTTGCATCTCTGGGTCTTTAAATATCAGATCTCTTGGATTGATCCGTACTTGAACTTTCCATTCTAAACCTTCTCCCTCCCCTCACCATGGGAAAGAAAAAGCTCAGCCGCAAGTTCAAGCTTCCTCGCCTCCTCTTCAAAGACTCCCCTCGCAGCTCCGGCGAGCAACCGCCCGACAAGCCGGAGGACCCGCCGGCGACGACATCACCCGTCGTTCCTCCTCAGGCTCCGCTCCTGGCTCTCCCCTGGCATGGGGATGAAGGAGTCGAGGTTGAACCACCAAAGGAGGAGGCTCCGGTGGTCGCGCCGCCATCTCCCGAGGCTGCTCCGACGACGAGCATTGCCGCCGGGAAACGCCCTGCGTCTTCTTCTCCAGCCCCGGCGTCCCCTATCTCCCTCTCCTCCGACGATGAGCCAAAGCAAGGAGGGAGCGGGATCCGGCTGAAGCCAGAGGCGGCGGACGCAGGCGCATCTTCGTCTTCTGCTCCGGTGGACACCAGCGGCGACGAGGAATTCGCCCGGCGCCTCTTCGTCTCCCTGAACCGCGACCTGATCGGGATTCCCGGGGACGGAGCGCTCGTGGATCTCGTCAGCGACTCTGAAGAAGAGAACGTGGTAGATGATGATCCACCGGAGACTACGCCATCACCCTGATCAGCAGTTGATATTCATCAACCCAAGATCAGGGTGCTTTAATATTTTGATTTCAGGATAGTTATCAATCCATTGTGTAATGTTCCCTCTTTTGGATTCAATGAAGAAATTTCACTTGATGGATGTAACTTGAATTTCTTATGCTCTGAAATTTTATCTAAGTCAATCTGTTTAGGAAATTATTCATCCAGAAACAAATCATCCCGAATAAATATTTTCTCCCGAACAGACTGACGATCTTTAGTGTGTTCGGGAAATTTGACCCGAATCAGACGTGATCGGGAGATTTTCCTCGCTTCACACCAAGTGTTCGGTCATTTAGAACTGACAGCTTCCCTTGTAAGCCAACAATCCTAAATGCATTGAATCTGACCTGCACATTTTTCGAAACGACGCATGCCGCAGAAAAAGGAAAGAATCTTTTTGACCCAACAGTCACTGCGGATTGCGCGGCTCAAGGGCAGGTTTTTCGGGGTTCGCGCTCCCCTGCAGAACCATAAAGCCCCCAAGCGCAGCCGCTTGAGACCTATTTGGGACTTCGCCTTCCTTATTCGCATCCACAAACATTCGCCATTCTCAACCTTTGTCCACTTACTCCCCCAACCCTGCTAGCTCCCAATCGCCATGGCATCCACGCACCAGTCATCTTCCGGCACTGAGTCCACAGAAAACCAGAGCCGTGCCGCGGCCGGACGCGAACTCCGCAGTGGGAACACGATCCCCACCGCAGATGAGTATTGGTCTAAATCAACCACGACGGAGAAGCACTTGCAGAAGCTGGAGGATCTTGGATTACTCCCAAGCACCGAACTTTTCCCTCGCCGTCATGCCAAAGGTCAGATGTATCCGACCCCTGACACTCTTGAGATGGTGGTGTTCTCGGAGTTCTTCCATTGTGGATTCGGGGTTTTTCCGTCTGAGTTTTTCCACAGCGTCTGTGAGCATTACCAAATAGAGCTTGTGCACCTTAAGCCCGGCGCTTTGATAATGCTTAGCGTCTTTGCCTTTTTGTGCGAAGCCTGGTTAGGAATTAAGCCCTCACTGCTGCTGTGGAGGTATTTTTATAGCCCTTCATACTATAAGAATCAAATGATGCTCGGGTCCATCGGTTTCTCCTTGAGAAATCGGGAGATTTACATCCCCTTTCCAGTCAAAGATAGCTGGAAAGGATATGAACGTCACTGGTTTTACATCACCCTTCCCCAAGCCTCACGGGCAAAAGGGAAGTACTTGATGCCAAATCTCAAGGACGAGGTCAAGGCCGTGCCAAGACTCACCCCGGACATGAAAAAGCACATTGACCGGATCTTGGAGCTCCGCAACGCTGGTTTGACGGCAGTTCATGTAGCGGAAATCTTCATTAGATGGAGATTCATTCCGCTTATGACTCGCGACCGCTATGCCTGGACATTCACGGGCGTTAACAACCCGAACAGGATGAAACCTGATGGTGAGCATTTTCTTTTCTGTTCAGTTGTTTTTCCGAGTTAGTCCGGTCATTTGAATTCATGACTCTTAACTAGCAGTTGTCCCAGAGTCAGAAGTGTCTGAACGCCTGAACAAGATGTTCGGGGCTGGTCTCCCGGATTGGGAAGACGTCCCAGAACCTTATAGCGCTGACAACCCTCCTCCAAAGGTAAACTGTCACTCAGAAAAGATGTTCTTTCTTGTATAATAATGATATGACACCTCTCTTTTCTCCCGACCAGGCTCCAGCTATTGTTGATGCCCCTCCCCAGAGCGGTGCCATCGATATTGAAGAGGAAGGGGAGCAGCCCGTTGATCAAGGCACCAGGACCCCGATCAACGAACCACCCGCACCATCACCTGGTTTGGAGAAAGAGATCCCGAGCAGCCCTCCGGCGAGTATCCCCCGAACTCGGAAACGCTCTCACAGCGTGGAGAGGATAGTTCCGGATTCGGAAGTCTCTGGATCGCCTGGGCCAATCAATCTGCAGCCCAGTCGTGATCAGCCTCACCCTGTTGCCCAGGTACCAAGCATGATCGTATTCGGGCGTTTATTCGCAGCTTTTGATCGCATAACCAAAGCTAAGCGTGATCGGGAGATTTCTCGACAGGAAATTCGTCCGACCAGACCATCATCAAAGCTTGTTCCTGGTGCCAAGAGATTCAAAGTCAACATCCCGACGGCCAAGTAAGAGCTTTGACAATCTTTGATTATGTATGAACATTTTTCTCAAATGTTGTTTTCATTGTACTTTGATTGTTCGGGAATTCAGGCGTCCCGATCCCACAGCTTCTCCTCCTGTCAAGCCATCTGCTAAGGAGAAAACTCCCGAGCCGGACTCAATAGCACCACCCGACGGCTCAGAGAAAACTGCGGAGATTGTAGGACCCGTCCCGACGCCCCTGGGCCCGATCTTTAGCGCGCTCTCGACAGCTGAAGAGCAATGGCGTTTGCTGGACGCTCGTGCCTTAGCTGCTGAAGCGTCTGTGATCAGACTGGGAGCCCAGGTGACTGTTCTCCAGTCCGAGAAAGAAGGTACATAATTTAAAGCTTACGCTTCGCTTATTGAGTCTTTATCTTTGAACTTTTTGTTCATACGCTGCCTTTGATCCTGTAGCTGACTCCAAGAGCATTGAGTTGCTCGAGAAGAAGAACTCGGACCTGGAAGGGAAGCTGGCTGATCTGAGCGCCCGCCTCGAAGCATCAGAAAAGCATAGTTCGTCCTTGGAATCCAGGTTGATGGAAGGTGCCTGCATTGCTGCAACTCATGCCATCGGGGCTTTGAAGAGCCATATCCCTAATCTGGACGTTTCTCTGCTCTCAGAGGGCTTCAAGTGTTCGGCGTCAGATGCCGAGGTAATGTTTGAGAGTCTTACCCCAGTGGTTGAACCTTTTGTCAAAAAACTTGGTCTCCATCTGAGTGATTCGGAGGAATCACCCTGAACACTGTACAGAATTCCTGTAATAGGGCAAATCTTTAACAGTTTAGAATACGGTTATATTTTGCTAAACATATGCTTGCATGTTTTTGCGTAAATCTTTAGAGCTGATCGGTATTTTCATGGATCTTTTTAACTGATAGCTTTGTCATAGCCAATAAGTCCCGTTACCATAAGCTATTCTGGAATTGTTTAGTTGCTGAGACACGGGCGGCCTGCTGAACTGTGTAATTCCTTGTAGTCATGGTGTTCGGTAATTTTAGCGTTTGCCTAGCTTTCTTGAATTAAAAAGCCCGTTTCTTGCATGGTAGTAGTACCGTAGTAGCCCCCGGGCTCTTTTACAGTCATGCTGGCATGCTGAAAAAGAGTCTAGAAGTACGAACTGCAAGAAACTTCCCGATCAAATGGGGAGCCCCCGAGCGTAGAGCTCGGGACGCATAGAATCGGTCTGAAAAGAAAATTTTCAGCATGGTAGTCCCCGGCTCTTTGTTAGTGTATGAAGTATGATAACAAAGAGTAGAAACAAAATAGAAAATAGAAAACCCAGCCCCCGAGCATAAAAGCGAGGGTGAGTAGAGTATATAGAACTTATCTTTTTTTGTTGTTGGCGCTGTAGGCGACGCAGATGATGGTTTGCACCTGCCAAACCAGATGGCCGGTCTAGAACTGTGCACGATCTTCGTTGTTTAAGCGTAAAACCTGCGTAGTTGATCCATGTTCCACGTGTTTGGCAGTACGTCCCCATCTATCTCTGCGATCCTGTAAGCTCCTGGTCGGGCGATATCTACTACGATGTATGGTCCTTGCCATGGAGAGGACAATTTATTTTTGTCCTTGGTGCGTTGATCCAATTTGAGCACCATGTCTCCAATGCATAGGCTTCGTTGTCGAACATTAGCATCGTAGTACTGTCGCAATTTTTGCTGATATTGGGCCACTCTAAAAGCAGCCGCGTCACGAGCCTCCTCCAGGAGGATTAGCTCATCAGTGCGTCTGTCAGGCTCTTCAGTTTCTGAAAACATTGCCACACGGGGGGCTTGTAGTCGGATGTCGGATGGTAGAATCGCCTCTGCTCCATACACCAAGAAGAAAGGTGTTTCGCCTGTTGCCCGATTCATAGTGGTCCTCATTGACCAGAGTACTGTCGGGACTTCATGAATCCAGCGCTTGTCGTAAGCTTGCAATCTGTTAAAAATCCTCTTCTTGATACCCTGGAGCACGATGCCATTGGCACGTTCCACTTGCCCATTTGTCTTTGGGTGGTTTACCGATGACCGATCATGCTTAATCCCGTGGTCGTAGCAAAAATCGTAAAACTTTTTACTTTTGAACTGTGTTCCATTATCGGAGATTATCCTGTTCGGGACACTGAATCGTACGACAATACTCCGTAGTAATTTAACAGCCGCCTCTTTTGTGATTTTCTGAACGGGCTCGGCTTCGACCCATTTTGTAAATGTGTCAATGCCAACGAACAGAAATCTGTATCCCCCGACAGCCCTTGGGAAGGGCCTGAGGATGTCTATACCCCAAGTGGCAAAGGGCCATGACAAGGGTATAGTGTTTAAGGCTTGCGCAGGTTTAGTTTGTTTTCGTGCGAAGAATTGACATGCTTCACACTTTTTCACTAAATCGCTTGCGTCTTGAAGAGCTGTAGGCCAGTAGAAGCTCTGTCGGAATGCTTTCCCTGTTAGATATCGGGGAGAAGCATGTGATCCACAGATTCCTCCGTGAATGTCGTGGAGCAAACTAATGCCCTCGGTCCGTGTGATGCATTTGAGGAGCATTCCATTGCGGGTTAGTTTGTATAATCGCCCGTCAACCAATTGATAGTTCTTGGCTTTACGATGGATTTTCTCCAATGTAGCATCATCGTCCGGAATAGCTTGGTTTGTGAGGTACGCCCGGATTGGATCCATCCAGTTCTCCTCGTTTCCAACTAGAGCGGCGGCTCGGGCCGTACCGACCAATATAGACTCCTTGACGGATTCGTTGGTTGTAGAAACTGATCCCTTGGCGGGTTCAGTTTTTAGGTTCGGTACTGAAACCGACACAGATGGTTTAGTAAGAACTTCAAGTAAAACGTTACCTGGGAGCCTTGTGCGTTCTGCAGCTGCCTTTGCCAGCTTGTCTGCGTCGCCATTGAATTCCCTTTTTACGTGCTGTACTTCAAGCCCATCAAATTTGCTCTCCATCCGCCTATATGCCTCCAAGTACTTAGCCATGACCTCGCTCCGCGCGCTGTACTCTTTCATGACCTGCTTTGCAGCTAACTCGGAATCCCCTTTCACGAGCAGCCTTCTGACACCAAGAGATGCAGCTATGCGGAGACCTGTCAACAGTCCTTCGTACTCGGCAACATTGTTAGTAGGAGTTGGATCAACAAAATTGATTTGTAAAGCATACCTGATGATGTCATTATGCGGTGAAATCAGGACCACCCCAGCCCCCGCACCTGCTTTGCAAAATGCTCCGTCATAGAACATTGTCCAGTGTTCGGGATTTTGGGCAGCCTCTTCAGGTTCGGGGTTAGTCCACTCTGCGATGAAATCTGCCAGAGCCTGCGATTTGATGGCAGTTCTGGGTATGAATTCAACGTCGTAAGCCCCCAGCTCCACAGACCATTGCGCGACCCTTCCCACAGCATCTCGATTATGTAAAATGTTGCCTAGGGGGAAAGTTGACACAACCTTGATCTTGTGGCTCAGAAAATAATGCTTGAGCTTCCTGGAAGTCATTAGCACAGCATACAGTAATTTCTGAATCTGAGGGTACCTTGTTTTGGCATCATGCAGTACCTCGCTTACAAAATAAACGGGGTGTTGTATTGTAGACTTTTCTGTTGGTCTTTCAACCACCAAAACAGTGCTAACAACAGTTGGTGTCGCTGCTACGTATAACAGCATCTCTTCTTGTGGCTTTGGCGGGACCAGTACGGGCATTTTCCGCAGGTACTGTTTAAATGCCTGGAACGCCTCTTCTGCTTCTGCCGACCACTCAAAACGATCAGTTTTACGCAACAATTTGTAAAATGGCATACCTCGTTCGCCTGACTTGGACACGAATCGACTTAGGGAAGCCATCATTCCTGCCAACTTCGGGACCTCGTGGCGGCTGCGTGGGGACTTCATGTCGTCGAGTGCCTTGATCTTATGCAGATTTGCCTCTATACCTCGTTGGGAAACAAGGTAACCGAGGAGCTTACCCGATGATACACCAAAGGTGCATTTGGCGGGGTTGAGCATCATCCCGTTTTTACGCAAGTTGTTGAATGTTTCGGTTAAATCAGCGATTAAATCACCCTTTAACTTACTTTTCACGACAATGTCATCTATGTATGCTTCCACATTACGGCCGATTTGGCCTTCAAGAACAATGTGAACACATTTTTGATAAGTGCAACCTGCAGTTTTTCAGACCAAAAGGCATCTTTATATAGCAATAAACACCGAAGGGAGTTACAAATGCAGTTTCTCCTCATCGTCAATGCACATGCTGATTTGGTGATACCCCGAGTAGGCATCTAGAAAACAAAGCAATTCGCATCCAGAGGTAGAATCTACAATTTGATCTATCCTAGGTAATGGGTACTCATCCTTCGGGCAAGCTTTATTCAGATCTGTGTAGTCCACGCACATCCTCCACGTTCCGTTGGGCTTCTTGACCATGACTGGATTCGCCAGCCATTCCGGGAAAGGGACCTCTCGAACGAAGCCGGCTTTGAGCAGTCGGTTGATTTCTTCGTTAATGGCGTCTCGCTTCTCCGGGATATATCTTCTTTGCTTTTGCTTGACTGGTCGGGTGCCAGTTCGTATGCCAAGCTTGTGCTCGATTACCTCCCTGGGGATCCCGGGCATGTCAGATGGTTCCCAAGCGAACACATCCGCGTTTGCCCGGAGGAAAGCAATGAGCTCGAGTTCCTATTTGTCACCCAAGCCAAGACCTATCTGGGTGGTCTTGGTCGGGTCTGTCTCGTCAAGGGTTACTGCCTTCGTGCCTGGCTCGGTGCGCCTGGCCGGCGGCTCAACTGGTGTGGCGTTGGCCGTCGAGTCACCAGCTGCTTGCGGCGGCGTCCCCCTGAGTGGGGTCTAGTCCACCACAGCCTGCCGCTCGGCAGCACGGTCGTCAGCTTCCTGTCCCCCGACGAGCTGTTGCTCCCCGATGGGCTCCTGTTCGGGAACTTCTTTCCCTTTGGCCCTTGACCGGTTCTCAGCTGCTCGGGAGGTTTCAGCCAATGCA
>CM014278.1:24096874-24121579 GCA_004135705.1 Alloteropsis semialata | reverse complement strand
ACTCAGCATGAAGCTATAATACCTCTCAAAGAGTCCAAGCTTAAGAATAACATCTGCCAAGTTAGAGTTGGCCTTCCCTACGAGCTGGAAAAGTTTCTTCCTCTCCATAGTGAAGGTGCCAGTTTTTTCCATTCCACGATTGATATCTGTGAACTCAGCTACCATTCCATCTACCTACCAACGAAGATAATTGATAGGTTTCTCAAAGTATCATAACAGCAACTCTGCCAATAAATTATACGTACTTGACGGATATAGTAGTCAAGAGCAATGCTCTGACCCAGGACACTTCCGATTGTACGGATTCCATCAATACTCAGATCCCTAAGCACGATATAGTCAAGACCACCCTGCATCCACGTCTCCAAGGTAGGCTTCTCAACAACAGCATAATCTGCAGTTGGAAGTTTGTTAAGGTTGTGCCCATAGAAATGCTAACATTTAGATTACACAACAGCACCCACAATGATAAATGCATAGAAGAAACCATACAAATCAGGCAGATAGGTCAAGTTGCTAGGAGAATAATTCCTGAAGCAAATGTCATGGGCTCTTTGGAAAGTAACGCAATGGGATGGCAAATCTCAATATAAGTCAAGACAGTTATCGTCACTGCGACTCGGCCAGCCCCCACACTCGGGGACTTGACGCTACGACTCCGGTCGGTAGGTCTCCGCAACTCGGCCAGCCCCCACGCTCGGGGACTCCGCCGTACGACTCCGGTCGGGGGGTCTCTGTGACTGGCCAAGCCCCCACGCTCGGGAACTTGGCACTACGACTCTGGTCGGTGAGTCTCCGTGACTGGGTTTGCATATGCCCCATTTGCTCTGTGCTACGGGTACCTAACTAAGGAATTTTACCAGATCTACGCGGTATAAACCAAGCTTCATTCATTAAGCAAGAGATGTACAATTACAAATGAAAGTCGACTCTAAGCCGTTTACAAGAACAAAGGTATTGACTGTCGCGGTGGCAGCCATGGGATGTGATTGTTGCGCGACTTGTTGCATCTGCAGAAAGCTTGGTCCACATGAGCTCATCGCAAGCTCTCTTGTAGCACCATGGCGACCAGCAACGACTATGCCAAACTTGAGGGTTGCGTGAGATGGCCTTCAGGTTTCCCCCGGCAACAGGTAACTTCCCCTTTGACAGCATCCTGATCAAAGGGAGAGCATGCAGACGCTCATCAACTCTTAAGTCACTCGCAAGCACTCTTCTAGCACCAAGTTTTCAAGTCCCCAGATCCCCTCCAGAAGGATGGATCCAGTACCACAACTCCGACATTTCCTTCAACTGGTTTCTACACATCTCCTATGGTGGTGCATTGGCTCTTAGCATTGCCCCCTATTTATAGCGTGGTGTTCCCTATGAACATGTGAATCTTGCTCTACTATTTGGCGCGTGAGCTCTGCGCCGCGCAGTTCCTCCTTTCGAGGTGTCAGACCGCCCGAATGCTTTCAGCGGCTTTTATCACCACAGGTGTGCCAGGCACGCTCACAAGAATACTGTTTTTGTCAATGTTGGCATTTTATACGATCACAGATAAATCCGCAAGCGTACGGATACCGATGCAGCTTTCAACCGAGAGTATTCCAGGGTATCGAATCCACATGGAACGTGTTTGTACTAGTGAAGACTTAAGAATGACCAAGGACAAGAGAAGGGATACAAGTGCATAGGATAGAGAGGGTAGCTCAGAGTTCTGGATAGCAAAAGGATAGATCAGACTTATATTATAGTGCTTGCTTCAGGACGGCCAACCGTCCTAACCTCAGAAAGGGATGAGAAGGGGACTAGGCAAGCCAAGCAATGGTCCTACTACTCTCTAGTGCTTCTCACGTGGTGGACTACGTAGGCCGTCAGGGCTGTCACCACCTGGGGCTACCACTACAAATCCGTGGCACTAGGCGCACTCCAAGGTATTTAAAAGACTAGACATCCATCTACTTGAATAAATACAATCCTAGCTTCATGACGACTAGGACACCTATCACATCAAGGAGCCCACGAGCAGAATATAATAAAGCTGAACTTTATTCAATAAAAGTAATGTCAGAATTACCTAAGCAGACCAGGATGTACTTGAGGAGAGCGCACCCACTGAGGTACAAGAATAAGAGAGGAAGCCGACATCCCCGGCTTCTCCCAGACTCTCGCCTCACCCCTCACTATCTCTCTAAACACTACATTGGATATGGCCTTCAAGCTCCGCTTCTCTGTGTGTTGAATGAGAGGGTGGAGCCCTCTATTTATAGTGGAGGAGGTGCCTTGGGAGGGTAGAGATCTAAAATATTCCCCTCTAACTCCTCTTGTTGCGACACCTGCCCAGGAAACCGAAGTCCAGAGTCGGTCGTGCCAAAAGAATCGCGTGAAGGACTTCTTCCTCCCGCGTCTGTGCTTCTGCGGGAAAATCCCGTACGTTGCTGGCCTCCTTGATCCGCGTGAAAGACCTTCCAGCGAATAGGAAGCTGCCATGTTGGCGCTGGATCTCCTCACGCAGCGCTCACGCCTGGCCCGAGCCGTGCACGGGGCTTCTTAGCCAAGAACACGCAGGCACTCGGGCGCTCGGCCTCCAGGCCATTCGCAGCGTGCAGCAGTGGCTTGTGGGCCATGTGGGCTCCACAGCCTGACCCTTGGGTGGCGACCAGCTGGGGCACCGGCCCGGCCTTCGGCAGGCTGCCACGCACGCGGTGAAGGGGCACAGCCAGCGGACGAGAGCCGGTGCGTGCATGGGCGAGAGCAGGTGCGTGCGTTGCTGCCAGGCAGGCCGGCAGGCTCGCTGCCGTCATCACGCGCGGAGACGCTGGGCCCCATGGTCCCTTTGCATGGCCGAGCCAAACGAGTTCTTCGTGGCTGTTGGGCCCCACGCGAGCAGCTTGCTCTCCTGCAGGTACGTGCCTCAGCTCAAATGGTCTGGTGGGCACATATGCATGCGTACGATATTTGTGCTGCCTGGCTCTTGGCATGAGTGAGTGCCCTCGATATATGCTGGCCTTGTGAGCTCTGTTGGGTTGACTTCTCTCTCCTTTTTAATATCTTTTATATCTCAATGCTAGTATATATGATATATAATATAACAATCTTGATTGTCTCGACGAAATCTCCGTGATGGTGTACTCCAAATAGGTATTTGAGAGAGTTTATAATAATATATTTTGTCTCATTTCAAGCTCATAATATTATTTCCTGCATGACAAGTTAAAACACCAACACTCGTGGAATTCATTAGTATTAAATCCTATCACTATGTTTGGTGATTATATTTCAATTATTTTCTGCAGAAATTGACGGCTAAAAGTGGTACTTAAGGACGGTCAACAAGCTCCCCCACACTTAGCCTTTACTCGTCCTGGAGTAAAGTTTAAGATTAAGGTGGAACAACATGACTCCTTTTGATATGATGCTAGCATATAAGTTATTCCAAGACATAGTGAATTTTGCAAGTGTCTATCATGTCATCTTGGATGGTTCAGAAATGGAACGGCCGTGATTCGATTCATCTCCACTCCTCTGTAAAGTAACTTGGGTTTTTGATACCTTTTCAAAAACAAAACCTTACCTAGCTCCTCAATTGATTCTCTCAGATCGCTCAATGTGTATGATTCCTCACCAAATAATTGATTTGCTTCTGTTCACCCTAATTCTAAAAGGCTTATGTGGATCTCATGGTAGGGGTAAAGATAAGGCATACTTGCATCACATATATTGCAAAGTTAAAGAGTGGAGCTAAGAAAAAAAACCTTTCATACAATCTGATCAACATGTGCACGTGTGTGGGGAAAATGGAAGGTGTATGAGAACTCCTTTTTGTATGGTCTCTCTCCTTTGAATTTATTTTGAGAACATGGCTATCTCTCTTTTTCTCTTTTTTTATGCTCAATGCTTTTATGAGCATGTATATTTTTTCTTTCTTTTTTCTTGGACCTTCATGTGTCCAGAATGTTTTCCTATAGTCCATGTCTCTTTTGCAAAGGATATTTGGAGAGAGATTTATAAAACATATGGAACATTTATTTGATGGATGAATGGATATTGATAACTTCCAGTGTAGAAGTTTAGCATGTGTATGTGGAGTTGTTGATGTTCAAAAAAAGTCAGGTGTTGACTCTTAGAAATTAACACTGTGGCCTGGAAGATTTGCTTGAACTTCAGTGCAGGTCCAAAATCTTGAGGTTCGTGGCGTGCCAGTCAATTTGACCTGAAATTAACAAGGTAGAATTTAATCAGTAAATAACAAGGAACTCATCGGCCAAAGCCCCGATTCATTCCAGTAATCGGATTAGTGTGAAGAGAAGTCCGATACAAGCATGAACCATCGGCCTTGAGTCCGATTCATGATGATATGAAATATACTGAAACGAGTCATCGACTATGAAAGCCGAATCGTAGATAAGCCTAACTTAAACTCATTCTTTAATTTGCATCTTTCCAAAGCCATTAAACAAACTGAATCTCGTGTCACTAACAATCGGATCGGTTTCGAGACAGCATTGGTAGCAGGGCACCAATTTAGCTTATTTACTCCAATAGATCAATATACATCAAAAAACTTATTTAAATTAGATTTATTTGTAACTTGATAATGAAATCTAAATCAGTTGTATAAGCAATATGAACAAATCTATTATCAAATTTAGAATGTGATAAAACGAATAGATTTTTAAGCAGATGTAAGCCGATAAGATAAAACCAACAAGGTACAGTAAAAGGTGAGCGATCTAAACGAAGAAGAGTGATACGCTTCAATCTAAAGCCTAGAACAACTTGATAAATTGGTGAATTATATAGACAAAGAAGGGTGATACGCCCCAATCTAAAGCCTAAAATAACTCGATAGGTGTCGCACTTACAGACAAACCGGAGGTCAAGATGATGCAGCCCTGGTTGCTGAAGAACTCGACGAAAAGGGTTGTTGGCACGAGGGCCAAAAGTTGTGTTTGTATTGATGGTTGTGTGAACGTTCTTTACAACGGCGCATGGTTTATATTTATACCCTGAAAATCTAACTAATCCTTGTCGATTACGACAATATCTCTAATTTATTTAAAGCAAACTAATCTAAACTACCAAAATTTTTACAATTGCCACACAATCAGACCTTGAAGAAGCTTCTAAATGCATCCAATCTTCAAAGTCGTAAATACTCCGGCCTTCTTGCTCCCGTATCCGATCAGGACTCCATTGGACAATCACTGATCGGAATTGGAAAGCTTCAAATTAGAATCGGACTCGGCCTCAGCCTTAGCTCCTTGGCGCTCCTCAATATAATATCCCATTTACAAAACCGAGTCAAAATCTGGTGTCAACATATGCCCCCCAATTTTGGGATAAAATACTATTTTATTCCAAAATTCTTCAAGCAATGATGACTCCTGTAGTGAGCAGTTTATGGAAACCTGTGTCCCCTCACTGTCGCAACCCTTGATTATCGTGCGAGTGCAGCGCCTCGATACTCGGACGGTTCCTTCTTCCATAAACCCAATAAATACTGGACGTACCATTGCCTTCTTCCTCCCATTCTCATCTGCTATCGCGCTTAAACTCTCTCCGCTGTCATCATCTCCAATCTTCGTGCGGCGAACTCGGATCATCATTTTTAAATCTTTCACCGCAGTCTTGGTAAGGGTCTTCTCCGCATATGATTCACCCTTTTAATCTGAGCTTTACCTTGATTCTCCGATGATTCTCGAGCTTTCTTCGTCCCAAGCTACTGTTCATTTTAGATCCAATCTCATCAATGATGGCTTCAGATGATAAAGCCAACGGCACACCTTTATTTTTCGCATTTTATTCCCTCAGGACCGTCTTGTTAGCTGTCAAATCTGTATTTATAATTCTATTCCCTTCCAACTGTAGAACCTTAAGAACAACATAGTCATCCCCGTCTCCCATGTCCAATCGGCCTATTATCTGGGTCCGATGGGTGATCCTGACCCGACGGATTTCATCAACTTGGAATCGGAAAGACTCCCATTCAGAGGATCAAACTTACAAGTATCCGATTAGGCAAATTCCTTCCGATCATGGCCCAGTATCATTCCGGGATGGAGAAACTGGCTGCTTAGGGTTCGTGCTGCAAAATCAGGCTTATGGGATGAAAAAGGAATGGATCAATGCGTCACTCTGTCCCTCGCCGATATGACTAAAGATGAAAACTTGCTGGCCTCCACCTCCTTATTCTGGTCCGATGCACTGAATGCTTACTTGTTTGGCCACGGACTGATGACTCCAACTTTGATGGATGTACACATGTTGACGGGCCTCAACACCATCGACGCCACAAACCCAAGAAGGCTCCTCCATGATCTAAGTTACAAGCTAGTTGGCTCAGGATCCAAAGGCTGGAAAAAATATGTAGCCGATCATTGCAAAACCGGCTCTGTCGGAGAAAGAGAACACGTAGCCTTCCTCAATATGTGGTTGGAATGATTTGTGTTCTGTGGGTCAACACTTGGAGCCACCTCAAACATGCAATCAATCACAAAGACACTAGCTCATGGTGGATCGGTTCCTCTTGGCCGTCTCCTTCTTGGAGCAGTTTATCATCTTTTACATCAAGTATCGGCCAAACTCTTAGCAGGTCA
This sequence comes from Alloteropsis semialata, assembly GCA_004135705.1. NCBI lineage: Eukaryota > Viridiplantae > Streptophyta > Magnoliopsida > Poales > Poaceae > Alloteropsis > Alloteropsis semialata. The sequence goes on along the minus strand of CM014278.1, from coordinate 24,114,995 downwards.
TACTGTTGGCCACATCGGAGGCCCCTGGTGGTTCATCCAACTCTGGCTTCATACTCAGTTCCGACTCACACTGCGTTATAATTTTAAGAATCATCAGTTTCCAACCTTTCATACTGAAGAAGACGATGCAGCAACTCGCCGATGCATGTCCTTCGGAGAAGCGGCATCGGCTTGCCCTGGATTGAAGACTCTAGCAATATGGCCAGCTTTGAAGGGGACTAGGGTTCCCAATCTTCCGTCAGGCGAAGATAAATCTTGTTTGGGCGGAGCATGACACACCGATCCGGCTTCAGATCCAAAGACCTGAATCCCTGCAATCTTAGCACCACAACTCCTCTGGTTATCAACCATGTCACGATCCGGTTGACCTCGCCAAGAAGGCTAATCCATGCCTACAAAACGAAGAACACAAGCAAGAACTCAAAAGAAAGCAGCTCTCAAATTATGGTGACAAACTGCTGATGAATGATTAAGCACACGAGTTGGGGTTTCACAAACCGATCAACGGCGACTGTTCGAAGACAGATTGAACTAAAGCAAAACCCAAACCCTAACATGGGTGGCGGTGAATGAGTTATAGGGGTTAGGCATGTGGTCAACCCCCGGGACGCGCCCCTAATGTTCTCAACGACGATACACGGCCCAAAGGCCAAAATATAGCGACGCAGCGCCGGCGTAGATTCTAGACGTCATTTTGTTTCGATGATTCCCGTTGACTCAGGAATCATTTGGACGTGAGACTGGTTCCATTGGAAGCTCTATAAAATTATCTTTCCGTCCATATATGGATCATCGAAATCGGACTCCGTATGTGGGCTGGGCGTCCAATCTAAGGCAGACTGCTCCTGGACTCCGAGGTGGACTCGAAGTCGACTTGAATTGGGCCTCCACCTTGACTTGCACTCCCTCGCTGGTCCTCCACGCCTCCAAGCCCTTCTCCATGCATCTCCTGGTCCTCTCCTTGGTTCCTAATCACAATATAATCATTAGGTAGCCATCTATTCTCAAAGTCATAAAATGAAGTTCTTAGGAACGAGCTCACCTCTAAATTCAATTGTTGCGCACGAGCTCGTGTGATTGGACCTTGAATATCCAGCGGAGGAGTATTGTGTGCATCCGAAGGAGTGATGTCCTCATCATCCTCCCTCTCTTGAAGTGGAGTCGTCCTCGACTCAAGCTCGTCTTCATCACCCATGTATGGCCTCAAATCTATAATGTTAAAGGTGGGACTAACCCCAAACTCCGGAGGCAACTCAAGCCTATATGCATTATCATTAATTTTCTAAAGAATTCGAAAAGGACCATCAGCTCGAGGCATCAACTTAGACTTTCTAAGATCTGGAAATCTATCTTTTCACAAGTGTAACCAAACTAAATCACCCGGTTCAAGCTTAAGCTCTTGTCTACCTTTACTACCAGCAATCATATATTGTTCATTCATTTTTTCAATGTTGTGCTTAGTTGTCTCATGTATTTTTAAAATAAAATCAGCACGCTCTTTAGCATCATTGTGAATTATCTCAGTAGTGGGTAAAGGCAAAATATCAATAGGAGCACGGGGATTGAATCCATACACTACCTGAAACGGACTCACCTTGGTGGTAGAATGTGTTGCCCGATTATATGCAAACTCCACATGGGCCAAACATTCTTCCCACATCTTCAGATTTTTCTTCAAAATAACACGCAACATGGTGCCCAAAGTGCGGTTGACAACCTCCGTTTGCCCATCTGTTTGTGGATGACATGTTGTAGAAAACAACAATTTTGTGCCCAATTTATTCCAAAGAGATCGCCAAAAATGACTCAAAAACTTTGCATCCAGATCTGAAACAATAGTAGAAGGCATACCATGCAAGCGAACAATCTCATTGAAAAAGAGGTCAGCAATATGAACAGTGTCATCACATTTATGACATGGTATAAAGTGTGCCATCTTAGAAAACTGATCCACCACAACAAAAATGCTATCCCACCTCCTCTTAGTCCTAGGCAATCCTAAAACAAAATCCATAGAAATATCTGCTCAAGGAATTGAAGGAACAGGAAGAGGCATATATAAACCATGTGGATTCAAGCGTGACTTAGCCTTTTGACTTGTAGTGCAGCGCGCTCACAAATCTCTCAAATCGCGTCTCATCTTTGGCCAAAAGAAATGGTTGGCCAACACATTGACCGTCTTTTTGGCACCAAAATGCCCCATCAAACCTCCACCATGTGCTTCCTGCAATAAGAGAAGACGAACGGATCCAACTGGAATGCATAGGCGATTAGCTCTAACCAAATACCCATCATTCAGCACATATTTATTCCAAGCACGACCCTCTTTGCAATTCAAAAGTACATCTTTGAAATCAGCATCAAGTTCATATTGTCCCTGCAATTCTTTTTCTGCAAGTATAGCAAGCTGGAACAACTGGTTGGTAGTAGTAAAATCTTTATAGTCAACGATACCCTGAGTTTCACGTCTCAAACCACCATAAAAGCGACACACTTTATCCTTAGGATCCTCTACTACCCCACAACGAAGCATACCCTTTTGCAGCTCTGCATAATACTCTTGAACAGACATATCGCCCTGCTCTAAATGTTGCAATTTCTTACGTAAATCACGCTTATAAGATGCCAGAACCAATCGATCACGCATTACAAGTTTAAGCCTATCCCAAGTATCAGGTTGCATGTTTAAAGTCGCACACTCTTGCCACCAGATTATTGCAAAATCTTTAAATTCACTAGTGGCTTGTCTAACTTTATGGTGATCAGGAACAAGATGTGAGGCAAATTTTTGTTCTACAGTCATCTGCCAATCAAGGTATTCCTCTGCATCATATCTCCCATGAAAAAAGGTATAGTAAACTTAATTTTTGCATAAGGATCATCATTACCTTGGTTGTACCGAGTTCTAGAGCCTTCCATACCTTTTTCATTGCGTGCAAGTATTCTACGTGCACGTTTCTCGCTGGTCGCAAAGCGGTCGGGCTGACCATCCGGACCAAGAACAACGTCCTCATCTATCTCATCATCATCATCTGGCTCATCCTTGGCGGCGTCGGTCTTGGAATGGTTTGATCTCAATCTGTTCAACCCTGTCGGCTAGCGTGGATACTAGCTTTTCCACACCCTCAATCGTATGATTGGCGTCTTTGACTTCATTCGTTAGCTTGCTCATCTCCTTAAGGAAAAGGTCCTTCAGCTCGTCCTTCAGCTCTGCAACTGACTAGACAAAACAGGCACGTCGTCTGGCATGGTGGTTAGTGATCAACAAAAACCCTATGAACTATATAGGTCGGCTGGTGGAATCACACCCTCACACACATCTTACCAAGTTTTTACCAAGTTCTTACCAGTGCAAGCAGTGGATGGTACAACCGGCAGCTGGTTCGTGATACCTGTGAGGAAGTGGTACCGAGATTGCAAGGGTCCTTTGCTGTACTGATCTGAAGTATATGTGGAGCTTGGAAGGCACAAAAGGAATCACAATGTTCTGTGGTACACAAGTCAGTAACAGAAAGTGTTGGGGGATTGGCCTGCCAAAGAAACACCTTCACCCGCTCATTTTGCATTTAAGCTCCTTGAATTTGCCTTCGCTACACATACTTGAAAGGCCGTTGCCTTCGCTAGCGATTAGGCGTTGTGTAGCGATCCATTACCTTCGCAACGTTGATTCCAATTACATGTCTGCGTTCACCCCTTTTTCTCCTTCGCTAGGTGATTTGGCACCGGGAGGCGATCGGCTGTCTTCATTGCTAAAAGATATCCAGAATGGATGCGAAGGTGATTCCCAAATATTACCTGCACATCTGCGGTTTATCTTGTTACATAGGTTCAGGATGGGCTCGGGCGAGGGCGCGATGGTTTCTCTCCCCTCTCCGATGGAGAAGGCACCATGCGGCCGAAGGTGCTCCGAGTGGTGAAGGCAACAAAGGTCATTGGGGGCACGGTGAAGGCTGCGTGGACCAGGTCCAAACCGAGTCAAAGACGGAGAGGCTGGTCTACGCATTCACACTGAGACAAGTGAATGTACTCTTATGTCCCTAGGAAACCAAAGATGTATAGTCTAGAGGATGATGCCTGATTTCCAGGGGGTATAAGCGGAATGTAAAAGGTACCTCTTGACCTCCCTATAAAAGGGGGCCTCCCACCAACGTGTAAAGGACTGATTCCCAAGAACACTGTTGATAAGTAATTTATTGTTGCTTGTCTCTGTTCCCTGTCCTGGCTATTGTTTGGTCTTATTGGCTTTGGCATTAACCCAACAATTGGCGCCCACCGTCTGTGCTGTGCACGAAGAAAACCCGCGAACACCACCATGCCACCACCAAAAAGAGTACCCAAAAACCCAAGAAATACCACCGAAGATACAACCTCCACTGGCGAAGCCGATGCCCATGCCATAATTCCACCAAGTACGTTACCACTCATAACCGATGCCATCACTGACGAAACGGAAGTTGCAGAAGACACTCTCACCACCGAAGAAAAGCTGCGCAGGGTGGAGGAAAGGCTTCGCCTTCGCCGTCTGGAGCAGCAGAGAGAGCTCGAAGCTGCCCAGCTGGAGCTACAACAGCAAATGCAAGAGGAAAAAGAAGAACAATGACACTAGCTGATGCAGGTCAGGAAGCAGTTGGAAGAGCTGAGGCAAGCGAAGCAAAGAAGATTAAACTTCACAAACACCAGAGCGGCGAAGCTCTGAGAAGAACTCAAAAGAGCCAAGAAACAAGTTGCTGAGCTCCAAGCAGAACTCAATGATCCAATTGCCTTCGCCAGTGCTGGAACAAATCGCATTTCCACATCGGAAACCGGCTTCCAAGTGCTGCACACTCGTCCCATTGAACACACTTGCCTTCTCTCAGAAAGTCTGCAATTAGCAAGATGGCCGCCTTCATACAAGCCCATCCCTCTACCAAGGTACAACAGCCTCACCGACCCCAAGCAATTTCTCATGAGCTATGAGGCCGCAATAGCTTCGGCAAGGGGAGATGACGTAGTGATGGCAAAGTCTTTCATCATTGTTTGCGATGGCACTGCAATGAACTTGTACACCAAGCTTCTAGGGTTATCTATCAGCAGCTGGTATGATTTGAAAAGAGAGCTGATCAAGAATTTTAGCATAATGGGAGATCAAGTACTCTCATTCGCAGAGCTAACCCTACACCAACAGCCGAAGAAATATTTGGAAGACTACTTTCGCAGGTTTGTGGGTCTGAGATCTCAAGCTCCTCATATTCCTGATGAAGCCGCCAAGTTTGCAGCTATTCAGGGGCTTCGGCCCGGCCCATTCGTGCAACACATGGCAAGGGAAACACCTGCAACCCTCGGAGATCTCTATGAGGAATTCAAAACATATTGTCGATCCGACAATGACAACCGAAGGCGAATTGCCAGAGAAGCTGTCATGAAAAGCCAGTATGATTCCCAAAACAAACAGCACCACTACAACCAAAACCACTACCAAAATTACCCTTCCCAAACCATCATGAGCATGCAGAGCCCACCTTCGTTCCAAGAGAACAAACCTACCTACCCAGAAAGCCAACTCCAGAACCAAAGAAATGAGCCTACCCAAAGGGGTGGAAGAACCGGCAGAGGCCGAGGAAGAGGGAGGGGTTCACCTTCGAGACCAGAGCTCTTCTGCCAATATCATGGCAGAAAACACACCCATGGCACAGAGCAATGCCGAGACATCAAGAAAACCATCGACAAGATGAAGGCAGAACAAATCCAAGCTACCCAAATGAAGCCACTTTTGGCTTCACACCCCAACACCCAAAAACAAACACAAACCCAAGCTATTCAGCCATACTGCCCAGTCTATCCCTATCTAAACTCAAACTTTGTCCATCCCACGACAGCGAAGGTGAGCATTCCAACATTACTACCCACAAACATTGTACCCACACCTATACCCTCAACACACTCAACCTATCCCAAACAAAGACATCAAGGTAGAGGAGTTACCACCTCCACCACCACAAAAACCACAAGATCAAAACACACCAAATCCCTTGCTCAGTTATGGCCTCATTATGCCAATAACTGGAGGATCCTCGCTTGCCTTCGAGACAAAGAAGCAGAGGAAGAGCTACTTCGCCAAGTCAACAACATCTCAGTTGACGGTCCTTACAAGAAATTGGAATGGTCTCACATGCCAATCACCTTCACAAAAGATCTCAAGCTCCACAATTTTCAATACAACGACACAATGTCAATTGAAGCCAACATTGCTGGCTGGACAATTGGGAAAGTGTTAGTGGACACAGGCAGCTCTGCGGATATCATCTTAGCGAAGACACTCAGGTCAATGACCAACATCAACCCAGACAATCTAGAGCCATCAGATACACCCTTGGTCGGCTTCGGGGGGAAGCGCACTGCAACATTGGGGAAATCACATTGCCAGTATCTTTTGGTGACACATCAAATGCAAGAACTGAGTACATCACTTTTCGACATCGTTGACATGTTCTTCGACTACAATGTTATCTTCGGCAGACGAGTCATAAATGCCTTAGACATCATCACAAGGCAAGCTTTCTTGTGCATGAAAATGCCAGCTCTCAAAGGAGTTATCACCGTCTTCGGTGACCAAATAGAGGCAAGAAGAATTGAGTATGCCAACACCCCAGGCCAGCGAAAGTACATGTACTCAAAGAAAGAGAACCTATCTATCCTAAGGAGAAGCCAATTGCTGAGAAAGACAACAAAAGCATGAAAGGGGCAACAGACACAAAAGAAGTGCAATTGCAGCCTGATGTCTTCGATAGAAAGGTGATCATCGGTTCAGATCTTGAACCTGACGAAGAAGAAAGACTCGTCGAGTTCTTGAGAAACAATAAAGATGTCTTTGCATGGTCAAGCAACGATTTGCCAGGCGTCGACATGAGCATAGTTGAGCACAAACTTGCAATCAGCCCAGAGATGAGGCCGAAGAAGCAGAAATTGAGGAAAATGTCCGAAGAAAAAGTGAGTGCAGTTAAAGCTGAGGTGCAAAGATTGCTAGATGCAAATGTTACACGCAAAGTCAAATATCCCTAGTGGTTAGCAAACACGGTGGCAATGAAAAAGAAAAATGGCAAGTGGAGAATGTGTATCGATTTCACTGATCTCAATAAGGCATGTCCAAAAGATGACTTCCCACTTCCAAGAATCGACAAAATCATTGATCAAGCTGCTGCAAGTGAGATGATGTCTCTCTTAGATTGCTTCTCCAGTTATCATCAGATATGGATGAAGAAAGAAGACGAAGAAAAAACCAGCTTCATCACTCCCGTTGGCACATTTTGCTTCATCAGAATGCCCGAGGGGCTTCACAACGCTGGTACCACTTTTCGTCGCATGTCAAGCACCATATTCAAAGAGGAACTTTTCAAAACTATACTGGCATATGTTGATGACATCCTGGTCAAGAGTGTGAAAAGACAAGATCACGTCTCAGATCTGGCAGTTGCCTTCGCCCGAATGAGACAAGCTGGTCTCAAGCTCAACCCGGAGAAATGTGTCTTCGGAGTAACCAAAGGTAAGATACTTGGCTGTCTAGTGTCAGTGAATGAAATCGAAGCGAATCCAGACAAGATCAATGCAATCCTCAACATGGAAGAGCCCAAATGCATCAGGGATGTGCAGAAACTCTCTGGCAGAATCACAGCACTTAACAGATTTATTGCAAAGGCAGCTGAACCCAGTTTACCCTTCTTCGCAACCCTTAGAAATGCAACAAAATTTGAATGGGGAGAAGAGCAGTCGAAGGCATTTCATGAGTTAAGGCAATATCTGATGCAGCTCATGAAGCTGACAATACCTGACCCAAAGGCACCCTTACTGTTATACATCACAGCTTTGCAATCAGCCGTCAGTGCCGCACTTATTGCAGAAAAGCAAATTGAGGGCAGGAAAATACAACAGCCAGTGTATTATGTCTCTGAGGCACTGACTGCGTCGAAGCTATTCTACATGAGATCGAGAAAATGATCTATGCCATGGTGATGGCATCCAGAAAGCTAAGGCATTATTTCGAGGGGCACAACATCAAAGTGCTCACAGATCAACCACTAAAAGAACTGCTAAGTAACAAAGAAGCTTCTGTAAGAATACGCAAATGGGCTGCAGAGCTGTCTGAATATGTGGTCGATTTTGAGTGAAGAACAGCAGTTAAATCACATGTCTTGGTGGATTTCATAGCTGAGTGGACATCGCCTTCAGCAGAAAATCTCACCAGAGAAGAAAGCTGGCTAATACATTGTGATGGCGCTTAGGGGGACAAAGGAGCTGGCATCGCAGCAATTGTGCAATCGCCTTCGGGCGTCAAAATGAGATATGCAGCAAATCTTGAATTTTGCAAAACAGCGACAGAAGTACAAATAATGTCGCTGAATACGAGGCTGTGCTATTGGGGCTCAGAAAAGCGAAGGCACTGGGGGCTCAGCACTTCATTGTGAAAACTGACTCGAAGGTGGTAGCAGATCATATTGAAAAAGAAAGTGTTGCAAAACAGCCAGAGCTGATCAAGTATCTGAATACAGTTCAAGCAATGAAGAAAAAAATCAAGGGCTTTACAGTCGAATACATCCCGAGGTCAAAAAATGAAGAAGCCGATGCATTGGCCAAAGCAGCAGCAAAGGGGGACAAACTGCCACCCAATGTCTTCTTCCAAACATTGACAATGCCTTCGATCAAAGAGCTCGATGAGCAGCCGAAATTGATCAATGCAATAAACTCAGAAGACTGGCGGTCATCCATAATGGCATATCTCAGGGGATACTATGAACCAATTGACAAAGACGACCTCAAAACAATGCAGCAGAGAGCAAGGTCATATCAAATCATTGACAACATTCTATACAAGAAAGTAGTCGTGGCTCCTTGGCTTCGCTGCGTGTCAATAAGCGAAGGCAGAGAGCTAATATAGGAGATACATAGTGGCCTATGCGGAGCTCACTTTGGAGCGAGGGCAATTGTGGGGAAGGCAATGCGACAAGGGTTTTATGGGCAATGCGACAAGGGTTTTATGAATGTCAAAAATGTGCAGCAACCAGAAAATCGCCTTCGAAGCTATCACAACTGATAACTCCAACCTGGCCATTGCAGAAATGGGCATCGATCTGGTGGGTCCTCTTCCCACAGCTCAAGAAAATCTGAAATATTCAATAGTTGCAGTGGAATATTTCACCAAGTGGTTTGAGGCAAAGCCATTGGCAAATATCACAGCGAAGACAGTCATCAAATTCTTCTGGCAGTAAATCGTTTGCAGATTTGGAGTCCCAAGAGAAATCACAGTGGATAATGGGAAGCAATTCGACTGCGATGAATTCAGGCAGTATTGCATGTCCATCGGGACGAAGGCAAGATTTGCATCAGTTTACCACCCCCAGTCCAATGGTGCAGTAGAAAGGGCAAATGGCATCATATTCACCGCCATCAGAAAATGCCTTGCTAATTGTAAGAAAAAAGGCAAATTTGTGGAGGAGATGCCGAAGGTAATCTAGGCTCACAACACATCTACTTCAAGAGTAATTCAGTTCACACCCTTCAAACTACTATACGGCGAAGAAGCAGTCTGCCCCAAGGAGATTCTTCATAAAGGACTCCACACTCAGAAGGAAGTGCCCAAAGACAGCAAAGCTATAGACAAAGATCTCATAGAAATATACAGGCTGCAAGCAGCCAAAAACATATCCAAGTATCAAGAAGAAACAAGAAAACGGCGTGACAAGAAAGTGGTAAGGAAAGACATCAACATAGGCGACTGGGTGCTAAGGAAAAACCCAAGTATGCCTTCAGGAAAGCTGCAAAACAAATGGGAAGGTCCATTCCTGATCATCAAAAGTAACAGACCTGGCTCATTTCACTTGGGGGATGGAGAAGGCAATGAGCTGCCGCATTCATGGAATGCGGATAGCTTGCGAAGGTATTACCTGTGAGCATCATGTAATAATTGGCTTCGTAATCTATAAACGAAGTCAATTGATAGAGTAGATTTTCATTTTTTCTTCAAACAGGCCCGTACTCTTTTCCTCACAGGGGAACCCTTACCAAGGAGTGAGGTTTTTAACGAGGCGGTGCTAATTGTAACTAGTCTGAAATATATGAATGAGCTATTCCCCAAAAAAAAGTTGCATCGAAAGCGATTGGCTTAGACCAAATCACTGGTATTCCATAAACCAAATAGAACTAAATTGACCCTACCAAAGGTAAGGCCAATTCAGATCTAAGAATGCTTACTCTAAGAAGTAAAAGGGGCTTCGGCTCAGATTGTTTTTCATATATACAAAATGCTTACTCTAAAAAAGAGTAAAAGGGGCTTCGGCTCAGTCTCAACTCATGAGAAAAATGATCGATCTAAAGAATAAAAGGGGGTTTCATAGCCATCGTCAAAATGCTCGATGACTTAGAGTTTGAACGAAGAGCCTAAACTCGCTTTGGAGGGAAGAGGCGTTTTTCTCAAAAGCAAAGGCAAAATGAGTTCAATCTCTTTCGCTCAAACACGATGCTGTAATACTACTATGTTAATTAAGCTTCTAAATACTGTTTTGGATGATTTTGCAAAGTCTTTAAGGGTTAATCAGTGATTATGGAGGCTAAACCAAAAAGGAGAAAAAGGAGGTTTGGAATAAATGTTTGACTTGAAATTTTGGACCAAGTTAAAGGCTTTGTAGTTTTCAATTTGAGCAAAATTAGCAAGCAAAAGTATAAGAGAAATTGAAGATCAATGAATCAGCAACAAAAGTTACATTTGGAGTTTTTAAAGTTTACATGTGAAAAATGGAGAAAAAGTGGCTTGATGGTGGCTGTGTCACATGGGACTTAGCTGAATTGTTTCTAAAAATGAACAGTTGAACCGATTTGGATTCAGTGCAGTTTAACTCCTGATCTGGACAGAATTAGCTCAAGCTCATATTGAAGAAAATGAAGGTCATTATATAGGCTACAACTTTTGTATTTGGAGATTTGAATGTTTACATTCAAAAGAGGGAGAAAAACGGGTGTGAATCTGCTGGTTTCCACGAGTTTCAGCAAGTGCAGGTTTTTAGGCTGATATTCAGTGGTTCTTATCTCAGAATTGGTTGAGGTTTAGACCAAAGTCATATTGGGAGAAATGTAGCCTGATATTTGGGCTACAACTTTCATATTTTGAGTTTCAAGAGTTTAGTTATGAAATTTGAAGGAAAAGTCGAGTTAAGTGGCTGGTTTGGATGAGTTTCAGCAGTCTGACGCAAGTGCAGTAAAGGTTCAGTTAACAGGCTGATGTTCAGGGCTTTGGATCTCCATTTTGGTTAGGTTTTGGAGCAAGGTTATATAAGGATAGTTGAAGGTGGATGCATCCTCTACAAAGTTTGTTTTGGATGTTTGATGAACCGGCATTGGAATGGAGAGTTCGGCAGTGGTTTTGGGCGCGGGGTCAGGCCGGACATCGGCTCAGGCTCGACGAACTTCGACTGACGCCGCCGCCTCACCGCCCTCGGCCGCGCACCAAAATTCGCGTGCCACGCGCCGGCGAGCGCGGAGTGCAGCACGAGGGTGGCAAGCAGGAGCTAGCAAAGTCACCGCTCGCGCTGCCGGTTTAGGATCAGACCAAACCGTTCGCTCTTTCGCAACCTTGCCCGTCACCGAGACCGCATCGCCGCCGCCGTCGATGCCTCCTTGTTCGATTCTGTTTGCAAGCAAGCATTCCAGGATCGCCTCTACCGCCACAGCTTGCCCGCGCCCCGTTTCGCCGTCCGCAGCCGCCGTTCGCAGAGCTTTGCCATCGCCGCCGAGCTTTCTACGTCGAGCCCGCGGTGAGCTCCACCCTCCGACCGCTCTCGCCACCGTCCAACCCCTTAGATAGGCTCCTGAGGCTCTGGCGCAGCTCGTCGTGGAACGTGTGGTCCCGTTTGGTGCCCTGTTTGGCCGGAACGTCGTTGCGCCGCCGTGGTTTGGGTGTGCCGCCGTCGGGGCTTGTCGGGGAAGGGGTCCTGGCCATCCTCAGTCGGGGGTCTGGCCGGGGATGAGTTCACCGTGGTCCGGAACGTGGGGTTTCGGGGTTTGTTGGAGGTCTACCAGAGCCGTCGCCGTTCGCCATCACCGGCCAGAGTCGCCGGTGTCGCGCGCGCGGGCTCTGGCGCGGAGAAGAAGAGGAGGGCGGTGCTGGCGGACAGGAGGAAGGAGTTTTTGGGCCGGGCCCAGTCAGCCACTCGGCAAAACAGGAGGGAAGGGAGAGCTGGTGGGCCGGGCCGGCCAGTGGAAGAGAGAAAGGGAAGAGAAAAAGAGAAGGGAAAATGGGCTGGGCCCGCAGGGCGGCCCAAAAAGGTGGATTTGGACTGCGGGTTGTATTGCGGATAAGGCCAGGGGGTTTTCTGCAAACTCGGGGAGTTTTAGGTTTATTTAGGTTTTTAATGTTTTTAGAAATGCATTTCAATTAGGAATAATATTTAGAAATGCATATCTTTTTGTAGGAACCTCTAAAATTAATGAAATAAATTTTATTGCAATAGTTGCATTTTCCTTTATGCATCTAGAGTATAGTTTAATATATTAGATGCTTTAATAATTATTATCCTTGATTTTGGATGGAGTTTAAAGGTTTGTTCAATCAAAAAATAGGTTTTTAATTAGTTATTCCTTTATTATAATCCTTGAAATACCTTAATTAACTCTTTGGTGCTATTTAGGTGTTTTATCAAGTTTAGTTGGGCTTGAGGGTCTCTAATTTAATTATCCCATGTTTTGCATCATCTCATGTAGATCAGGACCCGTTGCAGCCGGAGTTGGTGGAGGTCCCCGACGACGTCCAGGAGGGGGACGAGGTGGTGTTCGAGGCGGAGACCGAAGCCGTTCCGCAAGCTCCAGAAGCCCCTGTTGTTGCAGAGCCGGAGATCTGTGAGCCAGGCAAGCCCCGGAGCATACCCGTCCCAGTACTAACATGTTTACTGTCGTTATGATTGAGCCCATGTTTGTGCATTAGAGTAGGATAGAGTGAATCCTATTTTGATGCATTATCCATCCTTGTTTAGAGCATCTCTGCCACCTTTTCAAAAAGATAGAGTAGAGTTGCTTAGATCTGCTCACAATAGTAGTAAATCAGGTGTTATCCCAATCACCTGCCACTAGGTAAAGTTGGCTTAGAGAGCTAAATCTGTTAGTAAGTCTTTGAAAGTGTTGGGCAGGACATATGGTTGATGATTAAGGAATGTGTTGGAAATTTGGGTATTTTGAGTTGGTCCTGCCCACTGGATAAGAATAGGAGTTGCTGTGGTCTGCCTGTGGTCAAGCTTTGAACGTACTGGGCACATACCGGTATAGGGAGCCGGGAAACTGATGTACTTCTGTGGTACTAACGGTTGAACTGTGACTCACCGTGTCTGGCGTGGAATGTCGGCGGGGTCGTAGTCAGTAACCCACATGCCTTTGCCCGGGCAATGTGTAGGGAATGGGGATGCGACCTCGGGCTATGTGGGCAAAGTTCAGGCAATGGTGGCCGCAGCGGGAAAGGTAGCTTCGTGTGGCCTTCCGGGGGCGCGCACGCCGCGTGTGTTCCAGGTTTACCCCTGCAGGGTTTGAAATCGATTCGAATCGCCGAGTGTCACGGTTTTGATACATGCTTGATCCTGCCAAATACTTTATTGCATGTTTATGTACTATTCAGCTCTTATGCCTTATTATTCCTACTGTTTGGCAGTAGTGGTTGGTTCACCTAGCTAAACAGGGTTTTATCTTGTAAATCTAAAATTTGGTAATTAGATTAGTAACTACTTAAGCTAAGCTTGCTTGTTGGTTTATTTCTATTAAACTTCACAGCTTTGCATGCCTTTGTAATCCCTTTAGAGTAGTCTGTCGGGTAAGTCTCGCTGAGTACCTTTGTACTCAGGGTTCTTTTACCCTTGTTGCAGTTGAGCCTAAGGAGTAGGCTGTTGCTGGCGCTGTGGAGGTCCGTGGATCCAGACTTGTCAGGGCACGACATGGTCTGATGTTAGTTGTTTAATTACCCTGTTAAACTGTTGCTGAACTTAGAACCTGTGTGTAATACTTAAATTGAGCTACTCTGGTTTGTATAAATCTTACCTGTCTATGTTGTATAATTTACCTGTGCAATATCTGTGATGCTTCCTCTGGTGTTGGGATCCTGAGTATTGGTGATGAGAACAGCTGACAGTGAAGACTCAATGGAACCTTGGACTTATGCTGACCCAGGTGTGTGACGTGTTAGTGTTTCACACTACAGATCACACCTGAGTCAGTTTAAGTAGGGTTGTTCTGACACAGCTGGTATCAGAGCTTATATCCTCAGGACATCACAGGTGTTGAGTTGAACCCAGTTAGAGTGCCCTAGTGGGTAGTTATGAAGGTTATTATGAGGTGGCCCTAGTAAACTAACTTCTAGAGTTGTGTATTTACTTTCTGCTAAACTTGCGATTCTGCAACGACGCACCTATGATCAGGTATGATGGTAAGTTAAATTCAGCAAGATATGATATTATGACTCTGACTTGCACAAGCTTGCTTGTGTGAGGGGCCCGTTCACTGATTGTTCGGGGGCGACCTGTCCATTGGCTAGCCCGTTGGGCTTGTCTTTGAGGCTTGTCAACATCTGCCGCCTGATGTGGAGTGCGGAGTTCCTGCCGTGTTATCTTATTAATCACGGTCGCTTAACCCTGAGGAGTGGCCTACTCAGGGGCACCCCATATGGCAATGATATGGGGCACGCAAACGCCGACCATACGGTGGTGAGTATGGGACAAGTGAATACGTGTAAACGTATGAAGCACTATCCATGCAGTGTTGAACGCATGGGTGCCATTTCTATAGTGAATGGTAATATATGGTCTTCTACAGGTACCCTAACTTCGTTCGCTACGCTTAGAATCGGTAGAGTATTATAAGTTGAGAGATGTACGAAAAAGCCACCGTGTCTATGCGAGAGGTTGTGTGTTCCTTTCAGGTCATAGGAACCAAGCATGTGCATTGCATACCTTTGCATGGGTTTTTGGGTAGTTTCTGTTTTCTTTAAAAACCCTTTGTTTTACCCTGGCTTAAGGTTTTTGTCTATCTGTTGTACAGATGGCAGCCCAGTGGGTAGACGAGGAAGGTTGGACCCACGGTTTTTGTGAGGATGAGCCTGGTTTTCCTCAGGTGCTTTGGGGAACAATGAAGCAGTTGGGTTTTGAGGAACACCCTGAGTATGTGTCTAGGGAGACTTTCACTGGTGGGCACAGTTTTTGTGATATGTACCTACACCTACCTCCAAACCCACATCACCCAGAATGGTCACCAAAAACAGTTCATGCCCAGGGGATGGAGAGATCCGACACTACCAACTTGGTAGCACACAAGGCTCTCACTGAGCTTTGTGATGAGCACGCTACTGAAGTTGGGCAAACCAGTTCTAGGTTCTACCCCTTTGAGGTGAGACCCTATGACTTGTGGGGTTCTAGAATTAGAAAAGTCCACCAGACTCCCAAGGCTTTGTACCATGAATACATGAATGCCAACACCAGCTACATGCAAGCCTTGTATAACCTGAGCCATGAGAGAGAGCAGGGATATGAGCAATCCCTGAAGCATGGGGCGGAGTTAGAAGCACAGCTTAGGCATCAGCAGGAGATGGCGGAGATTAGGAATGACACTGTGGGGATGTTGGAAGATTCGTATAAAAAGCGAATCCACACTTTAGAGGAGAATATGCAGTCTGCACAACACCATTTTCATACTCAGGTTTTAGAGTATGATCAGCAGGTCTAGGCGCTCAATACCAATGTCAACAATTTGCAGCAGGAAAGGCTGCAACATGTTGATGAAAGTGCTGCCCTAAGGGTTGCTTTAGAAGAAGCCCAAGCAGCAGCCCAACCCCCGCCATAAGAGCAGGTGCAGGGGCTGGGGCAGGGTGTTGAGCAGGAGGGGGACAATTTTGAGGAGTTTGAGGAGGATCCTGAGATGCCTGGAGAGGGTGGTTGGTTTGAGGTTTATGATTCTGATGAGGAGGGGGAGGAGGAAGAGGAGGACCCTGAAGAACCATCTTGGCCCATTAGTTTAGAAAATCATTCCTCTGTGCCCTATCTGGAGGATTCAGTCCCCTCTTTTGGGGAATACAGGGGCGATTATGGTACTTCAGGTGGTTTCCACATGAACTACGATAATCTGTTTGGGCTGGTGAAGGATAACCAGGATGAGATTTGTGAGATGCTTCGCCAGTTGGGTCATGAGGATGGTGGAGACCAGTAGGGAGACTTGGAGTGAGTGAGTGGGTGGTTGTGTTTATGTAACAAATCTGTGTAATAGTAATCAGAATAACCGAGCTGGGAGAGAGCTCGAGAGTTGTACTTTTCTTTTGGAATTTTGTAATGGAGTTTGTATAATTATGGGTGTGAAATAAACCTGGTTACTTCAGTGTTAATGTACTAAGTTTCTTTCTTTTAATGCAAGTTTAGCCGAGATGTATGAAATGGATGCTAATACTTGTTGTACTTTTACTTTCCAATTGTTGTATTCTTACTATTGTAAGTATCAGCAAATTGAGATCATCATTTAATCAAGCATTCATACTTTTGTAGAATGTCTTCTTCGTCTCTAGCCGGAAATGGTTCGGGAGGAAATGGGGCGACCCCACCAGGCGGGTCAGGATCCCAGTTGCCCAATGCGCCCACTATGGCGGATGTTATGGCACACCTTGTGAGCAACAATGATGAGCTTACAAGGTTAATGAGCATGATAGCCAACAACATGGCCGGATCATCATCTCGGAGGCCGCATGAGCACATTGAGGGGGTGGACTATCAAAGGTTCATGGACGTTCATTCCCCGGTTTTCATGAAGCCAGAGCATCCTCTGGAGGCCGATGAGTGGCTTCGAGCCTTGGAGCAAAAATTCCGCCTCATTCCTCGCATCACTGAAGCACAGAAGGTGGAGTATGGGTCCCACCAGCTCTAAGGTCCTGCTGGGACGTGGTGGGCTAACTTTATGGCTACACAGCCGGCTGGGAAGGTAGTGTCATGGGAGGAGTTCCGTACTGCCTTCTGTGCACACTATATTCCCAGCGGGCTGCTCAAAATGAAGTTGGAGGAATTTTTGAAGCTTCAGCAGGGCAACAAGTCAATAGTGGAGTATACTAATGATTTCAACTTCCTAGCTCAGTAAGCCCATCCGTTTGTGGACACAGATGAAAAGAAGAAAGATTGCTATTATCGAGGGCTGAGTTTGAAGATGCAACACAAACTGTCCACCTGCAACCTTCCGGATTTCAATAGTCTGGTCAGCCAGGCTATCCAGGCAGAGGACAGGATGAAGGCATACCACAGCGAAAAAAAGAGAAAGTTTACTCCTAGTGGATCTTCCATTGCACCACCACCACCACAGAGGATGCGTACAGTGTTTCGCATTCCGGCTCGATCTGGATATCGAGCTCCTCAGCAGCAGCAGCAGAACAGGAACCGACAGTGGGTTGTGCGTGCTCTAGCCAATGTGCCTCGCTTGGCTGGGCCCAATAATAGCAACTACCGTGCACCCAGTGGCCAGCAGCCCTGCTACAACTGTGGTAGGCCTGGGCACTTTGCCCGAGACTGCCGCTTTCCAAAAGCTAATCAATCAGTGCCAGCTCTTCCAGCGCCTCCAGCGGCTACTTCTGCACCAGCTCAGGGTGCAGGTTCTAGATTTGTGAAGAAGAAGTTCCTAAATACCCGCACTGGACGGGTAAACTACTTGAACGTGGAGGAGATTCCTGACGAGGAGCCAGTGCTTGCTGGTACGTTCACTATCAACCGTCATCCAGCTTTTGTGTTATTTGATTCTGGAGCGTCTCATACTTTCATCAGTCGGAGTTTTGCAATGAAACATCAGTTAGATGTTAAGGTTTAAGGAACCCGTTATGTTATTAATGCTCCTGGAGCCCAGCAAGTAACTAATCAAGTGGTTGATCAGGCTCAGTTAGAGCTTAATGGGGTGGTTTTCCCTACCAACCTAATTGTGTTGGAAAATCAGGGGTTAGATGTTATACTGGGAATGAATTGGATGAGACACTACCAGGTAGTTCTGGATGTATCTCATCGGTGTGTTCAATTGAAGACTCCTGAAGGGGAATCTTTCACTCTTAGTTTGCCCCATCTAGAAACTGCAGTTGGGTCAGTCCATAAGACTGAAGCGGTGGACTTGA
>CM014278.1:24072171-24085024 GCA_004135705.1 Alloteropsis semialata | reverse complement strand
CAAGTTCTTGTTCCGTTGCTGGTCTAATTGTGCCAAATACCAATAGTGTGATGTACAATGTGGTGAACAAATATGACGGATAATAAGAGCAATAGGATAGCAACTGAACACAATGTATACAAGATAGCACACGCTAACACAGCTCAATGGCCCTTCGCTATGTGCTCCTACAGATGTTGTTCCAATTTTGCCCTTCCCTTTTTTTTCTATTTTTGGGCTGTTGTTGTTTTTTTGGGAATTTTTTTATTTTTTGATATTTTTTCTTACTCAGGAGTACAAAGGAAGGAACCACACAAAAAATGAGCTTAAATAGATGAAAAACGTGGCCTGTAGAATTTTCAGAATGTATGCCTAAAATTCAGAAAAACATTCGGGTCTCGGAAAGAGAAACTTACAGGCCGATTTTCACAAATCTGAGAATGGCCAACCCGCTGGAGGGTGAGGGGGTGATGCAAAATTTTCTCCTGATCAAAAAACATATAAAGATTGCCCCAATCGGAGTTCGTATGTGGGAGTTATGGCCGTTTGAAGTGAGGACTTCGAAACTAGAGGACAAAATGGGAACAATGGGTGTAAAAATGGCAGCGATGGCTAGGGTTTGGTGGATGGCGGAGGGAAGACACATGAACTAGACTTGAACACACCCAAACCAGGAACAAGACCTTGACCAGGACACAAACTCAACACGACGGACTCTGAAACTGAAATATGCAAAGGCTATGGCGCGGAAGGTTCTAGGATGGGGGTAAATAAAGTATGGCACTGGACTATGGGACGAAGGCGAAACACTCAACAAAGGGGATACAAACCTGATGAAAAACCTGTCTCTGAATACCACTTGACGGGGACTAGGGTTCCCAATCTTCCGTTAGGCGAAGATAACTCTCGTTTGGGCGGAGCGCGACACACCGATCCGGCTTCAGATCCAAAGACCCGAATCCCTGCAATCTTAGCACCACAACTCCTCTGGTTATCAACCGTGTCACGATCCGGTTGACCTCGCCAAGAAGGCTAATCCCCGCCTGCGAAACGAAGAACACAAGCAAGAACTCAAAAGAACGCAGCTCTCAAATTATGGTGACAAACTGCTGATGAATGATTAAGCACATGAGTTGGGGTTTCACAAACCGATCAACGGCGACTGTTCGAAGGCAGATTGAACTAAAGCAAAACCCAAACCCTAATGTGGGTGGCAGCAACTGAGTTATAGGGGTTAGGCTCGTGGTCAACCCCCGGGACGCGCCCCTAATGGGCTCAACGACGATACACGGCCCAAAGGCCAAAATACAGCGACGCAACACCTGTGCAGATTCTGGACGTCATCTTGTTTTGACAATTCCCGTTGAGTCAGGCTTCATTTGGACATGGGACCAGTTCCATTGGAAGATCTATGAAATTATCTTTCCATCCATATATGGATCATCGAAATCGGACTCCGTATGTGGCCTAGGCGTCCAATCTAAGGCAGACTGCTCCTGGACTCCGAGGTGGACTCGAAGTCGACTTGAATTGGGCCTCCACCTTGACTTGCACTCCCTCGCTGGTCCTCCACGCCTCCAAGCCCTTCTCCATACATCTCCTGGTCCTCTCCTTGGTTCCTAATCACAATATAATCATTAGGTAGCCATCTATTCTCAAAATCGTAAAATGAAGTGCTTAGGAACGAGCTCACATCTAAATTCAATTGTCGCGCATGAGCTCGTGTGATTGGACCTTAAATGTCCAGCGGATGAGTATTGTGTGCATCCGAAGGAGTGATGTCCTCATCAAGCTTCTTTGAAAGCTTTTATCTTGGAATTGCGTCAGATCACCTCGTCTACTTTGCCTATGCCGATCCTGATCGTGATTGTGAGTTACCATTGTTCAACATTCAGAATGAGCTCGAGTCGATTCTGCCAGCACTGAAATCCTTCATCACTCCTGCCATTCTTAGCAGCAATATCGCACATAGCCACAAGAATTCATCTTATGAATTTTATAATCCATCGGTGGTGGCCCGTCAGCTGGGATTCGGACAACTTCCAATCGGCTTATACTTCGCCGACCAGATCAAACACCGGGAATCGATGTCAACTGATTTAGAAATGGATTGGATCATGGTGCTTGCCCCCAGGACTAATTTTGAAATAACTGAATGGCTATGCACCAGCTTTCAATCTAAACTTTTCAAGGCTTGGTGGAAAGAATGGTCAACACATCTATTCAAAGTACCAGCCATAACTTATTGCAGTCTTATTGATTCCGATTACGAGGCCTTGGAAAACCCTGTAAGTCTTCTACTGAAATCTTTCCTCATCCAACCCTTTTCTTGAATAAATTTCAAAACTCATATTTTGAATTTTTAACAACCAGCTGAAGAAGACATGCCAGTTCTCAGCAGAAGCGGAAGGCTGATCCGATATGTAGTGAAGATCCCGGATCCAAGAATTGGCTCTTCTGCACCATCCCTTGCTGACATCATGGATGGAAAATTCAAAAGGAAAGCCCCCACCGTCAAGGCCATCGTGCCCAAAAAACTTAAGAAAAATCATAACCCAGTATAGTTTCCTCATACCTCCGATTCTTCCTTTATTTTTTTCAGAATCAGATATTAATCTTCTCCTCACACAGTCTACGGGCGCAAGGGGAAAGATTCTTGGCCAGTCAACAACCAGGGCGGCTGAAGAGACTGCAGAGAAAGCTGCTGAAGCCGCGAAGATGCTCATAGACGCAGTAACGGCAATGATCCGATTTTTGCATACCCTTTTATGTCCAAAAACCATATAATCTTCAAAGAAAACTTTTTTTAGAAAACAAATATTATTCCTCCCGATCCGTAGCCAACTCAAACCCAGGAAACACAAACAGAATTGGCCCAACAGGTGATCTCAATTTAACTCATCCTGATCTTATACATATTCGTATTAACTGATTCAATTATAGATTCCTGCCACTCTATAACCCATTACGGAGGATCCAGCCGGAGCCATTCAATCGGAGACAACCCCAAACGAACCTGAACAACCAATCGTGACTCCACCAGTTGCACCTCTGATTGAACCAACTCAAACACTCCAAGCAGATCTTCCCAGCTCAAACATCCCTGCGTCGGCACAAGAAATTCCCGATTACATCCGGGAAGGGCAATTCAAACTGGTACCGATTGGTCCTATGCATCAATATCTATTATATAAATAATCCTTGCTTATTGACATCTTATTTCAGGCACAAGACTCCCCAGCGATGCGTTTTGCATCATTCGACCTGGACGCTGCAATCGGCGATGAAGAAATCAGCCCAGCTCAATCTTCTGAAACCGTCCTCGATACAGTCAAAACAAAGCTCCAGAAAATGTTGACTCATTTAAGCGAAAGCATTGCTATTTTGGTGGAAGATGCAAAGCTGATTCGCAATATCTTCAAGGAACTGAAGGGTAAACTGCCGTCGAAACTCGAAAGCGCTATCATCCCTGCTGCCTTCATTGAGGGTCACCAACCTCAAGTGTCTGCGGCCCGCCAAAGAATATCGGAGCGACTGGCTTAGCAAGACCTCATCAAGAAACACGATGACGGCAAGGAAGGACTAAAGACAATGTAGGCTCAAATTAAATCCTTAGAGGCCAAACCAAATCAGCTGGAGGATCGGATCAAGCAACTTCAAGCTACTGAAGTCGAACTCATCAAGAAACTTGAAGAAGTGCGCAAAGAAATATCCGATACTCAAAAACAACTTGGCCTGATTCCAGCAACCATCGCATCAGCGCTAGAGAACCTACAAAAGCGCTTAAATGAAGTCCACCAAGTCCACAAGAACATTAAGAATGTACCCGGCTCCGATGTCCAAGACTTGGAGGAAATCCAGAAGATAGACAACATTCGCTTGCGCGCGATCGAGATGATTCGCAAACACTATAATATTTGAAACTGCTGGCTATACTTAACTTGGTCTGATAGCATCGACCATTGGCACATATTTGATCTGGACTGATGACATCGATCATCGATGAATACTTTTGTAAATATTTTTGCTCTTAAGGCGATACATGTCGTATCGGCTATCTCAGTTGACATCATGTAGATTATTGGCTCTATGAATCGACCCAAATACTTGGGTAGTATTTCTTCAAGTATTTTCCATTAAGTGCTTTTGAAAACTCTTCTCCCTCCAATGTTTCCAAAATATACGCATTTCCAGGAACAGAACAATTCACGCGATAAGGACCTTCTCAATTAGGTGACCTTTTTCCAAATTTAGAACTTTTAGTCCCTATCGGCAATATCAGTTTCCAAACCAAATCCCCTTTGAGAATTTCCTTTGGCTTAACCTTTTTATCATAATATCTTGCAACTCTTGCTCTATTATTCTCAATGTTTTCTGAAGCTCTCAAACGAGTTTCAGCCAAATCGTCCAACTCAAAATTCATCAAACTATTATATTCATCGGCAGTCAAGTTACCTTGTTTCGATATACGTCTTGACCCAATTTTGACTTCCCAAGGCAAAACAGCTTGATGGCCATAAACCAAATGATATGGAGACAATTTAGTAGATCCATGACACGCCATCCGTTATGCCCATAACGATTCGGTCAACGTCAATTGCCATCACCTTGGTTGTTCATCAATCTTTCGCTTGATAATTTTGGTAATACTCTTGTTTGATGCTTCTGCTTGACCATTAGCTTGTGCATAATAAGGAGAAGAATTTAATAATTTAAACCCATACTAGTAGCAAAACTCTGAAATTCATCGGACATAAACATAGTCCCCAGATCAGTCGTGACAGTCTGAGGAATACCAAACTGATAAACAATATGCTCCTTTACAAATTCCACCATATTCTTGGAATTAGCAATCTTTAAAGGAATTGCTTCAACCCACTTAGTAAAATAATCAGTTGCCACCAATATAAATTTATGTCCTTTACTTGATGATGGATAAATTTGCCCAATCAAATCGATTCTCCATCCTCGAAAAGGCCATGGTTTGATAATCGAATTCATGGCTGATGCAGGCGCCTTCTGGCATTCCTGACAACCCTTGTAATATTCAAAACAATCCTCCAAAATTGTTGGCCAAAAACAACCCATCTTCCAAATGATCCACTTCATCTTATAAGCCGATTGATGCGCACCACAAACTCTTTCGTGTACCTCATCCATCATATCTCTGGATTCTGATTTACTCAAACATCAGAGTAATACACCATCAATCGTCTTATAATACAATCGATCATCAAGTAATACATATTTAACAGCCATGAATCTCAACTTTCTTGAAACGTTTTGTGATTGATCTTTAAGATAATTAACGATTTCATACCTCCAATCCCCGACTTCTGGCTCTATCGTCATAATCTCCTGAAAATGTCGATAACCAGAAGCAGCTTGTGCCAAATTATTAGCCTCTTGATTTTAAGCTTTAGGGATATGCTCGATATTAACCATCACAAATTCTTTCAACAACAATTGACATTCTTCAAAATACTGAATCAAAATATCATCTTTGCACTCATTGTTGGGTTACTAGCCGAAGCCAATAAGCCCAAACAATAGCCAAGATAAAGAACAGAGACAAGCAATAGTAAATCACTTATCAACAGTGTTCTCGGGAATCAGCCCTTTACATGTTGGTGAGAGGTCCCCTTTTATAGGGAGGTCGAGACGCACATTTTACATTCCACTTATACCCTTGGAAATCAGGCATCATCCTCTAGACTATACAACCTTGGTTCCCTGGGGGCATAATAGTATATTTGTGCATCTTAATGTGAATGCGCAGACCAGCAACTCCGTCTTTGACTCGGTTTGGACCTGGTCCACGTTGCTTTCACCGTGCCTCCAGTGACCTTTGTCGCCTTCACCACCTGGTGCACCTTCGGCTGCACAGTGCCTTCTCCACCGGAGGAGAGAAACCGTCGCGCTGTCGTTCGGGCCCGTCTTTAACCTGTGTAACAAGATAAACAGCAAATGTGCTGGTAATGTCTTGCAATCGCCTTCGCATCCATTCTGGGCACCGATCGATGACAAAGGCCGCCTATCGCCTGCTGGTGCCAAATCACCTGGCGAAGGAGAGAAAAGTCGAACGAATGCATGTGGTACTCATATCTTACCTCCGCAGACATGTAATTGGAATCAATGTTGCGAAAGTAATGGATCGCTACACAACGCCTAATCACTAGCGAAGGCAACGCCCTTTCGAGTATGTGTAGCGAAGGCAAATGCTAGCGGCTTAAATACAAAATGAGCGGGTGAAGGCGTTTCTTTGGCAGGCCAATCTCCCAACAGTAGCCCCTCACGGACGAGGGTTTTCTCCAACAGGCCGATGTCCTCGAAAAATTAGGATTGCCTTCGCCTATTCCAGAGAAACGCCTCCTCCTGTTGGAGTAAGCCCCGAGTTGATAACTTCGCTTCGGGTTTTGCTTCGCGTTCTATACTTTATTCTTATTTTCCATTTTATTTTTATTTTTATTTGTATTATTTTTTGGAATTTTTTGGGCCATTTCAATTTTCGCGCCGCAGGAACGGTCGCATTTTTTACTGCCCTATAAATAGGACTGAAGGGGTCCACCCTTTTTTACCTTCTCCCGCTTTAGCTGTCAATCGCTTTCTAGTTTTTGAAAGCTTCTTCGGACTGTAAAGCACTTGGTTTGCACTCTTGCTGTCGGGCTTTGAGGTACCTTGTTTGTTTTTTCATTATTTTTACCTTCGCATGGAATTTGTTTTTATTTGAATTTTGTCTTCGCATTATGCCCATGATTAATTACTTTTGTTCTCGCTGGTTTCCATCACTGACGGGATGACAATTGTTGTCAATCGTGCAGCGGCACGTACCAGATAAACTGCTTTGTTAATTGACATGGCTGGCGAAGGCAGCCCCGAGGCGTAAGGGACGGGTCGGTCTCCTCGTCGGGAAATGAGTGACATTGAGGCTGAGCAGTTTGCTCAGCGTTTGGATGACGAGACTCCAATTGCGGAGGAAACTTCCGGTGATGATCACGGCGAGGATGACGAAGTTGGTGAAGACGAAAATTTGGATGACGTGGAGGCCGACGTAGAGGAACTAGTGGATCCCAGTAAGAGGGCGAAGACACTCGTGTTCGGCAAGTCTAAGGTTGGCGATCATGACATCAAATTTTATGAAGAAAAGGGATACTTTCCTGTGGGTTGGGGCCGTGCTCCCGGTACTGATACTACCACTAACCCTCGCGAAGACGAAGATGTAGTCTTCACAGATTTTTTTTCATCGCGGGCCTGAAGATGCCCATTGACAACATCGTTGCGAAGATGATTGTGCCTTATGGCCTGCAATTGCATCATCTGACACCGAATGCTATCAGCCATCTCCTTCGCTTCTTCTGGGCCATAAAGACGCATGAATCGACTGTTACGGTTGATGGGTTCCTTCGATTATATGAGGGGCACAATCAAAGCAAGTCATCTGAAGTCGAGGGCGAGCTATTCACTCCGGACTTTGGTTGTGTGACTTTTACTAGACGCCGCCGAGGTTCTCATTTTGCGAAGGTGGAAACTTCCTTCGCTAACAGAAATAAGTGGACCAAGGATTGGCAAAAGTACTGGTTTTATGTGAGGGTGCCTTTGGAGGAGATCACTTTGGCAGACGGAACTAAATCAATGACTTTTCCTCTGCACAAAAAAATTGATTGGCTTAAATTTGTTTCTTGTCCAGTGTTCAGCACAGAAAGTGCTGGATTCTCAGAGTGCTGGAAAGCCTTTCGAACGGCTTCGCAAACTTATGCAGCCATGATCTTATTGAGGAGGGTATTGCTACTGATCTTGCTACTGGGACTTATTTCTTATCTGCCGACTGGAAGCCTTTTAAGGTTGAATGGAAACCTCATGGTGATCATACCAGAGTCGCTTTCCCTTATTTTGGGGCGAAGATCCCCGAAGGCATGATCGCAGCGGATTTTGTTACTGAAGTAGAGCGACGAGCCATTGATTGGACTGTACAACTCAAAAGAGCATCGCAGTTCCGAAGACAAGTATGTTCATGTTAGACTGAACAGAGTATTTGAAGAGTTGAAAATTTCCTATGGTGCTCGTGAGGTTCCCGTCTCCACTGAGAAAGGGAAAAACAAGAAAGAGAGAAAATTGAAGAAGAAGGCGAAGGAGCAGGATGAAGATGATTCTGCGCCTTTGCGTGCTCCTCGTGGTGGTGGTCGATCAGGACGAGGTGGAGGCCGGGGGCAAGGTCGCGGCCGAGGTGAAAGCAAAAAGGCTGTTGCGAAGGCAACTTCTTCCATTACCCCGGCCAAGGGAAGCACCAGCAGCTCTCATGAGTCTGTAGAAAAAAGGCGCCACCAAGAGCCGGCAATTGCTGCTGTTCCATTGTCAATTGCGGCCCCATCTGCTGGGGCCGCTTCTTCGGCTTCGCACGGTGGCCGTTCATCGTCTGGAGTCATTTCTTCGTCTTCACGCGGTGGTCTTCCGCCTCGTCATCTCGGGTGGCACTGGCGGCTCCGGCTCCAGCGCGGTTGCCAGCTTCGCCTGTGACTGGCTTTATGAGCTCAGCTTCCCGGAGGAGATGATATCTTCTTAGGTGAGGTTGCTCTCTTTGGGAATTACTTTCAGGGCACAAGTCTTCCTTTGCTGGGAAGCTACTTAGCGTAGAATCCATTTGTTTATATTAACATTGCTTGTGAAGGAGTTCCTGAAACATCTGGGAGTGCTCGAGTGCCTGGTCCTTTTGATGATGGAATTGATATTAGTCAGTTTGATGATACCCCCGTCCGGGATGTTCCCATTGTTGAAAATATACTTGAAGAGGTTAATGTTGAGGATGATGCTGAGGAGCCTATTGCCAAAGCCCCTATGGACATTGGGCCAGTTAACCCTCCATCACCTGGTTTGGCTTCTCTCCCGCCTGTCACAGATTCTTTGGAAGTTCTGGCCCATGTTGCCGGGACTATTGAAGTAGATGCTCAGGCTAAGGGTAAGGAAGTTGCCAAAGCCGAGACTTCTGATGCCGGAGAGAGGGCTGCTGCTCGGGCTGATATGGAAGTTGATGTGGGGACAAGCATTCCTTCTGCGTCCGAAGGTACTTGTGATATTGCCTACTTTTGTTTTTTCATTACTGACAATTATTGTTGTTCTGTTTGGTTTTGATGCAAATGATATTTGTTTAATAGGTGTCGAAGAAGAGGGGCCTGCGTGAATGCGCGAAGGTGGGCCTCTCCAAGACTTTGCTTGGGAAGGTGTTTTATTTAATCGGGGTTATAGCTAGTTTTTTCCTTTAGCTATTTTTGCAAAGGTAACAATGTTCATTGTTTTGTGATTGTAGAATACCAACGGCTTGTGCTGACCCTAGATCCTGAGAGCATCAGCTCTAACATTTTGGCTTCGGGACTGAAGATGTGAATTTCCCGTCTTCGCCTTTAAATTTGTTATTGACTTTGTTTCGAGTTGTCAATTTTGTGATACTCAATGAGGAGATTATTTTCTTTCACAGGTTGTTGTGGCTATCAATGAGTCGCATGCTCAAGTTCCCAACCTCAACTCGATTGCCGCTGAGCACAAAGAATTGGTTAGATTGCGAAGGGAGAAAGCTGAGCTTCTTCAGATCCAAGCAAATATCGACAGAATCAAGCGGGATCTTGAAAATGAAAGAAATTTGCTTCGCCAAGACCGGGAGTCCATTGTTGATGAAAATAAATCTTTAAAGGACAGAGTTGCTACTTTGGAAGCCCAAGCTGGCGAAGCCAGCTTGCTTAAGGAAAAAATTGTTTCTTTGGAGGCTAAGATTGTGGACAAGGATGATGTCCTAGAGGGCCTTCACAAGAAAGTTGTCGAAGACACTGATTTGATTTTCATTCTGAAGAGCGAGGTTGATACTCTTAATGGGGTGAAGGAAAAGCTCTCACGCGATGTTGAGTCATATCGGTCTCGCAGTGAAGACCTTGAGCGTGAGGTCGTGTCACTGCGTACTTCTACCATCTCCCTTCGCAAGAAAAACGAGGATGTGATTAATGTTGCATGGGAACGTGGGCTGAAGCTATATCATTTGTACAAGGAGGCCTTGCGACAGTTTGGTGCGGAGCTCGTTTGCTTCCCCAACAAGGAGTATAGCTTGGGCAAACTTTTTGGTTGGATTGACCATGAGTTTGCTTCGCTTCCGACAGTCATTGAGTCTGTTAGTGACTTCGTTGTCAACCTCTGTACATGCAATTTGTTGAAGATTCTGTCAGACAATGGTTGTGAGCATTATAGTGCCTTAGTTTGGAAAGGCTATCCTTATCCGGCACCCAAGGATCCTGTTGACGGTGATTATTTTTGAAAAGAAATGTTGCTTGCGAAGGCACTCTTCTTGAAGCATTTCTGGGTTGCCAGTGGACGTCAAGCAGCTCAAAATATTATCCGCGACCATCTTGCGAAGGTACTTTGTTAGTTACCGTGGTCGACTTTGATTCGATTTTATTTTTAATTTGTTATTGTTTTATTTGATAGCTTATGTATCCTCAGTCAAAGGAGCTGAAGAGACAAAAAGCCGAGGCCGAAGCCGTCGCGAGAGAAGCCGCTGCTAAGGAAGCTGCCGAAGCCGGCGCCACCTCTGGTGCCGCTGCAACTGGTGCTACTGCCTCCGAGGCTGGTGCTTCGTCTTCCCAGAGTGGTGCCGCTGGAGTCAATCCTCGGGTCTAAGGACCTTTTAGATTGTAAATAGAGCTTAGAACTGATTGAGTGGGCAGCCCTTTTGAACTTGTACATTTGTGTACATTTAGGGTGATGAGATGCTTGAACTCACTCCACTGGCCATGCGTGATGGACCGCTTTGTATTTTTGGCTTCGCATGGAAGGAATTTTGATGACTTTATCCACACTCTAGTCATGGCGACTTTTTGGAGTATTGTCATGAGTTTTATCATTGCACCGAGTTCGGTGTTTTTGATTTTTTCACTTCATTTATTGCTCACGGTTCGGATCGAGTTGAGCTCGCTGCGCAGAGGAATGCCGAAGCTATTTCCCTGGGCCTTCCCAAGGCGGAGCCGTTGGAAGTTAGTCCTGATGTCAAGGACTTTGCATGCATTTACAATGCCCCTCGCTTTAGGAGGTCTGGCCAACAGTTTTATGGTTATGTGTTTGAAATGTTTTGAGAATTTTCGATGTTGATGTCTGGAAATGATGTAATGACATCTTTGTATGAATGAATGTGAACTCGATTTGTCTTCGCTTTTAAGAGAAACGCTTCCTCCCCCAAAACGAGTTTAGGTTTATTCATGCGAAGACGAAATATTTTCATGAGTCTTGCGAAGCTGATCGTGTAGTATGCATCGTTTTTTCTGTTTGAACGAAAAGATTAAGCTCGATTTGTCTTCGCTTTTGAGAGAAACACCTCCTCCCCCCGAAGCGAGTTTGTGCTTTTCGTTCAATGCGCTTGATTGGCGTTTATTTTGCCGTAGAGTTAGACGGGCAATTGTCTCCGCACTTACTCTTAGGATTTCATGTTCCACTGTGTTTCTGTGTTTCTATAGAATGATTTGAGCTGAAGCCCCTTTTACTTTTTCTAGGGTAAGTATTTGCATGCAAGATTTAATATGAGCCGAAGCCCCTTTTACTCCTTAGAGTAAGCACTTTAGATCTAGATTGGCCTTACCTTTGGTAGGGTCAATTTAGTTCTACTTGGTTTATCGAATACAAGCGATTTGGTCGAAGCCAATCGCTTTCGATGCAACTATTTCGGGAAATAGCTCGTTCATATATTTCACATGAGTTATAATTAGCACCGCCTCATTAAAAACCTCACCCCTTGGTAAGGGTTCCCATGTGAGGAAAAGAGTACGGGCCTTTTCTGAAGGAAAAATTGGAAATCTACTCTACTAATTGACTTCGTTTATAGATTACGAAGCCAATTGTTACATGCTATTCACAGGTAGTACCTTCGCAAGCTATCCGCGTTCCTTGGATGTGGCAGCTCATTGCCTTCTTCATCTCCTAGGTGAAATGATCCTGGTCTATTGCTCTTGATGACTAGGAATGGGCCTTCCCATTTGTTTTGCAACTTTCCCAAAGGCATACTTGGGTTCTTTCTTAGCACCCAGTCGCCTATCTTTATGTCTTTCCTTACTACTTTCTTGTCACGCCATTTTCTGGTTTCTTCTTGGTACTTGGAAATGTTTTTGGCTGCTTGCAGCCTGTAAATTTCTATGAGGTCTTTGTCTATAGCTTCGCTATCTTTGGGCACTTCCTGCTGAGTGTGAAGCCCCTTATGAAGAATTTCCTCAGGACACATTGCTTCTTTGCCGTATAATAGCTTGAATGTGTGAATTGGGTCGCTCTTGAAGTGGATGTGTTGTGAGCCCAGATTACCTTGGGCATTTCCTCCACCCATTTGCCTTTTTTCTTGCAATTTGCAAGGCATTTTCTGATGGCGGTGAAGATGATGCCATTTGCTCTCTCCACTGCACCATTGGACTGTGGGTGGTATACTGATGCAAATCTTGCCTTCGTCCCGATGGACATGCAATAATGCCTGAATTCATCACAGTCGAATTGCTTCCCATTATCTACTGTGATTTTCCTTGGGACTCCAAATCTGCAAACGAGTTGCTGCCAGAAGAATTTGATGACTGTCTTTGCTGTGATGTTTGCCAATGGCTTTGCCTCAATCCACATGGTAAAATATTCCACTGCGATGATTGCATATTTCAGATTTCCTTGAGCTGTAGGAAGAGGACCCACCAGATCGATACCCCATCTCTGCAGTGGCTAGGTTGGAGTTATCAGTTGTGATAGCTCCGAAGGCGATTTTCTGGTTGCTGCACATTTTTGACATTCATCACAAGTCTTGACTGTGTTGGTTGCGTCATTGATGATCGAAGGCCAATAAAACCCTTGTCACATTGCCTTTTCCACAATTGCC
>CM014278.1:24042841-24071171 GCA_004135705.1 Alloteropsis semialata | reverse complement strand
TCAAGAACTCGACGAGTCTTTCTTCTTCGTCAGGTTCAAGATCTGAACCGATGATCACTTTTCTATTGAAGACATCAGGCTGCAATTGCACTTCTTTTGTGTCTGTTGCCCCTTTCATGCTTTTGCTGTCTTTCTCAGTAATTGGCTTCTCCTCAGGATAGACGGGCTCTCTTTCTTCGAGTACATGAACCTTTCGCTGGCCTGGGGTGTTGGCATATTCAATTCTTCCTGCCTCTGTTTGGTCACTAAAGACGGTGATAACTCCTTTGAGAGCTGTCATTTTCATGCACAAGAAAGCTTGCCTTATGATGATGTCGAAGGCATTTATGACCCCTCTGCCGAAGATAACATTATAGTCGAAGAACATGTCAACGACGTCAAAGGTGATGAACTCAGTTCTTGCATTTGATGTGTCTCCAAAGGATACTGGCAATGTAATTTTTCCCAATGTTGTAGTGCGCTTCCCCCCGAAGCTGACCAAAGGTGTATCTGATGGCTCTAGATTATCTGGGTTGATGTTGGTCATTGACCTGAGTGTCTTCGCCAGGATGATATCCGCAGAGCTGCCTGTGTCCACTAACACTTTCCCAATTGTCCAGCCAGCAATGTTTGCTTCAATCAACATTGCGTCGTTGTGTGGAAAATTGTGGAACTTGAGATCTTCTTCTGTGAAGGTGATTGGCATGTGAGACCATTCCGATTTCTTGTAAGGGCCGTCAACTGAGATGTTGTTGACTTGGCGAAAGTAGCTCTTTCTCTGCTTCTTTGTCTCGAAGGTAAGTGAGGATCCTCCAGTTATTGGCATAATGAGGCCATAACCGGGCAAGGGATTTGCTGTATTTTGATCTTGCGGTTTTTGTGGTGGGGGTGGTGGTGGTGGTAATTCTTCTACCTTGATGTCCTTGATTGGGATAGGCTGTGTATTTTGTGGGTATAGGTGTGGATATAGTGTTTGAGGGTAATAATGTTGCTTGGGGCGAAGGCGAAAATTGAGTCGCCATCGCGGTTGTGGGATGGACAAAGTTGGAGCTTAAGGAGGGATAGATTGGGCAGTATGGTTGAATGGCTTGGGTTTGTGTTTGGGTTTGGGTGTTTTGGTGCGAGGCTGAATGTGGCTTTGTTTGGGTAGCTTAGATTTTGTCTGCCTTCATCTTGTCAATGGTTCTCTTGATGTCTCGGCACTCCTCTGTGCCATGGGTGTGATTTTTGCCATGATATTAGCAAAACAACTCTAGTCCCGAAGGCGGACCCCTTCCTCTTCCTCGGCATCTGCCGGTTCTTCCACCCCTTTGGGTAGGCTCATTTCTTTGTTTCTGGAGTTGGCTTTTTGGGTAAGTAGGTTTGTTCTCTTGGAACGAAGGTGGGCTCTCCATGCTCATGATGGTTTGGGAACTGTAATTTTGGTAGTGACTTTGGTTGTAGTGGTGCAGTTTGTTTTGGGAATCATACTGGCTTTTCATGACAGCTTCTCTGGCAATTCGCCTTCGGTTGTCATTGTCGGATCGACAATATTTTCTGAATTCCTCATAAAGATCTCTGAGGGTTGCTGGTGTTTCCCTTACAATGTGCTACGCGAATGGGCCAGGCCGAAGCCCCTGTATAGCTGCAAACTTGGCGGCTTCGTCAGGAATATGAGGAGCCTGAGATCGCAGTCCCACAAACCTGCGAAAGTAATCCTCCAGAGATTCTTTCGGCTGTTAGTATAGAGTTAGCTCTACATATGAGAGTGCTTGGTCTCCCATTATGCTGAAATTCTTGATCAGCTCTCTCATCAGATCATACCAGCTGCTGATAGATAACCCTGGAAGCTTGGTGTACCAGTTCATTGTAGTGCCATCGCAAACAATGATGAAAGACTTTGCCAGCACCACATCATCTCCCCCTGCCGAAGCAATTGCAGCCTCATAGCTCATGAGAAATTGCTTGGGGTCGGTGAGGCCATTGTACCTTGGTAGAGAGATGGGCTTGTATGAAGGCGGCCATCTTGCCAATTGCAGACTTTCTGAGAGAGGGCAAGTGTGATCAATCGGACGAGTGTGCAGCACTTGGAAGCCGGTTTTCGATGTGGAATTGCGACTTGTTCCAGCACTGGTGAAGGCAATTGGATCATTGAGTTCTGCTTGGAGCTCAGCGACTTGTTTCTTGGATCTTTCGAGTTCTTCTCGAAGCTTCGCAGCTCTGGGGTCCGTGGAGTTCAATCTTCTCTGCTTTGCTTGCCTCAGCTCTTCCAACTGCTTCCTGACTTGTAGCAGCTGGTGTTGTTCTTCTTCTTCTTCTTCCTCTTGCATTTGCTATTGTAGCTCTAGCTGGGCAGCTTCGAGCTCTCTCTATTGCTCTAGACGGCGAAGGCGAAGCCTTTCCTCCACCCTGTGCAGCTTTTCTTCGGTGGTGAGAGTGTCTTCATCGACTTCCGCTTCGTCAGTGATGGCTTTGGTTATGGGTGCTAAGGTGCTTGGTGGAATTATGGCTTGGGCATCGGCTTCGCCGGTTGAGGGTGTGTCTTCGGTGGTGTTGGTGGGTGGTCTTGTTGCTACTCTTCTTGGTGGCATGGTGGTGTTCATGGCTTTCTTTCGTGCACAGCACAGATGGTGGGCGCCAATTGTTGGGTTACTAGCAGAAGCCAATAAGCCCAAACAATAGCCAAGACAGAGAACAGAGACAAACAATAGTAAATCACTTATCAACAGTGTTCTCGGGAATCAGCCCTTTACATGTTGGTGAGAGGTCCCCTTTTATAGGGAGGTCAAGAGGCACATTTTACATTCCACTTATACCCTTGGAAATCAGGCATCATCCTCTAGACTATACAACCTTGGTTCCCTGGGGGCATAATAGTATATTCATGCATCTTAATGTGAATGCGCAGACCAGCAACTCCGTCTTTGACTCGGTTTGGACCTGGTCCACGCTGCCTTCACCGTGCCTCCAGTGACCTTTGTCGCCTTCACCACCCGGTGCACCTTCGGCTGCACAGTGCCTTCTCCACCGGAGGAGAGAAACCGTCGCGCCATCGTCCGGGCCCGTCTTTAACCTGTGTAACAAGATAAACCGCAAATGTGCGGGTAATGTCTTGCAGTCGCCTTCGCATCCATTCTGGGCACCGATCGACGACAAAGGCCGCCGATCGCCTGCTGGTGCCAAATCACCTAGCGAAGGAGAGAGAAGTCAAACGAATGCATGTGGTACTCATATCTTACCTCCACAGACATGTAATTGGAATTAATGTTGCGAAGGTAATGGATCGCTACACAACACCTAATCACTAGCGAAGGCAACGCCCTTTCGAGTATGTGTAGCGAAGGCAAATGCTAGGGGCTTAAATACAAAATGAGCGGGTGAAGGCGTTTCTTTGGTAGGCCAATCCCCCAACACTCATATTTGCTGATTAACTTATTAACCACCAACTGAGAATCCCCAAAGATTTCAACAGCTTTAGCTCCGATTTCCAACAACAATTTTAGTCCTTTAAGTAACGCATCATACTCAACTCGATTATTCGTAAAACTCGGATCCATCGGATAGCTGAATTCAAAATTTGCCCCCCGAGGCAAATAATCACAATTCCGATGCCACATCCACATGAAGACCCATCAAAGAACAATGTCCATGGCATCGGCTCAACCAATTTAACTTCGTCTCCGATGTGTTGCATCACAAAATCGGCCATTACTTGTCCTTTCACCGCTTTAGCTGATTTGTATTTTAAATCAAACTCTGAAAATGCTAATATCCACTTTCCGATTCTCCCTTTCAACATCGGCATGGACAACATATATTTGACCACATCGGTTTTACAAACCACTGTACACTCGGAAGACAATAAATAATGCCTCAATTTAGTACAAGAGAAATAAAGGCACAAAAATAACTTTTCAACTGGAAGATATCTAATCTCTGCATCGATCAACTTCTGACTTAAATAATAAACCACTCTCTCCTTTCTTTCAAATTCTTGTATAAGAACAGACCCAATTGACAATTCATCGGTCGATAAATATAATCGGAATGGCTTATCTCTTTGAGGCGGAATCAAAACCGACGGCGTCATGATATATTGCTTTATTTCATCAAACGCCTTCTGTTGCTCTTGTCCCCATACAAATTCTTCATCGGCTTTCAATTTCAGCAGTGGGGTGAAAGGACGAATTCTTCCAGATAAATTTGATATGAATCTTCTAACAAAATTAATCTTTTCGATTAACGATTGAAGGCTCGTCTTATCGATGGGTGGCTTAGCATCCCTGATAGCCTTCATACTCTTTTGTCCGACTTCAATCCACTTTTCATGAACCATAAAACCCAAAAACTGTCCAGCTGATACTCCAAATGCACACTTGTTAGGATTCATTTTCAAACCATGCTTTCTTGTGCATTCAAGAGTTTCCCGCAAATCGGCCAGGTGCTGCTTGTATCCATCAGACTTTACCACCACATCATCAATGTAAATTTCAACAATCTTGCCGATCAACTTATGAAATATATAATTCATAGCCCTTTGATATGTAGCGCCGGCATTTTTCAAACCAAAAGTCATTACGACCCACTCATATAACCTAAGTGCACCAGGACATCGGAACGCAGTTTTAGGAATATTCTTTTTTGCCATAAAAATTTGATTATATCCTGCGTTACCATCCATAAAACTAATCACCTTATGTCCTGAAGCTGCATCGACTAGCATATCAGCAATCGGCATCGGGTAACCATCCATCGAAGTTGCTTTATTAAGATTCCTGAAATCCACACAAACTCGCAACTTCCCATTTTTCTTGAAAACAGGAATGATGTCAGATATCCATTCAGCATATTGACAAGGTTGAATAAACTTAGCTTCATATAACCGAGTTATTTTAGCTTTTATTTGTTTATCCAATTCCGGTCTAAATCGTCTCGGCGCTGTTGGTATTTCTTAGCATCACCACTTAGAGTAGTGATGGTACTAGAGATACTTCATCATAAATCTAGACGTTACAGATATTCTGCAAGCGCACAGAAGTATGTTGTAGCATTTCACCCGAGAGTATTCCAGAGTATCGTTATTTATTTATCCGCAGGGAAAGCGTTTAGTTAAAGAGAGGTGTCATCCAATGCATTTACTTACAACAACATTAATGTACCATAATCTAAGCAGGGGTAAATGATATAGAAGTGAATGGGTAATGTGACACACAGGAGTTCATTGCTCATCATTAAGGTAGTCTTAGTTAGTCATAGTACATTAGTAAAGATTACAAAGGATTCATTAGCATCATACATATGAGACTTGGATATACTACAATACCCTATACAAGCTCATTCAATAATTATATGCAAGAGGACATATCGAGGTATCCAGTGGTTCCCTCATCAAAGGACGACAGTAGGACGTCTTATCATAAAGGCCTAATACCCACTCCCGAACGTGGAGGATTACAAAGGATGGACAGGGCTGTCACCACCTGCCGCCTACCTCTACTAATCCGTGGGGCAGCGGTACCCTCAACAGTATTCCGTATCCCAAACACCATGCTTGCAATATGAAATACAACTCTATCTATCACGTTAATAAATAGAGCAACCATAAGGCATATTGAGCCAATGTCATAGCACATCTTCACTTGAACCATAAGTCGTATATACTAAGTGGATAAGGTATAACTGAGGCATACAACATAAGTATTGCGGGCGTGACTGGTTCCACCCGTGACCTCCTTGAGGACAATACCCGTTGTTGTTGTTCTTCATCTATGATACATGTTCATGGGTCTCGGGGCAGTCGTTCCCCAAGTGGTCCTCGTTTCCCCAGACTTCGCAACTGAGTTGCGAGTCTGCCATGTGGACGGCGTTGAAGACTGGCTCCTTCGCCTTGGCGTTGTCCTCTAGTTTCTTGAGTAGGAGGTCTAGCTTGGCTGCAAGCATGTCCGTCTCTTTGACGGTATGCATGCCACGAGCACGGGGTTGGAGTCAATCTTTGCTCCACCCTTGGTTAGAGACCATCTTCTAGATCAGGGCCGTGGCCCATGTGAGAGTGAAATCGAGGAAGGCTCCCCCAGCAGCAGAGTCAAGGTGGCAACGGGAGTTGGTGTTCAACCTATTGTAGAAGCTCTGTAGGATGAGCCAACCCTCCATACCGTGATGGGGACAGGCAGAGACGTACTCCTGAAGCCTGCCTCAGGGATGGATTCCATCACCGACTACTAGAATGTTAGCAACTCGTGCTGGGATGACTGGCTCTTCTGCCGGGAGAACGGGCTAAGGAAGAACGGTGCGAGCGTGGTTCCTTCTCAGGAGAGTCTCGTGACATTCAATGAAGTTTGTCGGCAGGGAGAAACCGGTCATGCACTACACTGATTTCACCAATAAGGAGAAAACACAGCAAAGTTAACCTGTATAGGCAATGACCATATCTTATACATAAATCTTAAGTATGACTATCTTGTAAATTCTATTTCACCATTGCCATCCCCGGCAATGACGCCAGAAATGCATGTTGTCATTTCTTAACATCACCACCGGGTTTGTTAAGCCCGGTAACGCCGCTTAGAAATGACTTGGGTATCTCATTACGTTACGTTTCTGCAAGCGCACAGAATACCTTTGTAGCATTTCACCCGTGAGTATTCATGCGTATCGTTATTTATATTTTCCCAAAGGATGGCATTCTGGTGTCAAAGCATTTATTAGATGATCATACTCAAAGGATTATGATATAAGTTCTGGACAAAGTTGTACAGGGGTAAATGATAATAATGAGGTAATGCGGCACATCATCGAAGAAGCCTAACTCAAGAATAAAGAATAAAGAATGAGTCCTAAGGTTATATGGAGCAGGCAAAGGATCCTAAGGCATTATATAAGACAGCATAAGTTATACAAGATATACATAGGACTTAGTTCTAAGCACCCAGGCACACAACGTGGAGACCAAACCGCACTAGTTTGCCAGCAGAGGTAAGGCTTTATGTACCCCCTACACTGTATCCAAACGTGAGGGAATACAAGGGATGGATAGGGCTATCACCACCTAGCGCCTACCCCTCCATACCGTGGGGCACAGTCATATTCGCAGGTGTTGGTATTTCTTAAAGTTTACATTATTCTGCAAGCGCATAGAAGTACGTTGTAGCATTTCACCTAGTAGTATTTCAGAGTATCGTTATTTGTTTATCCGCAGGGAAAGCGTTTAGTTAAAGAGAGGAGTAATACAATGTATTTACTTACAACATCACTAATCTACCATAGTCTAGACAGGGGTAAATGATATGAAAGTGTAGGGGTAAAGTGACACACAGAAGTTCATTGCTCATCATTAAGGTAGTCTTAGTTAGTAATAGAACATTAGTAAAGATTATAAAGGGTTCATTAGCATCATACAAATGGGACTTGGATATACAACATTATCCTATACAAGCTCATACGAGGGACATATGACAGAGTACATATCAAGGTGTCCAGTGGTTCCCAAATCAAGGGACGACAGGAGGACGTCTTATCATAAAGGCCTAATATCATCTCCCGAACGTGGAGGATTACAAAGGAAGGACAGGGTTGTCACCACCTGCTGCCTACCTCTACTAACCCGTTGGGTAGTGATACCCTCAATAGTATTTCGTATTCCAAACACCATGTTTGCAATAAGAAATACAACTATATCTATCATATCAATAAATAAAGCAACCATAAGGCACATTGAGCCAATGTCATAGCATACGTCAGCTTGGATAAGGTGCAAGACATAAGAAGTATATACTATGTAAGTAGAGTAAAGTTGAGGCATACAACATTAGTATGAAGATACTTCCATTAAGCTCAGTATTACAAGTAAGTAAAGAGATATAAAAGCTGAACTCTAGAACTTACCAAGACTCCTCCGGAAGCACTTCAGAAGCTCAACTACTAGAACTATCACTACTAAGACTAAGACTAAGCTTATAGCAAAGGAGAGCTCTTCTTCTGGTGTGTGTGTGTGTTGAGTACGGTGCCCTTTGCAGCTATTTAAAGGATCCATAGGCAGCTTGGAGCCGGCCAGAGGTGGTTGTGGCTGTTTGGCTGTGGGGCCAAGTCAGCCAAAGTGGCCAGGTTGGCCGACCCTCCGATGTACCGCCTCAACTAGTGCATGGTCCAGATGTCGTCCTGAAGTCGGTACTGTTGCGCCAGTCAAGGGAGGACCGATTCGGCCGCGCGAGGAGGTCAGCCGACCTGGAGGGGTCGGCCGACCCAGGCCTGCCGCCTCTCAGGCCCATCTCTCTCTGGGAGACTGCATTGTGGGTCCTAAGGTCGGTTCCAGGTGGGTGCCGTCGGTTTGGGTACATTTGCGTTGAGGTGTGGGCCCCTCAATCTGTGAGAATGACACATGGCTCATCCCCCAGGATCATCCCTTGGTGTGTGTTGGTATTTCTTAGCATCACTACTTAGACTAGTAATGGTACTAGAGATACTTCATCATAAATCTAGACGTTACAGATATACTGCAAGCGCACAGAAGTACGTTGCAGCATTTCACCCGGGAGTATTCTAGAGTATCGTTATTTATTTATCCGCAGGGAAAGCGTTTAGTTAAAAGAGAGATGTGTCATCCAATGCTTTTATGTACAACAATATTAATGTACCATAATCTAAGCAGGGGTAAATGATACAGAAATGAATGGGTAGGTTGACACACAGAAGTTCATTGCTCATCATTATGGTAGTCTTAGTTAGTATAGTACACTAGTGAAGATTAATGAGGGTTCATTAGCATCATACATATGGGACTTGGATATACTACAATACCCTATATAAGCTCATTCAATGATTATATGCAAGAGGACATATCGAGGTATCCAGTGGTTCCCTCATCAAGGTACGACAGTAGGACGTCTTATCATAAAGGCCTAATACCCACTCCCGAACGTGGAGGATTACAAAGGACGGACAGGGCTGTCACCACCTACCGCCTACCTCTTCTAATCCGTGGGGTAGCGGTACCCTCAACAGTATTCCATATCCCAAACGCCATGCTTGCGATATGTAATACAACTCTATCTATCACGTTAATAAATAGAGCAACCAAGAGGCACATTGAGCCAATGCCATAACATACATTCACTTGAATAAGGTGCAAGACATAAGTAATATATGCTAAGCAGATGAGGTATAACTGAGGCATACAACATAAGTATGAAGGTATTTCCATTAAACTCAGAGTACTACAAGTAAGTAAGAGAATACAAGAACTGAACTCTAGAACTTACCAAGACTCCTTCAGAAGCCCTTCAGAAGATCTAACACTATGACTATCACTACTAAGACTAAGACTAAGCTTGTAGCAAAGGTGAGCTCTTCTTCTGGTGTGTGTGTGAATACGGCGCCCTTTGCAGGTATTTATAGCATCACAAAGGCGGTTGGAGCCGGCCAGAGGCGGTTGGAGCAGTTGGGAGGTGGGCTTAGGTCGGCCGAATCCCCCAGGTCGGCTGACCCTTGGATCCACCGTCTTCATCTCTTCATGGCTCAGATGTGATCTCAATGGCGGTTTAAAGTTGCAGGTCAAAAGAGGGCCTAGTCGGGCGCACGTGGAGATCGGCCGATCGGCCGACCTCTATGGGTCGGCCGACCACCCTTAACCGCCTTTAGGGCCCATCTTCGTCTGAGAGACTGATATGTGGGTCCTGAGGTCGGTTTCAGGTGGGTTCTGTCGATTTGGGTACACTTAACTCTGGTTGTGGGCCCTTCAATCCATGGGATGGACATGTGGTTCATCTTTCACCATTAACTTCCACCGACCATGAATCAACATTCATGATTCTTTCTTAGTGTGCTTCTTGACCTGTGTAGGAAATGGGCTCCATTGGGGTTCAGTCCAGGTCGCCCGACCTAGCCAGGTCGGCCGACCTGGGCCTGTGCCCAGTTTCATCCATCTTTTGCACCGTAGTCCCTGTACTCAAATATATTCCAGATATGCATGGTACAACCTTATTTGAATACAAATGCCTAAGTTATGCTTTGATCTTTATTGGTTTCTGAGCCTATTGACGGTCGGATTTTATGTTGTAAGGACCGTCAACAACTCCCCCAAGCTTAACCTTTGCTCGTCCCGAGCAAAGACTAGAACTTTTAGGCTCAGTGGATCAGGAGTTGCTTCCTCATTACTCCTCAAAAGTACCAGTGGTTCAGCAAGATATTCTACCAAGGATTGAATAAGCTGGTAAAATAAACTTCTCTCATTACCTTGGTCTTTCATGGGGCTTGTAGCTTCTCCTTGTCTTGGGCGGTTGATGGCTAGAACGACTTAGACCAAGCACCATGCCTTCTACCTTGCTTGACAATCAAACCGGAGGTTTTTGGGATTTTTCAAAAGGCGGAGTTCCTTAGGTGGTACTCTCCAGTCACTCAGGGCGTATTTTCTTACCTTTTTCCTCTCTCAACTCTCTTGTCACTCATTGAAGTGGAGTTTGTGCTAGGAGAGCTATATAGCATACTTGTAATGCACATATTGTAAAGTCAAAATCAGGATTCAAGGAGAAATAATTCATACCTTCAAACCAAGATGTGCACGTGTGTACGTGGCATCATAGCTCTTTTTTTTTAACTGGCTCCTCTTCCCTTAAAGAGTTGCTTTTAGAGACATGGTTTTACTGTTTGAACCTAGAGACTTTATTTGCTCTTTCTTTTTATCTCTCTCTTTTTTGTTATCAGCCCCATGTCTCTTTTTGCAATAAATTTAGGGAAGAGTACCAAACCTTATATAGAGCTTTTATTTTGTGGATGGATGGGTGTCATGTTTACTTCCAGAGTAGAAGTATAACATGTGTATGGTGGCGTGTACGTGATCTTGGCTTTAAAAGCATGAAGTAAATTTCTTAGAATCACAGTGACCTTGACAAAACTCATTGCAAAAGCAAGTTGCTTATGTAGGGGTTTAAAACATTATGAGCTTTAGTAGGGAATTTAATCACCATAAGGAACTCTTTATTTTATTTTAAAAGAGAAAACTCCAGCTTAGTAAGATCTTAGGGCAACTCAAATCTTATCATATCATAGCCAACAACAACCTAGACTAGAGCTTGCATATGCTACCCACAGATAGACAAGAAACAGAAAAGATCATGCTCAACTAGCAAACTCAAAACTTAAGAGAATAACAGGTTGAAACATAGGTACAAGAGAGAAATAAGAACAACTTTTCATCATATCCAAAAGAAAAGATTTAAGCATGGACTTAAAACATTTAAGGGATTATCATGGATGGCTCTCATTTACTAACTTTATT
This sequence comes from Alloteropsis semialata, assembly GCA_004135705.1. Lineage (NCBI taxonomy): Eukaryota > Viridiplantae > Streptophyta > Magnoliopsida > Poales > Poaceae > Alloteropsis > Alloteropsis semialata. Next base: position 24,059,944 of record CM014278.1, on the reverse strand, counting down.
TGAACGAAAAACTTTATTCAACAATACTTACCTGAACTTACCTAATTGAGGGTCTTCCCCCAAGCTAGTCTGTTGACACCGATGTACCTGTCGGCGCAGGACTCGTGTTTTACGTCATCGAGCGAAGACGTCTCCGTTGTAGGATTCAACTTGACGAAACAACATCTGACCCTGGAGATGAGGATACAGATGATTTAACCCGCCATACCTGTTTTACCTTTTTCTGGTGGTCGACAGCTTGTTCCGGTGTTTTCTTTGTCTGTGCTTTTGCACCTCGTGTAGACTTCTTGTTGTGCTTTGCATAATACCGGATGGGGAAATCCTTCTCCCAGAACTTCTCCATGAACTTAATCAGGCTGTCATTCTCTGGAGGCGTCACCTCCACCTCTTTGACGTTCTGACTGTTTCTCCCATACTTGATTTTGATCATGGAGCACTGCTCCACTTTTGGCCTGAACTCAAACTTCTCCTTCTTTCTATTAATGTGGAGATGAATCTCTCCAGCACCCACATTGATGTGAGCATCTGCTGTACTCAAGAAGGGTCGCCCTAGGATGAGCGATGAGTCGTTGCCCACATCCATGTCCAACACCACAAAGTCGACAGGGATGAAGCAATCCCGGATGCGCACCGGAATGTCCTCAGCTATCCCCTCCGGGTAGCGGACCGTGGAATCGGCCAGTTGCAATCTCATGGGAGTAGGAGACAAGGTGGTATAGTTTAGGCTGTCAAAAACTACCTTTGGCATTACGCTGACACTTGCCCCCAGATCACAGAGTGCATGCTCAAAGTGCTGTGTCCCGATTGTACACGTGATGGTGGGACATCCTGGGTCCTTTTTCTTCTCTGGGACCCTGTTCAGGATGGCTGCACTGCACTCCTCAGTCAACTTTACGACCTCGGTACTTGGGAGTGGACGTTTGTTGTTGAGAATATCCCTCAAGTACTTTGCATAGGTCGGTACCTGCATAGCATCCAGCAATGGCACATGTATATTTAATTTTTGTATAACTTCTACGAACCTGGCGAATTGCTCGTCCGCAGATGGTTTCTTTTGACGCTGCGGGAATGGCAAGACGTTGCTGTCGTAGAACTCATGTGGCGCGGTCTGTCCAGCTGGTGCTAGCTCGGCTTCAGGCTCTTCTCCCCTTTCTTCTGGGATTTTCTTTCTTGGTGTTGTTTTCCCTGCATGGTTAGGTGGGACTGGATCCCGAGTAGCCTTACCGCTCCTCGTAGAAACAGCTTTTACATTTTCAAAGGACGAATCCGGTCGTCCGGGAATTCGTCCCTTATCACCAGAAGGAACAGTAGCAGCTAGCTGAGCTAATTGGGTTTCTAACATTTTGTTAAAGCTCAGCTGGCTCTGGAAGGTGGAGGACAAACTTTCTATTTTAGAATTTATGCCCTCCAGAGCCTTATCATTAGCAGCAAGCCTCTTAGAAATAGACTCATTAATCTTGGCCTGACCAAGGACAAGATCTTTGAGGTAAGGTTGATTAGAGAAAGAGTTATTATTGTTACCTCCCTGGTAGAATGGGCGTTGCTGATTCCAGTTCCCTTGAGGCCGGTACCCATTGTTGCCGTTTATGAACTGTACCTCCTCTTGTATCTCGGGGCAGTTGTTCCCCGAGTGGCCAGTTTCTCCGCAGACCTCACACGTCATGTGTGAGTCCAGTGGCCCTTCGTTGTCGGTGCCTCCATCCTTGGTGCAGTCGTCGAGGCGCTTCATAATAAGATCCATCTTGGCGGCCAGCATGTCCACCTCCTTTACGGTGTGCATACCGCGTTTACGTCCCTAAAGACGGTCGTTATTCCAGGATTAGTTTGACACCATCTTCTCGATGAGAAGCTTAGCGGTGGCCATGGTCAATGAGAGGAATGCCCCTCCAGCAGCAGCATCCATGTGTTCACGGGCTGTCTAGGACAGTCCATGTAGAAGTTTTGAAGCAAGAGCCACTCTTGCATGCCATGTTGGGGGCATGCCAAAATGTAGTCCTGGAAGCGATCCCACGCCTCCGGGACTATTTCTCCGAATTCTTGCTGGAAGCTGGAAATTCTTCCCCGAAGGGCATTGGTTTTTCCAATGGGGAAGAACTTCGCCAAGAAGGCGTTGGAGCACTTGGTCCACGTGTTTACCGCCTCACGGTTGGAATAGAACCATTGTTTGGCTTTTCCCAACATTGAGAACAGGAATAAGCGGAGCCTGATGGCCTCTTGATCCACTCCTCGGATGGTGATGGTGCTGCATATCTCCAGGAAATGCTACAGGTGAGCACTGGCGTCCTCATTGGCTTTCCCACAGAAGGGGCTAGCTTGCACCATGTTGATCAGCGGGGCCTTTAGCTCAAAAGCATGATCCCCCACTTCCACTGCTGGACCCATAGGGATCTGGGCAGCGGACGGGGCGAAGTAGTCACGGATGGTCCTGTCGGCCATGGCTTCTTCCGATTGGGGTGCTACGGGAACGGGTTGTTCTCCTTGGTTGGAGGATTCTCCAATGACTGGTTCGGTTTCCGACAAGAACACCTGAGAGATTACGACACGAGAACGTACCCTCCTTCCTATGGTATTCAGGTTCTCGACGTAGTTGGATGGTAGTTGGAAACCAGTCATGCACTACCCTGTTTCACATCACAGAGAAACAGAGCAAAAAGGGTAAACCTGCTAGATTACTGGCAATTAATCTTGTTGTACTAATTGCATGGATGATCAAATATCTTTAACCACTACTTTCCCCGGTAACGGCGCCAGAAATGCTTGTTGGTATTTCTTAGCATCACTACTTAGAGTAGTAATGGTACTAGAGATACTTCATCGTAAATCTAGATGTTACAGATATTCTACAAGCGCACAGAAGTACGTTGTAGCATTTCACCCGGGAGTATTCCAGAGTATCATTATTTGTTTATCCACAGGGAAAGCGTTTAGTTAAAAGAGAGATGTGTCATCCAATGCTTTTATGTACAACAATATTAATGTACCATAATCTAAGCAAGGTTAAATGATATAGAAATGAATGGGTAGGTTGACACACAGAAGTTCATTGCTCATCATTTGGTATTCTTAGTTAGTATAGTACACTAGTGAAGATTAATGAGGGTTCATTAGCATCATACATATGGGACTTGGATATACTACAATACCCTATACAAGCTCATTCAATGATTATATGCAAGAGGACATATCGAGGTATCCAGTGGTTCCCTCATCAAGGGATGACAGTAGGACGTCTTATCATAAAGGCCTAATACCCACTCCCGAACGTGGAGGATTACAAAGGACGGACAGGGCTGTCACCATCTGCCGCCTACCTCTTCTAATCCGTAGGGTAGCAGTACCCTCAACAGTATTCCATATCCCAAACACCATGCTTGCGATATGTAATACAACTCTATTTATCACGTTAATAAATAGAGCAACCAAGAGGCACATTGAGCCAATGCCATAACATACATTCACTTGAATAAGGTGCAAGACATAAGTAGTATATGCTAAGCAGATGAGGTATAACTGAGGCATACAACATAAGTACGAAGGTATTTCCATTAAGCTCAGAGTACTACAAGTAAGTAAGAGAATACAAGAACTGAACTCTAGAACTTACTAAGACTCCTTCAGAAGCCCTTCAGAAGATCTAACACTATGACTATCACTACTAAGACTAAGACTAAGCTTGTAGCAAAGGTGAGCTCTTCTTCTGGTGTGTGCGAATATGGCGTCCTTTGCAGGTATTTATAGCATCACAAAGGCGGTTGGAGCCAGCCAGAGGCGGTTGAAGCAGTTGGGAGGTGGGCCTAGTTCGGCCGAATCCCCCTGGTCGGCCGACCCTTGGATCCACCGTCTTCAGCTCTTCATGGCTCAGATGTGATCTCCATAGCGGTTTACAGTTGCAGGTCAAAGGAGGGCCTAGTCGGGCGCACGTGGAGATCGGCCGACCTGGATGGGTCGGCAGACCCCCCTTAACCGCCTTTAGGGCCCATCTTCGTCTAGGAGACTGATATGTGGGTCCTGAGGTCGGTTCCAGGTGGATTCTGTCGATTTGGGCACACTTAACTCTGGTTGTGGGCCCTTCAATCCATGGGATGGACATGTGGCTCATCTTTCACCATTAACTTCCACCGACCATGAATCAACGTTCACGATCCTTCCTTAGTGTGCTTCTTGACCTGTGTAGGAAATGGGCTCCATTGCGGTTCAGTCCAGGTCGCTCGACCTAGCCAGGTCGGCTGACCTGGGCCTGTGCCCAATTTCATCCATCTTTTGCACCGTAGTCCATGTACTCAAATATATTCTAGATATGCATGGTACAACCTTATTTGAATACAAATGCCTAAGTTATGCTTTGATCTTTATTGGTTTCTAAGCCTATTGACGGTCGGATTTTATGTTGTAAGGACCGTCAACAGTGTGCTTCTTGACCTGCATGAAAGATTGGCTTGAACGGGTTCCAGGCCAGGTCGCCCGACCTAGCCAGGTCGGCCGACCTGGGCCTGGGCCCGTTTTCCTCCATCTTTTGCACCAATGTCCCTGTACTCAAATATATTCTATATATGCATGCTACAACATTATTTGAATACAAAAGTCTTAAGTTATGCTAGACCTCTATTAGTTTTTTGAGCCTATTGACGGTCGTATTTTCGTTATAAGGACCATCAACAACTCCCCCAAGCTTAGCCTTTTGCTCGTCCCGAGCAAAGACTAAAACTTTAGGCTCAGTGGATCAGGAGTTGCTTCCTCATTACTCCTCAAAAGTACCAGTGGTTCAGCATGATATTCTACCAAAAATTTAATAAACTGGTAAAAAATAAACTTCCCTTATTACCTTGGCATTTTATGGGGCTTGTAACTTCTCCTTGTCATGGTGGTTGGCAGCCAGAATGACTTAGACCAAGCACCTTCCCTTCTACCTTGCTTGACTATCAAACCGGAGGTTTTGAGGATTTTCAAAAAGCAGAGTTCCTTAGGTGATACTCTCGAGTCACTCAAGGTATATTTCCTTACCAAGATCCTCTCTCAATGCTCATTTCACTCATTGAGGTGGAGTTTATGCTAGGAAAGTTTTGTGGCTTACTTACATTGCACATATTGTAAAGTCAAAACTAGGATTCAAAGAGAAGTGAGTCATACTCTCAAACCAAGATGTGCACGTGTGTGGATAGCATGATAAATGATAGCTCCTTTTTGCAGGTTCCTCTTTCCCTCATAAGAGTTGCTATTAGAGACATGGCTATTCTTTTTGAACAAAAAGCCTTCATGTGCTCTCTCTTTTCATACTTGGACCATCATGTGTCTTTTTTTTAAGGTGCATGTCTCTTTTGCAATAAAGGTTTTAGGGATGAGTACCATACTTTCTGGAGCTTTTATTTGGTGGATGGATGAGTGTCATGCTTACATCCAGAGTAGAAGTATAATATGTATATGGTGGCATGTGCGTGACCTTGGTTTTAAAAGCTTGAAGTAAATCTCTAAGAATCACAATGATCTTGACAAAACTCAATACAATGACAAGCAGCTTTTGTAGGGGATTCAACAACTTGGGCTTTGGTACGAATTTAAATCATCATAAGGAACTCTTTATTTTATTCTTTTAAAAGAATACTCCGGTTATCAAGTCTTACTTGGTACAAGCTTTAGGGTAACTCATGTCTTATCATATCATAGCTAACAACAACCTAGACTAGAGCTTGCATAAGCTACCCACAGATAGACAAGATAACAGAAAAGGATCATACTCAAACTAGCAAACTCAAGTCTTAGGAGAATAGCAGGTTGAAACATAGGTACAAGAGAGAAATAAAAGCAATTATTCATAATATCCAAAATAAAGACCTTAGTAAAAACTTATGACATTATGGGGCTAGCCTAGATAGCTCCCATTTACTAACTTTATTCTGAAAGGAAACTTTATTCATAAATACTTACCTAAACTTACCTGATTGGGGGGGTCCTCCCCCAAGCTGTTTTATTGATACCGATGAACCTGTCGGCGTAGGACTCGTGTTTTACGTCGTCGAGTGATGACGTCTCCTTTGTTGGATTAGCTTGAAGAAGCAGCATCTGACCCTGGAGATGAGGATACAGATGATTTAACCCGCCATACTTGTTTTACCTTTTTCTGGCGGTCGACAGATTGTTCCAGTGTCTTTTTTGCCTGTGCTTTCGCACCTCGTATAGGCTTCTTGTTCTTGGAGTGGTACCGGATGGGAAATTCCTTTTCCCAGAACTTCTCCATGAATTTTATCAAGCTATCCTTCTCTGGAGGTGTGTCTTCCACCTCCTTGACATTCTGACTATTCCTCCCATACTTGATTTTAATCATGGAGCATTGCTCCACCTTCGGCCTGAAATAAAACTTCTCCTTCTTCCCATTAATGTGGATCTGGATCTCTCTAGCACCCACATTAATGTGAGCATCCACAGTGCTCAAGAAGGGTCACCCTAGGATAAGGGACGAGTCGTTGCTGATATCCATGTCCAACACCATGAAGTCGACAGGGACAAAGCAATCCCGGATGAGTACCGGAATGTCCTCGGCTATCCCCTCCGGGTAGCGAACCGTAGAGTCGGCCAACTGTAATCTCATGGGAGTCGGGGACAAGGTAGTATAATTAAGACGGTCAAAGACTACCTTGGGCATGACACTGACACTTGTCCTTAAGTCACAGAGTGCGTGCTCGAAGTGCTGGGTCCCTATAGTGCAAATGATGGTAGGGCACCCAGGGTCCTTCTTCTTTTCTGGGACCTTGTTTAGGATGGCTGCACTGCACTCCTCTGTTAACTTTATGACCTCGGTATTTGGGAGTGGACATTTGTTGTTGAGTATGTCCTTCAAGTACTTAGCGTTGGTAGGCACCTGCATAGCATCCAGCAGCAGCACATGTATGTTTAGATTTTGAATGACATCTACGAAGCGTCCGCTGATGGCTTCTTTTGGCATTGAAGGAAGGGCAGGACGTTGGTGTCGTAGAACTCGTGCGGCGCTATCCTTCCTGCTGGTGCTAGCTCGGCTTCTGGCTCATTTTCCTCAGCTGGAACCCGCTTCCTCAGCTCTGCTATCTTCCCTGCATGGTTAGTTGGGACTGGATCCCGAGTAGCCTTACCACTCCTCGTGGAAACAGCCTTTACTTTCTCAAAGGAGGAATCTGGTTGCCCGGGATTTGTCCCTTGTCACCAGAAGGAACAGCAGTGTCTAGCTGAGCTAACTGGGTTTCTAGCATTTTGTTAAAGCTCAGCTGGCTCTATAAGGTGGAGGACAAACTCTCTATCTTAGAGTTTATGCCCTCCAGAGCCTTATCATTAGCATCAAGCCTTTTGGAAATGGATTCATGGATCTTGGCCTGACCAAGGACCAGATCTTTAAGAGAGGGTTGGTTAGAAAAGGAGTTGTTATTTACCTACCTGGTAGAACGGGCGTTGCTGGTTCCAGATCCCTTGAGGCCGGTACCCATTGTTGCCATTTATGAACTGTACCTTCTCTTGTGTCTCAGGGCAGTCATTCCCCGAGTGGCCGGTTTCTCCACAAACTTCACACGTTATGTGTGAATCTAGTGGCCCTTCACTGTTGTCAGCCCCATCCTTGGTTTGGTCGTCGAGGTGTTTCATGATTAGATCCATCTTGGCGGCCAGCATATCCACCTCCTTTACTGTTTGCATACCGCGCTTGTGCCCCTAAAGGCGGTCATCATTCCAAGCTTGGTTCTTATCTATGAGCAACTTGGCAGCGACCACAGTCAAGGAGAGGAATGCCCCTCCAGCAGCAGCATCTATGTGTTCACGGGCTGTCTGGGATAGCCCATGGTAGAAACTTTGGAGCAGGAGCCACTCTTGCATACCGTGGTGTGGGCATGCCAGGACATAGTCCTGGAAACGATCCCATGCCTCCGATACAGTTTCTCCAGACTCTTGCTAGAAGCTGGAGATTCTTCCCCTAAGGGCATTAGTTTTGCCAATGGGGAAAAACTTGGCCAAGAATGCATTAGAGCACTTGGTCCACTTGTTCACCGCTTCACAGTTGGAGTAGAACCATTGCTTGGCTCTTTCCAATAGTGAGAACGGGAACAGGCGGAGCCTGGTCGCCTCTTGATCAACTCCCCAGATGGTGATGGTGATGCACACCTCCAGGAAGTGTTGTAGGTGGGCACTAGCAACTTCATTGGCCTTCCCACAGAAGGGACTGGCCTGTACCAAGTTGATGAGCGGGGCCTTGAGTTTGAACGCGTGATCACACACAGCCACTTCTGGACCTATGGGGATATGGGCAGCGGAAGGGGCGGAGTAGTCACGGATCATCCTCTCGGCCATGGCTTCTTCTGGTTGGGGTGCTACGGGAATGGGTTGTTCTTCTTGATGGGATGGTTCTCCGATGTCTGGTTCGGTCTCTGACAAGAACACATGAGGGATTACGACACGAGAGTGCACCCTCCTTCCTATGGTATTTAGGTTCTCGACATAGTTGGATGGTAGTTGAAAACCAGTCATACACTACCCTGTTTCATGTCATAGAGAAACAGAGTAAAAGAGTAAATCTGCTAGATTACTGGTGATTAATTATACTGCATTAAATACATGGATGATCAAAACTCTTTAACCATTGCTTTCCCCGATAGCGGCGCCGGAAATGCTTGTTGGTATTTCTTAACGTTTATATTATTCTGCAAGCACACAGAAGTACGTTGTAGCATTTCACCCGGGAGTATTCCAGAGTATCGTTATTTGTTTATCTACAGGGAAGCATTTAGTTAAAGAGAGGAGTCATCCAATGTATTTACTTACAACATCATTATTCTACCATAGTTTAGACAGGGGTAAATGATATTAACGTGTAGGGGTAAAGTGACACACAGAAGTTCATTGCTCATCATTAAGGTAGTCTTAGTTAGTAATAGAATATTAGTAAAGATCATAAAGGATTCATTAGCATCATACAAATGGGACTTGGATATCCAACATTATCCTATACATGCTCATACAAGGGACATATGATAGAGGACATATCGAGGTGTCCAGTGGTTCCCTCATCAAGGGACGACAGGAGGATGTCTTATCATAAGGGCATAATATCATCTCCCGAATGTGAAGGATTACAAAGGATGGACAGGGCTGTCCCCGCTTGCCGCCTACCTCTACTAATCCGTGGGGTAGCGATACCCTCAACAATATTTCGTATTCCAAACACCATGTTTGCAATAAGAAATACAACTCTATCTATCACGTTAATAAATAGAGCAACCATAAGGCACATTGAGCCAATGTCATAGCATACGTCAGCTTGGATAAGGTGCAAGATATAAGAAGTATATACTAAGTAAGTAGAGTAAAGTTGAGGCATACAACATAAGTATGAAGTTACTTCCATTAAGCTCAGAGTATTACAAGTAAGTAAAGAGATACAAAAGCTGAACTCTAGAACTTACCAAGACTCCACCGGAAGCCCTTCAGAAGCTCAAGTACTAGAATTATCACTACTAAGACTAAGACTAAGCTTGTAGCAAAGGAGAGCTCTTCTTCTGGTGTGTGTAGCATGGCGCCCCTTGCAGCTATTTATACCATCCATAGGCGGTTTGGAGCCGGCCAGAGGCGGTTGTGGCCGTTTGGCTGTGGGGCCAGGTCAGCCGACCCTCCGATGCACCGCCTCGACTAGTGCACGGTCCCTATGTCGTCCTGAAGTCGGTACTGTTGCGCCAGTCAAGGGAGGACCGATTCGGCCGCGCGGGGAGGTCGGCCTACCTGGAGGGGTCGGCCAACCCAGGCCTGCCGCCGCTCGGGCCCATCTCTCTTTGAGAGACTACATTGTGGGTCTTGAGGTCTGTTCCAGGTGGGTGCCGTCGGTTTGGGTACATTTGCGTTGAGGTGTGGGCCCTTCAATCTGTGAGAATGACACATGGATCATTCCCCATATTTGATGTCAACTGAAATTGATTCAGTGGCCAGGATCATCCCTTGGTGTGCTTCTTGACCTGCATGAAAGATAGGCTCAAACGGGTTCCAGGCCAGGTCGCCCGACCTAGCCAAGTCGGCCGACCTAGGCCTGGGCCCATTTTACTCCATCGTTTGCACCAAAGTCCCTGTACTCAAATATATTCTATATACGCATGCTACAACATTATTTGAATACAAAAGTCTTAAGTTATGCTGGACCTCTATTAGTTTTCTGAGCCTGTTGACGGTCGTATTTTTGTTATAAGGACCATCAACAGCAGGCTCTCGTCATGCCCGAGCACCACAGTCGTGCATGAGAGAACTACCCTAACCCTCCCAGGAAATATGGAACTAGAGCTATCCTGAAGGAACAACAAACCGATGTCGTAGCTTAGATGGACTAGCGTATGCATAAACAATATATAACTCATGATAAGACATGAATATGACATAAACACTATAGAGATAGCATTTAGATCAAACTCCATACTTATATAAATACCAACAAAGTATACAAAGACCGTACCGAAGGCTGAAGGTTACGTCGCACAATGGCCCAAGCATGACTCCAGATACTACAATACTAAGCCTAGCCTGAGCTCCACTAGCCTAAGAATTACAAGTGTACTACTAGAGAGAGAGAGGCTCTTGAGGATGAGTGTGTGTTGACACTACAACAAATATCACCTTTTGTGACAAATACCTCATGACATTAGGTCTATTCGTCGTTATGATGGTTGGTTTTATGACGTTTTGTGTAAGGCAGTATAACTTAGTGACAAAAATGAGGTTTTCGTCACTAAGACTAACTAGAAATCGTCGTAAACTGGTCTAATGCCAAAATCATAACGAATTTCATTTTGTCATTAAGGCAAAACACTTAAACGTGACTAATTTTCTAAAAACAAAAAGGGTTAGAGTGGGTCCCAACGCCACTTGGACAAATAAACCCCGCATGGATTTTTTTTTGCCCTTTTCTTTTTTTCAGCCAGGCCAATCTTTCAGCCATATTCATGTTTCGATATGGGCTTGCCCTTGGCCTGCAGCCCGGCTATGGGCCTCTAGCGATTAGAGCAATCAGCCATCAGCCACGAGAAAAAACAATGGACAAAAATAGTGGACGCAGAGGAGGGGACTCGATCCTGCGACCACCAAAACACCAGCCCCTAACGCGTACCACTGGGCTAGTAGCGGCTAAGTGCCAAATTGCAGTATTCAACTATCTATTTAGATCACTGAAGCTTAAACCGGAAAAAAATATTGGAAGCAAAAGTGCTCAGAAAAATGTGGCGTAGAGGGGATTCGAACCCACAACGTCGCCAAAGGCACAAGGATGCGGTACCACTACGCTAGAAGTGTGGTTGTAACAGAACTACGAAATTCAATTTTCATATACAAACTGCTAGAGCAAACCCCAGCGGGGCCGACGTGCAACTGGTTCGGCCAATTCCGTCACGCCACGTCATTGCGTCCAGCTGGAGTAGCGGAAGAACAAACGGATGATTGATTTTTGCTTTTTAATCCAGAATTAAAACTTGAAATTGGTATTTCTTCCTCGTAAAAACTCCAAATTTGACGATTCTTTTTTCATTAGTTTTGTAAAATCACGCTCTTCACTTTAGTGCCGTTTGTTTATATGTAAATTATCATTTCATCAATTTGTTTATATAAATTATTTTCTTACACTTAAGTAGAGAATAGAAAGACATGTTTTTTTACAACAATTGGTAATGTAACTTTATATTTTTCTAATATTATGGTAAACATATGATTGTGTCCAAATTTGAGGTGTATACGAGTTCAAAAATATTGTGAGGTATTCAAATCTCAAAGTTTGACTTGAGTTATATGAAACAATGTGAATGATGTATCTATTTGTGAACAATATAGATCCCAGTTTGTTAAAGTCATTTCAATTTTTCAAGTCAAGCTTGTAAACCAAAGTTATGTTGCCACATCAATTTGTAGAATTTTTTGACAAAATTTAGGTATTATTTTAATTATTATGTGGTAATTTAAATGTACAAGTTTGAATTGTCCGTAGAAGACAATAGATTTTTTCATCTATCTCTAGGATACAGCCTAAAATGGAACTAATGAGCCTAAATATATTTTTATTGCAATTTTTCTAATCTTATAGTAGGTACACATGGTTCAACTTGGATTTATTTTAGATAAGCATGCAGAAATTCATTTAAACTTTTAAAAATATTAAATGAGTTCAAAAATTAGTAAAACTTCTACAAGACAACTTATATGCAGTCTATTACATACAAAAAATGTATTGGTCTATATAAGGTAATTATTTTTATATGTTACTTCAGAAAAGACAATAAAAAGAAAAAGAAAAAACAAAAACTTTAAGCAGAGATACAATAAACATGGCCCATTTCGGCCCAATGGCCCAACTATTTGTAGCCGTCGATAGTTGATCGGATGGTTGTAGTCGCGCCTCTATGGTATAAAAGAACCCCCAAGCAGAAACCCTACACTTTCTCCCCATCCCCGCCTCCACCTCTCCTCTGACTCATCCCCGCGCACCGCTCCGATCCCATCCCCGCGCGCCGCTCTGATCCCAGTGTCGCGGCGTCGCCGCCTCGCCTCAGCCTCGACCATGGCCGCTGATAGCAACCGCGCCGCGTCGCTCCCTGCACGGCACTGCCTGGGCCTCGACCGCGCCCACCGCGCCGCCTCTCCTCCGCCGCGAGCTCGTTCCACTTCCCGTCCCCGGCAAGCCATGGCGTCGCGTCTCCGCGCCTTCACCCGCCCTGCTGCCGCGGCCTTCCTCCGCTCCGCAGCCAGCCGGAGCCCCGCCGCTTCCGTCCCCCGCTCCCTCGCTTCCGTCCCCAGTTAAGGGTCGCCTTCCATTTTCACCGCGGCATGTGCGGACGTGTCCAGATTAGGCGTCGGTTTAGCCTGGTTTTCAATGTGGTGCAGGGCTCCGACCGTGTCCCAGGGTACGCTCTGCAGCTCCTACCCGGGAGTCTGAGTGTGGTACAGTCTACTAATCTTTGCAACGCTGCCGCCCGGTTGCTTGCTTGCTTGTTTCATTATCGTCTATATGGGTCGTCCGTCTCGAATTAGGGTGATTTGATTCGCTTAGTTAGATCCATTTCACTTGGATCTTTGTAATTTTTACATGTCTGAAGTTTACTATTCAATTTTATCCTGTGCCTTCTTCTATCCAGGCAACCAATTCAGTACATATCTTTTGTTAATTAAGTTGTGCAGCACAATTGAGGCAATGCTCATATATTCTGTTTTGCACTCAGTGTAGAGGCAAGTCAGTCCTTTATGGAGCGTTGGAGCTAGAATATTCATCACTAATGATAGTTGATAACCTTCCTAATTGCAAATTTGCTTATAAATTGTCAAAGCTTCAATGGATCGAGTAGTACAACAAAGCTAATGTGTAGAGCTGCACACCTTTTCTCCATTAGTTGTTCTGTGTATATCTGCATCTCAATTTGGAGCTCATGTGAACATATTAGTGCATGGTGCATTTCTTGTTCGATGTTTTCCCTAAGAGAGCATGGTTGATTAAATTAGGGGTATGTCTGTAGAAATTCAGTTACTAAAACATCTGTTGAAATTCCTGACAGAAATATTGTGTCTCTAGGACATACTCTGCTCTGCTTCAGCTGTAAAGAAATACTTGGTGATTTATGAAATTTAATTGTTTCATGTTCTTATGTTACAGGTGATTTACGAAAAGTTTGGATAAGAGCAAAAACCCATTAACCAAGCATGTAAGTATAATTTACTTGTCAATGTTAGCATTTTTGTCTTTAGTTTAGTTGGCAAAACATTACTGAATTTTCCAGAAAGTGCATAAGCTTTTTGATGCTTATCTTTCATGTTCCGTTCGGGCTTTCTTTCTCTCTCCCGCACTGCACTCTGGTGCTATTGTGCTCCACCACCTTCTCAATCTTAACTCTAATGCTGCTGCTGTGGATAATGGTTGTCTGGTAGTGCTTACTGATTAGTTCAATATTCAGTACTAGCATATACTAGCACAGTCTTCAGATTTGTTTGTGAGTGGCCACACACCAATTCTTCTGATTTGTTGGTTCAGATGGAGTTGTGTTTGACAGAGTGAGATCCCAACCCATAGTATATTAGTCTCTGATGATTTCTTAACTAAGTATTTCGGGTTAGTAAGTATAAACATATATAAATGGGAGACATAAGCTATGTACTTATAAGATTAAGTACCTGTCAGTTAATTACCCCTGCATGTACTGATGCTACTAGTAATGTGTGAATTCCAGCAGCAGCAGTAGTTGACCTTGCTAGATTTTTTCTATGATCACCTGCAGCTTCATGTTGTGCACAATTCTCTCTTTTCAAACGTTTAGAAGAAATTTTTATAACATCAAAATTTATATGGTCTAATTTATGGGCAGGTAGGGCTACAAGAAAGAAGATGAAGCTACACGCTGGAGACTGACTTTGACACACAATGGAAGAGGCAGATGTATGGTGTTTGCCTAAATTAGATTGTATGTATGTGATGAGAAGTTGTATGGATCAGAATTTATTTCATGTGATATTGATGAGATTTTTAATATATTGTGTTGACATGCGTTCTGTACATGTATTGGTTTATATTTCGGGTGTGACAATACATTAATTGGAAAAATGGCTGATTTATATTTACGGTGTGACAATGCATTAATTGAAAAAATGGGCCCAAATTGACCCACCTAATGGGCCTTGATGAAAAAATTTGGGCCATATTGATCTACCTTTTTATGGGCCTTTTTTGGGCCATAAAGTATTGTGACGAATCAAATTGTTACAAAACTACTGCCACGTCAGATTCAAATCGTCATGAAAGTGCTGCCATGTCACCGCCACATCAACCTCGTAGTAGATTTTGTGACGTTTTAGATATCTTTAATGATGAAAAATTGTCGTCATAAATTAGTGACGATAGAAGAATCGTCATAAAATTTATGACGAAAAAAGTTATTTCATCATTGAATATATTTTATTACGGGGTATAGATGACGAATGAATTTTCGTCACGCGAGTGTCACAAATTATCAAATATGACGAAAAAATAGCTTTCTGTGACAAAAATAAAATGTTATAAAATGCCATATTTGTTGTAGTGTGAAGAGGGCCTCCTACCCCCTATTTATACTAGGGGAGGACGGTTCCCAGGGGTCTTCAAATGGAAACACCTCCTGCACGCGAAGGAGCAGACACGGTGCGTTGGCGCCAAAGATTAGCACCAACAGACCCCATCCAGGTTCGGCCAAACCTAGGGGTTGGCCAACCCTAGGCGAGGGATTTTCCCGCGCGCCTTCCTCTGGTGTATAGCATGTGGGTCCACGGTCCCATCTGAGGTCGGTTTCCGCGAGTTTGTCCCATGTATGACTAATGAGTGGGCCCTTCTTGTCCTTGTGCTCATGGAGTTGTTTCTACGTGACGTGTTCTCCGTTGTTTGAGCACATTTTTCTCTATTGCAGTTCTTGTATCCTGCAAAGCCATAATGCTACAATACAAGTGGAACTAGGTTGTTTATAAAGATATACCCGACTCGGTTTGGGCCAAGTCGACCAAGCCTTGCTTGGCTGAAGTAGACCGAGCTTTGCTGGGGCCAAAGTGATTTCTACTAGGCCGTAGTCGATCGGGCTCTACTGGGACAAAAGTTGATTCCCGCTGGGCCAAAGTTGACAGTGCCTTGCTGGGCCAAAGTTGACCATGCCTTACCAAATCGAAGTGGTTCTCGGCTAGGTCAAAGTCGATCGGCCATTGCTGGAGCCAAAGTGATTCTCGGTGGGGCCGATGTGGATCGGCCTTTGCCTAAGCCAGAGTGGATCACGCCACGACACGATGGGCTGGAGCCTTTGTATCACAGGCCGTCAAGATACAGAAGTGAAGAGTGATCAACACGGACCAAAGTTGACCATGCCTTACCGGGCCGAAGTTGCTCTCGGCTAAGTTGACCGGCCTTTGCTGAAGCCAAAGTGACTCTTGGCTGGGCCGAGGTGGACTGGCCTTTGCTGGAGCCAAAATGGGCTGCGCCACGCCATAGTGTGCTGAAGCCTTTGTATCACTGGCCAACAAGACGCATAAGCGAATACTGATTAGGCACAGTGAAGTTGACATTCGCGCCAGCTATGTCCTACTAGAAAAATGAAGTTGGATTTTTGATTTTATGGAAAACATTTATTTTTCATCAAAACGAAGAGCTTGGCATCACTCTCTCTATATGCCGCTCTCTTCTCATCAATCGGTGTAGGAGGAATTTAAGGAGCTCAAAGTCGGGGGAATTGGGGAATGGTGATATCAGGGGAGGTAGGACGATAGAGAGACGAAACAGAGTGATGAAAAAACTAGAGGGACGACGGATTCAAATATCACCGGCCAAAAGAATGGTGGTTTTTAGCTAACAAATTAATAGTCAGGCTTCTATGGAGAAAATAATTAATTTAAGTACACCCAATTTTGAAATACTGTGTCCGCCGCTAGCGGCCATGCTGGGAATGCGGCCACTGATAGCAACGCGGGCTGGAATCACGTACAAACTTGCTAAAAGCATCTCCAGCAGATTACCAAAATATTGTACCCTATATCGTTTCTCTCTTTCTTACCAATAGCTCTTTTTGTGTTTTTGATAACCAGTTCTGTAACAGATTACCAAAATAACTTTAATGTATAAGGTATTGGGATGAATTCCCTCTATTTGGGTAAGTGGGGAGGGGGTATTGTGGTAATCACCAAAAATATTTTGGTAAACACCTCTATTACCAAAAGGTCTATTGTATTTTTATTGAAGAGAAGGATAAGTAATCAGCTTAGAGATGCTCTAAACTCGTCCAACATGAGCTCCGACGTGCAGTGGGACGACCAATCCAAATGGACCAAACCTAACAAATCTATTTTCATGGGCTAACCATTTTTCACCAAATCAGGCTTAACCAGATAGAGGCCCAAACCCAAAAAAAAAAACAACACAAAACCATTAACTGATTGTGCTAAAAAAAGAACCATTAATAGGTAGGTGCATAGCACGCACCTGTCCATGGAAGGACCTGGCAGTGTGTTCATAAAGATGAGGTGGTGTAGGGATGAAAACCATAGTAAAAAATCCCACTTATCGGGCTCAATTTTTAATCGTTGTATTAAGCAATATATCGTTTTTTACCATTATCGTATTCAAATTTGAATTTA
>CM014278.1:23957325-24042482 GCA_004135705.1 Alloteropsis semialata | reverse complement strand
AAAGACAGTTGCCCAAACAAACATGGTGGCCATCCTCACACGCGCCGCCGCCACAGCTGCCGCCAGCGGCAGCTTCCCGAGGTCCACAGGTCGTCGGCGCTGCAATGCGGTCGTCGTCGCCGCGGTGACCGGTACCGGGCCTGCGGTGCCGCAGGAAGGGGCGCTGGATCGTCCGGCGTGGTCCGGTGAGACCCCGCTATCGCGGCTTGTCGGCGCGCTCATCGCCTTCAAGCCGCTCTACTCGCTCATGAAGCTCGCATCCCGGGAGGTCATCATCAGGTACAGTTGCAAACGTGCCGGCTGACAAATTGCTGTTCTTCCCAAGTTCTAGGCAATGAGAGAGAAATGGTGCTGAGAATGTGGATTTGTGTAGGACGGCGGAGAAGTCAAATATCCCGTGGAGGGAGATGACGAAAAAGGTGCTGGAGTCTGACGTATACGAGGTGTTTGAGAGGATACGTGATCCAAACTTAGTCTACCCTGACTGTGAGCTCATTTACTTTTCCCATTTTGTGTTTCTTTTTGTTGATTAGTTCCACCATTTGTTTCAAAACTTATAAATCATGTCTTCAGTCTTCACCGATTGAACCATCAGCTAGATTTCTTTTTTGTCGTCTGTAGTAAAATAAAACATAAATGATGAGGCCTTGTTTCTCTTGAGCAGATTATCTGAGCCCGTTTCATGCTTATGATGAAGGGAATCTATCATGGCTGGTAGTTCACTTTCTAGTCTGCTACTCAATTGATATATTTGACTTTTAACTTGCAACTGTTCTTCTGTCACAATGTTGATGTTAGCATTCTAAACTCTCAAACTTGAGACTAGAAACATCTCAGCTGTTTCACTGACCACTGAGGCAGCAATCCCAATTTGAAGGATCTGATCTTTAGTGTTGGCTTGTGCTGCACGAATATGATAGGCTGCAGCAGAGGCTGAACCTGCGACAATGTCCATTGCAAAGAGGGCCATACCTGAGGCGACATCGATCGAAGAAGCAAACCAAATTGTTCGAGGAAACTGGTTGAACGCAATCGAGGAGCATCACCTCAAGTACTCAGTGAACTGTCAGATAAATAATATCTTGGACATTGGCTGCTCAGTTGGAGTAAGCACTAGATACCTGGCTGAGAGGTTCCCTTCCGCTCAAGCGGTTGTAAGTGCTCATATCTGCTTAAGCTCCCTTTGTGATATCTTGACACTATTCTAGAAGACCGATATGTAGTATCATGCCATTTATTGGCACAATTTTATCTCCACCCAGATTGCATGGAAGGGTGAACCGGTTCACAAGAAGCTAATGTTCATCAAAAGAACAAGAGAAAATTCCCTATTTGACGACAAGAAAATGAGTCGTTTCTTTTTTGGCTCTCAAAAAAAATTCTTCTATATGATACTGACATCAACTTTGATCCTCAAAATTACACTACGGTGACTTCTGTTAGGTTTTGAAGAGAAACGACTGTCAGGTTTATCTAAATGTACAAATTACCCCTGGCTTCTGGATCAACGATAGAGGAAGCGGTCTCTTCCTCCTCCCCACTCTCCGTCTATCTCTTCTCCTTGCTCCAGACCTGTCCCAGCGGCAGCCGGCAGCGCAACAAACCGACTCGGCGGCACACAGATGGATGACGAGATGGCGCGGATCCGGAGGACGCGGGCCCCGACGGCCGCGGACGCGAGCCCTGACGGCCTGACAACATTTTTACTGCCAGGTTACATATCGACTCGAGTGGAGAATGCGACTTCAACTCGGCGAGTTGCAGTCAGTGAGGGTCCGCTCGCCACGACATAACGCAGCGGCATGAGCTTATGTGCGCTTGCATGTGAACATGTATATGCTGCTCTACCGTGCACTTGAAAGCCTGTGTACGCTCTTGTATTTGCACATGTGCAAATTTGTTTATAAATGATGCAAAAAATTTGACTACATGATGGAAAATAATACTCAGTCTAAATTATGAAAAAAAAGAATGACTACATTGCTTCATTGTATTACATGTGTGATGAGATCGTTGTCTTTCAAAAGTTAGAGATAATTGCACGAGGGGCAAAACCGTCTTTTCATATCACTTTTAACACTGTTAGCACGCTTATTTCACGGCAGTGTCATTTTGGGGATGAAAGTTGAAGTCAGTTTCAAATAGGGAAGAAATTTTTTTTGAGAGCCAAGAATGAATTTGTCAATTTTTTAATATCAAATAGGGAATTTTCTCAAAGAATAAATCAAATAGATGGCTAATAAGTAGGAGCTTGTATTTCTGTCGTCCTGCATATGGATGGTACACAAGTTATACACCCATCATGCTAATTTATGAATGTTTCTGAATGATGTAGGGACTCGACCTATCACCCTACTTCCTTGCAGTGGCGGCACAAAAGGAAGAACAATTTTCACGACAAAACCCTATTCGTTGGGTTCATGCGAATGGTGAATCGACTGGATTGCCCTCAGATTCATTCGATATTGTCTCCCTCGCTTATGTGGTAAGCCTTTTAGCAAACTAATTATATATATTTGATTCTATAATAATGGTTACCATGAAATTAATTACTGATTCACTACAATCTCTACATTCTTTAGATGGAGAAAGTCCATCTTACTACCCCAAACAATTCTCTTTGTCATATTTTATCTTCCATACGAATTATGCTTTAATTTCAAATTTTCTGAGGTATGTTAGAAAAATAATTTTTACAAAACTATCATTACTTTTATGCAATTTTGTTTTTAGAGTTAACTTAATACTCTCTCCGTTTCTAATTATAAGTCATTTTGGGTTTTTACCTAGACATACATTAAATCTGGATACATATCAAAAGTAATGTTTCTAGAAAAGCTAGAATAACTTATAATTTGAAACAGATGGAGTATTTGATACTTGTAACTGATGAAACTAATCATGAAAAAAATTATATTCTTCTAACATAAGTTGATGCCATATGTCACCCTATAAATTTTGTACATGGAGAACGAAAGGATAAAAAAAAGACAAATTAGACCAAACAAAGTAGTTCTGTGTTCCGAGAAGTAAATCAAGCCAAACTTTTGTGCATCTCTTTGGAAGATGCTAAAATAGATTTTATTTCAGAGCTTCAGAACAACAATCATGCACACAATTATCTTCACCCTTGGAGTGCAATAATCAAGTCCAAAGAATATAATTCACCACCAAGTAATGCCACATCGAAAAAAACTGCAGTGCCATGAGTGTCCAGCACGAGCAATAACGGGATTGGTGAAGGAAGCATTCCGCGTCCTTCGCCCAGGAGGAACCATTGCCTTAACAGACAATTCGGTAAGATCTTTTTTTTTCATTTTTTAAACATTATATGTGCCCAAAAATCAACTAACCTCCGCTTCTTCTAAATCTTTCGCAGCCAAAATCCAAAGTACTTCAGGTAAGCTTCAGCCCAATAACCAATCACACCTTTTGCATCACTGGGGGGATGACCAATGTTTGGGACGCAATTTCAGGAACTATCCCCAGTTTTGTTCACTCTGATGAAGAGCACAGAGCCGTTTCTGGACGAGTACTACATGCTGGACTTGGAGGAGACGATGAGACAAGTTGACTTTGTCAATGTTTGCTCTATCCTGACTGACGCCAGGCATAGAACAGTCACTGCAACCGTGCCTTACTGATTGTACCAAACCATCAAGTCCTCACAACATTTCACCAAGCAAAATTTTGCATGCTTAACCAGGTTGGTTGTACATGTAAAAAGTTGAGTAATCTGCGAAGCTGAGCACGCTGCAAACAGATCAACGAACTCACGCATGGAATTGTGGATGTCCAACAGTACGATAGCGCTGCCGATCAGATGTTTTAGGGAAACAACCACTAACTACACAGCCATTTAGCCCATTTACACACCATGTAAACACTGCACCCTGGCTAACCAATAGCCATGTCCGTTTAATCAACCGACTGTTTAACTCATTTAAATGGCTATTTAGCCCAAATAAAGAGCTAAACGGTGGTGGTGACCAACTATTTAGCGTTTTAGGTTGCATCGTCTGACTGGGGGGACAGGGGACTTGACTAGCAAATGCACTCTCTCTCTAGTTTCTCTCTCTAGCTAAGAGCGGAACCCCGTTCCACCGCCGGTGGCCACCTCGGCCCTGGCATCCACAAAAATTCCTCCGTCGGCTGGTCTCTCTGGCCGCTGCCATCCGTCGGCTGTCCACCCGGCGCCAACGTCCACCTTTTTGAGATGGGCCTTTCCCCACCAGATCTGGGGGCCGGACTCTCTCGTGTTGTGCCCTCTTCACCGCCCCTCCTGCGTCTCCTGGCTCCGGTGCTCTGAACCCCAATGCCCAGCCCTTCACCCCCTCGGACGTTGCTGGTCCATCTTGCTGGGTGGCGGCGCCGCCTGAGGGGCTGCGCTTCATGGACTCCGAGGAAGATGACGACGAGGAGGAGTTACTATGGTCCTCTCCGAGGCTGGACCACCATGCCGACAAGGGGAAGGTTGTGGCCGCTGCGGTTCCTGGCCGTAGACGGCCCTCCCCGTCTCCCCCTTGCCGTGGGGGGTTCATGGCGGATGCCATTCGGGCCGAGCAGGCTCCACTGGCGCCGGGCCGGCCACGTTCGCCCAGGCCCCGCGTGCGGGCGCACCGCAGCCCCATGCGTCGGCCACAGCGTGAGATTGATGCCGATGGTTTCGAGATGGTCGTCAGCTGGCGTCGCGATGGGACCTTCGGTCGCGCTCCCTTCCGCCGCCGCCGCCGCAGCGTCGCCCGGTCCCGCAAGATTTGGTTGGTCACTGCCTCAATTGTTTCTCGCCTCACCATGTTGTGGCCGCCTGTACCTCCCCCTCTCGCTGCTTGAGGTGTTTGGAGGTTGGCCATGCCGCACGGAACTGCAAGCACCGTTGGCTTTTGACAGCGGCCCCCCTGCGGTAGGTCGCGGGCGCCCGGTCCGCCGGCGTGCCATCCATGGGGACGCCCCGTCGGCACAGGTCGCACGCTCCACCGAATCGGCGTCCACCACTTCGGCCAGGTCCGCCTCGATAGGGCGCGAGTACTCAGGCCCCCCTGCGGCATGTGTCGCCTCGCCTCGGTGCTCGCCACAACCGCCGTCCTCGCCATCTCCACCTCCGATGCCCCAGGGGCATCCGTCGCGGCGGCCGAGCGTGGAGCTCCGGGTCGTGCCATGGTCTGCCACGTTGCAGGCCCAGGATGAATCCCTATCTGCCCTAGCGTTGGTCGCTCTGGTCGTGGGCACTCAGCCTTTGGTCACTCTACCGCAGATCAGGCAGTTCCTCATCGACAACTACAGGCTAGATCGTAGGACTTCTCCTTGCATCGGTATGAGCCTGAAGATTTCCAAATCATCTTCAAGGAGCGGTCGATGTTGGAAAGGGTTTTCCATGCACCCCCTCTCCCGGTCGTCGATGTGGTACTACGCTTTCGCCCTTGGCGTCGCCAGTCGCGGGCGTGCGCCGGGTGGATTGCGTGCTAAGGCCCGGAAGGTTCGCGAGAGGACACAAGAAATTATACTGGTTTGGGCACGAACACCCTACGTCCAGTTCGATGCTGCTTGTGTTACTCGCATTGCTCGCAGTAGGGGTTACAAGCGATCGAGAGAGGGAGGGGTTCCCAAGTCTCTGTGTGTGTGAGTATGTCGGGTCGATTGTGTGGGTTGTCTTTTGTCATCCCCCGGCAAGGATGGCCCTCCTTTCCCTTTTATAGTCCAAGGGAAAGGGCCGGGTCGGATACATAATCGGATAGAAAGGGAAAAGATCCCAAGGGGGAGAAAGGAAAAGACCCAAGGGGTCGGGCAAGCCACCGTTTCTTCGTTTATCGCCGTGTCCTGTCTTGTGGATCATGGAGAACACTCATGATGAGCATCCAGTAGGCGTCAATGATATTTGACATTTTTACACCAGGCGCCAGGGCCTCATTACTTGCTAGGAGAAATGATGATCGAGCTAGGACGGAGCATAAGCCAGGGCCGTCAGCGTTCTGGCCCTTGCTTGGGGCCGAACGCGTGCAAGGCAACGTCCCGTCATTCGTTTATGATGGGGCAGGCGCAGAGCACGCCAACCCGCCATCATTAGTTTTAGGCCGGTAGACTGGTGCGTTAGGTGTGCGGCGCCCGCCCTAGTGTTTAATACGGGCAGCGTCCCGTCATTTCGTGGGCCTGCTACGCCTGACTGGCCCAACCCCCAGGTCATGATGGCCTACTGACTCACAGAAGGTCGGGCGAGACGAAGGGGCGGCTGATGGGCCCATGCCTGACACGGGTCGGGCGAGGCGGACGTCTCTATCTACAGTGATTCCCTCGCCCGACCCCCGTAGGGTCGGGCGAGGCGGAGTGGTTCGTTCGACCCTCATCGTCCTACCTTTGGGGGTCGGGCGACACGGAGTGTGAGGCGCCAGGCCGTGGCTGGGCCATGGCCGGGCCATAGCTGGGCCGTAGCTGGACTGTTGGCGAGGCTTGGTTGCTTCGTGGGCTGCTGAGGGATCGGCCTTCCTTAGATTGGGAGTCTTATCCTCGTGGTTTAGATGCCCCAGATATTTATATCCGACAGTAGCCCCTGAGTCCCTGCAAAGGTCGTCACGACCTGTGGTGGGGCTCAGCGTTGGAATCCCTTTGAGCTCCGCCGTGGGTGCGCACGAGCGCACCCACCGGGTGTAGCCCCTGAGCCTTTGGACGAGTCGAGGACTCGTTTGGAGGGTGAACTCTTGAGATTTTATCGTTTCCCTCGCCAGGAGCGCGCGAGCGCACCTGGTGGGTGTAGCCCCCGAGCAGCTGGGCGAACTTTGGCGTCGCTCAGATGCTAAGACTGGTCCGAGTGGTCACGTCATCACCTAGAGTCGTCGTTCCTTTTTAGGAAACAGGCGCCGGTCAACATCGTCTGCAATTAGGCCTGCGCCTTGCGTCGAAACTCACCGCGTGATGTGCCGACCACACGCGACTCTGACCCGTTCGGTCTTGTCGGTCCTTTTTAGGACGCGCGGCCGCTGTTTCTCCCACAGGGGTTTTTGTCTTTTCTGAGCTAGCTGCATGGTCGTGCCGCGTGGCCAAACTTTGTAGCCCCCGTGTGAGGCTTGAGCGAGGCTGCTCCAGGCTATAAATGGGGGTGCTTGCCATGGCTTTTTAGGCACCTGATCTGGTTTCTTCCACCTCTTTCTTTCCTGATGGAGCCGGCCTGTGCCGGCACTGCCCTGGGGCGTCCTCCGGAAGGAGGGACCGGGAGCCCAGGGTGCTGAAGCTAAAAGAATCCCAGCGAGCAACGGGGGTCAAGGTGCCTGGCGCGACATCCGCTTGATGTCGCGTCGGGGCAGACGTGGCAATCTTGTGTCCCACACCTGCCACTTCAGGGGTGGTTGTGTGGCGGGCCGTCGTGTGCCACTCGGGTCGTCGGCGCTGCCGATCCTCCCGATCTCCCCTTCTGGTGCCTGCGTTTTGCGGGCCTTTTCCAAAAGGGTTCGAGGTCGTGGTGGATCGTTAGCACCGATCTCCGCCTTCTCGGTGGCAGGTCGTCGTTGTCGGCACGGTCCCCAGCGGCTCTCTGCCCGCTTTTCTGCGGGTAACCTTTGTTGGCGCTGCTCGCCGTCAGGGGCAGAGATGGCTCAGAGCCCGCTGCGGCGATCGGCTCATTGCCGGGGCCGTGCCTGTGCACCTTCACCCTTCAGGGCATCTTTGGGGGAGAAGAAGCCAAAAGAAGGCCAGCGACCTTGGAATGCATGGCCTTCTGCTTGGTTTAGGAGGGCTCCTCCCCTTAGACGCCCGTAATCGCCACGTAAGAGTGGCAATTCCCTTTTGTGCCTCTCTACGGCCGCGTGCCATGTGTACGTTGTTTTTATTATGAATGAAAGTGTTTTTGTTTGCGTGTTCTGCGACCGCGTCGTCGGTCTCTTGTTTGCGATTCCGTCTCCCGTGTGTATCCCGAGACCTGTGTCCGGATGAGGGATCGTTTCATCTTGTTTGCGTTTTCATCTTACGCTTTTCTTGCGATAGGATGGAAGGTAAGAGATGCCTTGCACTTTACCACGTAGGCTGAAGTAGCACTTTACCACGTAGGCTGAAGTACGGCTCTCGTTGAGCTTCAAACGGGTAAGTTCGAGTGAGGCCCAATGCCCCTTCGAGGGAGAGTCATCGGATCAACTTGTGATCAACCTCAATAAATCCCCGGCGCCCAATCCCCTTAGTTCTCACAACCGTTCGATCGGTCACGAGGGCTCGTTGCCTCTTTGCGGTACGATACATGGGGTCGGGCACTTTTGGGCTCGAACGCGGGTCGGGGTGCCCTTGGCGCCCGTGCGCTAGGGTACTGGCTGCTAGTGGGCCCACCCGCTCCTGCCCCACACTCGGGTGATGCTCGAGAGCGGCCTTCGAACCCTTTGTGGGCCGGCCTTAGAACTCCTGGGCTGTTGTGGGCCTCGGTCGGGCCACCCTAGCCTGGTTTCTTACCTTTTGGGCCCGCTCGGTCGTCCAAAATCGGGCCGCCGTGGGAGTTTATGGCGTCGGGTCGTGGCACAAAGAATGAGGAGACGTGGGAGTCGTGGGCAGGGAGACGCAGCGCGTTTCCTGGGCATGTCCCATCCCTGCCCACATAAATATGGGGGGAGGGCCTGTCCTCCTCTCCCTTACGCTTCCATTCTATTCGCGTGCCTCGCACCCTCCGTTTGCCCTAGCCGCAGCAGCTCTCCGCTTCGCCGCCGCTGCCGTAGCGCTTCGCCCCCGAGCTCGCTCCTGCAATGGGGTCATGGACGCGTTCATCGGTGGTCGAGGCTCACCTTACTCGCCTGGTGGAGAGGGGCCTCCTGTGCCGGAAGACGGAAGTGGTGGAGTGGATTGTCCCTGGCCCCGAGGATAGCCCGCGGCCGCCGCCGGGCTATGTCATCTCCTTCCTCCCCTTCCACGAGCGGGGGTTGGGGCTCCCTCCCCACGACTTCATTCGTGGGGTTCTACATCACTACAAGTTAGAGCTGCAACACCTCAACCCGAACAGAATCCAACACATGGCGGCGTTCATCGCCATGTGCGAGGGTTTCCTCCGCATCGAGCCCCACTTCGCCCTCTGGAAGTGGTTCTTCTTCTTCCTCGACATTGTGAAGAAGGATGGGGAGATGCGACCCATGGGATGTGCCAGCATTCGTCTCCATGGCGGGAAGCGGGCGTCTGAGTACCTCCAGCTTCGCCTCACCAACTCCAACAAGGGGTGGCACTCCTAGTGGTTCTACCTGAGGAACGACCCCGACGCCCCCCTCCCGTTCTACACCGGGCGCACAATCCTTGAGTGCCCCGATGTGTGGTCGTGGGGCCCGGGCAAGGACGAGAATAAGTCGGTTCCTGACCTCTTGAAGGGGGTCGGGCTTCTGAAGCGATGGAAGGTGACTGGTGCGGGAGTAATCACGGCGTATCACGCTCGCCGCATTCTCCCACTTATGGCGCGCCGCCTACAGCTGCACCAGATGACGCTCGAGCTAGACTGGGCCGGGTCGGCGATGTCTCGTGAGCGACTGTCCGAGGGCGAGATCCGTCGGTGCCTTCGGGACACCGTGATTCGTGGGGAGGCGGCCTACCCGATTCAGGGTCACCCACCCATGAAGCCCGCCAACAGGTGCATCACTATGGTAAGATTCCTTCGGACTTCAACTTTTCTCTTTTTGCCGTGAATGTCCCTTTTGAGGAGGGTTCCTATCGCAGGGGCTCCTCAATTACGTCGCGTCGCATCCACCTTTGCCGGAGGATATCCAGCGGAGGGCGGAGAACCGCGAACGCGCGGAGGAGGAGCGGAGGAGGGCCGAGGCCACTCAGAAAAAGAAGACGGCCCGAGGACAAGAAGCAAACAGAGTTCCGCCGCCGCCGTAGCCTAGTACTCCTCGACGGGCTATGGAATCCGAGCATGGGACCTTCGTGGACAGGGAGGCCACCGACGAGGAGGACGACAAGATAGCCTGTCGGGGTTCTCTGACCTGGAGACCGAGAAGGAGGAGGAAGCCGAGGGATCCAGGAAAGGCGCCGACGGTGGTGGCGATGGGTCTCCCGTCGATTGGGAGGAGGCGGCGAGCGAGGACGACCCCCAAGTCGCGACGTGCCGGCCGTTGGGGGTGTCGGTCATGAGGTGCACAGCCTTCCCCGGGACTTGAACGTCGTGTCTGCACCTGCTTCCCCACCCCGAGTTCAAGCTGGAGGGAGGTCGGCCCTTGGGGACTCCGCTGGGGAGTGTCGGTCCCCGGCGTCTTCGAGGGCTGACAAGGGTAAGCGCCCGAGGGCTGAGGATGCGGGGTCGAAAGAGCCGCCCCTGAAGAGATCGTTCCCATCGGTGTCCAGGTGCGTTACTCCCGGTCTTTAGTACTATCCTCTTTCTTTCGTCATCTGTCGAATTCTCAGTTTTATCATGGTGCAGGTCCGGAAGACGGGCCGTCCCTCTCGCCTTAGCACCCAGGAAGGTGCTCGCCAGGCAAATGGTGGGCGCCGCACTGGGAATGGGGCTCAACTTTGCCAACATCGCCTAATCCCGTGGTGGGGTCCGATACCCTCGCTTCAGGTGCGGAGGACCCAGGCATGGCTGTCCGTGACGCACTGGGCACCGAGCTCCCATCTTCCCCGCCGTCCATCCCTGAACCGACAGCTTCAGCATCTGACGGCTTGGACGACCAGGGACTCCCCGTCCAACAGGGAGAGGATGCCGCTCCGCGAGGCGTTCCTGGAGACGGACGCTCGGGGGCGGACCTTACCGATGCAGCCCCGGCCTCATCTGATGTTCCGGCGGTAGGGGATGTTGTGCCCTCGATCGTCGTCGATGGAGGTGCTTTAGAGGTGGCGCAGGCGGTCCCTGAGGAACAGGGCGAGCTCCCCGGGGCAGGACTTGCCCGGATCCCGACTCCGGACGCGAGGGCCACCGTGGGTCGCGAGGTGGTGCGTCTGGGAAAGGAGGCACCCGCCTTTGGGGGCCGTCCCCTCCGATGGGCTGACCAGTGGGACCCTGACTCCACGGTCTTTACGCTGGACGATGGCGCGGAGCAAAATGATTGTCGGCAAATCGAGGCCGGAGTCAATTCGGTGGTCGGGGCTTTGCATGCTGCCCTGAACACGCTCCAAAGCGTGGTCATCCCTGCCGGTGAGGTGAGTTTTTTTGTCCCTCCTCATTTTCAGTTCTTCCTCGAAAGAGGACATGTCCTAATCTCTTTTATTCCTTCGTAGTCTCTGATGAGTGGCAGCCGGGACAAGTCCATCTTCCTTCGGCGGAAGAAGGATGTCTGGGACCGGTCGGCTGCCAAAAGGGTGGAATACGAGGCACTGGTGGCGCAACTGGCCGCTGCCCGTCGTGAGGTGGATGACGCGCGCACTGAGGCACGGGCGGTGTCGAAGGAGCAGCTTGACACCCTCCGACAGGAAGTTAATGCCATTCATGGGCGAGCCTGGGATGCATTCGTGGCACAGCTAGCCACCGCCTGCCAAGAAGCTGACGCCGCCCGAGCGCATGCTCAGGAGGCGTGCGAGCACGCTGAGGATGCTGAGGAGAAGAAGAAGGATGTGCTTGCGTCGTGGGCTGTCGAGTCGGCCGTTCTAGACACAGAGCACCGTCAGCTGCAGAACGAGCGTGACCGCCCTCGCGCTGAGTGGGACCAAGCCTCGAACGCCTTACAACAGGTGCACGAGGAGCTCGCAGAGCCCCAGACTAGTCATGATGATACCCTTCGCCGCGCTGGCGCTCGGGAACGGGACCTAGCGGGTGCTCGCGCGGCCTTGGAGGTCGAGAGGGACGCCCGGATCGAGGATGAAGGCGTTACCGACGATCTGGCGACTGCGGCCGTGGAGAATCAGGCGACGATCGTTGGCCTTCGGGCAGAGCAACAGCAGCTCGAGGCCACACTGAAGCTGGAGGCGAGGAGCACGATGCCCTTCGGACAGCTACCACCGCTGCGCTCGACGGCCTCCAGATGAGGGCGGAGGTCGGATCAAGCTCGCTGCCGACCCAAGTTTCTCGGATTCCGACCCGGGTGCGAGCCTTGGCGGCGGACGGGCTATTCCTCTGTGTGCGGTGGGCCTTCGCCGTGGCTCGCTCGCATTATGAACAAATCAGGCTGGAATTCCTCGCGGAAGGTTTCGCACCGGGCATCACCTTAGACGAGGTGCGGGCGCTGGAGGAAGAGGTGGCCTCGCTGGCTTCGAACCTGGCTGCATCGACACAAAAGGAGAGCAGGCCGTGGACCCTCTAGTTAGTTTTTTTCTTTTTATCCAAACTGTTTCGAGCCTTTGAGCTCGTTTTTATATTCAGACTCATGGCCGAATGGGACGTGTCCCCGGGTCGGCCAGATTTGGTTTTATCATGTTAAGATTATAA
Source organism: Alloteropsis semialata (assembly GCA_004135705.1). Taxonomy (NCBI): domain Eukaryota; kingdom Viridiplantae; phylum Streptophyta; class Magnoliopsida; order Poales; family Poaceae; genus Alloteropsis; species Alloteropsis semialata. Next base: position 24,030,175 of record CM014278.1, on the reverse strand, counting down.
TTGTGCGCACGTGTGTCAGCCCCCGAGTTCTTTTTTGATTCTGTGTTTTGTTGGGGCCTTCTGTGAGGTAAAGCGGTTTTGGCACGGTTGGTGAGCGTCTGAGCCGTTGCCTTCGCGGCCTTTTACTCTCCGCAGTCCGACCAACATTTCTAATCCCACTCTTGCCTCGGCTTGCCCTCACCAATACACGCAGCGTGAGAGAAATCGGGCGCTGACAGGATCCAGTGTCACAGGGGACACTAGCCAGCCCCCGAGCGACCGCCGACCCCGTGCAACGGGGTCGGGGGTCGCTACTGATCAAACGGGGTTGTGTGGAAAGTATGTTCGATATTGACAAGGAGTGTTTAAGGGTAGAAGCGACGTAGTTGTTCGATATTCTAGGCATTGGTGTACTCTTCGCCATCGGCATTCTGCAGCTTGTATCAGCCGGGTCGGAGGACTCGGGAAATGATGTACGGGCCTTCCCAAGGGGACGAGAGCTTGTGGCAATCCTTGTTGCTTTGGACGAGCCGTAAAACCTAATCTCCGACCTGAAACGCGTGTTCGCAGACCCGGTGGCTATGATATTGTCGTAGTGCTTGTTGGTATTTGGCATAATGAGCCAGTGCGATCTCCCGAGCCTCTTCTAGCTGGTCGGTCGCATCCTCCAGTGAGGATTGGTTACCGGCCTCGTCGTAGGCACGGACTCTTGGTGAGCCGTAGTCGAGGTCGGTCGGGAGAATGGCCTCTGAGCTGTATACCATGAAAAACGGAGTGAAGCCCGTTGCCCGGCTGGGCGTCGTCCTCAAACTCCAGACTACCACGGGTAGTTCTTGGACACATCGGCTGCTGAACTTTTTCAGTCGCTCGAAGATTTGAGGTTTAAGACCTTGAAGGATCATGCCGTTAGTGTGCTCGACCTGCCCACAGTTGCCCAGTCCAGTCGGATTTGGTATTCGTCACAGAATCATAGGAATTTCTTTCCAGTGAATTGCATACCATTATCCGTGATGATGGAGTTGGGGACCCCGAAGCGGTGGACGATGTCGAGGAAGAACTTAACGGCCTCTTCGGACTTGATTTGTGTAATTGGACGGACCTCAATCCACTTACTGAACTTGTCGATGGCAACCAGCAAGTGGGTGAAGCCCCCAGGCGCCTTCTTGAGGGGCCCAACCATGTCCAACCCCCAGACCGTGAACGGCCACGTGATGGGGATGGTTTGGAGAGCCTGAGCCGGGAGGTGGGTTTGTCTTCCATAGAACTAGCACCCTTCGCAGGTGTGTACTATTTCCATGGAGTCCCGTAGTGCTGTGGGCCAGTAGAAACCTTGGCGGAATGCGTTTTCGACTAAGTTTCGTGGAGCAATGTGATGGCCACATGTCCCTCCATGTATGTTTGCCTGCAGCTCTTTCCCCTGGTCGAAAGGGATGCAACGCTGGAGAACTTTCGTATGGCTCTTTCTATAAAGCTCTCCCTCTACGATTGTGTAGGATTTGGCACGACACGTGATGCGTCGGGCCTCGGCCTTGTCCTCTGGGAGCTTGTCCCTTATGAGGTAATCGAGAAATGGCTGTCTCCAATCCGTGGGGTCGGCCTCGGTGGCTTCGTCCTGGGTCAGAGTGGCCATTGCCAGAGTCAACAAGTCAGCTAAGGCTTGTTCTGGTGGGTCGGCGGGAGTCGTCGAGCCACCGGTTTCCACAACCCCCGTGGTAATCAGGGTTGGGGCAGTGGTAGTCCCCGAGCCCTGAGTGGGCGTGAAGTCCTGGGTGGGCTGCACCGTGCTCGTCGGTTCTGGGCTCGGGATGCTGACCGATGGGTTTTGCTGCTCGCTAGCAAAGACGCCTGTTGGGATTGGCTCCCGCCCTGACGCCTTTTTGGCCAACTTGTTGGTGGCTTCGTTAAATCACCGCTTGATGTGCTTAAGCTCGAGGCCATCGTATTTGTCCTCGAGCTTCCGGACTTCTTGGCAGTATGCGGCCATAGTCTCGCTTTCGCAGCTTGATTCTTTCATGACCTGATCGACCACGAGCTGGGAGTCACCTCTTATCTCGAGGCGCCTGATTCCCAGCTTGATTGCGATTTTCAAGCCATGGATAAGCGCTTCGTACTCGGCCACGTTTGATGCCGGGAAATGGAGGTGAAATATGTACCTCATTCAGACTCCCTGTGGGGAGACAAAGACTAGCTCGACCCCTGCTCCTGTTCTGACCAGCGATCCGTCGAAGTACATGATCTAGTACTCCTGATTGACCAATTCTGGCGGCAGCTGGGTCTCCGTCCATTCGGCGACGAAGTCAGGCAGGACCTAGGATTTGATGGTGGTTCTAGGGGAGTACGTGATCCTCTGACCCATCAGCTCGAGTGCCCATTTGGCAATCTGACCCGTAGAGTCGGGGTTGTTGATGATTTCTCCAAGGGGGAACGAGCTTACGACCGCAACCGGATGCGAGTCAAAGTAATGGCGCAGTTTCCTCTTGGCGATCAGGACGGTGTATAGCAGCTTCTGGATCTGCGGGTACCGTGTTTTCATGTCACTGAGTACCTCACTGATGAAGTACACCGGGCGCTGGACCTTGAGGATGTGTCCTTCCTCCTCCCGTTCTACAACGAGGGCCGCACTCATGACGTGCGTTGTTGCCGCGATGTAGAGCAGGAGGGGCTCCCTTGGGGTCGACGGGACCAGAACTGGCGCCTTTGTTAGGATTGCTTTGATCTGCGTAAGAGCCTCTTGGTCTTCTTGAGTTCATGTGAATCGCTCGGATTTTTTGAGTAGTCAGTACATGGGGAGGACTCGCTCGCCGAGCCTCGAAACGAATCAGCTCAGTGCAGCGAGGTACCCCGTGACCCGCTGTACTTCCTTCAAGTTTTGGGTCGGGCCCATCCTGTCAATGGCGACAATCTTTTCTGGGTTGGCCTCAATCCCTCAATGGGACACAATGAAGCCAAGTAGCATTCCTCTTGGTACCTCGAACACGCATTTTTCGGGGTTGAACTTGACTCCATTCGCCCGGAGTTTACCAAACGTCTTTTGAAGGTCGATCACGAGTTGGTCAGCCTGTTTGGACTTGACTACGATGTCATCCACATATGCCTCTACGGTTTGCCCGATGAGGTCGTTGAAACACCTGAGCATACATCGCTGGTATGTTGCCCCGGAGTTTTTAAGTCCGAACGGCATGGTCACGTAACAGTACGAGCCGAACGGAGTGATGAAAGAGGTCGCGAGCTGGTCCGACTCTTTCATCGCAATCTGATGGTATCCGGAATACGCATCAAGGAAGAAAAAGGTTTCACACCCCAAGGTCGAGTCGACTATTTGGTCTATTTGCGGCAGAGGGAATGAATCGTTCGGGCATGCTTTGTTAAGACTCATGTAGTCAACACAAATTCTCCATTTCCCATTCTTTTTTCGTACAAGAACAGGATTGGCTAAGCATTCGAGGTGGTACACCTCCTTGATGAACCCAGCCGCCAAAAGCTTCGCTATCTCCTCACCGATGGCCTTGCGCTTTTTGTCGTCGAAGCGGCGTAGGCGTTGCTTCACCGGCCTGGAGCCAAGCTGAATATCCAAGGAGTGCTCGGCGACCTCCCTCGGGATGCCCGGCATGTCCTAGGGTTTCCACACGAAAACATAGATATTCGCGTGGAGGAAGTCGACGAGCGCGCTTTGCTATTTGTGGCACAGCTTGGTCCTGGTCCGAGCCACCTTCTCTTTGGCGTTGACCGGGTCGAACTGTATCCCCTTGGTGTCCTCCATCGGCTGGAAGGACACCGCGCTACGATTGGAATCCGGTGCCTCCTCCACCAGGCGGGCTCGGATCGGCGCAAGCTCTTCTGCGGAGGCAATGGTCGCCGAGGCTAGTTCGCAGCTTTCGGCCTCGCACTGATCGGTGCGCTGGAAGGACGAGCCTACACTGATCACCCCCTTAGGTCCAGGCATCTTGAGCTTCAAGTAGGTGTAGTTGGGGACGTCCATGAACTTCGCGTAGCACGGCCGGCCCAAGATGGCGTGGTAGGACCCGTGGAATCCCACTACCTCGAACGTGAGGGTCTCCGTCCTAAAGTTGGACGGAGTTCCAAACATAACATGCAGGTCAATCTGCCCGAGGGGAACAGCCTGCTTCCCGGAGACGACCCCGTGGAAGGGCGCCCCGGTCGGACGAATGCGCGCCCGATCGATGCCCATCGCGTCGAGGGTGTCTGCATAGAGGATGTTGAGTCCGTCCCGCCGTCTATCAGTACCTTGGTGAGCCGCTTGCAACCAATGATCGGGTCGACCACAAGCGGGTACTTTCCCGGCCTGGAGATGAATTGTGGATGGTCATCCCAGTCGAAGGTGATGGCCGCTTCCGACCATCGGAGGAAGGTCGGCGTGGCCGGCTCAGCAGCGAACACCTCACGGCGTTCCGCTTTCGCCCGACCTCTACTGATAGAGGCCTCGGTGCCGCCGAAGATCATCAGGCACCCGTTGGGCTCTGGGTATGGATCGGCTGCTATGTCCTCCAGCCCCTCGGGTCCCTTGGGGATCGGGTCGGGCTTCTGCTTCCTCGGCTCCCCCCTCCGGGTATCCCCGGTCATGAATTTCTTCATGAGGGAACACTCCTTGTACAGGTGCCTCACTGGGTACTCGTGATTCGGGCAGGGTCCATTCCACATCTTCTCGAAGTGGTCCGTCATTTCCTTCGCCGGAGGTTTGGCTCCCGTCTTTCGCTCGGCCGCTGCGACTGTGACGGCGCCAGAATCCTGTCGTCGAACCTTATTCTTCTTCTTCATCTTGTTCGGGCGGTCGAAAGGGCCCTCGTCCGCCTCCTCGATGCGCTTTCCCTTCCCCTCGGTGGGATGGTAAAAGATCGCCCCAACCGCCTCCTTGCCGGAGGCGTGACTCGTCGCTATGTCGTGAAGATCTTTCGCCGTGCGAGGGCTCTTGCGTCCAAGCTTATGGACGAGGGACTTGCAAGTCACCCCTGACAAGAATGCGCTGATGACATCGGCATCAGCGAGGTTGGGAAGCTCATTACACTGTCAGGAAAAACGTCGGATGTACTCCCGAAGAGTTTCCTCTTGCTTTTGTCGGCAGTTCTTGAGGTCCCAAGGGTTCCCCGGGCGAGTATAAGTCGCCTGGAAGTTCCCAACAAAGATCTCCAGGAGGTCGGTCCAGTTTCAGATCTGGCCCGCAGGGAGATGCTCGAGCCATGCCCTGGCCAAATCGGCCAGGTATAATGGCAGGTGTCGGATGACAAAGTCGTCGTAATCTGCCCCCTCCCCGGCTCGGCACGCGAGTCAGTAGTCCTCGAGCAAGAGCTCGGGATTGGTCTCCTCCGCATACTTAGGCCAGTTCATCGGGGGTCGAAACCATGGGGGACACGGAGCATTCCTGATCTTGGAACTGAAGGCGCGAGGTCCCGGTGCATCTGGGCACGGGCTCCGTCCCTCGGCATCGTCGTCGTATCGGCCTCCACGACGTGGAGCGCACCCGCGCGGAGGCTCTCCATCACCCTCGACCGGCTGGTGACGGCGCGCGTTCAGTATGTTGCGGGCGTCGCGGACCGGACCAAGGCGTCCCTGAATGGGGGCCTCAGGCCGTGTGTTGGGACCTGGACGCGGCTGATGAATCGACATGTTTTGCGGGTCGTGGTCGCCGCAGTTGCAGGGTGGTTGTTTCGAGGTGCGGCGCTGGCTAGCCTGAGAGTCGAGCCATCGGGACTGTGAGCTCTCGGCTTGCTGCGCCGCCGCTCGCTTAAGGAGCTCGCCCACCTCGCGTTGAGCTCTCCGGGCTTCTAGCGTGACGGGGTCAGGGAGTCCCTGCAAAAGCGCCGCGGCGACCGCGATGTTCTGGCTTGCTCTCGCGAAACGGGGCAGTCCCCATCGTCGTTCACGATTTGCCGTTGAACGTCACAAGCACGCCCATGCGCCAATGCTCCAGCATCACATTGTTGGAGCTCATGCTCGATGCGTGCCTGCTCCTGATCCATGTGTACGCGCTCGTGCTCGACGCGAAGCCGCTCCTGCTCCATGTGCGCGCGCTCATGCTCCAATCGGCGTTGGGACTCCTGGAGCTCTCGCCTTCATGCCTGCACCTGATCAGGGCGGGGGCGCTGAGGTGGTTCAGTCGCTGCCCTCGCCGTGCTTGTGGCAGCGGCGTTGGCGGCGACGGGGTTGGCCGCAGCTGCAGTAATCGTGGCGGCGTTAGCTGCAGCACCGCGCGCCGGTGGCTAGCTGGAGTCGTCGTCGCTCGCCTCTCCCAATGCCTAGTCGAGAGTGTTCGCCATAAAACACTTGTGGGAAGGATGATGGCTTTCGGCGACAAGCTCTGGCTCAGACGCCTCCGACAAGCTGTCGTCGAGCAAGTCGAGGACCGACTCCGAGGCGTGGTCGATCACCCCCCACGAACTCGTTGTCCCCGGGGGTCTGGCGCATGTCACGGACCAACCAGCGGGAGACCGTTTCCCCTACGTTGCGCAAGCTGAAGGGTGCCACGTAGGGCGGAACGGGGATTAACGTGCCTGGAGAGAGTGGTGCGCCACCCGCGAGCTGGGTCGTGACGTTCACCAGAGCGAACATGACGCAGCGCGCGTCTTCCCAGGACAGCCGGGGTCCTAGGAACGTATTGAGCTGTCTCCAAAGGTCCCCTTCGTTCGAGTTCGCGGGGAACTCGTGGGGCTCTGGGGCACCCAGTCGAACGCTCGCAAGGGCCTCGATGGCCTCTGGGACACCGGTTCGGTGCCGTCGACTGGGGCGGCAACGATGACTCGCTCCAATGTGCCGCCATCAGTGGTGATGAAATCTAGGCTTCAAAAATGCACGTGCGTCCCAGGAGCCTAGCTCAGTCCGTCACTGGCGATCCGGAGCCTGAAGGAAATCGACGAACACGCAAAGTCCCCTACCTGGCGCGCCAACTGTCGGCGTCGGAAACGGCCGACTAGTGAATTTCATGGATTGCGTGCTAAGGCCCGGAAGGTTCGCGAGAGGACACAAGGAATTATACTGGTTCGGGCACGAACGCCCTACGTCTACTTCGATGCTGCTCATGTTACTCGCGTTGCTCGCAGTAGGGGTTACAAGCATGCCGGTGGCTGCAGCCTAGGCTGCCTGCCCTACCAGTTGACCACTTGCATGGCTTGGTGCCCTCGTTCCTGTGCTGATCGTGAGAGGGTGTGCAACAGGGTGCATGGCCCATGTGCCCGGCATGGCATGCTACTGCTCAGTTCGTACACCAGGCCAATGGGATTCGATTTAAGCAGGTTGACTTTGGATGATGTCAGCGTCCCTTTTATCCCTCTCTTCTTAGTATCTTTTATATCTCATCTCAACCCATAATGTCCTTTCCTACATAACAAAGTGAAACACCAAAACTTGTGAAAATTATTAGTAATAAACCCTGTCACTAAGTTTGGTGATTATTTTTGACATATTTCTTGCAGGAGTCGACGGTCAAAAGTGGTACTTAACGACCGTCAACACTTGCCAACGATGCGCTACCGGGTTCAAGCCACGATCCTTGAGGTGATCGACTGGAATGACCCCTCTGATGATGATGGCGATGAGCCCTACTCCGCGCCATCGGATCGCTGGGGAAGTGATTCGGAGGATGACTATCCAGGGTTTCATCAAAGCCGCCGGTCACGGCCGTGGCCGAGATGCACCCTCCTCTCCGGCCAGGGGCCGAACAATGGTGCCAGCTTGGGTTCATCGCAGGACGACCCTCCGCCGCCCCCTGGGGGTGGGCACGACGATTCTAGAGCCGTCAAGGTTTCCCACCGGCGTGCGGCGGCGCGGGGCTGGTCGCTCCAGGGGAAGATGCAGTTCAGAAAGCGTGTGCATGCGGTGGGCCTGTCAGGCAGTCAGGCGTCGCTGTTGTCGAGCAGCCGTTGGTCGAGGGCTGCCTGTTGGGACCCACGTGCCCCAGTCTTGGAGACCATGACTCGGCGTGCCTGCTCTCCGCCTGCAGGATTCCCGCGCCCGTGACAGTTGACCTCTTCGACCCGATGCATCTTGAATCAACAGTGGTGGGGCGTCACGGGACTGTGCAACTTCAGCATGGTCTGGTTTCTTGTGATGAGTCAGTGGCCTGGTTTTAGGCTGACTCTATGCCTGAGCCTGGCCAAATGGATCCATCCTTTGATCCCATGTGTTTTGAGGCCCATGCGGGGTTCATCGCTGAGATGGGCTCGGAGGCGTGCCATGTTGTGGTTTCGTCATCGACATGCGTCTTGGAAGCGATTCGTTTCAATGAGGTCCCGCCGGCAACGCTGACACAGGACTCGCATCCAGATCAGCATGTATGCTTCACGCGCGGCTCTGTCGACGCTCCTCCGTTTGTCGCCCAGGATGCATTTACTACGGCGCGCGCACGGGTGGACACTTTTGCGAGGTCGGTGACTCGAGGTCGGGCGACTTCAGCTGCTTTGGTTCGGACGCCCCATCTCCGGAGGCCCAGAAACACGGCATGTGTATCAACCCCGCTTCATCACAGTGAGCATCTGGCTCGCAAGTCGCGTTTCAGAGCTTCCAAGCCCATCGAGCAGGCCCAGAACGTGTTGATGCGCAAGCTGAAGATATCTAGCTCATCGGATGCTACCGACTCGCCATCTGACGCTGAGGTGTTTGATGCATACACCAGGCTGTTTCAAGGTCAGTTAACTGATGCCCAATGTGACGACCACGACGAGCTGGTTCCGGTGGATGAGTCGGAGTTCTCCCTTGGAGTACCCAGGTCGGAGTGCTAATATTCACCCCATCACGGTCGTATTATGTTTCCATGGAAGCACAAAACATTATGATTTGGAATTTGCGCGGCCTCAATGGCCGGGCCTGTCGCATTGTAGTTCGATCCTTGGTCGCTCAGGAAGGTATCTCCTTGATTTCTTTACAGGAAACTAAACTAGATGTTTGTAATGACTCCATGGTAATGGAAATGTTCGGCTACAGCTTTGATTATGTTTGCTTGCCTGCTACTAACGCTGCGACGGGATCCTTCTCGCCTGGCGCACAGACATCTGGGAAGGATCGTCGACGATTCTGCTTGATCGTTCGATCACAGTTAAGTTGACCTTACAATAGGACACCTACGTCTCATGATGGATGACCTGAGTGTACGGCCCCCACACTGACGAGGCCCGGGCGGACTCCTTGCAGGAGCTGCGGGACATTCACTCCAATCATGCTGGGTCGTGGATGGTTTGTGGAGATTTCAACATGATTTACCAAGCGGCCGATAAGAATAATGGCAGGCTTGATCAACGCATGATAGGTCGTTTCCGCCAATTTATCGATGATGCCGAGCTCCATGATATCTCCCTCCTGGGACGGCGCTTCACCTGGAGCAACGAACGATCTGCGCCGACGTTGGAATGCCTGGATCATGTTGTGGCAGAACCATCCTAATTAAACTGGCTCAAGCACGTTAACCGTCATCTCAATCACTTGATCTGGTTACCCGTACTTCAAACAGTTCAATTAGACGATCTGTCGGGTCAAGCCCGATGAAACCGCTGAATTCCCATCAAACCAATGTGCACAACAGATGTTACCAACATAACCATAAATTACAATAATTCCAACTAAGTTTGACAAGCCAGAGTTTAAAACACTTAGAGTACAAATCAGAGTTCTGAATAAAAAATGCGAAAGCTAAACGACGAGATACAACAACATGTTCATTAGCCCAAAGAACATGTCATCAGAAGCACACAACAAACACCAGTTAATCTTCAATCCACTCGATAGTCCAGCCCACCGGAACGGTCTGACCTTCGATGATCCACTGCTTGGAGCCATCGGACACATTGAACTCACATTCTGAAAAACAAAGCAACAAGTAAAGCTGAGTAACCAATACTTAGCAAGACTTATCCGAATATGGCTTATATCGCCGACTCCTAAGAATGCAAGGCTTTTGGCTGTGGAGTTTGTTTTGCTGAAAAGCAACTAATAGTTGATCCTTACTTTCAAATTTTAGCATCAAGTTCATAGTCATTATCAAGTATCATTGTGAGCACCTTTCTATAGCAATCATGTTGGAACAACAATTATTCAGAGAACCATCATTATTATCATTGACTCATGACTACTTACTGTTGCACAGCGGACAAGCGATATTCATTACGGAGAAGTGCCATGATCATGATCGAATTTACACCTTGCAAGGGAAACCTGAACACACGTCACATGAGCGCTCCCAGAGCCTCACGCACCCACTTTTCCCGTCATCTCCCGAATATCCAGACTAAACCCACTAGTCCCGGGTGCAAAGCCCTACTGGACCCGGACCATGTAGCCGCAACTACACCCGCCATCCGTCCACTCCCAAAGTAGTGGGAAGAAGTCCAAATACCGTTTGATTTAGGTACATCAGTTTCCTGGGACCCAGACGCCAGTATGTGCACAGTACGTTCAATACTTGCCCAACAGTACAACGATGACCTTAGTTCCATTTGATACGTAAACGGGGCAAATCTCCACATCATAGGAGCATCGAACCAGGCCCCACCCACGAAGCTTATGATTTCAACATAAAGTAAAGAACCTATATCTCGCGAGTGACAGAAAATCACTCGACTTCTACCGGTCCTATTTAGCATGGCAAGCTAACGACCTACACATACTAGTGTCTTGACATAAGATTCCTAGGGATTATGCATCAAGGGTTTCAATCATATCCAACACGTAAATGCACAATACTTAAATAATCATGTTGCATAGTTTTGAAAATAGGGGTTATAATACGGTGCTTGCCTTCCTACTCAGCAGCCTTGGGCTCTACCGAACTTTGGTTTGGGTCTTCAGCAACGAGGTCAGCAACTACTGCAGTCTCCACCAGTGCAGTGACGGGTTCAACCACCAACTCGTACAGACCGTCAGCGACTGTGGTATCTACATGAAATGCATCACGCATGACGGCGATGAATGCAAAGACAAAATAAATATGATGCTCATGCATGCAGCAAAAACAACCATAAATTAATTTATCTATTCAACTTATGAGCACCTATTACACAGTAAATAGATTTTAACATGCAATGCATCAAAGTACTGGTGGGTGATTGTTGGTATTTCTTACGGTCGCAGATAAATCTGCAAGCGCACGGATACCGTTGTAGCTTTCACCCGGAAGTATTCAGGTATCAAATCCACAGGGAACAAGAGAGCACTGTCTAATCACTAAAGTTGACCGGATCGATCGAGTTTATATGAAGGCTGGGTAGAGAGGATAACTTAGCACTATGCTGGGAATATAGTGAAGGGAGTTCTCCTATGCTTGCTTTGGGTACCAGGGTATCCTAGGCCTCTAGGAAATTACTGGCATTCAGCTCTATGCCGTACCTGTACGTGGAGGATTACAATGGACAGACAGGGCTATCACCACCTGCCGCCTACCTATACTAATCCGTGGGGCTACGAGACAAACGAGGGCAGATATATTCCTAAGCACCACGCTTAAGATAATATCAGCTATCCTAACCTTGGCCTAAAATTAAGATACTTTATGAATAAAGCAACGAACCCACAAGCACAATAAAGAACTCAACTTTCTATAACTCAGACTTAAATACTAAGCTGAATATACAGATACTTACTAAGAAGCTCGCATCCGCCGAGGTACAAGCGGAGGGTCGCCGACACGCCGGGACTCCTCCAGACTCTCCCTCACTCTCTCCCTATTTCTACTCTCATTTGAGGAAGGCTTCACCTTTACTTGATGCTCCCGCTCGATGATCATCTTCAATGACCGGGGTGCAGCTATTTATAGCTTGTAGAGGCGGTTGGGAGTGGACACGTGGAAGGTGAGGACGAATGGACTCAGCGACGCGGGGAGGTCGGCCGACGTTGGATTCATCGCCTTGAGGGGTGCACGGCGTAGATGGACTCCTGGAGGCAGTGGGAACGCGCACGAGAAGGATGACGCGGTTTGACCTCCGGACCAGGTCGGCCGACCAAGGGGGTCGGGCGACGTGGCACCGGCACCGATCGGGCCCATATTTGGCTGAGTGACTATGTAGTGGGTCCTCATGATAGTTCCAGGTGGTAGAGCTGCATTTGAGTACGTTTAGGTTGCGAGCTGGGCCCTTCAATCCATGTGACCTCCCCTTGGACCATTCCCATCTCTTGGATCCAACCGACATGGAATCAGCGGCTAGGATGATCCCCAAAAATGTGCTTCTTTGCCCTGGAGGAAAGTGGGCCCCATTGGGCTCCGGGCCAAGCTCGGTCGACCGGGCTAGATCGGCCGACAGGCCTTTTGTGCCTGATTGCCCTAATCTTTTACCAGCCTCTATCTTGTAGGACCTGGAGTCCTACCTAAGGTGACACCACTCCATTTGAGTATGTGTACTTGTGGATGTGGCCCCTTTGATCTATGTGCTTCTCTTGAGGTCCATCTCACTTATGGGCTTGATCCTACCTTGGTGCATAGGCAAAGATTGTTCTAGAGTGACTTTCCTAGCATATATCCAAAGATTGGCTCATTTGGCCTAGGTCGGGCGACGGCCAACCTGGCTAGGTTGGGCGACGGCCCAACGAGCCCGTTTTGCCTCAAATTTCACCTATTGCCCCTGCATACACATAGTCACCAAAACTAGTCGAATTTGTTAAATATAATCCCTATAGCTATGGTGAATGTATATTTGTATGTCAGAGTTGACGGTCTGAGATGTGCATTAATGACCGTCAACAAGCTCCCCCCACACTTAGCCTTTACTTGTCCTCGAGTGAAGCTTTAAAGACTAAGGTGGACACCATGACTCCAAATGATATGATACTAGCATATAAATTATTCCAAGACATACCTGCATTTGTGAATTTGGAAGTGTCTATCATGCCTTCTTGGGTGGTTGAGGAACAGAACAGCCTTGATTCAAGTCATCTCAACTCTTCTGTTAAGTAGCTTGGGTTTTTGATAAATTTTCAAAAACACAGCCTTACCTAGCTCCTCAAATGATTCTCTCAGATTGCTCATTGTGTATGATTTCTCACCAAGGCATTTCTTTGCCCCTTTTTTCAACCTACTTCTAAAAGGCTTATGTGGAGCTCAAGGTAGGAGTAAAGATAAGGCATACTTGCAACACAAATATTACAAAATCAAAGAGTGGATCCAAGAAGAATACTATTCATACAATCTGATCAAGATGTGCATGTGTGTGGAACAATGGAATGATAACTCCTTTTTGTATGATCTCTCTCCTCTTGAATTTATTTTGAGAACATGGCTATAATATTTTTTTCATGATACATGGGCCTTCATGTGCCCATTTTTTTTGCTTGGACCTTCATGTGTCCATATTTTTTTTCTATAGCCCATGTCTCTTTTGAAATAATACTTGGAGAGGAAATCGACATTTTAAATGGAGTATTTATTTTGTGGACGGATGCAATGTATGTTGCTATCTTCCAATGTAGAAGTTTAGCATGTGCATGTGGAGTGTACATGATCTTGATCATGAAAGCATGAAGAGAATCTTAAAAGGGTCACAACAATTTGACAAAGCTCAATGCAATAGCAAGCAGCATATGTGTATAGGTTTTTGTAATGTTAACATCATATGGCTTTGGTAGGAATAAGGCATCACTAAGGAGCTTTGTAAGGCTATTGATTTAAAGTTTTACAAGAAAAACATCCCAAGCACTTTATACAAAAAGAGCAAGATTTCTTTCATCATACCATATCTCATTAATCAGCCACTTAGATAAACATGTTTCCTAAAGATATATGCTCACAAGTAACAGGTGCATATGCAAGGAATAAAGAATATGCAAGCCAATCAAGGATAGACATGTAAACCGAAGGAGCATCAAAGCTATTACCAAGAGTTTAATTTTAGAGATCATCTCAAGATAGGATTGAATTAACTCATGAATCAGAGAGGATGAGGGATAGGGTGCGCAAACCATCGCTCTGGACGAAATTGGAGACGAAAGGCACCAGAAGGCCTTCGACCGTCCTGGTGGGGTCGGCCGACCCCTTCTGGGCCTTCTCCACCTTGATCTTTCTTGTGTAGTTTTGTGCGATGTTGTGCAGCCTGTCTGTGGGTGGTCTCGAACATGTGTGCATTGAAAAAAAGCTTGAGAGACACTACAAGAAATCCATGGCTTTTTGACATTCAATTACGTCATAATATATGAAATTTATGTCACAGATTAGGATTTATGACATCCAGATGACAAAAATCGAAACGTCAAAAAGCCACCGTCATAAAATCATTTTGTGACGCCTGTATATGTAATGTCACAATTCTATGACATTAGTTTTTGTGTCATATAATTGTATGACATTAGATTTAGTGTCACAAAATTCTAGACCTTGCCACATGGGCAAATGCCACATAAGATCAAAAGCTGACGTGGCGCTGACATGGCAGAGGTAAAAAAAACGTCACAAAATAAAATTTGGCCTGCTAAGTTTCTGCTTATGGCCCAATTAAGTTTCTGCGCATTAAAAAACAGGGCCCAAATTACACCGGGCCCATTAAAATACAACCCATTTTTCTAATCAATCCATTATCACTTCAGCCCAAATCAGATATAAACCAGCACATATATACATTAATTCTGATCCAGTATATCATCACAAGCTTCAAACAGCTAGCAAAATATACTATGATACTAGTTTCTGAGAAAAGTCACAAAAAAAGATGCTAGTTTCCGAGACAAATGAAGTCTCAAGTTTGTGTCACCGTTGAACACCTCCAAAGATCATTTACATTTGTTTTCCTAAAAACGATCGGAACACCTTCAGTAACTGCTACCGGCTTAGCCACCTCCGGAGTCTTACCCTTGTCCACAGGCTCAACCTTCTACTTGCTGCACACCTGCAACATGTCAAAAGCAGCAAGTTTTAGCACAAAGCAAGCATTAGATCCATCAGGTCAGTGAAAGCATATAACTTCCTAGCTAGGAACTACTGATTGTGTCTCCTAGTATAATTATCAAACATGGTAGTAATCCAGCCTGCCACCAGGAAGTATTGGGACCAGGTTGTTCTGGTTGTACAACATCAAGGTATCATGTTAATCCTGGTAGAGAGTGTCACATAAGCCTATTATGTATCTTATAACAATCAGACTGCAGAAGTTACAACTTGAAAAAGGGTGCAGAACAGTAAATAAAACTTCGCTGTTTTGACATACTTGCCCACACGAACACAATCCCAGCCCTCAAACCTGCCCAAAATTCCCTGAAGGGGCATTATTAAATGGACTACATGGTCCTGCAAGGACATCTGCAGAATGTGCAAATCAGGTGCACTTTCTCCCACAGCCAGAATGTTGTAGGCATTAGCAAAAATGTTGTAAGGCCTCCACCAAAGACAGATGTCTGCAACTCTCTAACTGAATTTGGATATGCTACTAATGCCCTTGTCCAGATATACTTCTATCAAACAACATTGCAGTGAAATAGTGACACATAATATGCAGGTAAGGCCTCCACCAAAGGCAGTAAGTATTTCCAAGTAATATGCAGGAAATTGCATCAATAAGTTACAAGCAGTCCAGTAACACTCTGCATGTTCCCAAGTCCTAGTTTCTTAAGCTCTAACAAGCATCAAGAAACAAAAAAATGTATCACTTCATGAATAAGCTACCTGCATTCTAGTCACTGAAGAAAAGTCCAGCAGACCAGCACCAATACACTACCTTCAGATAAAAATAGTGTTTTTGATCAGACATGTCGAGAGATTCAGCACCAACACACTAGCACAAGTATCAAAGTAGTGAATGAGATTGACTAATGCCTTATGCAGTTCTCATTTGTCAATTGCAATTCTAATATGTAAAGCACACAAATCGAAATTCCATAAATATTAAAATTCTGGACAACAGGTCTAGTGCCACATATGGATCCATTAAACCTAAGAAAGAATTGTGTTTACAACTCTAGACTAATCCTCTTAAAATGTGGATCCACATGCATCTGGTACCCATTCAAAACTGAAAACATGTTTTTAAGAGTGGTAGTTCATGTAACCTGATTATGTAGTCTTTTCTTCACCTCTGAAATCATTCTAATAAAGTCAATGTCTTGTCTTAACCTCTCAAATTGAATTAAACAAAGCAAAACAAATTTCACATAAGTGAAAAACGTGTGCTGTAAAATTTCTCCCTTCTATTGTTTAATATTTTACATAGTTGGAGCAGATCCACTAATTAGACACTTCCCAACATGGTTAATCAAATCTACTATGAAGAAAAAAGGGCATCGATGCCAATGTGCTATGGACACACCAATTAATCATCGAATCAGTGAATCTACACTTGCAGTTTGCAATTCTAAAGCGGGATCGATATGGGGTAGAGTACACACTAGTCACCTGTCGCCGTGAGGTGTGGATTTGCCGGCTGGGGATGGCTCTAGTGCCGCGGTGCCGGCGTCGCCCGTCGGTGCGCGGGTGCCTGCTCGCCGCGCGGCAGCGCAGGGGCCGAAGCGCCGGCCGGTGGTCTATCTCCGGTCGGGGCCTTGCACTGCAGCGGCAAGACGCCGGCGGCCAGACGGGCTCGGGCGTCGTGGGGGAGTGGCGTCGCGCCGCCTGGGCCGAACGGGCGAGGGGATTTGCCGCCTGGGCCTGCTCGTGGCGCCCCTCTCCCGCGGCGGCGAAGAAGAGGGAGGGAGGGAGGGGAGCGGCGGCGAAGAAGGTGAGGAATCTGAGCAAGTGAAGGAGGCGGCCAGCTAGGGTTCGCTGGAGTCGGCAGTCGCTTTTATACATGGGAAATGCCATCACAGCCATCGGATCGGGGATCGATGGCCAGAAATAGTTGGGCCGAATCGGGCCTTTTTCTTAATGTTTTTCTTTTTCTTTTTTATTTAATTGTACCATTGTGAAGTAACACATAAAAATAATTATCTTATATGCACCAATTTATTTTTTATATACAATAGACTACATATGAGCTATCTTGTATAAATTTCAATAATTTTCTAAGTCGTTTACTATTTTCAACTGTTTAAATGAATTTCTACAGGTTTATTGAAAGTAATTACAATTTGAAATATATGTATCTCAAATGGTATTTAAAAAAATCCTCAAAAATATATTTCAAGTACATCTGAGCTATTGTAGCTCATATTCTGAAAGTAGATGAAAAATTCAAATGTTTGCTAGAGGTAATTCAAAATTCAAATGTTTGCTAGTGGTAATTCAAATGATTTCAAATGACAAAGTTGTGAATACAAAAGATGTAGATATCATCGATATCTACAAGTGTTGTTTTGGTGATTTCCCCATTCGAGTTAGATTGAACTATTTAAATTTGAATTTTCAAATTTTGAGAGATTCAAATATTTTTTGGGGTACTAAATGATGTCAAATGAAAAAGTCATGAATACCAAAGATTCTTAACTCATCAAGATCTACAAAATTTATATAGGTCATTACTCCATTTGACAAAGTTTGAACAATCCAATTTTTGAATTTCAAAAAATGGTATCTAGATTCAAGTTTTTGGAACACTAAATGATGTCAAATGAAAAAGTCATGAATACCAAAGATTCATAACTCATCAAGATCTACAAACTTTATATAGGTCATTTTTCCATTTGACAAAGTGGTTACAACATGTGGTACAAATTTAACAAACCCCTAACATAGTTCCTAGAACTATGTTAGGAGTTTGTCAAATTTATACTACATGTTGTAACCACTTTCTCAAATGAAAAAATGACCTATATAAAGTTTGTAGATCTTGATGAGTTATGAATCTTTGGTATTCATGACTTTTTCATTTGACATCATTTAGTGTTCCAAAAACTTAAATCTAGATACTATTTTTTGTCAACAACAAACTTTATATGCAAATTCTATAAAAAAAGTAGTTTACATGCAAATAAATGTCATCAAATGACAGAGCGTGATTTTAGAAAAAAAAAGAAAAAAGAACCACCAAATTTGGATTTCGTATGAGAGAAAAAAACGAATTACAAAATTTAATTCTGGATTAAAAAGGGAAAATAAATCATCCCTGTGTTCTTCATCTCTCCTGGCATTGCCACGTGGCGGAATAGGATTGGTCCCAGCCGGTCCGGTCCATGTAAAAGATCGCCTGTGTAATTGACCCGGTAAAAACCAGAAAAACCGGCGGTTTTTTGTGAAAACCGGGTATAAAACCGGGGCTTCGAACCGCTGAGGACCGGCTGAACGCTGCAGCGAGACACATGGGAGGGGGAAATAGGACCTCCGGTGGTAAAATTGGGCAAAATAAGCGGAGACTGGGAATCGAGCCTGAGACCACCACGTCCGGAGCCTGTGGTCACACCACCAGACTGCACATGCGCATGTGTTTAAAGTTGAACTTATATTATATTTAGACCGTGTTGAGCCGGCGGTCCAACCGGTTGAACCAATCAAACCGTGAACCGAGAGGGTCACCGGTTCGATGCCCGGTCCGGTCCTAATAACTATGGTAAATCCCTTCTACGTCGTCTTTTTTTTTCTTTTTTCCAGTTTTAATAAACTTTGCTAGAAAATAATATTAAGATGAATACATCTAAAATTAATGCTAAACTGAGAAGTTGTGGGATCGAACCCTGTTCTTCCACCTTTTTTGTCTGATTGTTTGGCCGGTCCTTTGCTACTTTTTTGTTTTTCTTTTTTATCTGATTTTTTGGCCGGTCCTTTTGCTACTTTTTTGTTTTTGTTTTTCTACTTTTTATCTGGTTTTTTGGCCGGTCCTTTGCTACTTTTTCGTTTTTCTTTTTCCCAATATATAAAATCAAACTCGCTAGTCTTTTATCTTTGATTAAATTGTCAATATCTTGCTCTAGCTCAGTGGTCCATTTCTCATGCCAGGTGGAGACGCGGCTTTTGGGCCTAAAGAAATAAGTTGGGCTGACGTAAATAAAAGAAAGAAAAAGGAAAGACAATTTCTGACATGGCAGTAGGGATGCCCACGTTGCCAAAAAAAATAAAATAATTTAATAAATAAATTTGTGACATACAACTTTTGTCATATATTTTATGACATTAACAAATACGTCTTATGACATAGCAATTATCGTCATTGGGTGATATTGGAGTACATATATGACATATGTTATGACATACGATTTTTAATTGTCATAAAATCAAAATGGCTAATACATAATGTCATAAAATGAATGATATAATGACGTTTTGCTCTATTGTCATACTAAATACGTCATAAAGCCACACATTTCTTGTAGTGAGACCCCCACACTTGATCATGTACCTGCATTTATCCATACATGTGGAAACAAAACAAGGGCTCTTTGGTTCTAAAGACCAAGAGCCTTTATTGGAACTTAATTTTTTTTTATCAATGTGCAAGAACTAACACCAGCTCTAAACCAAAATAAGATTTGGCTCGAAAGGGAACTTACTTGGGATACTCACATACCTCCCCCACACTTGGAGTTTGCAGTGGAAAGCAACCTAACTCAAGTGTGTGGAGTTCAAGCTTCTTTTGTAATATTTCCCAAACCAAGACTCACCGAGATTTTTGTAGCTGATGTAGCTTTATGTTCTTAAGCATCACCTGTCCATCGTTCTTCTTAATCTCCACCTGAAATGGTCAGTGACCAAAAATACCCGAAGCTTTTATGAAAAAGGAAATAAATGATAATCTGGGCTATCTCCCGGCAGTGCTTTGTTTATGGTCTGAAGCTAGACCATGAGGAATCCTCACATTGAAGCTATTCTTGGTGATGTAGTTTCCAAGCTCATCACCGATTGTTGATGTGTCATTGAAGCTTTAGCTGCATGGTTAGTGCCACAAATGCAACCACGAAATTTGCAATGTTTATGATAAACAAATGCATCTACAACCAACCTTCTAAACATTTTAGAATTGAGGCCTCAAGATGGTTGTAGTCCTCGTATATGATTGTGGCACAAAGCATGGTAAACTCTGGAGATTTGTTAAATGAGCATCCTTGTGGGATTTTGAACGAAAAGGTTTCAAGCTCATTTATAGAATCCTTTTCCTCGGACTCCAGAGCCAACGCTTCAAGCCTGTCCATGGCCCTTGGGTTCTCCAACTCAAGAGATTCATTGTGCATGATCGGGGTTGATTCTTGACTGTTGTCGAGAACAATGTCCCGAGGGCCATGGGGCCAAAACTTTCGCTTGTTTGACGGTGATAGAAGTTGTTCGTGTTCGTAGAGATGAGATGTCGGTGCGAATGGCGACACAAACATCACCTTCTCGAGC
Organism: Alloteropsis semialata; assembly: GCA_004135705.1. Taxonomy (NCBI): domain Eukaryota; kingdom Viridiplantae; phylum Streptophyta; class Magnoliopsida; order Poales; family Poaceae; genus Alloteropsis; species Alloteropsis semialata. The sequence continues at coordinate 24,010,038 of CM014278.1, read as the reverse complement.
GAGTTATGCTTGGTAGATAACTGTGCACTTGGAATTTCTGGGCAAGAGATAGGAATGGCAAAGGCAGCATTCCCAAGCGTGTAATGAAGGCTCCCATGAGATACTTCTCCTTGGAGAAGCTTTTCTAGCGGGCGGCCTATGAGAAGATCAAAATTGAGGATATCAAAGATGTGGAAGTCTAAGTTTACCTCGATTTTGTCTAACGTGATTGGCACGGCACTTGCGATCCCCCGACATTGAATGATGCGTCCAAAGGGACAACTTTTGAGGAGCTTGTCGGATGGCCTTAGTGGAACATTTCCTAAGAGATTATGTGCAATGTGCCATGACATGATGTTGACCTCCATACTAGGGTTGAAATGGGCTTCTACGACAGTTCCCCTTATATATCATGGAAGGATTATGGAAGAACTATTCCAAATAGCTTTGGAAAAGTGCCTCACTCCATCCGACCATTCCTCCTTTATGGCTTTCACGAGAAATGTTTCGTTGGGAGGATCGGGAGGATGAGAAAGAGGGAGTGTCGAAGCCTTCTTGTGCCAAGAGTAGTCCGAGGTGTTTTCATGGTTTTCAGATATATTATCCTCGAATTCAAAAGGTAATACGAAAGGCTGAGTTTCCTCTACCTTAACGGATGGTGTCTCAGGAGCTGGATCTGGACAGGGCAAGGCTATGGGTAAGGTAGGGGTTACCTGGATGTCTTCTTGCTCAGTTTCATCCATAGCAGCGGGAGAGTGCTCTCGAATCTTCTCCAGGACCTCTCTCGCTCTAGCCGGTGTTACATGTAAGAATGATCCTCCGGCGGCTATATCAACGAATCGGGCAGCTTTGCTAGTCAAACCAGACTGAAAATGTTGCATAAGCATCAAGTCCGGAAAGCCTAAATCCATGCCAGTGAGGCACAAATCCTGGAATCGTTACCATGCTGCCACGATTGTTTCCTTCTCCTTTTTGTTGGAAGTTAATGATTTCCTTCCGAAGGGCACAGATCCGATGAACGGGGAAGTACTCCAAACAAAACCTGTCTCGTAACTTTTCCCATTCACCGTCGTTGGCACAACGGTATGGTCATGCCACTTCCTTGCCCTCTCTTTGAGAGAGAACGGGAAGAGCTTCCATCTAATCATTGCTTGCGTCACGCCTGATACGACCAGACATGAGCAGAGCAACTCGAATTCGTGCAAGTGATGGTGTGGGTTTTTACCATCATGTCCTGAGAAGGATGTCTCCTGGACCACAGCTATGAAAGCAGGGCGAAGCTCATAGCCATCTATTTGTATAGGATTTGACGAGGGGTGCGGCTCCAACAATTCGCCCTTTGGAGCAGAGAACTCATAGATTTGGATGGAGTCCATGGGTAAAAATTAAAAAAGAAAAGAAAAATAAAATAAAAGATAAACAGGCAACCGTAGTTCTTAGACAACACAGCTATCGTCCAGCAACGGTGCAAGAAAACTTGTTGGTATTTCTTACAGTCGTAGATAAATCCGCAAGCGCACGGATACCGTTGTAGCTTTCACCTGAAAGTATTCAGGGTATCGAATCCACAGGGAACGAGAGAGCACTGTCTAATCACTACAGTTGACCGGATCGATCGAGTTTATATGAAGGCTGTGTAGAGAGGATAACTTAGCACAAAGCTGGGAATATAGCGAAGGGAGTTCTCCTATGCTTGCTTTGGGCACTGGGGTATCCTAGGCCTCTTGGAAATTGCCGGCATACAGCTCTACGCCGTAGCCGTATGTGGAGGATTACAATGAACGAAAAGGGCTGTCACCACCTGCTGCCTACCTCTACTAATCCGTGGGGCCACAAGGCAAACGAGGGCAGATATATTCCTAAGCACCACGCTTAAGATTATATCAGCTATCCTAACCTTGGCCTAAGATTAAGACACTTTATGAATAAAGCAACGAACCCACAAGCACAATAAAGAACTCAACTTTCTATAACTCAGACTTAAATACTAAGCTGAACATCCTGGATACTTACTAAGGAGCTCGCATCCGTCGTGGTACAAGTGGAGGGTCACCAACACGACGGGACTCCTCCAGACTCTCCCTCACTCTCTCCCTATTTCTACTCTCATTTGAGGAGGGCTTCGCCTTGACTTGATACTCTCGCTCAATGATCATCTTCAATGACCGGGGTGCAGCTATTTATAGCATGTAGAGGCAGTTGGGAGTGGACACGTGGAAGGTGAAGACGAACGGACTCAGTCCCAGGTCGGGCGACACGGGGAGGTTGGCCAACCTTGGATCCATCGCCTTGAGTGGTGCACAGCGTAGATGAACTCCTAGAGGGGGTGGGAACGCGCACGAGAAGGATGAGGCCTCCGGACCAGGTCGACCGACCTAGGGGGTCGGGCGACGTGGCGCCAGCACCGATAGGGCCCATCTTCGGCTAAGTGACTCTGTAGTGGGTCCTCATGGCGGTTCCAGGTGGTAGAGCTGCATTTGAGTACGTTTAGGTTGCGAGGTGAGCCCTTCAATCCATGTGGCCTCCCCTTGGACCATTCCCATCTCTTCGATCCAACCAACATGGAATCAGCGGCTAGGATGATCCCCAAATGTGCTTCTTTGCCCTGGAGGAAAGTGGGCCTCATTGGGCTCCGGGCCAGGCTCGGTCGACCGGGCTGGGTCGGCCTACGGACCTTTTGTGCCCAATTGCCCTCATCTTTTACCAGCTTCTATCTTGTAGGACCTGGAGTCCTACCCAAGGTGACACCACTCCATTTGAGTATGTGTACTTGGATGTGGCCCCTTTGATCTATGTGCTTCTCTTGAGGTCCATCTCACTTATGGGCTTGATCCTACCTTGGTGCATAGGCAAAGATTGTTCTAGAGTGGCTTTCCAAGCATATATCAAAAGATAGGCTCATTTGGCCTCAGTTGGGCGTCGGCCGACGTGGCTAGGTCGGGCGACGGCCCACCGAGCCCGTTTCGCCTCAAATTTCACCTGTTGCCTCCTGCATACACATAGTCACCAAAACTAGTTGAATTTGTTAGATATAATCCCTATAGCTATGGTGAATGTATATTTGTATGTCAGAGTTGACAGTCTGAGATGTGCATTAATGACCGTCAACAGTGATGATGATTAAAACATTCTAGTATGTATTTAAGAATAGCTCATGAAATCATGAAGTGGCATCTACTCATGTACACATGGTTATTTTATATTTTCCACTAGTTTTATTACTAAAGGCATATCTTGAGCACTACAAAAACACATATTTAATTAGGCACATCAAGCAACACTGATTTTTAAATTTATACAGACCTACTAACAACACTTAAACATTTCTTGCTAAAAGATTAGCTATTAACTAGCTTAACCATACAAGCAAGCATTTACTAACACAATTAAATAGCAGGTTAAAACACACATTTTACCACTAATATTTTTACTGTATAGATCTTGTCATGAGCAAACCAACAAATTTTAGTTTGCAATTTTTGGACATTCCTATGATTTTCTATGGATTTTGCTATGTGCAACTCAACAGGGAAAAACAAATACTTCGAAAACCACCAAACTGGGCCCGAACAACTTTTCCCGAGTTCAACTTTGCTCCCTCAACTCTCACCTCCTCCTGCTGGCCGACCTGGGCCCAACTCGGGCCGGCCCATGGCGCCCTCACCTTTTCTCTTGCCCTTCTCCTTTCCCCACCAGCCTACTCGCCCCTTTTTAGGCCCATTCAGCCACCAGGGCCCATCTGCCTGTCTTCTCTATCCTGGGCCCGTTGGGGCAGCCAGCCTAGCTGGCAAGGTCACCCTCCTGTCTCCTTCCTCGTGACTTCTCGCAGGACAGGGGTGGGCGCACACCGCTGGTCGGCCAGCGCCGTCGTCGCTCGTCCCCTCCTCGACTCTAGCCTCCAAACTACAATCTAAGATGAGTATCGTGTGTTCCCGGATGCCCTCAACCCATTTTGCTAGGTTGATTTGTGGGAGATGGATCGTGCGAAGCTAGACATGGGAAGGAACTTACGATGACGATGGTGGCCGAGATGTGAAATTCCGGCCAAGGCCGTCGATGGGAGGTGTTGGGAATGGCTTGGATGTGTGGAGGGATGTATGAGGATGCTCTGGGTGGATGGAATTTGCCCGTGGGTGAGTGAGATGCGTGGGATGATGAAGAGCTTTGGTGGCCATGGTGAATACGGTGTCCTTATAAAGACCTTGCTGCGCCCGTACATGTGGGAAGGTCGTGACAAGAGCCAATCGTGTGCAAGGGCTGGTGGAACAGCCGTTCTACAAGTGCGGGCATGGCTAAGCTGATCATGTTGGTTGTCGCGGATTGACAGCCGAACGTGTTGAAGAGCACATGTGCCAGTACATGGTGGAACTACAAATGCTGAGGAATACACATGGTGCGGCTTTGTGAGGTGGAACACGCGCAGCCGTTACGCCAAGGGAGAACCAACGTCGCGACGTTCATGTTGGACGGCGGTGACCGCGTACACGTTGCTATGGCGTTTACCGAGCAACACGGCTTCGGGTGGCAATAACTCCGAAAACCACTGCATAACCCGACCCACCATAGAGTAACAAAGTCGTAGACGGATGATAGGGCTACGGGTTTGAGTAAGGGAGATTGGTCTGAATCTCAATGGATTTGGAGATATTCAAGATCGAAGTTGAGTAAAAATCACGAAATCAGCCCAGACTTCGGGAGTTTGGATGGCTGAAACAGTGCTATGTAGCTGTTTTAGAAATAGGATTGCGGGAGTTTGGAGAAACTTCAAAGAGTGACTTTGGTATTGTTGGAAAGATCATTGAAAGTTCTACAAGTTTGATAAAGGCTCAACCGCATTATAACCAACAGAACATAATTTAATTAAGCACTCAATACAGCCAAAAAGCATGACTTTCAACTTAGCGAAAAAGAGCTAAAAACAAGTCTAGCACTCTAGCTATGCACATGAGATGTTCATGAAACTTGATAGACCTACTAATGAGAGTATGAATGAGCCATCCTAAACATCTTACCATGAACTATGCACAAAATGCTCAAGAAATGATAGCACATGCTTTATGTATGGAATCACAAATGCACAAATGCGTATGCCTGGATGCTTGCACTTATGCCATCATTAGAACATGTTTAATGATGCAATGTATTAAGTTAGTTGGTAATCGTAGGGCCAAACACCGGAGGTGTTATAACCCTCCCCCTTAAAAAAATGTCGTCCCGAAATTCCGGTGCATACAACTATGTGTGTCAAGTTTTAAGTACCTCTTTGTTGAGAGAAGGTCTGGGTAATTGCTCCGAAGATAACTTTCTTGTTCCCATGTGGCCTCATCTTCGGTGTGGTTGTTCCACTGAACCTTGTAAAATTTGATACTATTGTTCCGAGTGACTCTTTCTTTCTGGTCAAGGATTTTGATTGGGCGTTCTTCATATGTGAGATCTGGTTCAAGTGTGATTTCTTCCAATGCTACTTCTTCAGTTGGTACTCTTAAACATCTCTTGAGCTGCGATACATGAAATATATTGTGTAGACCGGCAAGGTGAGTGGGGAGTTTCACTCGGTATGCAACGGGTCCACAACTTTCTAATACTGGAAAGGGTCCAACATATCTTGGAGCTAGTTTGCCTTTGACTCCAAATCTGTGTACACCCTTACTTGGTGAAACCTTCAAATACACATAATCTCCAACATTAAAGCATAGGGGTCTCTTTCTTTTATCAAAGTAGCTCTTTTTTCGAGATTGGACAGCTTTAAGGTTGGCTTGTACCACTCTCACAGTTTCTTCAGCCTCGGTAACTAAATCTGGTCCAAACACTGCTCGTTCCCCTGCTTCAGACCAATTTAGTGGGGTTCGACACCTACGTCCATATAGAGCTTCGAAAGGTGCCATCTTCAAGCTCTCTTGATAACTATTATTTTATGAAAACACCGCTATGGGTAAGCACTTTTCCCAATTTTTGTCATATTGAATTACACAAGCTCTCAGCATGTCTTCTAGGATTTGATTTACTCTTTCAGTCTGGCCATCAGTTTGGGGATGGTAGGTGGAACTACGAATCAGCTTAGTTCCCATTGCGGCTTGCAATTGCTCCCAAAAGCGAGAGACAAACTGGGTACCACGGTCAGAGATAATGGTCTTGGGTATTCCATGCAAACATACCATGCGAGATAGATACAGCTCTGCATACTTCTTTACTGGATACATGGTTATGACTGGGATAAAATGTGCTGTCTTCGTAAGCCAATCAACTATTACCTAAATAGAATCATACTTTTGGGGTGTACGGGGTAATCCCACAATAAAATCCATACTAATATTTTCCCACTTCCATGATGGTATAGGCAAGGGTTGTAGCATACCGGCTACCTTCAAGTGACTTGCTTTTACCCTCTGATAAGTATAACACTCAGTCACATACTTGGCTATTTCTCTTTTCATTCTAGTCCACCAAAAACTTTTCTTTAGGTCTTGGTACATCTTATTGCTGCCAGGATGAATTGAGAATTTGGACAGGTGTGCTTCATCTAAGATTAGCTTCCTAAGGGCTAAATCTTTAGGAACTACTAACCGATTTTTGAACCAAAGGACACCATTGTCATCCTTCCGGAAACATTTAACTTTCTCATCACCTTGGGCTAGTCTTTGCTTTATTCTTTTCATACCCGGATCATTTTGTTGAGCTGAGATGATCTGATCATTCAAGGTGGGTTGGAGAGAAATATTGGCTAGCATGCCATGTGGAATAATCTCTAGGCTCAATTTCCCCATCTCATGGCATAAAGTATCATTGTATGATTCAACTGACAAACAATGACATTGGGCTTTGCGGCTAAATGCATCAGCAACCACATTCGCCTTTCCCTGGTGATAGTGCGCTTCCAAATCATAATCTTTTATTAATTCTAACCACCTTCTTTGGCGCATATTCAAATCTGATTGGATAAAGATATGCTTTAAGCTCTTGTGGTCAGTGTAGATGTTACAATGAGTCCCCATGAGATAGTGTCTCCATATTTTCAGTGCATGGACTACTGCTGCTAACTCTAAACCATGGGTTGGATAATTCTTCTCATGTGGCCAAAAAGCACGAGGTGCATAAGCAATGACCCGGTTTTCTTCCATAAGAACACAACCAAGGCCAGTGCCTGACGCATCACAATAAACATCAAAGGGCTTGGAAGTATCCGGTTGAGCAAGAACAGGAGCAGATGTGAGGAGTTTCTTTAACTCAAGGAAAGATGCTTGACATTTTTCATCCCATTTAAATTTAACCTCTTTCTTGAGCAATTTAGTCATTGGTTTAGCAATCTTGGAAAAATTCGAAATGAACCTCCTATAGTATCCAGCCAATCCTAAGAAACTTTTGATTTGATGAACTGATTTGGGAGGCTTCCAATCTAACACTTCTTGGACTTTACCAGGATCAACAGAAATTCCTTCATTAGAGATAGTATGTCCCAAAAATTTCACACTTCTTAGCCAAAATTCACACTTGCTGAATTTGGCGTAGAGTTTATGCTCTCTAAGGCGTTGTAAGACAATGTGAAGATGTCTAGTGTGTTCTTCTTCATCTTTGGAGTAGATTAAGATATCATCAATGAATACTACCACAAACTTATGCAACTCAGGCATGAAGACAGAGTTCATGAGATACATGAAATAAGCTGGGGCATTGGTTAAACCAAAGGACATCACCAGATATTCATATAATCCATATCTAGTGGAGAAGGTTGTTTTTGGAATATCTTCAGGATGAATCTTTATTTGGTGACAACCAGATCGGAGATCAATCTTGGAGAATATTTTGGCATTCGCAAGCTGATCAAAAAGAACATCAATGCGGGGTAATGGATATTTGTTCTTGATGGTTACTGCATTAAGCGGTCTATAGTCAACACACAACCTTAAGGTCTTATCTTTCTTCTTAACAAATAGTGCCGGACAGCCCTATGGTGAGGTGCTTGGGCATATGTACTCCTTGTCCAGCAGTTCTTGCAGTTGTTTCTTTAACTCTGCTAACTCTTTAGGATCCATGCGGTAGGGTCTCCTAGAGATGGGTGCAGTGCCAGGTTGTAACTCTATGGCAAACTCAATATCACGTACCGGAGGCATACCCGGTAGCTCATCTGGAAAGACATCTGGGTATTCACATATTACTGGGATATCCTCAAGCTTGACCTTAGAAGAATGATATGAAACAGGAAGCTAGGTCTTTATGAAAGGGCAAATTAAGGGTAATGGTTCCATGAATTGGTGAGTCTATGTGCACTTTTCTTGTTGCTAGCTCTAACTAAACTCTGTGCCTTTTCATCCAATTCATACCCAAAATCACATCTAAGCCATTCGTGCTCATGACAATCAAATCAGTGGGGATCAATTTGTCTCCTAACTGAATAGGTACTCCTCTCATAAATTTGTCTGAAGTGATCCTACCCGTGAACTAATAATGTACGGTTTTGTCAATGTTCCCATGTTAAACTTATGCTTAGCAGAATAACTTGGATCAATGAAGCTATGTGATGCACCTGAATCAAATAATATAACTGTAGGTTGGTCTCTGATAGAAAATCTACCCACAAGTACTGGTGCTCCTTCTAGCTGGTCTGCAATGTTGGCAAAGTTGACTCGTCCTTGACGAACTTGGACCATTTGCTTGCGGCCTTGAGTATTGCCAGAGCCTTGACTTCCAGATGGACCACTGTTGTGACCTTGCTTGGGAAGCTTGCATTCATGAGCAAAGTGACCCGTTTGCCCACAATTGAAGCATGGGAAGTTGTGAACATGGCCTTGCGGCTGCTGTGGTGGTGGCGGTGCTCCAAAGCTAGCTTGAGATTGAGCTGGTGGTGATGCACGGTAGGTGCTTTGATTCTTCTGTTGAGGAGGCTTAAAAGACCAACGGCCTTTAGGTGGAGCTCTCTGCTGAGACTATGATGATGCACTGGGAACTAGTCGGAACTTCTTGCTAGGAATAGTTGGTTGTGGAGCTGGTGCTCTCTTTCTCTTGTCAGCCTTTTTTGCCAGAATACTGTCCTCTTGGACTAAAGCCATGCCATGTTGACCAACTCTGTGTAGCTTTCAGCTTTCACCAAGGCCAAGTGCTTCTGAAGCTTGGGGCTCAAGACCTTGTTGGCATCTAACACATTGATCAGTGGAAACTTGGACTCAATGGTTCGAATCCAAGCATTGGCATCAAGTGGATCATCTGCCTTATGGAAGAGCGGTGGCTGGGTATTGCAGAAATCCTGATAGGTGCTTTCTCGGGGCTGATGCTCATGCTGAATTTGGTGCTGACGATTGGCCTGTCCTTGCTCCACCATTTGGCGCAATAGTTCGGTTTGCATTGCCAACACTTCTACCAAGTTCTGCGGCAATGGCGACGGTGGTGGTGGCGGTGGGGTGGATCCCGAGCGTCCATGGGTATTCACCATTCTGCACCAAGATCATATGTGGATAAGTCATCTTAGCATTTGCAATAACCAAAAGTGTAACAAAAATTCTTAATTCCAATAATCAGTTATTGCAATTGCTACTAAATAGACAACTGTCCAAAACATCTTATGATTAAAACAGTTGACTTCATAATTCAATATCCTGCTCAAATGCAGTCCAAAAATTCTCAACTTTTTATGGCAGGAAGTTCTACGAATCCTTAACAGAACTGGTATTCAACTCTAATGGAAAATCACATGGGATGATGGTCAAACGGATCAAGTTTTCAGACTGCGCGTGCTGGAAATTTCAGAACAGAGTACCCTGACTACACTGGGCATATCCCCTAATCCAGGAGGCCAAAAATGATGAGAAAGATACAATTCTCAACAACTTTTGTAACTGTGCCTCAGCCCAGAAAAATCATTATCAGGGGTCAAAAAGTTCGACAAGTGACTGCACAGCACTTAGTGCAAATGACAAAGCACTAGCCTAGTGGCTTCCATTATTGCTTAGGTTCATATCTAACATCCATGGTTACATGACACAACTAGGAAAGGTACTCATAGGTGTAAATCCATATTTTACAACCAAGGAGTCACCAATCTAGAGGGTACAATCCTTATTCACTACTTGTCTACGGGGTTTCATCTCCTAACTCAAAAACAATTAACATCTCTGGGTCCTCTTCTTCTTCTGAGTTTGAGTCTTCTTCCTCGGAATCACTGATCCAACCGTGGCAAGAGACTCGTGGTGAAATAATCTGATCGACTCAGATCTCAACCTCCGATGCCATAGGAGCTACTGGTGCTTCATGGTCACTTTCCATGCCTGAATTCCCTTGCTCCGGTAACTCTGGTGGTGGCTCAGTGACATTGGTTCTTCCTCCAAATTCACTTGTCCATCTAGTTGCAGATGTAGCTCATGAATTTCCTCATTGGCCCCATTAAGCACATTCTCAAGGTGCTGAATAAGTGCATCTTTATTACTCACTTGCTCCGTTAAGTCCTCAATCCGAGCAGCATTTCCAACAGCTTGCTGCTGAAGGTTGTCTAGCTGGAGTATAAGGAATTTGTGGTTGGCACTCATCTTATTCATCAAGTCAAACAAAGCAATTGAGTATTTGATGGCTGTGGCTAGGTTGGGATCATAAAATGTGGAAGTGGAGTCCTGGATTTTCTTCACATTTGCCTCCCATAAGGATTTGGCTTGGCCATTATTTGGGAACATGGCTACAGGTGTATCCAAAATCTTGAGAGGATATCTCTCACAAAAACGAGTGAGAGCTTGACAAGCAGCCAACTCACAAGCATCCTCAAACTTGCTGCCGCATGAAGTCACCTTCCAGTCACCCCGTATGTCAAGTGTCACACATGGGATGGTGATAGTGACCTCATACTAAGACATGCCTTGCCCCACCCGAGTCTTCCCGACGAAAAGCGGGGGCTCAGTGTGACCAAACCAGTGCAAGGTCTCCCACAAAAGAGCAGGAAAACCCCCACGGTGTAAACACTTGGAGCAAATGTGGCCAAGCTCGTCCGTCCAAACCAACGAAGAGCTGGAGCCAGCCATCTGAAACAAACCAAAAGGTGTCTCAGTGCTGGGCAAAAGACAAACATCTTCAAGGCTGAATTTTAAAGGCAGGAGCAGCCATGAAGGAAAAGTCATAACGCCAAAATCTGATATCCAAAAATGTCCAACTTTTGACAGTAGGTAGATGACAGATTTTCCTATGTCTTTGTAGCTTTGAGGTTGGGTAAATTCCAAGTCCATCTAGGTGAATTACTTACCACAAGGTCTGCTGATTTCCAGGGAATTTCAGGGTAACAAGTTCCATAGTATTTTGCCCATAACTAAAGTTGTACAGGGAGGAAAATTCTGAAATGTTGGGCAACAGATCCTTCTATAAATTCCCACAACTTTCTTAATTACCATTGCTGCAGTAAAAATCATTTACTGGGCCAAAGGCTAACATGTGAAGCAAATTATTTGTTATGTGTATTGTGCCCAAAAACCCAAAAGAGTTACATATGATGCATGCACGACCTATACGTCCTCACAGAAGAAAATCTTGCCACTAAATTGGCAAGTACATTGACTAAGCCGGTGGCATACATACGTCTCTCTTTATATCGTAATAAAGTCTAGTCGTTCGAACATATGTGATCGTGGTTAGGGTACCTACAGAAGATCACAATATATCAAATGAACCTTTCGTGCCAGCACTCACGAAAGCGTCTCCATACATTACCGTTCACTATAGAAACGGCATCCATACATTTAACACTGTATGGACAGCGTTCGTACCTCACCGAGATGACGTATTCACCAACTTTACAGCCACTGGAACACCGTGAAGATGTCATATTGGCTGCACCACCAAGTAAGCTACTGCTTGGGGACAGCGTTCGGATCCCACCCTCAACACGGTGTTCATCTTCCCCCGATGAGGGGGTCTCACCTTTGAGCATCGTAGTCGTAACAGAAATAAGGTCGGTTATGCAAGAAAGTAAGTTTTGACAGAAAGTAAATGTGCTGGAAATTAGTCAACAAATACTTTAAGCCACCTATTAATAGACACAACCTTATAGGGCTTACGAGCTATCTCCTAAGTTATTCCTTAGCGATCCTAGCTCAATTTTGAAGAAAGCTTCAATTTTAATTGTGAAAACACAGTTTAGAGCTTTGTTAGTACCATCTGCTGCACATTTCAGCTCTGATACTAGCTGTGGCAGAACCGTCCTAATTAAACTAGCTCAAGCACGTTAACCGTCATCTCAATCACTTGATCCAGTTACCCGTACTTCAAACAGTTCAATTAGACGATCTGTCGGGTCAAGCCCGATGAAACCACTGAATTCCCATCGAACCAATGTGCACAAGGCTCACGCGAAGGCGAGCACAGATGTTACCAACATAACCATAAATTACAATAATTCCAATTAAGTTTAACAAGCCAGAGTTTAAAACACTTAGAGTACAAATTAGAGTTCTGAATAAAAAAACGCGGGAGCTAAACGACGAGATACAACATGTTCATTAGCCCAAAGAACATGTCATCAGAAGCACACAACAAATGCCAGTTAATCTTCAATCCACTCGACAGTCCAGCCCAGCGGAACGGTCTGACCATCGATGATCCACTGCTTGGAGCCATCGGACACATTGAATTCACATTCTGAAAAACAAAGCCACAAGCAAGGCTGAGTAATTAATACTCAGCAAGACTTATCCGAATATGGCTTATATCGCCGACTCCTAAGAATGCAAGGATTTTGGCTGTGGAGTTTGTTTTGTCGAAAACCAACTAATAGTTGATCCTTCCTTTCAAATTTTAGCATCAAGTTCATAGTCATTATCAAGTATCATTGTGAGCACCTTTCTATAGCAATCATGTTGGAACAACAATTATTCAGAGAACCATCATTATTATCATTCACTCCTAACTACTTAATGCTGCACAGCGGACAATCGGTATTTATAACGGAGAAGTGCCGCGATCATGATCGAATTTACACCTTGCAAGGAAAACCTAAACACACGTCACATTAGCACTCCCAGAGCCTCATGCACCCACTTTTCCTGTCATTTCCTGAATATCCAGACTAAACCCACTAGTCCCGGGTGCAAAGCCCTTCTGGTCCCAGACCATGTAGCCGCAACTACACCCGCCATCCGTCCACTCCCAGAGTAGTGGGAAGAAGTCCAAATACCGTTTGATTCTGGTACATTAGTTTCCTAGGACCCAGACGCTAGTATGTGCACAATACGTTCAATACTTGCCTAATAGTACAACAATGACCTTAGTTCCATTTGATACGTAGACGGGGCAAATCTCCACATCACAGGAGCATCGAACCAGGCCCCGCCCACGATGCTTATGATTTCAACATAAAGTAAAGAACCAATATCTCGCGAGTGACAGAAAATCACTCGACTTCTACCGGTCCTATTTAGCATGGCAAGCTAATGACCTACACATACTAGTGTCTTGACATAGGATCCGTAGGGATTATGCATCTAGGGTTTCAATCATATCCAACACGTAAATGCACAATACTTAAATAATCATGTTGTATAGTTTTGAAAATAGGGGTTATGATATGGTGCTTGCCTTCCTGCTCAGTAGCCTTTGGCTTTACCGAACTTTGGTTCGGGTCTTCAGCAACGGGGTCAGCAACTACTGCATTCTCCACCAGGGCAGTGACAGGTTCAACCACCAACTCGTACAGACCGTCAGCGACTGCGGTATCTACATGAAATGCATCACGCATGAGGGCGATGAATGCAAAGACAAAATAAATATGATGCTCATGCATGCAGCAAAAACAACCATAAATTAATTTATCTATTTATCTTATGAGCACCTGTTACACAGTAAATAGATTTTTAACATGCAATGCATCAAAGTACCGGTGGGTGATGATGATTAAAACATTTTAGTATGTATTTAACAATAGCTCATGAAATCATGAAGTGGCATCTACTCATGTACACATGGTTATTTCATATTACTAAATGCATATCTTGAGCACTACAAAAACACATATTTAATTAGGCACATCAAGCAACACTGATTTTCAAATTTATATAGAACTACTAACAACACTTAAACATTTCTTGCTAAAAGATTAGCTATTAACTAGCTTAACCATTCAAGCAAGCATTTCCTAACACAATTAAATAGAGGGTTAAAACACACATTTTACCACTAATATTTTTACTGTTTAGATCTTGTCATGAGCAAACCAACAAATTTTAGTTTGCAATTTTTGGATATTCCTATGATTTTCTATGGATTTTGCAAGGAGCAGCTCAACACGGTAAAACAATACTTCGAAAACCACCAAACTGGGCCCGAACAACTTTTCCCGAGTTCAACTTTACTCCCTCAACTCTCTCCTCCTCCTGTTGGCCGACCTGGGCCCAACTCGGGCCGGCCCATGGCGCCCAACAGGGAAAAACAATAACTCCGAAAACCACTGCATAACCCGACCCACCATAGAATAACAAACTCGTAGATGGATGATAGGGTTACAGGTTTGAGTAAGGGAGATTGGTCTGAATCTCAATGGATTTGGAGATATTAAGAGTGAAGTTGAGCAAAAATCACGAAATCAGCCCAGACTTAGGCGATTTCGGGATGGCTGAAACAGTGATATGTAGCTGTTTTAGTAATAGGATTGCGGGAGTTTGGAGAAACTTCAAGGAGTGAGTTTGGTATCGTTAGAAAGATCATTGAAAGTTCTACAAGTTTGATAAAGGCTCAACCACAAGATAACCAACAGAACATAATTTAATTAAGCACTCAATACAGCCAAAAAGCATGACTTTCAACTTAGCGAAAAAGAGCTAAAAACAAGTCTAGCACTCTAGCTATGTACATGAGATGTTCATAAAACTTGATAGACCTGCTAATGAGAGTATGAATGAGCCATCATAAACATCTTACCATGAACTATGCACAAAATGCTCATGAAAGTATAGCACATGCTTTATGTATGGAATCACAAATGTACAAATGCGTATGCCTGGATGCTTGCACTTATGCCATCTGACGGTCCAAGATCCATGGGAGTCCTCATGGGCTATAGGCCCGCTAGAAATTTGGGCTGGCAACTCTGACAGGAACAAGGAAGAGGCATACAGCTTAAGGAAACTAGTCTGCTACTAGGAAACAGCCCGGCGTATGTTAGG
This sequence comes from Alloteropsis semialata, assembly GCA_004135705.1. Lineage (NCBI taxonomy): Eukaryota > Viridiplantae > Streptophyta > Magnoliopsida > Poales > Poaceae > Alloteropsis > Alloteropsis semialata. Next base: position 23,994,937 of record CM014278.1, on the reverse strand, counting down.
ACTCTGTGTATTATATCCGACTAGGAGTTTGTATTTCTTGCCTTGTAGACCCTATCTCTCGAGTATATAAGGTGAGGCAGGGACCCCTTGTAAAATCATAACCATCAATACGAAGTGATACACCATACAGGACGTAGGGTATTACGCTCTCTACTTGAGGCGGCCTGAACTGTCTAAATCATCTTGTGTTCACCATCGTGCTTCTGGTTCCGGTGAGGCCCTTACGAACAACTCGACTACTTAGGGACCCCCCATAGTAGGCTAGCCAGTATAAAAAACCGACAGCTGGCACGCCAGGAAGGGGCTCTCGACGGAGGGAGATAGCTTCTTCCTTATAGCTCGCCTCTTCTTGGGGATCTAGGGACTTGGCACGTCGTTAGAACACGGCCTCTTCAGGCCTGATCCCCCCTGCCCGAGAATCTTGGGGCGAGGCTGCGAGGGCATATCATCATCTGATGAAGACCCTTCTTCTAGCACAACGTCACCGATGGCCTACTCATGTTAGGACTCTGTGTATTGTATCCGATTAGGAGTTTGTATTTCTTGCCTTGTAGACACTGTCTCCCGAGTATATAAGGTGAGGCAGGGACCCCTTGTAAAATCATAACCATCAATATAAAGCCATCCATCATACAGGACGTAGGGTATTACGCTCTCTACTCGAGGTGGTCTGAACCTGTCTAAATTGTCTCGTGTTCACCATCGTGCTTCTGGTTCCAGCGAGGCCCTTACGAACAACTCGAGTATTTAGGGACCCCCTATAGTAGGCTAGCCGGTATAAAAAACCGACACCATCATTAGGACATGTTTAATGATGCAATGTATTAAGTTAGTTGGTAATCGTAGGGCCAAACACCGGAGGTGTTACATGTGTCCTCGTTTTCAAGGACTGGTTGTCGGACTTCCCCAAACACATGCTGCACACTTTGTCGTCGGATTGCTCCGATCATGCGCCGTTGCTTTTGCGTACATGCTCGCCGCTAAGCGTCTTCAGGCGCTTCCAATTTGAAAATATCGGACCGCGGTTTAGGGGTTACTTGGAGACGGTTCAGGCTGCTTGGGATACCCCTGCGCCACCAGGATGTGACCAGTTACGCACTCTGGACATCAAGCTGAAAGCTACGGCTGAGGTTCTGCAATGCTGGAGCGCGAAGCACGTCGGGGNTTTTATAGCTAGCCATCGTGCGTGAGCTGGTCTACCGTTTTGATTTGGCCATGGAGAGCCGAACTCTGTCCTCCCGTGAGCATCGGCTTCGGAAACGCATGAAGCTCAAGTGCCTCGGTCTGGCTCCCCTCATGCGCACCATCATCAGACAGAGGTCACGCATCACCTACCTTGCGGAAGGGGACGCCAACACAAAGTTTTTTCACCTGCAAGCCTGTCATCGTAAGCGCAAGAACACCATCCATTGTGTGCAACACAACGATGTCGTCTACGTGCATGAGGAGTGATAAGGCGTTGGCCGATCTTCCGAGAGGTAGATGATAAGTTCGATTGGTGAAGAACTCGACGTTGGCGATCCGGCTTCAAATCAACACGATTCGAACCTTGCAACCATTACACCACTGCTCCATTGGTTATCAACCAAGCACAACTTGATTGACCTCGTCGAGAAGGCTTTCCCTGCAAGCGAATCGAAGAACACAAGTAAGAAAGTGAAAACTCGCAATCTGAAATTGCAGATCTGTATGAAGCGAAAAATATGGTGTTCAAGCTCTGATCAACAAAGGACTAATCGCCACAGAGTTGTAGAACAAGAACGGGGGCCCTGGGTCACTGTAAACGGACTTGTCGCCACAGTTACAATGAATCTATCACAGTTTCGACTACGAAAACTTGACTAAACAAAACCCAAACCCTAATGTGGCGGCGGCTACTGAATATATGAGGGTTAGGTCATGCATGACCCCCCTGGACTCGCCCCTATGGGCTCCAACACGATACACGAGCCAATGGCCCAAAAGACGGTTGCGCAGCACCATGACAGATTCTGGACGTCCACTTGTTTCAACGATTCTCGTCGACTCCGATGGAATTTTGATGTGGGATCGGTCCCATTGGAAGCTCTATGAAATTATCTAAAGGACTCCATATGCGATCTGATAGTCGATTTTAGTGCGAGCTGCTCCTGGACTCTGAGGTACACTTGAACTTGAGTTGTTTTGGGCCTCCACCTTGGGGACTCGAACCAAATCAACTTTAGGCCTTCTTCTTGACTTGGACATACATTTTGGACTCCTTCAAAACAAACAATTATGTCAATATCCATGGTTGTCATGTCCTCATCATCCTCCCCTTCTTGATGAAAAGCCGTCCTCAGTGTCGATTGTACTCGAAACCAATCCTGCACAACACAAAGGAGAACGGGGTTGCGAAAACAAAGGGAACCAAAAGAATTCTGAGAAGGAATGTTACCGTGTTTCCAATTGTGTAGTGTGTCATCTCGCATAAAAATGTCAGCAAGCATCTATGCTCCATGATCGAAATACACACGATGTTTGTCAACACTGTCCTGCAAAAGATTAGTGCTAACAAAAGACAAAGCAGGACTAGATGGCCGTATATTAGAAAATTCAGCACCAGCAAGCATAGGTAGCAATCAACAATGCTTCCCTTCTTGGGAGACAAAACTACTAGAGGAACATGTGAATATATTTTTATTATGGCTGTCCTCTAATCAATCACAATCTTGCACAAGAAAAGGAGAATTCATATTGCTATGAATGTAGACTCTATGTATCATATATTGTCCTTTGTTATCATATTTGCCAACAACATGATATGTATGTTTATCAAACTAAGGCAAATCAGCATATCTAAAAAGTATATCTTTCGAACAATCTAGATTACACAAAACATCAAATTCAATGTAACCCAAAGTGTATAAAGAAGACAATAGTTTTAGCTCATCATTGGCACTAGCAATATGCATAACATGTTTAGGTTCAGCACAAGTGTATGGTTGCAAAACATGTAAACCTGAAGTATTATCACACAATTCATCTTTATCACATGAAACATCAAGCAAATCATCATGTGACAGAGATAAATCAAGAGACGGTTCCACTAACAATTGCTCTATGATAGCATGGTTTGTGAAAAAATTCAGCACATTAATACAATTCTCACCTTCCGTGAGTGTAGCACCATGTGCAGTACCTTTGCTCTCAGTTTCAGCATGAGTAATAGGTGCATTGTGAAGTGATGGTTCTGAAATTTCACATGAAGTTGAGAGCTCCTCATTTTCCTCAGCGGCATCCTCTCGCTTTTGTACATTATCCTGCAAAAGGTTAGGCACAGCAAGAGGAAGAACAAGAGATAGATCCTCAATACGAGGCATCTCATCATTTGAATTCAAAATAGGAGGTGGATTAACAAATGTTTCTCTCATAAGAAATTTCATATCTTGCCAAGATTGTGGTTTATCTGAATGACTTAAGGACGTCCACCAATTTAAAGCAGTACCTCGCAAGGCACTGGCTGTATTCTGAGCCTTTCTCCGTGCACACAAAGAACGAGTAGCAAATATGTTATCTATTGCTATTTCCCACTCAATGTACTCATCAGCACCTACACCATCATAAGTCAGTGGATATGAACAACCTGTCATTGTTAGAAGACAACAAAAGACAACACAAAAGTATTATCCCTATCAACTAGCAACTACTAGGTGGTGGTGAAGGTGGAATGCAATATCTGAAGCGGCTTACCACCGTCTTGCAAGTGTTCTTACCAAAGCCAACAGGGCGGCACAATCTGTTGTCAAGCTTGGGTGTAACAGCTGCAAGGAGAACCTATGCTAATAGAAGTATATATGTGGAGCTTTGGGTAGGCACAGTATGGTAGCAAGGAATAACAATTATTCAAGTCAAAATTGCAAGACTGAAAAGTAGTCCTAGGCAAGTCTATGTCGCCAGTCTAAACTTGTCTCAGACCTAGTTCAAGCAAGCAACAAAAGCAACTCAGCAAAGGAAAGGATGCAAGCACTTCTGAATTTTTTTCTTTTCTTTTTCTTTCTTGCTTTCTTTTTATTTCTTTTTGGTGCGGCTTTTTCTTTACTTTTTTAGCACCTCTTTGCCTCTTAGTCCTCTATTTTTTTTCTCAAAAGTGCAGCAACTTAAAGTTTTACAACTCAATATAACACAATGTGGCCACAAGAAATTCCAAACTAGCAAAGCATGGTCATGACGACTCACGGCAAACAAAGCTTCTTGTCTCAATTTTTTTTCTTTTTTACCAAGTTGATTCTTTATATTTTTTTCGGAATTGCAGCAAGACACACAAAAAACAATCCACCAAGTAGACTAGATAAAAAAAAATTCAACTTGATTGCACCACGATATCCAAACCAATCTGTTGCCTTATGTTATTTTTTCTCTCCCAACACGAGCTCGCATCAAAAGCAGTCAAATCACATAGAACAATTCAAACTTTTCCTTCTCCCTTCAATTTGGGCAGCAACCTAATCTAGTTGTGGGGAAAAAATCTATTCTTCTCTCAACAGCAAACAATACTTGACACCAAGACCACCAACAAAACCTAGACACGACAAACACAATGACACAACGAGGGACTAAAATTCAGAAAAGCAAACTAAACTGAACAATTGTGGGGCACAAAGGGTTTATAGGACAGTGGAAATATTTTTTGTAGGGCTTTTTTGAACTATAGGTAAATGAAAACAAGATGAATCTAAAGGGCACACGATAATACCTCATGGGCAACCTGGAATCTTGATACCACTTGATAAGGCGCTGGCCGATCTTCCGAGAGGTAGATGATAAGGTTGATTGGTGGAGAACTCGATGTTGACGATCCGGCTTCAAATCAACACGATTCGAACCCTGCAACCGTTACACCACTGCTCCGTTAGTTATCAACCAAGCACAACTTGATTGACCTCGCCGAGAAGGCTTTCCCTGCAAGCGAATCGAAGAACACAAGCAAAAAAGTGAAAACTCGCAATTTGAAATTGCAGACCTATATGAAGCGAAAAATATGGTGTTCAAGCTCTGATCAACAAAAGACTAATCGCCACAGGGTTGTAGAACAAGAACGGGTGCTCTGGGTCACTGTAAACGGATTTGTCACCACAGTTACAATAAATCTATCACAGTTTCGACTATGAAAACTTGACTAAACAAAATCCAAACCCTAATGTGGCGACGGCTACTGAATATATGAGGGTTAGGTCGTGCATGACCCCCCTAGACTCGCCCCTATGGGCTCCAACACGATACACGGGCCAACGGCCCAAAAGACGGTGGCGCAGCACCCTGACAGATTCTGGACGTCCACTTGTTTCGACGATTCCCATCGACTTCGATGAAATTTTGATGTGGGATCGGTCCCATTGGAAGCTCTATGAAATAATCTTTCCATCCATATAAAGAACGTCCAAAACTTACTCCATATGCGACCTAGGCGTCAATTTTAGTGCGGGCTGCTCCTGGACTCCGAGGTGAACTCGAACTTGAGTTGTTTTGGGCCTCCACCTTAGGGACCCGAACCGAATCAACTTTAGGCCTTCTTCTTGACTTGGACATACATTTTGGACTCCTCCAAAACAAACAATTATGTCCATATCCATGGTTGTCATGTCCTCATCATGGAGGACAAGAGCATGGCGATCACTGCACACTACACCTCGGTTATGGGCTCTAGGGTGTCGCCACAAATTGAACTGGACTTCGAGGCGCTCGGGCTACCGAAATTGGAAATGCTCGGAATCGATTGCTGCTTCTCCGAGGAGGAGATCAAGGCAACGATCTTTGTCATGCCGGGGGACAAAGCCCCAGGGCCTGATGGTTTCACCGGCATGTTCTACAGAACTGCCTGGGATTTCATCAAGCAGGATATCATGTCGGCGTTCAACGCAATATGGTCGTTGGATGGGCGTAGCCTTTTCCTCTTGAATCAGGCTTACATGATCCTCCTGCGGAAGAAGCTGGACACGATGCAAATCAATGACTACAAACCGATCAGTCTGATACATAGCTTCTCCAAGTTACTAAGGTCTTGGCAAAACGGCTCGCGCTGTTCCTGCCTGAGCTGGTCAGGCCCAACCAAAGTGCATTCATTCGAGGTCGGCTCCTGCATGATAACTTCCGGGCAGTGCAGCTCACAGCCAGAATGTTGCACCGCTCTCACCGACCTTCGGCCCTGATTAAGGTTGACATTGCCAAGGCGTTCGATACGGTCGATTCGTCATTTCTATTGGCCATCCTGTTTCACATGGGTTTCTCACGTCGCTGGATCAACTGGATTTGCATGCTGCTCTCCTCTACTAGCACTAAGGTGGTGGTCAATGGACGTCCTGGGGAGCATATTTGTCATGCGCGAGGACTGTGCCAAGGTGATCCGCTTTCATCCATGTTGTTTGTTTTGGTCATGAAGGCGCTTAATGCATTACTACGCAAAGCCGAGTTGGATCTGCTGCTATCGCCACTGGGCCCTGTGTGTGTCAAGGAGCGGATCTTCCTTTATGCTGATGACGTCGTGCTCTTCACCCTGGCAGAGGAACAGGACCTGGTGCTTATTAGGTCCATCCTGGACATTTTTCGTGAGGCGTCTGGGTTGAGGGTAAATCCAGCCAAATGCCTTATTACCCCAATCCAGTGCGACCTGGAGGCCACGGTCGGGCCGCTGTGTAATTTTCATGACAATCTACAAGCCTTTCCATGTAACTACCTGGGCATTCCCTTATCCGTCTACAAGCTTCGCAAGAGGGACCTACAGCCACTCATAGACAAAGTTGGAAGTGGCCTACCGACATGGAAGGCAGGCTTGCTTAACAAGGCCGGCCGGGCTGTCCTGGTTAAGGTCAAGCTCTCGGCCATCCCAGTGCACACGGCGATCGCGGTCATTGAACACATCGACCGTCGGCGTCGAGCGTTCTTGTGCAAGGGGACTGAGGTGGTCCTAGGAGGACACTGCCTCCTGGCCTGGCCGAGTGTCTGCAGACCCCCGGCGCTGGGCAGTTTGGTCTCGTTAACGTTCAGCTGCACGGTTTCGCATTATGCAAGCACTGGCTATGGCTTCGGCGCACGGACGCCGCCAATCGGCCATGGTCGCTGCTCCCTGATTCTGTCGAACCCATGATGCTCGCGCTCTTTGAGGCATCGGTTACGGTTGTCGTCGGAAGAGGAGATAACTGCCTCTTCTGGCGGGACAAATGGTTGGACGGGCATTCCATTGAGGAGCTGGCTCCTTGCTTGGTGCAGGCTGTGAGTGATCGGACTCGCAATCGACGCACTGTACGAGACGCCATCGACGGCAAGAGCTGGGTGAGGGACATCACTGGCACCCTCACGGTCCAAGTGATCATCGAATACTTGCATATGTTGGCACGATTGCGGAACATTCATTTGCTCCTGGACATCAATGATACATGGGTATGGAGATGGACGCCAGATGGCCAGTTTTCCACTACCTCGGCCTATCAGGCTTTCTTTTTCAGTCGGAGGGCCGTTCTGGGTGCCAAGGAGGCATGGAAAACAGAGGCTCCCAGCAAGTGCAAGTTCTTTGCATGGCTAGTTTTACATGGGCGATGTTGGACAAATGATCGAAAGAAACGTCATGGCCTGCAGGACGACGACGGCTGCACATTGTGCTGCCAGGAGACCGAGACCATCTCCCACCTGTTGGTCGCGTGTGTATTCGTGCAGGAGGTCTAGTTCAATGTCCTTTCTGAGGTCGGGTGACAAAACCTCACACCCTCGGCTGTTGTCCAACACTTTTCAGAGTGGTGGGTAGATGATAGGAAGCAGGTGGACAAAGTGGCGAGACCAGCGTTCAACTCAATGGTCATCCTCACCTCGTGGATGCTATGGAAGGAACGCAACGATAGGGTTTTCAGCCACCGGTCGTGCACGGCCCTGGATTTGGTGGGAGCGATCTGGGCGGAAGAGAGATGTTGGGTCTTGGCGGGATGGCATCATCTGGTGGTTTGCCCACCGCTTCAGAGTGTAGTAGGAGAAGAGGTTGAGGTTGTAGAGGTCGCGAATTTGTTAAAAGTATAGTCTATGTTAGCACAGGGCCGATCCATCCTCAATATGGATCCGACCGGTTCGTTATAAAATTGCTTTTCTCTTAATGAAAAATGTGTTAAGGCACGGTCGCCAAAAAAACTATTTAGCGTTTACCATTTAGAATAACATTGCAAACAACAAAAATAAAAACAAATAATGCAAAAACTCATAAGCATGGCTGAGAAAATTACTTGATATATCAAGTAACTCTGAATTGTTCATCAGCAATAGGGTAAACCACTAGACAGCAGTGATGTTAATGTGATGTCCCACAATAAAACAATTGCACTGGATTGCAAGGTTGTACCTGAAGGTCAAGAGGCTGGAACCTGAGCCTTTAGTAACTTTGTGCCATGGTAATTAGCAGTCGGAATCATTCGTGTCATTCATGGCATAACCATTCTGTTACACACGATTAGAATTCACATCCTACAACTTTTTCATCTCAAATATTAGTTAGTCTACTTCTATACTAGCCACAACTATGGGCGTGCGTGTTCCCAGCCAAGCCATGCCACGCCACGGGGTGGCGAGCCACAGGTTGTGGCGGCAAAAATCGGCGCCATAGCATCTGCTCTTGCTGCAGTTGACTGTTCCGTGGTGCTAGCGTAGCATGACGCGGATACTGTAGCATGGCGCTGTGCGGGAACCAAGCACACCCTATATATGTTGTTTTAGCACTTCCTTCTCAACACCTTCAGTTCGTTGTTAGAATTGGTCGCTGTCCTGTGTCCTAATTATGCCCTGAATTGATGCAATTGCAAAATAAATCAAGCTCACTTACTAAACAAAGAAAAACTAGCTGTTATGTCATACAAACAAGTCTATTTGGCGCCAAAATCAATTCCCACAGAATTCAAAATTTATTTAGAAATTCAAATTGCAAACTATATGCAACAAGACCAGTTTTGAAACTAAAAAGCTAGCTATTTCCATTTGGGCCCCAGTCCCTATACATCTAAACCTGCCACAAATCAAACAAGATGATTTATTTGAGAAACCAACCAGCTCATTAAGAGTAACAAGACAGAGGTTTCATTATGTTCCTGACAGAAAATTTCGTTGCATACTTTCAAAATTGGCAGTTGCTGCACACAAATATGCACCTACTAGTTAGCTGCTCATGTGTTGGCAGTTTCAGAAAAACATTGATAAACTATAATTTTGAATAAAGAGATTTTGAAATAATAGTAACTGACCAAGATAGAAGACTATGGCGATAAGGGCTTCCAAGCCTTCATATTCACATTTCACAAACACATTCCTCTTTTTTATTTTTAAAGAAAGGCAGAGGCAAGGTTAAAGAACGAGACAGGTGAGACAACTGAAATCATAGTACACACATAAAGCAAACATGTTGTTAGAGGTAACCACTAACCCTCACGTCAGGTAGATGCTGCTGATTCTTTCGGACGTTGAGCTCAGCAGCAAGCTGACTGCACTTCATTTTTGTTTCCTCCAGTTCGTGCTCCAGGTCCTCAATCTACAAAGAAGCAGAGCATTTAGCTCTGAACAGGATAATATGTTCACTTGGCATGTTACTGGCTAAGCATATGCATACCGTCTGCTTCAACTGTGTATCTCGTTGTCGAAGCTCTTCACGTCTGTAAAAAAATATTTTCAATTTCAACGAGTACAGGATGGGTTTAACACAATACCTCGCTACTTGCCTGAACCTATAGCAGAACAGTAATTATGAAAACGTATAGTATCATAGTCACTCAGGAGGTCAGTAAATCCAGCCAGGTTGGCTACAACTTTCTTTACCAAGATCAGACAACTAAATTCTCTTTAATGCGATATGTTCAAGTCTGATTAGGTAGCTTAAGTTACTATGTAACAAATACACAACGCAAAAGTTTATAATGCCCTTACAAGTGCAATGAACATTTTGTGTTCCTAAGCAGTGGTCCAAAAGCTCTACACGTTCAATAAAACAAAATACTGCTCCAAAAAGATACTAATTAATACAATGATACGCAGCTCTCCTATGTGTTCAAGAAAAAGAATGATACCAAGTATTTTTAGAGTTGTGACACAATACCATATTTTCTAAAAACAAAGTACGAATTCTTTGAAGTGTTTAGGAGCCACGAGCTATCAAGTTTCCTAAACTGTACTTCCTCAGATACAATGGTATTTTTGAGTTCTTCAACACCCACTGGAGCCCCCTTTTTTTTCCAAAATTGAGTTCCCTGCGTGTTCTCTATGTAGTAACAAGCACAGTACTTGGCTTACTAACACAGCTGTAGACAAAGAGCCTAGCCAAATCCTTTTTCCCGAAAAAAGAAGCTGCCGAACAGGTGGTTTAGAAAATAAGGAATGAGCAAATAGCAAATTACGTGATGTAGTGGTCGATATGGCCTCTATATAATACTGTATACATGTAAAAGCTACGCAAATAAGTTCTATTATACCATAGAGGCTACTTAACTTAATACTGCACTGAACACAGTAATAACAAGACAGAACATGGTTTTCTACAACACTAAAAAACTGTGGTTTTAGAGGACCTATGCATTAAATATTGTGGTATTAAAAAACTGTAGTTTGAGAATACAGACATCCAAACAGGCCCTAAACAGAGTTTGGTCAAAAGTGGCTTGCCACAAAAAGTGTGGCAGCAAGGTTAATAAAAAGCTGAGTTTTGACATCTGGCATATGCCACAATTGTGACCAGCAAACAAACAGTAAGTTGCGAACCAGATATGCCCTAATTTCCATTGTAGCATGGCAATCATACAATTACCAAAAATACTATTTGTCCATGGCTGTTTATAAAGCTTAATTAAGGATTCAATAGGTTGATTATTTATAAGAAACATGATATGCACAGAAAATGGATAAGTGTTATATGCAAAATGGACATGACGTGATGTTGGAAATGCATTTGTTATCAAAAACACGCTTAAAATTTAATTTTAACAAGATCAGCAATTGCAAAGTCCATGCAGAAACTCTACAATTACTGTTGCCAGTAACTATGGATAACGACAATATCTTGCTCAAATTCCCCCAGATACATGAAACCAATAGTAAAACAAATTACCTTGAAAACAACGCAATGTTTTCCTCACTCAGCTTCTCAATAAAATTGGGATCGAGAACACCAGAACCAATCTCTAACAGATCCTGAATGCAGCAAAAAAAATTAAAATGAAATTGTCACATGTCAATAGAAATTTTGCATGGAGGAATCCTATGATTTATTAATAAAGATTGAATTATAAAAACAACCTATTAGTAAATGTCATGACACTCTGGCCAGACCCCGTGACTAGGGCTGGACCGAGAGCTCGAAACTCGCGAGCCGGCTCGACTCGGTTATAGCTCGGCTCGACTCGGCTCGGTTGATTTTTAAACAAGCCAAGCAACTATTTTTGCTCGTTTCATTAACGAGCTAGCTCGAGCCAGCTCGCGAGCATGAGCCAATCGAGCTAGAAAGCCCGACACAGGGAGTCACACTCCAATAGAGTTTAATCTGGTCAGTACCCCGATTTTCCAGTCCTAAGTCTCGTCTATTCAACTACTCTACTCATTAAATCTGTTTATTTACAAGTTCAGAATCTTATGACATGTTACATCTTTTTTTATGTTTCATGTTTGTAATAAAAAAATATGTCCAGCTCGCGAGCCAAACGAGCTAGCTCGAGCTGTTAATGAGCCGAGCCGAGCTAGCATTTTTGCTCGTTTTGTTAACAAGCTGTGCCGAGCTAGCTCGTTTGGCTAACGAGCCAGACCGAGCCGAGCTAGCTCGGCGTCCAGCCCTACCCGTGACCCAAGGCACTGGGATTCCTAATCGTGCTAGATGGAGCAGACAACAATCAAAAATTGAGCAAGTTTCCCAAAATTATAAGCATGTCCAAAGGATTGTAACACAATACTTTGGCACTCATCTATGAAAGCAAGGTATGCTGGGAATAGATTGATTGATTAAGGGAGTGCAAGGCACGTTACACATATAGGCAAGGGTCATCCTAGGGTTTATAGAATATACCCAATCAACGGAGATCCTTGCCCAATCAAGCATATCACCCAACCTATCCTAAGGCCGGCGCCTGGCAGCCATACAGGGCGGCGGCCAGTCATGCCTAACAAGGCCTATGGCGCCTGGCAGAGGCCCAAGACCCAAAGCCCAAACCAGCTATATATGATCTTGTTAACACGCCCCCGCAGTCTGATCGTCGCAACGTCGGACATTCAGGCTAGATCTGAACTCCGTGAAAACAGAGGAAGGTAGACCTTTGGTGAAGACATCCGCAAACTGTGATGAAGTGGGGACATGCAGAACTCGAAGATCACCAAGGGCAACTCGCTCTCGCACAAAGTGAAGGTTAATCTCAATGTGCTTGGTGCGCTGATGCTGGACTGGGTTGGAGGACATGTAGACACCACTAATGTTGTCGCAATAGACTGGTGTCGCACGACGAAGAGGAGTCTGAAGTTCCTGAAGTAACTGACGCAGCCAGGAGGCCTCTGCAACTGCATTGGCGACGGCGCGATACTCAGCCTCGGCACTGGAACGAGAGACAGTGTTCTGACGCTTGGAGGACCAGGAGATGAGATTGTCACCAAGGAACACCGCATAACCCGAAGTGGATTTGCGTGTCAGGACAGCCGGCCCAGTTGGCATCAGAGTAAACCACCAGATCATCCAATGTCGAAGGTCGCAGAACAAGACCCAAGTGAAGCGTGCCTCGAATATAGCGCAGGATGCGCTTAAGAGCAGCCAAGTGAGGTTTTCGCGGATCATGCATATAGGCAGACCTGCTGAACAGCATAGGCAATATCGAGACGAGTGAATGTCAAATACTGTAGAGCACCTGCAAGACTCCAAAAATCCATAGCATACGGAACTGGGTCATCAATGACACCCGAGAGCTTCGGGTTTGTATCCATCGGAGTTGTGCAAGGCTTGCAATCAGTCATACCTGCACGATCCAGAATATCCAACATGTACTGACGCTGAGAAAGAAGAAAACAGCCATCACGCCGTTGAACATGCATGCCGAGAAAATGGTGAAGCCCGCCAAGATCCTTCATAGAAAACTCCTACTGCAAGGCCCTGATAGTGCGCTGGAGTAAAGCTGAAGAGGAGGCCGTGAAGACGATGTCATCAACATACAGGAGCAAGTAGATGAAATCTGAACCCCGGTGGTACACGAACAGAGAAGCGTCTGACTTGGCCTCCACAAAACCCAGAGACAGCAGGTAAGAGGCGAAACGACTGTACCAAGCCCTCGACGCCTGCTTGAGACCATACAAGGAGTGGTTGAGACGGCACACGTACTCAGGATGAGTTGGGTCCTCAAAACCGGCGAGCTGAGCGGCGTAGACGGTCTCGGTGAGGATGCCGTGAAGAAAGGCATTCTTCACGTCGAGCTGATGGACAACCCAGCCTCGGGACAGAGCCAAAGAGTGGACCGTCCGGACATTGGCAGGCTTGACGACGGGGCTGAAAGTCCCACCAAAGTCCATGCCAGGTCGCTGAGTGAAGCCGCGGAGGACCCAGCGAGCCTTGTAGCGCTCAAGGGACCCGTCAGCCTGGAACTTCTATTTGAAGATCCACTTGTTGGAGACGACGTTGGCGCGTGGTGGACGTGGAACCAGATCCCACGTGTGGTTCTTCTGCAAGGCGGCATGCTCATCTTCCATTGCCGCGCGCCAATTTGGATCGGCGAGCGCAGCGCGGTATGTCTTCGGGACAGGCGACAAGGGCGCCGCATGGAACAAGGCGGGGAACCGGTAGCCGTCCTTGGCCAGAGTCATCATAGGATGGCGGTTCGCCATTGGAAACACCGGGAGAGCGCCCCTGGGCAAGGGCGCAGGGGGACGCGGCGTGGACTCGGCGCCTAGGGGCCGAGTACAGCGCGGCGGGAGTAGACAAGCCTGAAGTTGCGCAGAGGCCGGTGGATGCCGCGTTCGGCTGAGGACGGTGCAGCCGGGCCAGGGCCGGCGGCGGCTGCAGGGCTGGAGCCGAGCCCTGCCAGACCAAGGCCAGTTGCAGGAGCGCCTAGGCGACCTGCAACGGCGCCGGGCGTGAGCTGGCCGAAACCCCTCACAGCAGAGGCAAGGTCGGCTGCCGAGCCAGGTCCGGGGCCGGTCGGTGGAGACGCCAGACTAGAGATGTCGACCGAAGACGTTGCCGCATGTGGCTGTGTGACGGGCGAGTCAGACGGTGCCGCACGTGGCTGTGCGATGGGCGAGGCAGACGGTGCCGCACGTGGCTGTGCGACGGGTGAAGCAGTCGAGGCCGCACATGGTTGTGCGGAAGACGCCGTCGGAGTACAGGGCGCGCTCGGCAGCACCTGTGACGGCCCTACGTCACCAGGATGGGGCGAGGCTGGAGAACCTGCAGAAAGAGAGGGCGGCGAGCCTATAGGGGCAGGCGCCAAGTCAGTACAGTCCTCCAGGAAGGAGGAATCAGCCGGTGAGGGTGAGGAGGACGTGTCTGAGAAGGGAAACATGCTCTCGTCGAAGATGACAAGGCGAGAAATGATCACCCAATTGGAAAGGGTGTCAAGGCACCGATAACCCTTGTGGTGAGGGGAGTAGCCAAGAAATACGCACAACGAAGAGCGTGGAGCGAGTTTATGGCCAGTAGTGGCGGAGAGGTTGGGAAAGCTGGTGCAGCCGAAGACGCGAAGATGATCATACGACGGGGAGACGCCAAACAGGGTGGCGTGAGGCGTAGAAAACTTCAGCGTCTTGGTAGGGAGGAGGTTCAGGAGAACCGTAGCGGTGTGTACAGCCTCGACCCAGTATGTTGGAGGCATGCTAGCCTGGAATAAAAGCGAGCGAACAACATTATTAGTGGAACGAATGATGTGCTCGGCTTTACCATTCTGTGGGGAGGTGTATGGACAGGACATCCGAAGGTGAACGCCAGGAGTGAGGAAGAACGTGCGGGCGCTAGAATTGTCGAACTCGCAGGCGTTGTCGCATTGAACTGCCTTAACTGTGGCGTTGAATTGTGTCTTCACATAGGCAAAAAAGCTTGTAAAGTAGACAGCATATCAGACTTGAGTCGAAGGGGAAAAGTCCACACATAATGCAAGCAATCATCAAGATTGATCAGATAATATTTGTAACCGGACACACTAACGACTGGTGAAGTCCAAAGGTCACAATGTATAAGATCGAAGTTGTGGACAGCACGTGATGATGAAGCAAAAAATGGGAGACGAACATGGCGCCCAAGCTAACACGCATGGCAAATAGAAGTACTAGCATCTTTATTACAAGCAGGAATGATGGATGCTAGTTTGGAGAGCGCTTCATGGCCGGGGTGACTGAGGCGACGATGCCAAAGCGACGATGAAGCGATGGCGACCAAGGAGTGGGCGGCAGGGAGCTGAAGGGGGTAGAGCGGCTCGGAGCTATTGCACCTGATGATCACGTTCCAAGACAGAAGATGCTTCACAGAACAATCAGCAGGGTCAAACTCAACAGAACAATTGTTATCAGTGGTGAACTGGCGAACTGAAATGAGATTCTTAATAAGTTTAGGGGAAACAAGAACATTATTAAGATGAAAGGCAAGCGAGCAGTGCCAGTAGCAGTAACAGGGAGCAGCGAACCATCACCGACAACAATGGAAGGAGTTGAATGCCGCGTAAAGGGGTGAAGGGAGATCACACGAGGATCAAATGACATGTGAGAAGAGGCACATGAGTCGAAGTACCATTCATTGGTCCTAAGAAGGTAGCCCCGCGATGGGGTTGTATGCGCCCGGTGCAGACCACTGGCGGTCCGAGTGCGCTCCATGCGCTACCTGCGAGCGCCTGGGGGGCAACTGCAGAAGGGAAACTGGGCGGCGGTGCTGGGCGAGCAACGCCTGGGGCTGTCCTGGCCGGGGGACGGGGGTCAGAGGGGGTCGCGGTCCAGGGTACATCTGGATCGTCCTCGTCCAAGGGTTGAAGAACGACGGCCATGGTGCTGAAGTTGGGTGGAGGCCGCTTTGGAGGAGCCATCGCCTGCCTGGGAGCCCTGCGCGGTGCGGCCGCCGCGCTTGCCACGGCGCCATTTGGGCGCGCCCCCCGGGGCCACCGCCCCCGCCACCAGAGCCACCGCCCCCGGAGTTGGATGAAGGGGCGGGCGGCTTTGGGGGACACGGTCCGGAGGATGTCGCAGTAGGGAAAGGGGCGCCGTCGGTGGAGACGACGAGGGTTGTCGATGGTCCGAAGGGGCGGTTGGAGAGGCTCAGTTCCTCCATGAACATGTCGGCGCAGACGATCTCAAACGTGGGGAAGGGGTTGGCGTGGCGAAGATGGCGGCCTTGGTCGACGAAACAGTCGTGGAGACCGCGGATCATGTTGAGGACGAGTCCGGTCCGTGACTGGTTCGCTGAGGTCGCGGAGCTTGGCCACCATGGTCTTGAAGGAGCGACAGTAATCGGAGATGGAAAGGTCGCCCTAGACGAACTGGCGAAACTGGGCGTCGAGGTAGAGGATGCGCGTCTCCCGGTTGCGAAGGAACTACGTCTCAAGCACGAGCCAGGCGGCCCGGGTAGTGGTGTCGCGCTCCATGGCCGTGTCCGCGAGGTCGTTGCACACGGCGCCGTAGAACCAGGACTTGACAACGCAATCCATGCGAGTCCAGTCCGGATAGGACGCTGCCGGGGCGTCGCGCAGCACATGGTCCTCCAGGGAGAACTTGCCGACGACGAGGAGGAACTGATCGCGCCACTTGGAGTAGTTGCCGGCGGCGAGGTTGAGGACGATAGAGATCAGGCTCCTGATGTTTTGCACTGCCACGGCCTGAGCGTGAAGGTTCACGATGGCGGTAGCTTCGTGCAGTTGCAGGGCTTGATGAAGATCGGCGTCAGGAGCCTGAGACTTGGAGTCCTCATCGGCAGCAGGGGGAGGATCGGCAGCGGCGCGCTCGGCGGCAGCGCGCTGTAGGGCGAGGCGAACGAGTCGCGCTCCTTGGCGGCAACGGCAGCCTCCGCCTCGGCTTGGAGCGCACTCACCAGAGCAGCATCGCACTCGATCTTACGCTGCTGCTCGGCATCAGGGGGGAAAGGTGAGGGATGTGGAGCGCGCCTTTGGCCTTCTCGGCGGCGGCGGCAGCCGCTGTGGGAGAGGGCAGCAGAGTCCCAGTCATGGTGGAGCGCAGTGACGGCCGAGGCCGGTGCGAGAAGTGCGGCTTGGGGATGCCGGCGCGCTAGGGCAGCGGAAGGTCTCTTGATACCATGAAAGCAAGGTATGCTAGGAATAGATTGATTGATTAAGGGAGTGCAAGGCACGTTACATATATAGGCAAGGGTCATCCTAGGGTATATAGAATATACCCAATCAACGGAGATCCTTGCCTAATCAAGCACATCACCCAACCTATCCTAAGGCCGGCGCCTGGCAGCCATACAGGACGGCGGCCAGTCATGCCTAACAAGGCCTATTATAGAGGCCCAAGACCCAAAGCCCAAACCAGCTATATATGATCTTGCTAACAATCTACAACTATGCTGTTATCTAAAATTATGGTCCTACATGTCAAACAGAGAGAGTTGGCATATTCACAGTTTTCATCACACGTCAGCCTCCCTAATCTGATCTCAATCCGGCCCAGATGACATGGTATTTGCAGAGTAATGGAAGAGGCACCACAGAGTTGAGAAGCAGAGAAAAGGTGCTGGAAACACCAGAACGACCGTGTTGGACTCCCAAGGGAGAATGTCGTGTTGCAGGAAATCTCAGATGAGGCCAGGCTGGTGCCTTCTGGGAGGACTTAGCGCATTATGGCCTGTTTAGTTACTGGTCATTTGGTTGTCTTTCTTCGATATACTGTGTGGCACTACTATTTTATCAGAGTTTTTGCATGTGTGTGCATGTGCACATGCGCTTTTTTAAGGGAGTATAGCTATACTTGGATTTCTCTCTTCAACAAAAAGATAAGCAGCTATCATGCATGTTTGGGAACAAAATAGAGTCGGTAATGTTGATAGCCCCATCAACTGTAGACCTAAGTCCAGTCTGTTCAATTAGCTTCTGTGTTACCACAAAATCAATAAGGCCTAATTTGACAAGCCATGTATCGGCCGGTACCGGGGCTCAATCCCCACTCACCAGGGAATGAAAACCATGCAGGGGTCAGATCTCCGCCATGAACAAAAATTGAATTTGGCTAAGGGGAAACGGAGCATCGTCATTCGAGGCTGGGAAGAAAAGTCATGCATCACGTGTGTCGCTGTGCTTCCGCAATCTCCCAACCCTATCCGGTTGGCGCTCGCACCGCCCGGGGCCTGCCTCTACGATCCTGCGGCAACCTTCTTCTCCATCCAGCGGCCCCTGCTCATTCTCCGAGATACAGCGGCCCGTCACTCGACTCTGGCATTACTAGGTGATGGCGGCCATGGCTCCTCGCCCACTCGAAATTGATAACCACATGTTGCAAGTTGCAACACCGAGCATGCCATATGATAGAATGGCATGCCGGCACCATGTAGTATGTCCTGAGCAGTAGCTATGAGGGCAATGAAGATGTGCTAACGTGTTGATCATGTGACGGCCAACAAATCGTGGAAGCAGGCATGAAACGATATAGTGAGATGCAGATGACCAGATGCCAACAGGCCTCGTGAGCGTTCTGGTAGTGTGGCGTCGAGTAGTTGCGGGGTGAAGCTCCAAGGCTTGTCATATCTCATGTGGTCAGGTTGGTCTGCAAGGCAGAATGGCAAGCACGCCACCTGCTCGACAGAAGGCTTCAATGGAGTTGTGTGTTTCGCCAAAAATTTTTTTCCATCACATCTCTTCTTTATTTTTCTGATGTTTGAACTCAGTTCTGGTTAATTTTATGCTGCTTTTCATTCATTGTTTTCCTTGCCTCAATGTTTTAGCATACGTTTTGCAAATTTTTATGGATAGGAACTTATCTATACCATATTCCCACTACATTCGAAATGCTGTTAGATTAATTCGGACATCAAATCCTCTACATGGACATGGATAGAGTGTTAGGAGGGGATTCACCTAGTCCCCACGTGGTTGCAATTAGTAAAGGGTAGCTTAACTGTTTTGTTTTCACAAGAGCTATGATGATCTAAAGAAATGGGAGGACAAAAACACCAAAATAGAAACAAACTAAATTAAAAAGCCTAAGAAGAACATACCTCGTCCAAGCCTTCTGACTCCATATTTTTTTCTTGGGCTTGGCCAGACAACTGCAAATGAGAACCTGGCCAAAAGAGAACAAAGCAAGAACATGAATGAGTGTTTCTCATTTAAAACAGGCTAAAAACAAGGCAACCATGAATTAAATCAACAGTTTATGAAAATAAAAACTGCCATTTCAAATGCAAGAATTAAGATGAGCATAATAAATAAAACAAAGCAAACTATGGAACCAAAAAAAAAAAAAGAAATAAGGTGCTGTTTGGTTGCATAAATGGGAATGTAATCAGATCACAGCTGTATTGGTTGCAGGCATCAGA
The DNA here is from genome assembly GCA_004135705.1 of Alloteropsis semialata. NCBI lineage: Eukaryota > Viridiplantae > Streptophyta > Magnoliopsida > Poales > Poaceae > Alloteropsis > Alloteropsis semialata. The sequence continues at coordinate 23,975,475 of CM014278.1, read as the reverse complement.
TTACATGCTTTGTTTGGTTGCAGAGTTTAACTATAACAGAAAAAAGGAGCCTCTCCGCTGGGAACAACAGGAAACAAGCAAAGTTGTCACCAGATCCTGCCAAGGCGACCAGGAGCCACGGCGGCTCCGCCGTCATTGCCAGATCGGAGTCATCGGTGGTGATAGGGTCACCAGGAGCCACAGCACCTCCGCTGTCGTTGCCAGGTACTCTTCCTTTCCGTCTGTTCCTCCTCTTCCTCTCCACCTCTTCCAATCCTGCCATACCGTCCATGCAGCCATGGATCTCTGCCTTGAAGGGCAAAATTGGATTTCAGCCGGATCAAAGAGGTGAGCACCGCACGGCTGCCTACAGATCCCTTGAAGGCGAAGCAATTGCCAATTCGCTTGCCAGCACGGAGGCAAGCAGGTAGCACATCCTCAGACGGGAGAAGGCGGAGAGGCGGCGCTTCTCTGCTCATCAAGAGGAGGAAGACGCCACTATTTCTTTTATCCTACATATCGTTTTTGTTACCGGTGAAAGGGGAGCGGTAACGAAATTGTATAGGCTGGGTATTCGGTAACGTGTAAACGGATTACTTGGCCTCTAAAACAAACACATTTAAAGGTATCAATTGCCTCTGTGATTCGTTAACGCCCAGAATTTCCTCAACCAAACAGCACCTAAGATAAACAAATCAAAGAATAGATGCCACTGAGAGTATCTCATGACACATCAGCTATAATAAATTTCCTAATGCCCCTAAGGCATTACATGTTCTCCACAATTTTCCAAATGTTATTAATTTAAAAATGAAAAGTCTAGTAGATGAAGCACCCTAAGACCAAACCCTGAAATGGATACGCCTGTATTGCCAAGGCCCAGCAGAACTTTTCATAGAAGGTCCATGTTAACCAGTGGAAAAATGCATGCCCTTGACCTTATTTGTTTTGACAAGCTGACACAGTAGATTTTCCTTAGCAAGTTTGTGCCCATTTGTGTTTTCAATAGTTTACTCCATTGTTAAGTTACACAACGAGCTTCAATTGAAACAGCACCAGAACAGCCACAAGCAAGCATCACATAACATTTATTGACACAAAAGTTCTGATTGCAAACTCACTCAGAGCATCTCCAGCAGTCTCCAATTCCCAATCCAACTACTACATTGGGAGAGTTATTGGACAAATAGTGCTCCAGCAGATCGCCTTAATCTTTCCCTTTTCCCAAAAATTATTGGGACAAACCAATAATCCACCCCAACTCTCCCCAAATAGAGGGGGAGTTGTGACTCTCCCAATACGGTAGTTGGATTGGGACAAGATTATTGGGAGACTGCAAAAGTAACTCTCCCAATAATCATGAAAGAGTTAATGGGACATCCCCATTAACTGGTTACTGGGAAATGTGTATTGGGAGACTGCTGGAGATGCTCTCAGGAACACAAATTCAAGAAGGACGGAAAGATAGTTAAGAGACCTCCTGGCAGTTCAGCAGACAGTATTGTAGGAAAACTATTTGATTTTATAATAATGAAACCATACATAAGAAAGTAAAATGCTAGTAGAATGAAAAAGCAGGGTAGTATTGAGCACCATTGTTTGCCAACCCAGCAGCTGCTACGTCGTCATATGTCTCTGGTAGCAAATTTGATGAAAGCCCTACAGTCCTCCGGGCACTGGAAGTTTTATGGTGAACCTGAGTTCCAGGACCCCCTGAATCTTTGAGGGTGGCCTTATACTGGGACCTTAAATTTGGATCAGTTGGCTGGTAACCAATCAAATGGCACTTTTCTTTCCTGAAAATACATAAGTTCCACTCAAATTTGATTTGCGAGCAAAGATTTTTCCTCTCTGCAGTATTTTAATCCTTTGTCCAGAACAAGTTGTAACACCAAATATGATAGATACAGGGCTCAGTTCCCCAGTGTTGCAACTAGTTAACTACTTATGACAGAAGTATTAGATGCGACCACAGAAAGTGATGACACAAGAATATTATCTTGGGTAGTTACAAGAGTTATTCTTTACTAAGTATTGAACATGGTATACATAGCGACTAAATAAAGAAACAATCACCTACTGTCCTTGAAGATTGAGGTGAACGAGAAAAGTTCTTAACCCCATAGCATAAAACACTTACCAGAAATCAACAATAATTTGTCTAAGTTTCGCTTCTAGCCGAATAAATAATGGAGTCCTCTCAAAATCTTGTTTGTCATGTGCTGGCTCAATAAAATTTGCCTCAAGTACACCTGAATCGTGACATTTGTCATCTTAGAGAGAAATAACACGATAAACAATAACTGTGGTACTGAACATATGAAACTCACCAACCACACTTCTCCCTCTACTAGATCCTTCCTGAAGAACCTTCCAGAAGGGCTGTAGGGGCGGAAGGTTAAAAGAAACTTAGTTCCAACCAATCAAAAACTGGCTATAACATTTGAATCTCCAGAACTGTGCACTTAAGATGACGTGCTCAACTCAGAACCTTGATTTCAAGTTATAAATAGCATTATCCCAAAGCCCCAAACATTCATAAAATGCCGAATTAGTGAGGAACACTTGTACAGTTCTCGTTATATTAAGAGAACCAGCAAAACTATAGAAGAAACTATAACTACTGCCAGAACATATAAAAAAAATGCTAGAAAACACGTAACAGGTCTACATAGGGAAATTCTCAATGTTTCAGTTGGACTGAGCGAATGAAGCATTAATTGGACATCAGCGTACATCTAAACCATGTATTGTTGTATTTAAGGCCTTGAAAATGGAGCTAAAGCACCATTAAGAAGACATCAACCAGGATTACACAAGCAAGCACATGTACACTACAATTATTGCAAAAGAGATAACTGGAATCAGTGATAAAACAAATGAGCATGTATATCCTCTCTAGTTTTATTCCACAAATATAGTAGTTAAATTCTTAGGAAGCCGCAGCTGACTAGTTGGAAAGTAGTACCAACAAGAAGCCTTTATTGCCTATCAATAGCTGAAAATGACAAGTCTGGTACATATATCATGTTGGCTGGCATGCTTCCACAAAACCTCATACAACAATTATGTCATATAATAGCCCACCTACCCAGAAACAACACATGCGCATTACTTGGCGATAGGAGAAATGTTGGTCAACATAGCGCATAATAAAAAATGGCAACTGCCATAAAATAGTGGGGGAAATAACCAGATCTTTGTTGGCAGGTGGGGGTGGATGTTACCATTATAAGACGATTTTTGTGGTAGACATTCATCCCAAAAATTCCCAAAATAGGGGCCTCCTTGGCAAAGCCAACATCAACTTTCACTGAGACCTACATTTAAATTTAAACATATCAGTAAACAAAGATACAAACAAAAGAAATTTAGTTGTAAAGAAGAACTGAAGTAACCATTTCGTGACCCAAAAGGAGAAAGAAAAAGAAGTGGCTGCTTTTCTAACTTTTGACGCACTCATACAGCCAAAGAGGAACCATTCTTGATGAAATCATGAGCATGCTAATTGCGGAGAAATTGATACAAATAAGAAACAAGATAACAGGATTGGAAAATGAAGAAATTATTACCACTTGGGAATCATGTGCAACTTGAGGTTTGTAAGTAACAACTTTCTTAAACTTTAATTCATCAGTGATGCATATCTGTTCAACAGGTTTTCCTCTTAATATAATCCGGAAATTATCAAACTTCTTGAGGTAAAGGATGGAGGTATAACCCTGTGCAAGAAGAAACGTTACCATCCAGATAATAAAGAAATTGGAAGGGACAAAAATCCAGAACTAGAAAGAAAACCTACTCGCAACGAAAATCTGAGTCTGTGGGATATATGTTGCTGAACAATTTCTTTCTGACCCTTGGTGACTCCCCCACTTGCAGTACCTTGATCTCTAAGCAATATGTCCTGAAAAATGGGCATCAAAGGGTATGAATAACCCAGCATTCAAAACAAGACGAAGGAATAATAAAAGTAGAACAGAAAAGTAGCTATGCGATGCAAGAACCAATGTTTAAAAGTCAATTCAGTTTTGTAATTCTCATGTGCAACATTTTTTAAAGAGAAATTGCACTAGAGGTTTCAAAGAGAAATTGCACTAGACGCCTAACTTGCATGATCAATGATACTTCTCACCTAGCCCTAACTTTTGATTTACTATCTTAGCCACTTGAACTTGCATAGTTACTAGTTAGTCACACCAAACACCTGGCTCCCGAACTTGTATGCACTCACCAGCCTCCTTAAACTTGTGTGATTGCCTTAACTAGTGCCCCTTTAACTTTACTCCGTTCGGGGCGTCAGGCAGCACAAAGGCAACGGTGCAAGTTCAAGGGGGCAAGGAAGTAAACTAATGTTATGGGTGCTATAAACTGAAAGTGTAGGGGCCTACATGTATAACACAAAGACAAATTAAATGTATATCTTTATATTTGATACCCAGATTCCTACAGCACGTTTTTGTTTCCTGAGAGAATGTAGTTCACCAAGTAAATATATTAACCCTAGGATAATTATACTTTTTTTCCTTGAAGACTTTACACAAAACAGATCAGTCAGGTAGTTTTCAAATGACTTACCACTAGAACAATATATAGCAAAACTCACTGAGTTGGTAACTTTCGTTGCAAGTTTTAGCATCATGTTTGACATGTTTAATCTGGCTAATTTCTGTAATAGTCCTATGTGCAAATATAAAACAACCAAGAGAATACAATAACATGTGTTGTGGTTGTTGCTGCCTTGAAGCACGGAACCAAAATAATGTGCATAGGTATTGTATAGTTGCAATGAAAATTATATGAACTCTCACCTCATCATCATCCTCAAAGTCAAGTTCCAAAAGGCCATCATCATTCATCCACAAATTGTACACTGCCACTTTAGTTCCATGGTTCCCAACATCCTGAAACTGAATGCATATGAAAACTATAAATACTGCATACAGAAAAAATCAGTTCCTTATCACCGAGAAGATAACTGATGTAGAACTTGCTTATCGAATAGATTCAGAAAAATAAGATATGCTTAGCTTGTCATGAAAGAATTACAACCACAGTACCACATAAAGCATGGCCTAGTACATAGGAAATAGCACTGATGAAAAAAAAAATCTGGTTGCCACTTTGGGAGATAACAAAAGAAATGAGTCGGCACAAGATAACAAACATACACTCACTTCAAAAAAATGTATATTTCAATGCCTGTATGTGTTATGGTCGACATTCAGTTTCAGGGAAGGAGGCGCAGGGGCTGGCATCGTGGTGTGGCAGTCAATTGATTTGGCGGCAAGAATAGATAGATTTCTTTGTTACATTTTGTCAGGACTTTAAGCAGAGTTTGGAGTCGATAAGTTAGCAGAGTTTGAGTTGGTTGGATAATGTAATCCTAGGCTATTAATATGCAGCCGCACAATGAAATAAACAAGCCTGATTACAATCTAATCTCTCATCTCCTTCTCTCTACTATTCTGTTCCTCCGGCGACCACCACGGGGAAGAAGCCGGCAGCCGAGCAGCCAGCCACCTCCCACAGTTATCCTATTCATTCACTTCCGCATGGCCGTGACAACTTGGTATCAGTAACCAGCTCTTCATCGATGGACTCTGGGGGTGATTCTGATCGCTTCAAGACCCTCCTCAAGGAGCAGGAGGACATGCTGCGCAAGGAGACAGAAGGGGCCATGAAGCTAATCACCGACCGCGTCGACAACGTCGCCACTTCGGTCAAGGGCGTGGAAGCAACACTGGCTGAACTGAAGACGTCGATCAATGGCCTCATGGAACGCATGACCAGGGTGGAGCGCCAGAAGGGTGTTTCCGTCGACGCTACCCGAGGAATCTGCGGCGCTGGCAGCCAACGACCTCGCCAAGCCGGCCGAGCTTCCTCCAATCGGCGACGCATCGCGGCAGCCCACCTTGCGCGGTTGTGAGATTCTTCCGCTTGATGGGCACCTGCTGCATGGAGATGGCCTGCATCCCAAGAAGCAGTTCGAAGAAACCATCCGGCCCCATATCGGCACTGTCCAAATCTCAGGATCGTTTGGATCCGGAAGGCCGACGGATGGCATGGTACCCCGTTATTTCAAGCTTGATTATCCACACTACGATGGTAAGGAGGACCCCCTGCCATGGCTGGGACGTTGTGAGCAATTCTTCCATGCCCAAAAGACAGAGGAGGCCAATTATAAGGTGTGGCTTGCATCTTTCCATCTGGATGCCGATGCGTATCATTAGTACGCCCACCTAGAACGCAGACGCAGCGAGCCGTCATGGGAGGACTTCCGTGACCTCTGCAACGTGCGATTTGGGCCTCCCATCCGCAGCAATCCCTTGGGTGAGATCCGCACTCTCCGGCAGACTAGCTCGGTGGCGGACTACCAAAGCCGCTTCCTGGCCTTGCTCAACCGTGCTGACCCCATGACGGAACGCCAAGAACGCCAGATGTTCACGTCCGGCCTCATCGACAACATCCGCATCGACGGCTCGCTCGACCACGCCATCACACTCACTTGGGCATACGAGAAAAAGGTGGCCAGGCCCAGCTTCTTCGCCCGCTCGTTTTCAACACGGCCGCCGGCTTCCCAGCGGCGGGCGCTACCCTCAAGCCAATCCACGACAGTCACCACAGAGGGCGCGCCACCACGCCCGATTCGCCGATTGACGCCTGCTAAGATGCAAGAGCGCCGCCGCCAAGGGTTGTGCTTCAACTGCGACGAGAAATTCGTGCGCGGTCACAAGTGTGTCCACTTGTTCTTTATCGACTACGACAACTCAGCGGTGGACGACACCAACCTGGCTGACGACGAGGAGTTGCCCGACGACCCGCGCATCTCTCTGTACGTCGTGGCGGGAGTACAGACTATAGACACGGTGCACCTTCATCTTCGCATTCGTGGCCACGACCTCCTGGCCCTGGTGGACTCTGGCTCCTCTCACAACTTCATCTGAGACTATGTTGCGGCACGCTTGGGCATCTCGCTGCAGCTAGTACGCTGCTCTGGAGTTTGCGGCGCACTAGACGTGGTGGTGGGTGAGGAGCAATTCCAAATGGACTGCTTCGTCCTCGGCCTCGGGGGCTACGATGTCATCCTCGGAACTCAATGGCTACATACCTTGGGGCCAATTGTCTGAAACTTCACCTTGCTGACCATGTCGTGCTTCCTCCATCAGTGCCATGTTAGCTGGACGGGTGAACCAGGGCGCCTCACAGCTGCATGTCACACGCTACAAAAGGGCGACCTCCTGGATAGCATGCTCGATGAGTTCGCCGACCTTTTCCTTGAGCCTGCGGGGCTGCCTCCTCAACGTGCCCACGATCACCATATCCACCTAGTGGCTGATGCCCAGCCAGTGGTGGTGCGGCCATATCGGTATCCCCTACTCCAAGAGGACGAGTTGGAGCGTCAATGTGCCAAGATGCTACACCAGGGCATCACCCGTCTCAGCACCTCGGCATTCTTGTGCCCCGTCCTCGTCAAGAAGCATGACAGATCCTGGCGGTTCTTTGAGGACTACAGCACACTGAACGCCAATAACCATCAAGGGCAAGTTTTCCAACCCGGTGCTAGAGGAACTACTCGACGAGCTGCACGGTGCGCGCCACTTCACCAAACTCAACCTCCGCTCTGGGTACCATCAAGTCCGCATGAACGCCGGGCGAAGACGACGTTCCGCTCACACCAAGGCCACTTCGAGTTCCTAGCGATGCCGTTCGGCCTCAGCAATGCTCCTGCAACGTTCCAAGCACTAATGAACAACATCCTCGGCCGGTACTTGCGCCGCTTTGTTCTTGTATTTTTTGATGATATATTGATATGTAGCGAGTCTTGGGCGGCCCATCTTCGTCATGCCCGCCTCCTCCTGGAAGTTCTGCAGCGTGGCGTGGCATGGCATGGCAGGGGCTAGCAGCATGGCGTGGCAGTCAATTGATTTGGCAGCAAGATTATATAGATTTCCTTGCTACAGTTTGTTAGGACTTTAAGTAGAGTTTGGAGTCGATAAGTGAGCAGAGTTTGAGTTGGTTGGGATAATGTAATCCTAGGCTATTTATATGTAGCCGCACAATGAAATAAACAAGCCTGATTACAATCTAATCTCTCATCTCCTCCTCTCTACTTCTCATCTACTATTCTGTTGCTCTGGCGACCACCACGGGGAAGAAGCCGGCAGCCGAGCGGCCGGCCACCTCCCAGTTATCCTATTCGTTCACTGTCGCACGGCCATGACAGTATGTTACATTGGTGTTGGTGGTACCCCTAGATGTATCACTCTAGAATGATCTTCTGTAGGCTACATTGGTTCTAAATTTGATATCTATCTACCTATACTAATCGCAAACTCTTAAGAAATTGCCACATTAATCAGAGGAAGAAAAATTATCCGACCATTAAACAAAGCTAGGATGGCTCAGATTTATTCTCTAATCCCCACCTCCATTACATGGGCATACTACATGTCAGACTATGGCACATAATAAGTTGCTCCTTTCTGTAACAACGAAGTTGGAGATATACCGTTCTAAAATTGTTGGAGATATCCTATTCTAAAAAAGTTGGCGATCTCACTCGCATTCGTGCCTAAATCGGGATGAACCTCCTTGATTCTGCGGTTCTATTCTATCAATGCATGTGCTTCCAACCTCAACAAGATGTTGGCCAAAAAACAATCTTCTAGGTCACCACAGGTCAGAGGTGTGCATGGCCTCCTCAACGGGAGTGTCCGTATCTGCGGTTCTACTTCCAAAACCGTGAGACATTCCGTGCGATTATCCAAATCAAATTTTAGGTCATAGCTGCCAGTTTGAGACAGAATACTCAGTTTCGTCGATGCCTACGGCAAGGAGAAGCTTGGTGGCAACTAGGCTCTGCCGAAGCCATGCAGCAGTGCAGGGAAGCAAAAAGGTCCTGCTATCAGTGGTGGCTTGCAGCGGACACGAAGATATTTGATCCCAAGCAACGTAGGCAGTTTGAAGCAGTGAACAGTCGTGTGGACAGAATAATACCATATTACCATGAGATGCATCCTGCATATTGCAGCTTTGATCTGGGTACCAGTCGATCGAGCTGGGCGCAATAGGTTTTCATCACGATGCCATGTAAATATGAACGTAAAGTTAGTAAGCTGATGCAGGCACGGACTTACTGTTCCTGGAATATGCATCCAGTTGTCCACGGCGATCAAGAAAAGCCCAAGATCATGACCACCACACATGTGCCTCTAGACATCCATCTACCGTTACAAATGAGCTCCTTTTTTCTGCCTCCATACATTACTTATTCATTACTTCAACAGCATGGCCGCTCAGCCAGTGGTGGACGGGCAATGCTAGCTGGACATTATTTCAATGGTATAAACCAAATTTCACTTTTTCTACATAAATAGTTCAGTTTACATCATAGCCAGAATATTGAAATCTGAAACTCATACTAATGAAATAATAGTTATATTTTTACATATTCAAACTAATATTAGAAATCGTCTTGTAATAAACGTTGTAGCTAAGCAACCAGATAGTGTTTACCTGTAAATCAAAGTCGGGTATACAAAAGTCTGGTAGCTAATTTTATTATTCTCAGTTTAGCTACTATTTACAAGTTTTGTAAAAGTTAAATAGTTCCTATAATTTCCAAACCTATCTTGTTATACGGGACATGTATAGAGAAGCTTCAATTGGTTTATTATAATAAAAATAGCATTAAATATTACAGCCATAAACTATTTTGGCACACTCAAATGTATGTGCAGCACAACCATATAAATTGTGGGGATTGGTGATATATTCACAGCCTATATTACTGTCGTTAACTATATTGACACACTCGAATGTATGTGTAGCACAACCGTATTAATTGAGGGGGCTGGTGATATATTCATGGCCTATGAGGCTATGACATTAAAAAAAATGAAACTTTTGGTATGTAGAAAATTTTTAGTTACTATTTGATCTTTACAAAAACAAAATATTTTGAAGTGTGATGTTTCAATGCTTGTAATTTGGTAACCACGATAAATATGTTTATTGGTCGAGGCAGCATCATAAGGGTACGCCATTAGTGGTAACATGGACCTCAAATTGATTGCCCGTGTGGCCGTGTGAATGCACAGGTTGACGGCTAGTGTATTACCCTCAGTCTCATAACAGGAGGCTAGAAGATTGGGATGATGCCAACTACAATAAATAAGTCTGGCTATATATTGGGCACTCCAAACAAGTATTGATAAAATTATCTAATATAATCTTCCTAACTAATTATTATATATCACATAGCTAATTCTAGTCCAAGGAAATTAATTTGTGAAAGCAAATAACTTCGTTCACAATTAACAAAGAACCAATAGTATCGCATATGACCATCAGTTGTCTAGAACTGTAGGATCATGTTAATTTCAATCGTACAACGTAAGGTAAACTACTATGATTATTATGGGTGTCCTTCGCTCGGAGTACAACGCAAGTTTACAGGGTCCTGCAGAATCACAAAGCTGATGGTCTTGAGTCTTGACTCGGATTTTAACTACCTTGTGACAAACGTAGCTCCATCCAGAATATATGAGCTACTATCTAGTGTAGTATCACAGTTACTCATTTGTGGAAAAAACAATCTAGGATTCATAATTGACTGGAGAATGGACTACCTCACCTGCTGTAGTAGTTCTTCCTTTGAAGAAAAAGGGGACCAATCAAGTATAATCTTCAGGCTACTATCCCAGTCACCCTGTGAACCATACACCAAAGGTACAATGTCCCCATCTTGGATCTTAAAATCAAGCTGCAATAGTAATGGAAATTGTAAGATCTAGATAGACAAATAGCACTGCCGAACATATTGCAAATTTCACATACCATTGGGACTACTATGTCATCCTTCATTGTTATCCTCAAAAAAGTGTAGGAGAGCAAACCTATACTCAATGTAACATTACTGCAGCAGAACGAACCATGTGAAAACCATAGCTAATTACAGAATAAGATTCAGTAAGTGCCATGAATTCTTTAAAAGAAAATATATTCTAAATTCGATTAAGGAATATTTACCTTCCACGAATTGCACGAGTAAAAACAATCGCATCTGCACCGAGTCTCATTGTGCTCGTCTTAAAGCCATTACCATCTGTGCAGTAGAAAAGGTAAAGAAGTAATTATAGATAGGAATAACAGGGGTTCGACTCCTTTATGTAATCAGCTTTGGATGCACTCTTGAGATTAAGCAGAAGGTAATCCTTAGTGCTCAGAGCCTCTGAGGAAGGCGAGCAAGGGTAATTACCCATCTGCTAATAGGGTTCATCATCCACCAATCTAGCCATAACAGTGTAGGATATACATGAATATTAATAATGTTTATGTGAAAAACAGAGCTTATCTACTGTAGCACATCATATCATTTGAACAGTAGTCACCAACACTAGACAACCCCATACCTCAAATTTAGATGTGTTTGCGTGAGGGCTCTAGAAACATTAGTATTCAGTTCAAACTTGAAACTGATTTTGCATCCAATATTCAAAATCTCCAGTACCATATCCTCTTATGGACTATTTGACACGGTGGCGACTGGAGACCACCTATCCTGTTATGCACTCTATTAGACACATTTGGGCACCACATCGATTAGAAAAGAGTTCGGACAGTTGGTATGTCACAGGATCACCCAATTAAGTTCGGTTGAGAAAAACAAGAGTGTCCAAATTAAGTACCAAGGTTGGGAGTGCCCAAACATCTAATAGAGTTATCTATGCAATAAACCAAGGGAAGCCAGAAAGAATTGTCTCGAATCTAAAGTTGATAAATGATCTCAGCCATCCTGTTTCTGGTACTCTCCCCTCTACTCCAAGCCATACTGTCTGGTTTCCTTTGTACGGTATATAGATAGGACCCTGGACAGTTTTTTCATTTTTCACTAAGACTTGACCCAAAATTAACTCTATGAATCTCAATATATAAGCAACGCAAATGAAGTGCACCAAATTGGTTCGACAAAACCACAGCTCAACCATATAATGTTACATCAAATAGCATACAGTCAACAGTGCAAAAACTAAATAAACACAAAGCAGGTCTTAAAAGGATTAGGTACTAAATATGCTTAAGATTTTATTGTGTCATAACTCAAAGTACTATGAATAATAACCACATCTTATTCTTGTTTCATTTCAGAATTTAGCATTCCTAGTTCGAGAAAAAAAATAATTTAACATTCCCCCAGAAAGAAGAGTGCATAACCCTTATGTCTAAATACTGGAGTTGAGTAAGAGGCATCCATTTGAAAGTGTATTCATGTTAGTCAAGGTCATTAAATGATCCAGTTTAAACAAAATAATACATACACTGGCCAATAGTGGTCTTAGATTTCTTGGTTGAGAATCCTAAACTCATGCATCGACGAACACCTTCAGGATCCATACCTCCTCCATCATCTGTGAAACTCCATGTTAGCATAAATTAATATGGGAAATACTCTGGTCTACCTCTATATTCCAACATCAATCTTTCTACTGGATATTGATATTCTTAGTACCTTGAAAAACTAGCATTGGGCTATTGTCCTTGAAATTGATGCTTTTATCCACTTTTATGAAAGTGGCACCATTGTTTATCTGAGACAATATAAGATAATTACTGCTATTGCAACAAATAGCAATAACTGAGAGAATTCAGCTAGTTTTGAGCGAAATGTATTTAAGTTTTCAGAAGATACTACAAACCTCATCCACCGCATTGTCAAGAAGTTCAGCTATAGCTGCAACAGAAAAGAAGAAACAAAACATAAGAGATTATTGACCAGTCACACGGATATCTTGACAGAAAAGATGAGAATGCCATCATAATTACTGAATCATCTAGTTGTACTATTGCTCAAATAAAACACCATTTACGAATCAATCTGTTACTGGAAGTTGCTAAACTGAACTCTAGTAGAAGTACAAAAGATTGACTGTAGCAAACGGGATTCTGAGCAAGTTAATCAGTGATGCTCATCAGACAGACAGAGAGGGCGAGAAAACTTGAGCACAGTTAGCATCCAATCTATCAGTTCCAGCACAATCAAGAACAAAAGCTTCTTCCATACCAAAATCAGAAACAATTACACCAACAGGAAACACTGCAGTGTTTGCATAACTCATTCACATCAATCTAAGGGACTACTATTTCAATTACCTTATAATTTGTTTACTCCTCTTCACACTAACAAACTTTGGTTTATCTCATTTGACACAACAGACTCAACGAACTATTAATTAGTACAACAGTTATATGATCAGCCAAAATTTCATTCCATCAGTTGATCAAATATGATTGTTATGTGCAGCAGCAACAGTGACATACCAACATCAATCAGGGATGAGTCTTTCAGTTGCATATTATTAAATTATTAACAACCCCCCGCCCCCCCTTTGACCTATAATAACAAGTACTCCCTCCGTTTGTTATTATTTGACGTTTCAGACAGCTGAAATGATTTGCAATCAACTATACTATGCTGTCGGAAACGTCAAATAATCAAGAACGGAGGTAGTATATAGATTGAATCATCCCTATTCCGTAAAACCCAAATGGCCTGGGATACCACTTGGAAATCACAGCGCAGCAGCAAAAAGGTAGTATATAGATTGAATCATCCCTATTCCGTAAAACCCAAATGGCCTGGGATACCACTTGGGAATCACAGCGCAGCAGCAAAACACAAAGAATCACGGAATAGGAGGGAGAAACATTGTTGAGGCACCACGCACCAACCTCCAAAAGCCCACTTGTGGGAGGTCGCGTTGGTGTGGAGGAACTTAGGGTGCACGCGAGCACGGTCGAAGTCCCCCGTCTCCAGGGCATCTGCGTCCACAAAATAGGACCATCAGCAAGCAGCAACGAGAGAGGAGTGCAAATTCGATGAAGAGAGAAACCTAGGAATTCGTTGGTTGGGGCGGCGGGAGCCTCGTACGCGCCTGCCTTCCAGAAGCTGCGGCAATCAAGGACTCGACCGGCTCCGCCGCCGCTTGAGCCGCCCGCCATCGCCAATGGCATTGGAAACGACCTGTAAGCCCTTGCAGGTTAGGGTTAGCAAAACTTCGCCGGAGAAGTTCCGACGAGTTTCCCGCGGGCAATTGGTTGTTTGGCCCTTTGCTTATGGTTCACCAGCAAATATAGAGCTATTTTTCACTTCTTTACCCCTATTTAAACAGAGTTAATTTGATATATGCCATCGATACTTTCTAGTTTTGAACACGTACCATTACTATTCAACTATTTGTAGTGGTGCCATTATAATTTTACTACAATTTGAGATATGCCATTACTTATCCTTTCGCCATGGTTCTAAAATATTTTGTACCAAAATGACCATGCCTTCTTCGCTTCCTTCTCGTTCTTACCTGTCCGTACGCAACAGTCATTTCACAATAAAGGCGAGCCAGCCAGCAAGGTGATGCACTGAGACTGCACGCGCAGTGTTGACGGTCCTTACACAACAAATCCGATCATTAATATACTCATAGTATAAGGGAAAACTATGCCCTTACTAGCATATATCATTTTAATTAACCTAGCTCCACATAAATTATTACAAGAAGTGTTTTCAGGAACACAAAACTGCAAAAGAGGGGGAAAAGGTGCCTGAATACCGGAGAAAGCGTAACACAGACTCAACTCCGCGAGCAGTAGGACGAAGAGGGTCCATAAATCAGTTACACAAGGGCCAACCCGCGGGGAAACCGACCTCAAAAGGACACTGGACCCATATGGTAGCCACCAAAAGAAGGAGCACGCGAAAGGCTCCCGACAGGGTTTGGCTGACCCGCTCCACACATGGAAACATCTCTTGACGCGAAGGGGGAGACGCGGGAAACCTTGCCACCAAAGGAAGGAGCGCGCGAAAGGCTCCCGCCAAGGTTTGGTGGACCCTAGGTTCGGCCGAACCTGGACGGGTTCCTTTCGCGCCAATCCTTGGTGGCAAGGCTTCCCGTGTCTCTCCATTCGCGCCAAGAGATGTTTCCATGTGTGGAGCGCTGGGAACCGTCCTCCCCAAATATAAATAAGGGGGGTAGAGAACCCCCACAACGCACACTCATTCATCAAGAGCCTCTCTCCCTCTTCAAGATATTCTTGTAGTCCTTAGGCTAGTGGAGCTCAGGCTAGTTCTTCTTTGTAGTATTCCAAGTTGTCTTTGGGCCGTTGTGGGACATAACTTTTGGCCTTCGGTACGGTCTTCGTATATGCTGACACCAGCGGTGGCAAATAGAGAAGTCCGCAAGCGTGTGGCTATCGTAGTAGCTTTCACTCGAGAGTATACCAGGTACCGATTTTCACGAGGAACGTGAGGGTATTGATTAGACACTAAGGCTGGTCGAATCGATCGAGTTTTTATGAAGGTTGGGTAGAGAAGATATCTAAGTATTGAGAAGAGAATATAGATTTAGGGAGCTCTCCTAAGCTTGCTTTGGGCACCGGGGTATCCTAGGCCTCTAGGAAAGAGCCAGCCTGTAGCTCTACTCCATACCCGAACGTGGAGAATTACAAAGGATGGACATGGTTGTCACCATCTGACATCTAACACTACTAATCTATGGGGTTATGAGGCAAACGAAGGCAGAAAAAGTGCCTAAGCACCATGCTTAAACAATAACTGCTATTCTAACCTTATCAGATATTAGAATACTTTAAAGCGACGAACCGACAAGCCCAATAGAGTGCTTGGCTTTCTAAAACTCAAACTTACATTAATTAGAAAATATCACAGATACGTACTA
This sequence comes from Alloteropsis semialata, assembly GCA_004135705.1. Lineage (NCBI taxonomy): Eukaryota > Viridiplantae > Streptophyta > Magnoliopsida > Poales > Poaceae > Alloteropsis > Alloteropsis semialata. The sequence goes on along the minus strand of CM014278.1, from coordinate 23,959,759 downwards.
AGAAGCTTGCATCCGCCGAGATACATGTGGAGAGTCACCGACACGCCGAAACTCCTCCAAACTCTCCTCACTCTCTCCTTATTTCTACTCTAAGTATGAGGATGGCTTTACCTTGAACTTCTTGCTCCAGCTCGATGATGATTTGCACTACCCCGAACTCAGGTATTTATAGGTACTAGAGGTGGTTTGGAGTTGGTACGCAAGCGGTTGAGGCGGTTTGGATGTGGGCCTAAGTCGAGCGACCCCAGGGGTCAGCTGACCATTGGATCCACCGCCTTGAGATGTGCACGGCCTGGATGTCCTCCTGGAGTTGGTGGGCAGGTACTGGTAAAGTTTGGGCCGAGTTGGGCACGCGCTGAGGTTGGCTGACTTGGGATTAGTGCCTCTCGGGCCCACTCTCCTCTGATTGATTGTCAAGTGCGTTCCGAGGTCAGTTCCATGTGGGACGCCAAATTTATGTGAGTTATGCTTGTAGTTGTTGACGGTCCTTATAACGGAAAATCTGACCGTCAATAGGCTCAAAAAACCAACAAAGATCAAGCATAACTTAGACATTAGTATTCAAATAATATTGTACCATGCATATCTGGAATATATTTGAGTACAGGGACAACGATGCAAAAGATGGACGAAACTGGGCACAGAGCCAGGTCGGCCGACCTGGCTAGATCGGGCGACCGGGCCTGAACCCCTATCGAGCCCATTTTCCACACAGGTCAAGAAGCACACAAAGGAAGGATCATGAACGTTGAATCATGGTCGGTTCAAGTCAAGGGTGAGGATGAGCCACGTGTCACTCCCACGGATTGAAGGGCTCTTGGTTCAAAAATTAAAGCCATGTCTCTAAAAGCAACTCTTTAAGGAGAAGAGGAACCTGTAAAAAGGAGCTATCTCTTACCATGCACCTACACACGTGCACATCTTGGTTTGAGAGTATGACTTATTTCTCTTTGAATCCTGATCTTGACTTTACAATATGTGTATTACAAGTATGCTATAAAGCTCTCCTAGCACAAACTCCACTCCAATGAGTGACATGAGAGTTGAGAGAGAAAATTGGTAAGGAAATACACCATGAGTGACTTGAGAGTACCACCTAAGGAACTCTGTTTTTTTGAAAAACTTCTAAAACCTCCGGTTTGATTATCAAGCAAGGTAGAAGGCAAGGTGGTTGGTCTAAGTCGTTCTAGCCATCAACCACCTGAGACAAGGAGAAGCTACAAGCCCCATAAAAGGCCAAGGTAATAAGGGAAATTTATTTTACCAGCTTATTCAATTCTTGGTAGAATATCTTGCTGAACCACTTGTACTTTTGAGGAGTAATGAGGAAGCAACTCCTGATCCACTGAGTCTAAAAGTTTTAGTCTTTTACTCGGGACGAGCATAGGCTAAGTTTGGGGGAGTTGTTGACGGTCCTTATAACGGAAAATCTGACCGTCAATAGGCTTAGAAAACCAATAAAGATCAAGCATAACTTAGACATTAGTATTCAAATAATATTGTACCATGCATATCTGGAATATATTTGAGTACAGGGACTACGGTGCAAAAGATGGACGAAATTGGGCACAGAGCTAGGTCGGCCGACCTGGCTAGGTCGGGCGACCGGGCCTGAAGCCCAATCGAGCTCATTTTCCACACAGGTCAAGAAGCACACAAAGGAAGGATCATGAACGTTTAATCATGGTCTGTTCAAGTCAAGGGTGAGGATGAGCCACGTGTCACTCCCACGGATTAAAGGGCCCACACCTCAACTCATCTGCACCTAAACAGAGTATACCCACCTGGAACCGTCATAAGGACCCACATGGCAGTCTACCAGAGAAGAGTGGGGCCGAAAGACGGCGGAACCAGGTCGGCCGACCTGGCTAGGTCGGCCGACTTGGGCCCGCGGGCGTTTCGCTCCCCCCTTGACCCGTACCCTAGGTGCGGGTTTGCATCGAGGGGCTTCCCAGCCATGCTTGGCAGGTCCCAGTGGTGATGCCACTGTTCAAGGGGCCGTCGTTCATCGACTTCGTTGATGATACGAAGGAGAGGGAGGAGGAGAAATCGTGCTTCTGCATCTGGGTGTGGACTGCCGACCCCGACGCCATAGCCAAGATAGCAACGGTGCAGCTGGAGGAGCCCTTGCCGTACCCGACTGAGCACCTAGCGCGCCTTGGCAACATGGAGGTGCCGGAGGTGCGGTCGGGGCCGGTGGAGACGCTGGATTACCAGGTCCTGGTTCATCTGGACAGGCTGGAGGATTACACGCCTCTCCAGGGCAGTCCGTCGTTCAGAAGCCAGGACAGCGCGACCAGCGGCATCCCGGACGATGAGCCGGAGGAGGAGTGGCCAGTGCGGCAGCGGTTCCCCTAGATACTGGGGGAGCCTGATGGCCACGTCGTGCCGAGACGTCTCCCTGTCCATGCGCGGCTGGGTGACCGACGCGATC
>CM014278.1:23861466-23956325 GCA_004135705.1 Alloteropsis semialata | reverse complement strand
CGTCTAGATTTACGATGAAGTATCTCTAGTACCATCACTACTCTAAGTGGTGATGCTAAGAAATACCAACAGTAGTGTGGGCCCTTCAATCCATGGGTAGGACACATGCCTCCATTAGATCTTCTCGGACTAAACCGACATTGAACCAGTGGCCCTGATGGATGCATGCTTGTGCTTCTCTGCATGGGAGGAAAGGGAGCCTGATTGGGCTTGGACCCAGGTTGATAAGGACATGGCAACCATAGATATGGACAAAATTGTTTGTTTTGTAGGTGTCCAATATGTATTTCCAAGTCAAGAAGAACCTTAAAGTTGATTCGGTTCGAGTCCCCAAGGTGGAGGCCCAAAACAACTCAAGTTTGAGTCCACCTCGGAGTCCAGGAGCAGCCCACACTAAAATCGAAGCCTAGGTCGCATACAGAAAGATAATTTTATAGAGCTTCCAATGGGACCGGTCCCACATTAAAATTCCATCTGAGTCGATGGGAATCACCAAAACAATTGGGTGGGCGTATAGAATATGTCACAGTGATGCGTCACCGTCTTTTGGGCCATTGGCACGTGTACCTTGTTGGAGCCCAGGGGGCATGACCAGGGGGTTTAGGTCGACCCTTGGAGTATATATTCAGTAGCCGCAACCACACTAGGGTTTGGGTTTTGTTTAGTCAAGTTTTCGATGCCAAAACTATGATAGATTTATTGTAACTGTGGCGACAAGTCGGTTTATAGTGATCCAGGATGTTCTTATCCACCTACTAATGATGACAGGTTGTTCGTATCCACCTACTTATGATGGTATAGGTGTTGATGAGTACATTGAGTGGGAAATTGCTATAGACAACATGTTTCCTACTCGCTTTATGTGTCTAAGGAGGAAGGTAAAAAATGCAGCTAGTGTTTTGCGACATTCTGTACTATCATGGTGGAAGTCTTTAGATCTTTTAGATAAACCTCACACTTGGATTAATATGAAACTTCTTATGAGAGAAACCTTTGCTAACCCACCTCCTATTTTGGATTCATCTAATGAGGTGCATAATTTAGAGAAAGAGTCTGTTGTTATTTCTCTTGCTATGACTAACCTTTTGCAGGATGTTGTACATAAGCAAGAGGATGACATGGACGCAACTGAGGAGCTCACAACCTCATGTGCACATTTAGAACCATCACTTGACATTGCACCTATTGCTGCTGAGAACACAGTTCGTGCACATGGTGCTACACTCACGAAAGGTGAGAATTGTCTCAAAGTGCTGAATTTTTCCACAAACCATGCTATCATAGAGCAATTATTAGTGAACTCTTCTCTTGATTTATCTTTGTCACATAATGATTTACTTGATGTTGCTTGTGATAAAGATGAATTATGTGATAATGCTTATGTTTTACATGGTTTGGAACCAAACACTTGTGTTGAAAATAAACATGTTATTCATATTGCTAGTGAAAATGATGAGCGACAATTGTTGTCTATTTTAAATACTTTGGATTACATTGAATTTGATGCTTTGTGTAATCTGGATTGTTTGGAAGAGATATTTTTTTAGATATGCTGATTCGCCTTGATTTGATAAACACACATATCATGTTGTTGGCAAATATGACAACAAAGGACAATATATGATACATAGAGTCTACATTTATAGCAATATAAATTCTCCTTTTGTTGTGCAAGATTGTGCTCAATTCGAGGACAGCCATAATAAAAATATTTTCACATGTTCCTCTAGTAGTTTTGTCTTTCAAGAAGGGGAGCATTGTTGGTTGCTACCTATGCTTGCTGATGCTGAATTTTCTGATATACAACCATCTAGTCCTGCTCTGTCTTTTGTTAGTACAAATCTTTTGCAGGATAGTGTTCACAAACATCGTGTGTATTTTGATCATGGAGCATACATGCTTGCTGATATTTTTATGCGAGATGACACACTATACAATTAGAAACATGGTAACATTCCTCCTCAGAATTATTTTGGTTCCCTTTGTTTTGCATCCTCATTCTCCTTTGTGTTGTGCAGGACGTCAAGAAGGAGAGGATGATGAGGACATGGCAACTATAGATATGGAAAAAATTGTTTGTTTTGGAGGAGTCCAACATGTATTTCCAAGTCAAGAAGAAGGCCTAAAGTTGATTCAGTTCAAGTCCCCAAGGTGGAGGCCCAAAGCAACTCAAGTTCAAGTCTACCACAGAGTCTAGGAGCAGCCCGCACTAAAATCGAAGCCCAGGTCGCATACGGAGTCCATTTTAGACGTTCTTTATACGGATGGAAAGATAATTTCACTTCCAATGGGACCAGTCCCACATCAAAATTCCGTGTGAGTCGACGGGAATCACCAAAACAAGTGGGTGGGCGTACAGAATCTATCAGGGTGCTACGTCACCGTCTTTTGGGCCATTGGCCCGTGTATCTTGTTGGAGCCCAAGGGAGCGTGACCAGGGGGTTTAGGTCGACCCTTGGAGTATATATCCAGTAGCTGTCGCCACATTAGGGTTTGGGTTTTGTTTAGTCAAGTTTTCGAAGTCGAAACTATGATAGATTTATTGTAACTATGGCGACAAGTCCGTTTACAGTGATCTAGGGCCCCTGTTCTTGGTCTACAACCCTGTGGCGATTAGTCCTTCATTGATCAGAGCTTGAATCCCATATCTTTCACTTTATATTGATCTGCAATTTCAGATTGCGTGTTTTACTTTCTTGCTTGTGTTCTTCGATTTGCTTGTAGGGAAATTCTTCTCGGCGAGGTCAATCAAGTTGTGGTTGGTTGATGACCAACAAAGCAGTGGTGTAATGGTTGTGGGTTCGAATCGTGTCTGATTTGAAGCCGGATCGCCAACGTCGAGTTCTTCACCAATTGAATTTACCCTCTACCTCTCGGAAGATCGGCCAGCGCCTTATCAAGTGGTATCAGCGCCGTCGAGTTCTCCGCCAACACCGAGTTCTCCACCAATCGAATTTACCCATTACCTCTCGGAAGATCGGCCAGTGCCTTATCATAGGTCGGCTGACCTGTGGGGTCGGGCAACCTGGCCCTAGCCCAATTGCTCTCCTCTTTTGCCACTTTAGTCCTACATGCACGTATTCACCAAAACTTATGGAGTTGATTAGTATTCACCAAAACTTTTGGAATAGGGGTCGGGAATATCTGTTCTTTTTGCTCCTTTTCATGATCATGTTGACGGTATAAAATCAGTGTTAAGAGTTGTCAACAAACTTTCCCACACTTAGCATTTGCTCGTCCTCGAGTAAAGTTCAAGACCAAGATACATCACAGAATATGATCACAAGCAAACATTTGAGTTATTCCCAAACATTCAAGCTTTAGTGGATTTATTTGGTGGCTAACATGTCTCCTTAGGCTATTGTAGAAAGGAATAGCCCAAAACAAGGACATGATAATCTCTTCACTCCATGTACTTGGTTTTTTTTTGGAAATTTGCAAAGAAAGGAAATGCTTTTGTCCTCAAGGGGTTTCTTATTGGATCTCTCATTTATGTACTCACCAAGCAACACTTATTCTTTCTCCTACTCAAGCCTTTTATGTGGAGCTATTAGAAGCGTACCTTACTTATTTTGTTAAGTCAAAGATAGGATCCTAATAAGAGACAAGTCATGCAATCAAGTCAAGATGTGCAAGTGTGTGTATGGTGTATTTTTGGACTCCTTTTTGTTGTGACCTTCTTTCTTCTTTTTTTGGATGTGGGCTATTACTTTTTTTTCTACTAATGCTCTTTGGCATGTAGCATATCTTTTTATTTTCTAATAGCCCACATCTCTCTTTTGCTTTCTATTTGGAATGAAGGTCACTTATATGGAGCATTTATTCAAGGGTGAATGATGGAAGGCATGTTTTTGCTTTATCCTCATTGTAAGGGAGGCATGTTTTTGCTTTATCCTCATTGTAAGGGTTTAGCATATCATGGTGGAGTGTACATGATCTTGAGTTTAAAAGCATGAAATGCCTCTACAAAGGGTCACATAAATTTGACAAAACTCAGAGCACATAGGTAGCATAAGTAGGATGTTGTAATAGATCACTCAAAACCCACGAGGAGCATAGTGTTGGGGGATTGGCCTGTCAAGAAACTCCTTCCTCGAGCATGTCAAAGAAAAACCTTCACATGGTTGCCTTTGTTGGGATTGGAGATGGTGACATCGCCTTCGTTCGGTTATCTGAAGAGGCACATAAACTATAGCTTTCGATACATGTGATGTTAATATATGTCTACAGAGAGCGAAGGCGACACTGGGCTCTGAGTGACTCGAACACGCAGGGTTTCCCTTCGGTCCTGCATACAACAGGTTTACAGCAATGTACAGTCAGCTTCATACTCGATAAAGGAAGGAGAGCCTAAGTCCAGATAGAAGGAGGCGACAAAGGCAATTGGAGCCCCGAATGCCGGAGCGAAGCCAGGAGGAGGATGGTCAAACATGGTGCTATTATTCAACATGTTCACACTGTGAGATGTAAATGTACCGCTATGCCCCTAGTTTATCCAAGTTGTATAGTCTAGAGGATGATGCCTGGTTTTCAGGGGCACAAGTGGAATGTAAAGATGTCTCTTGGCCTCCCTATAAAAGGAGACCCCTTACCAACATGTAAGGGGCTGATTCCCGAGGACACTGTTGATGAGTAATATATTGTTGCTTGTCTCTTTTTTTCAGTCTTAGCTATTGTCTATGCATATTGTCTTCGGCTATATCACAACAATCAGCGCCCACCGTTTGTGCTGTGCACGAACAAAACCTACGAACACCACCACGCCACCAACAAAAAGAGTACCAAAGAAAAACAACACCGAAGACACAACCCAAACCGAAGAAACTCAAATCACAATTCCACCAAACAATATAGAAACAGACACCAAATCTACAATTGAAGAGCAAGAAGATGACAAAGACAATCTTTCCAATGAAGACAAATTGCATAGAATCGAAGAAAGGCTATGTTGACGCTCTTTAGCAACACACTTTTACCCTTGTTTAATGTTTATCTTCAATAATGGCATGTCTAAACTAACGATCATACTCTATAACTGGGACGTTTTCGCATATGCTTGTGTTTTTGGAGGAATTCTGTTTACGCAGGTTTTTGGGCTTAAATGGAGCACAACTGGACAAGGCTTGGAACCAAGGACAACACGGTGAAAGATGAAGGCCAGAGGCTCGAAGAACAGGCCAAGCCGGCCGGCCCCATATAGCCTAGGATGGCCGACCTAGGTGATTTCAAGCCCCGTTCGTGCTCAACTTTGGTGAACCGACCTCCAAGAGTATTTGAAAGGCAAGTGCTTCAAGATAAGGTCAAGAGACTTCGGGGTCAAGGCAACTCAATTGGAGAATTTGGAAGTTTATCACTTCCCATTCTTATCTCGAAGATATCCTAAAGGAAACGACATTCAAAGGCCCATATGCATAGGTGGAACATCTACTGAAGTTTCCAGTAGACTTGGGGAGAAAGATGGAGACGAGACGGCCAAGGAAAGCCCTAGGCCGGCCAGCCTGAACCCCCCTGGGCCGGCCGGCCCAGGACTTTCCTGTGGCGGTTCACCCCTTTCGACCTAGGGTTTCCTCAGGGTATATATAGCCCCTGTGCTTTCATGCCACGCATCAATTAATTCGTCATTCACCGCCGAGGAGCAGAGAAGCTAGAGGGACACCTTTTGGAGAGCTGAGGGTCGTGCTAGTTGTCTAGGGTTCTTCCCTAGCTAGCGTGGGAACCCTACGAGGAAGACCACGTCGGAGTTCTGGAGCTAGGATCATCAAGATCAAGGTAGGATCTCGGTGGTGATCTTGTGATGTACTTACATTCATGGTGAAGTTATATGTGTTTCCGAATCTTTAGCGATCAAGTGCCTCTCTTTATAATTTCGTTCTTGCTTGGGTTTGTTTCTTCTCCAATCTATTCTCAAGATAGATTGCTCGGGGTGTTCTTGTAGCCATGGTGGCTAGGGGTTCATAGCGGATCTACCAAGTGGTTCGACACGTTCACTTGTGAACGTGCCCTTAAGTTACCCACGCTGAAAGAGAATATCGTGACAGGGTGTAATCTCGTGTACGGTGGGACTTTCGGGAGTTTGACCAGAGGTCATGATTTAAAGATGCTTTTTATTGAGATTCACATCTATCTTACTTTACTCTATTTGGCTCGGAGCTACAACATATGCATGATCTAGGTGATCTAGATTGGTTATCTCTAACTTTCTCTTGCTACCTCTGGTGTTTGATTTTAGTAGATTAGATTGGTTTTGCAACCCCTCTTCAAGATAAAAGGCTTTCTATGCTAGTTGGATTGTTTCTTGTATCTTTAGTTCCACGGATTGATAAACCTTGGGGGAGTACTCTAAGGGAAGAGCTACATCTAATCTGTGCGCTTGCGGTTCACGATTGACGCGCTTAAGGGCCGTCAACAGGCTACGTCTCAAGCGCATTGAGTAGCAGAAAAAATTCAAAGCCGCTCAAACTGAGTTACAATAGCAAATGCTAGAAGAAGAAAAAGAGCAACAGCAAGAGCTACTACAAATCAAACAGCAGCTCACTGAACTGAGACAAACGAAGTAGAGAAGAACAAACAACACAAGAGCAAATCAGCTTCGTGCAGAGCTAGAAAGGGAAAAGAAACAAGTCGCTGAGTTGCAAGCCGAGCTAAATGAGCCAGTCGCCTTCATCGATGTGGGAGCAAACTATGTTTCCACCTCGGGAACCGGTCAACAGATGTTGCACACCCGTCCAATCGACCACACTTGTCCCTTATCAGAAGCCTTGCAATTGGCTAGACGGCCGCCTTCATACAAGCCAATTGTCTTACCAAGGTACAATGACTTCACCGATCCCAAGCAATTCATAATGAGCTACGGAGCTGCAATAGCTTTGGCCGGAGGAGATGATGTGGTACTAGCAAAGTCTTTCATCATTGTCTGTGACGATGCTGCAATGAGTTGGTACACAAAGCTGCCAGGTCTATCCATCAACAGCTGGTATGAACTGAAAAGAGAATTGATCAAAAATTTTAGCATCATGGGAGATCAAGCATTATCATACGCAAAGCTGACTATACATCGGCAGCCGAAAGAGTCCTTGGAGGAATACTTTCGTAGATTTGTAACCTTAAGATCCCAAGCTCCCCACATTCCCGACAAAGCTGCCAAGTTCGCATCTATTCAGGGGCTTCGACCAGGTCCTTTTGCACAACATATTGCAAGGGAAACACCGGCCACACTCAGTGACTTGTATGAAGAGTTCAAGAAATACTGTCTATCCGACAATGACAACTGAAGAAGGTTAGTCAGAGAAGCTATCATGAAAAACCAATCTGACTCCCAAAATAAACAAAACAACTACAACCCAAACCACTACCAAAGATACCTGTCCCAATACATCATGAATGTGGAGAACTCACATTCGTTCCAAGAGAACAACACTTTCCACCAAGAAAGCTCTTATACAAACCCAAGAAGTGAGCCAAGACAAAGGGGAGGAAGAACTGGCAGAGGCCGAGGAAGAAGAAGGGGACTGTTGACGCTCGTTAGTGACACACTTTTAGTGCTAATTAAGTGGTGTTTTGGGACTAATTCATATACTAACCCGCCACTTGGCACTTGAAATAACCCCATATTTGCATATGCATGTATTTTTGGAGGATTTTGGTTTACGCAGTTTTTTGAGCTATAAATGAGCACTTTTGGACAAAGACTAAGATCATGCATAGAGCGGAGGAATGAAGGCCATGTGACTCAGATTTTATTCGCTCTCATCTATAGTGAACCAACCTTCAAGAATGTGAAAGGGCAAAGACTTGAAGATAAGGTCGGATGACTTCGGGATCAAGGCGAATCAGGCAGACATATGGAAAGATATCAAGACCCAATCCTATCCCGAAGCAACCGATGTCAAATACCCACATGCATTGGCAAATCAACTCTTGGAGGAACTAGAAGCTTCCACGTGAAAGATGGGGACGAGGGGCCACAGAAAAGCCCTGGGCCGGCCGGCCGGCCTGGGTCGTTTCTGCGCCGCCTCGACCTCCCCTTCGAGCTAGGGTTTCCTCGGACTATTTATAGCCCCTGTACCCCAAGGGCTCCCATATCCATCCACCAGAACTCGGCGAAAACCTAGGGCATACATCAAAGGAGACGACGGCCGCCGCAAGTCCTCGAAGTTGTCTAGGGATGGCTTAGGCCTAACCTAGCCACCATGGTCTCCCTGCGTGGTTGTGCCATGGTGGAGTTCAAGAGTGTTGGTATTTCTTACGGTCGCAGATAAATCCGCAAGCGCACGGATACCGTTGTAGCTTTTACCCAGAAGTATTCAGGGTATCGAATCCACAGGGAATGCGGTGGTTGACTAGAGTAGTTATCCATTGTATTCAATCATAACATTATTAATATACCAAACTCTAGCAAGGGGTAAACATTGATAGATGGGTACTGTGACAGACAGTTTCATTGCTCATTACATAAGTCTAGTTAATACGAAGATCCTAAGAGGGAACTAGGGATTCTATGTACTTCTTGCATATGGGTTACATTCCTACAAGTGTGTATATGCAAGCTCAGAAGGAACACATGTTAGAGGGCAAATCGAGGAGTCGTGGGATCCCCTCATCCAAGGGTACTGTCACGATGTTTATCACGAAGGCCTGCAAACGCCCAAACCCGAATGGCGAGGATTACAAGGGACGACAGGGCTGTCACCACCAGCCGCCTACCTCTGAATACGTGGTGTAGGGTATCCCCAATGTTATTCCATATACCAAACACCACGTTTACCATATGAAATACAACTCTATTTATGGTCCACCTAAACAGAGCAACCTTGCGGTACACTGGGCCATTGCCATAACATGCATCCACTATACTAAGGTGCAAGACATACAACTTATATGATGAACAAACAAGACTATAAGCCAAATAACATAAGCAAGATAGTAATTCCATTAAAGCTTAAAGTCTTACAATAAGCTAAGGATATAAAGATAACTGAGCTCTAGGCTTACCAAGACTCCTTTGGAAACCCGTAGAAGCTCAACTCCTAGAACTACTTCACTACTAACTAAGACTATAACTTGTAGCAAATGGAGCTCTTCCTTCTGGTGTGTGTTGAACTGGAGCCAAGGCCATCTATTTATAGCTTGGTAGGACGGTGGAGAGGCACCCCGAGGCGGTTGAAGCCGTTTGGCCCCAGGACTAGGTCGGCCGATCCCCCTAGGTTGGCCGACCCTAGGATGCACCGACTTGAATGATGCACGGCCGGGATGGACTCCTGGAGGCGGTGGGAAGCACCACGTCAAAGCTGACCGAGTTTGGCGCGAATCCCAGGTCAGGCGACCGGGCTAGGTCGGGCGACCGGCCACCGGCTCCTTTCGGGCCCATCTTCGCCTGGGTGACTGTGGAGTGGGTCCTAATGATGGTTCCAGGTGGGTTTACTCAATTTGAGTATGTTTAGATATGTTGGTGGGCCCCACAATCCATATGAACTCCTCTTGGACCATTCCCCTCTCTTGGATCCAACCGTCATGGATTCAACGGCTATGATGGTCCTGAACTGTGCTTCTTTGCTGTGGCCAAATATGGGCTCCATTGGGCATTGGGACCAGGTCGGCCGACCTAGGGGGGTCGGGCGACCTGGCCCTAAGCCCAAATCTCCTCCTCTTTTACCAATTAGTCCTTGCATTCACATATTCATCAAAACATGTGGAATTGATTAGATATAAACCCTATCACTATGTTTGGTAATTATATTTGACATATTCTCTGCAGGAGTTGACGGTCAAAAGTGGTACTTAACGACCGTCAATAAGCTCCCCCACACTTAGCCTTTACTCGTCCTCGAGTGAAGCTTAAAGACTAAGGTGGAAAACATAACTCCCGTCGATATGATGCAAACATATAAGTTATTCCAAGACATACCTGCACTTGTGAATTTTGAAGTGTCTATCATGTAATCTTGGATGGTTGAGGAACGGAACAGCCTTAATTCAAGTCACCTCAACTCTTCTGTTAAGTAACTTGGGTTTTCGATAAATTTTCAAAAACATAACCTTACCTAGCTCCTCAAATGTTTCTCTCAGATCACTCATTGTGTATAATTCCTCACCAAGGCATTCTTTTGCCTTCTTTCACCCTACTTCTAAAAGGCTTATGTGGATCTCAAGGTAGGAGTAAAGATAAGGCATATTTGCATCACATATATTGCAAAGTCAAAGAGCAGATCCAAGAAGAAAACTATTCATACAATCTAATCAAGATGTGCATGTGTGTGGAACAAATGAAAACGTATATGGGAAGTATGATAGCTCCTTTTTGTATGATCTCTCTCATCTTTATTTTGAGAACATAGCTATCTCATTTTTTTCTTTTTTTATTATGCTCAATGCTTTTATGAGCATCTCTTTTTTTTTCTTCTTCTTCTTGGACCGTCAGGTGTCCAAAATATTTTCCATAGCCCATGTCTCTTTTGCAAAGGATATTTGGAGAGAGATTCATAAAACATATGGAGCATTTATTTGGTGGATGAATGGATATTGCTAACTTTCAGTGTAGAAGTTTAGCATGCGTATGTGGAGTGTACGTGATCTTGATCAAGAAAGCATGAAGAGCATCTTACAAGGGTCACAACAATTTGACAAAGCTCAATGCAATAACAAGCAGCATATGTATAAGGTTTTCAATGTGAGTAATATATGGCTTTGGTAGGAATGGAATATCATTGAGGAGCTCTGCAAGGCCATTGATTTTAAACTTTTGCAATAAAAACATCCCAAGTACTTTATACAGAAAGAGCAAGATTTCTTTCATCATACCATATCTCACTAATCAACCACTTAGATAAACATGTTTTCCTAAAGAGATATTTTCACAAGCAACAGGTGTATGTGCAAGGAATAAAGATTATGCAAGCCAATCAAGGATAAACATGTATATCAAAGGACCATCAGAATTCATTGAGTTTAATTTTAGTGAAGATCTTAAATTTGGAATTATTTAAACTCATGAATCAGAGAGAAGGGTGGATAGAATGTGCAGACCATCGCTCTTGAATGAAGATGGAGGCGAGAGGTAACAAAGGGACGTTGGCTGATCTGTGGTGGTCGGCCGATTCCTTCTGGGCCTCTTCCTCCTTGATCTTTCTTGTGTAGTCTTGTACGATGTTGTGCAGCGTAGTTGTGGGCGGTGTCAATCATGTGCGCGTCAGAAAGCTCGAGAGACCCCCACACTTGATCTTTTGCCTGCATTTATTCTCACATAGTGGAAACAAAACAATAGCCCCATGGTTTTGAGAACTATGAGCTTTTATTGAACTGCAAATATTTTGTGTTTTTAAGTTATGCAAATTTTTATGGGTTTTTATTTATTTTTTATGGCAAACAAATCTTTCAAGGTAACTAAACAGGAGATCAAAGGAAAATAAGTGCACAGAGTATTTTGGATACTTCCCTGACAAATTCCCCCAAACTCTAGTCTTGCAAGTAAATGCAAGATTTGAGCTTTAAGAGTGCCAAAAGACTTCTCCATTGTTCATCTTGCTTCATTGTGCAAATTTCTTCCATGTGACTAAAGAGGTTGAATGTTGAAATTATGCTCGCCATCCTTTAGTCATTACTTAATCCCTGCAAAAAGTTAGTGGACAACAAATACCCGAAGGACTATAAAGAATAAATCATTGTTTCCCTTGGGTTAGTTGTTCACATCCACGCTTGAAAACAGATTGGTCTTTAACATAACTCAAACAAGGCTGAATTTAAATCGCATCAAACAGGCTGAATTTAAGCGTAGATCCTGTTTGCCTTTCTCCTTTTTTTAAACGTTATTTTTAAATTTTATTTTCACCACTTTCTTTTAAGCATAACTCAAACAAGGATGAATTTAAATCGCATCAACATGATCACAAGGGGCTTTGCAATATACTCACAGTGGACCTTCGAAAGGTGATGTACCTCCTTGTATGTTGTGCAGCAATTGTTGCAGTGCATCCAATGCCTTGGTTTATCTCAAATTTGAATCAAGCTTGATGACTTACCCAATTGAATTTGAAATCTTTCCTACAGGGGTTAGTCCATACATACAACCAATATCTATACATGCATTTACTCAAAGATTCATTAATCAAACTTGACACCATGTCAAATTTAATTAAAGCAGGTTGTTTAATCTAAGCACCATGCTTAAATTAAAAAGCCTATGAACGCATTTTGCAAAATACATTCAAACCAGAGCATATGAGGATAGATAAAAGAAGCATGATAACCTGACCGAGCATTTTTCAAATGGAGATATCATGAGTATATGAGTGGTGAACTTCGGGTTACCTCCCTGAAGGGCTTTGTTTAAAGGCCAAAGCAGGGCATTCCACTTACCTTAACATACTTACCGCTGACATTGGATGATTAGTCTAGAATTTCCATCACGGTAGTTCCTTGGCTCTTGGTTATATCATTAATGGTGACGTGGTCGCACGTGGATAGCTTGTGCTCACAAAATGTTGGGATTTCCCAAACAAGTAGTTGGCAAGGTGCCAAAACACGAGCAGACGTCTTTTCTCATGAAAGCAAGCACAAGAACCAAAGATGCAAGACAAGGCGGAGCTAGGAGCCATATGAGGACTACCAAGATGTAAAGCCACAATTGCATGTACACCGATTTGTCTCAATCCCAATGAGACTCACCGGCTATATCTTTCTCTTTTTTTTTAGATTTGTTAAGCAAGAAATGCAAGAACTAGCATCTCCTGAAAACCAAGATAAAATTTTGTACCAATGGAACTTGTCGTGTAACACTTACCGACCTCCCCCACACTTGGATTTTTGTGAATCACAGGACACCCAAAAATCAAGTGTGTAGGTCTCCTTTGAATTTGTTCCATCACCAAAACTTACCATTGTTGCTGATGTAGCTCCATGTTCTTATGTATTATGCACCCTTCGTTCTTCTCAGTTGCAACCTGAAATAGTTAGCCACCAAAAATACCCGAGGGGAACTTATCCTAGAACATGTTCTTGCTTTTATTTTCTTTTTTTTTTAAAACTTGAGAGCCCATCACTTGAAAATCCTTAGGAGGGACAGGAAAAAGGCCGAGGGCACTTGGCAGCTTAGCTGGGGCCAAGAATTGACGGTGGAGGGCCCCGCCTTTCTTTGAACAAAGGAGGCCTGGGGCCGGTCGACGGCCTGGGTCGGCCGACCCTAGCACGACTCTGTTTCAGCTAAGCTTTCAAGGCTTGCACTGGACTCGCTGGTGTGAAACTGATGGCAATTGAATTCGCTCCAGAATGGCCAGGGCTAGGTCGGCCGACGGATGGGGTCGGGCGATTCTGGCATAGGGCCCATTCTGTTGAACCTTCGCAGCGGTATTCCAGATGCAAAAGCTGTTTTGAATCTAAATGAATGGGGTCGGCCGACGGCCTATTGGCACCTCTCAAGCCCAGCTGGCTCGGCTATCCTACATGGTCCTGGCTCATTAAGATTATGTATGTGTATGCAGGAGCAGGGGATTCAAAGGGATTTCAAGATAAAAGACTCCAAGTTTAAATTTCAATGCATAAAATTGATTTGGAATTCAAACATGCAAAGATTGGAATTTAAACATGCAAAGATTGGAATTCAGAAAAATGCAATGTGAAATAAATATGAGATACATACCGATTTACTTGTCGGTGAGGACTCGTCGGTTTACGTCCGTCGAGTGGGGACGTCTCCATCATGAATTTCAACTTGATGTAGCATTTGGAGATGGTTTGTATTGCCATACCTGTTTGTCTTCTTCGGATGGGATCATGCAGGCCTTGGTGTTGAGCCTTGGCCTTGGGTCCGTCGCGTTGGTCTTCCCATGTAATGGGCTGGCGTGTACCAATTTGACAGATGCAAGCCTAAGATCGAACGTGGTGTCTCTCATGTTCAGCTCTGGGACGGTTTGCGAACCAGAGGGAATCAAGAACTCGTGAATCATTCTTTCGGCAGTAGCACTCGTCTATATTAGTGATGTAGGATTGACTGGAATTGTTGCCGATCAGACTAGCTAGGAAGATACGATGCAAGATCATATTTTTCGATAATCTTGGGTTGTCGATGAAGTCCATTGGCAGTTCAAGACCAGTCATACACTACCCTATTCCACATCAAAGAGATACAGAGCAAAGATAACCCTGCCGGAGCAGTGGTAATTAATCATGCTATTAATTGAGTACATGGGTTAACCACACTCTTCAACCATTGCCGTTTTCCGGCAACGGCGCCAGAAAGCTTGTTGGTATTTCTTACGGTCGCAGATAAATCCGCAAGCGCACGGATACCGTTGTAGCTTTCACCCGGAAGTATTCAGGGTATCGAATCCATAGGGAAGGCGGTGGTTGACTAAAGTAGTTATCCATTGTATTCAATCATAACATTATTAATATACCAAACTCTAGCAAGGGGTAAACATTGATAGATGGGTACTGTGACACACAGTTTCATTGCTCATTATATAAGTCTAGTTAATACGAAGATCCTAAGAGGGAACTAGGGATTCTATGTACTTCTTGCATATGGGTTACATTCCTACAAGTGTGTATATGCAAGCTCAGAAGGAAAACATGTTACAGGGCAAATCGAGGAGTCGTGGGATCTCCCCATCCAAGGGTACTGTCACGATGTTTATCACGAAGGCCTGCAAACGCCCAAACCCGAACGGCGAGGATTACAAGGGACGGACAGGGCTGTCACCACCTGCCGCCTACCTCTGAATACGTGGGGTAGGGTATCCCCAATGTTATTCCATATACCAAACACCACGTTTACCATATGAAATACAACTCTATTTATGGCCCACCTAAACAGAGCAACCTTGCGGTACACTGGGCCATTGCCATAACATGCATCCACTATACTAAGGTGCAAGACATACAACTTATATGATGAACAAACAATACTATAAGCCAAATAATATAAGCAAGATAGTAATCCTATTAAAGCTCAAAGTCTTACAAATAAGCTAAGGATATAAAGATAACTGAGGTCTAGGCTTACCAAGACTCCTTCAAACCCGTAGAAGCTCAACTCCTAGAACTACTTCACTACTCACTAAGACTATAACTGGTAGCAAATGGAGCTCTTCCTTCTAGTGTGTGTTGAATCGGAGCCAAGGCCATCTATTTATAGCTTGGTAGGACGGTGGAGAGGCACCCCGAGGCGGTTGAAGCCGTTTGGCCCTGGGACTAGGTCAGCTGATCCCCTAGGTCGGTCGACCCTAGGATGCACCGACTTGAGTGATGCACGGCCGGGATGGACTCCTGGAGGCGGTGGGAAGCACCACGTCAAAGCTGACCGAGTTTGGCGCGAATCCCAGGTCAGGCGACCGGGCTAGGTCGGGCGACCGGCCACTAGCTCCTTTTGGGCCCATCTTCGCCTGGGTGACTGTGGAGTGGGTCCTAATGACGGTTCCAAGTGGGTTTACTCAATTTGAGTATGTTTAGATATGTTGATGGGCTCCTCAATCCATGTGAACTCCTCTTGGACTATTCCCCTCTCTTGGGTCCAACCGTCATGTATTCAACGGCTATGATGGTCCTGAACTGTGCTTCTTTGCTGTGGCCAAATATGGGCTCCATTGGGCATTGGGCCCAGGTCGGCCGACCTAGGGGGTATCCTTCAAGTCTTTGAGGGAGTATCCGAACGCCGAACGGTGTTTCTCGAGCACCTTTACGAGTCTATCACTCTCGTCCTGCGTTAGCTTGTCACTAATGATAACAGGGGAATCTCTGTCCTCATTTAGAAAGACATAGCGAAGACTAGCAGGCAAGGGTTTTAGCTCTACATGTGCCTTGGGTGGCTCCTCAGTTTCAAGTGGCTCAGAAGCGTCATCCTCTTCCTCTATAAAGTCGTGAACATGCTCTTCGAGGAATGACTCAAATGGGTCACTCGGCTGTAGGGATTTCACTTCCTCGGCTGGGTTAGGCTCTACCAAAGGTTCAATTATGGAATTCTTGACCCTAGCTAGAGGTACGGTGAGGAGATTTCTTCCTACTTTGGCTAAGAGGTTTCCTTCCGAGGTTACATCCTGTAGGAGGCCCTCGATAGGATGTCCTATCAAGAGGTCGAAATCTGATGTCTCAAAGACGTAAAAGTCTAGAGCCATCTCAACCCCATTGTGCATGAGGAGAAGGTCTCGTGCTAAGCCGAGACTCTCAAGAATACGGCCTAAGGGTGTTCTAAGGAGTTTTGATGTTGGGGCCAGCTTCTTACGACGTCCAAGGACATGCGCGAAAGAACTTGACATGATGTTCGCCCCAACAGTCGGGTTGTAGAGAATGTCTACTACTGCCTTGCTTACGAAACCTCGAATGGTCTGCGAAGGTGAGTTAATCCGAATAATTTCAGAAGGAAACTCAGCCTCATTTGACCAATTCGTGTTTAGGATGGAAATAAGCTCCCTCATGATTTCGTTTAGGAATTCTGTCTCCATATAAATGGAGGGGGTCTCTACCGTAGGCTTCTTCTGTGTTGTGGAGTTCAAGGTATTTCCAAAATCTCCAAAAAGGTCTTCCTCGAACTCAAAGGGTAATCCGAGAGGTTGAGTTTCCTCTTTCTCAACGGATAAGGTCTCAGGAGCTGGACTGGGCAAGTCTATGGGTTCTACTTGGGAGTCTTCTTGCTCAGTGTCAGTCGCGTCAGCAGGAGAGTTTTCCCGGATGGCTGCTAGGACTTCTTTTGCTTTGGCCGGGGTTATGTGTAGGAATGAGCCTCCGGCTGCTATGTCTATATACCGGGCATCTTCACTATTCAACCCAGACCGGAAATGCTGCATGAGCATGTAGTCTGGGAAGCCTAGATCAGTCCCGGTTAGACATGAGTCCTGGAACCGGTCCCATGCTTTGGCGATCGTTTCCTTCTCTCGTTGTTGGAAGTTAATGATTTCCTTTTGAAGTGCACAAATCCGGTGAACAGGGAAGTATTCAAGACAAAACTTGTCCCGTAACTTCCCCATTCACCGTTCGTTAGCCCAACGGTATGGTCATACCACTTCCTTGCTCTCTCTTTGAGAGAGAACGGGAAGAGCTTCCATCTAATCATTGCTTGTGTCATGCCTGATATAACCAGACACGAATAGAGAAACTCAAATTCATGCAAGTGATGGTACGGGTTTTCACCATCACCTCCAGAGAAGGATATGTCCTGGACCATAGCTATGAAGGCAGGGCGAAGTTCATATCTATCGGTTAAAATAGAATTTGACGAGGGGTGCGGCTCCAATAATTCGCCCTTTGGAGCAGAGAACTCATGAATTTGGGTGGAATTCATGGTTGAAAACAAAAACAAAAAGAAATATAAAAGATAAACGGGAAACCTTAGATCTTAGACAACAGCTACCATTCCCCGGCAACGGCGCCAGAAAGCTTGTTGACACCAGCGGTGGCAAACAGAAAGTCCGCAAGCGCACGGCTGTCGTAGTAGCTTTCACCCGTGAGTAAACCAGGTATCGAATCCACGGGGAACGTAAAGGCTATCTAATCACTAAGAATGTCCGGATCGATCGAGTGTATATAAAGGCTGGGTAGAGAGGATAACTTAGCACTAAGGCTGTGAATATAGCTAAGGGAATTCTCCTATGCTTGTTTTGGGCACCGGGGTATCCTAGACCTCTAGGAAATTGCCGGCCAACAGCTCTACGCCGTACCCGTACGTGGAGGATTACAAAGGACGGACATGGCTGTCACCACCTGCCGCCTACCTCTACTAATCCGTGGGGCTACGAGGCAAATGAGGGCAGATATACACCTAAGCACCACGCCTAAGTTAATATCAGCTATCCTAACCTTGATCAGAGATTAGAATACTTTACGAATAAAGCAACGAACCCACAAGCACAATAGAGAACTCAGCTTTTTATAACTCAGACTTAAGTACTAGTTGAATTTCGTATACTTACTGAGCAGCTCGCATCTGTCGAGGTACAGGTGGAGGGTCGCCGACACGCCGGAACTCCTCCAGACTCTCCCTCACTCTCTCCCTACTTCTACTCTAGATATGAGGAGGGCTTCGCCTTGGATCTTCACTTCATCTCGATGATGCTTAGCCCTGCCCCGAGTCCAGCTATTTATAGCTTGGAGAGGCGGTTTGGAGTCGGTATGTAGCGGTTGAGTCGGTCCGGAGGTGGGCCCATGTCGGCCAACTAGGGGGGATCGGCCGACCGTGGGATTCACCAACTTCGGTGATCCATGGCACAGATGGGCTCCTGGAGGCGGTTGACAGTTGCAGGAAAAGGCGGTGGCGAAATGGTCGCGTGGCTAGGTCGGCCGACCTGGCCAGGTCAGCCGACCCGGGGTCGTGGCCCCTCGGCCCCACTCTGTCAAGGTCACTCTCCTGTGGGCCCCATGGTCAGTTTCTGGTGGGTAATGTCGAAGATATATCGGTTAAGTTAGGGATGTGGGCCCATGGATCCAAGTGATTACCACGTGGCCCAATCCCATCTCTTCAACTTCATCGACTTGGTCTCAACGTCCCTGATCACTCTCAAGTGTGCTTTTGTTGATGGGCTAAGGTTGGACCTCCCTGGGCCTGGACCCAGGTCGGCCGACCAGGAGAGGTCGGGCGACCTGGCCCTGGGCCCACTTTAGTCCTTCTTTTGCCACTTTGTTCCTGTAAGCACATATGCACCAAAACTATTGAATTCATTAGTAAATAACCCTATGTCTATTTGTTTTATCATCCTTTTGTATCTTTGTTGGCAATAATATTTTATCACTAAGAACCGCCAACATATACCAAGATATCGAATCCATAGGGAACGTGTGTGTACGAGTGCAGAGTTAAGAACGACCAAGGACAAAAGAAGTGATAAATGTGTAGAAGGTAGAGAGGGTTATTTCTAGGTAATCTGGATAATCAAATGATAGCTCAAGTCATTTACTGTATTACTTGCTTTGGGATGCCCAATTTTCCAAGCCCGAAAAGGGATGAGAAGGGGGCAAGGCAAGCCAAGCAATGGTCCCACTACTCTCTAGTGCTTCTCACGTGGTGGACTACGTACGCCATCAGGGCTGTCACCACCTGGGGCTACCACTACAAATCCGTGGCACTAGGCGCACTCCAAGGTATTTAACATGATTAGACATCCATCTAATCTATTGAATACTATCTTAGCTTTGCAAGTACTAAGACACCTGTCACAGCGAGGAGCCCACAAGTAAATAAAGTAAAGCTTGAACTTAATTAAATATTAATCTAAAAATACAAAGAAAATACTCGAATGATACTCGAACCTGAGCCACATCCGTCGAGGTACAAGAAGAGGAGAGGAGCCGACATCCCCGGCTTCTCCCGGACTCTCACCTCACCTCTCACCTATTCTAACACTACATTGGATCTTGCCTTGAGCTTTCCTTCACTTCCTTGTGTGTTGAATGAGGGAGTGGAGGTCTCTATTTATAGTGGAGAAGGTGACTTGGAGATGTGGAGATCCTCCCTTGGTCCTAGGGAATATTCCCCTCTTTATTCTCACATTGCGACACCTGCCGCTGTAACAGACGTAAAAACGTCAGTGGCGCAAAGGAATAGCGCGCAGAAGAATTTTCCTCCCGCGCGTGTGCTTTCTGTGACAAATCCTGGACGTCCTTAGATCTTCGATCCGTGTAATGGCCCTTTGGGCAAATGGCAGCTTGCCACATCGCCCTTGGCAATCTCCCGCGATGGGGGCACGCGCGCTGACCCCGCCAGGCCGATCCAGGTGATGACATTGTGTCCAACCACCGGTGGCCACGCGTCCAAAGCCCGCTGCTCCCCGTACGTGTGCACCGTATACAACTGTGGGGCCTGCCTAGCTGCGCATGCTATTGCATGTGGGCCCCACACGGGCCTCCCTTGCTGAGTGCATACGTGATGACCGGTTGGGCCCTGCCTGGGCCCCAGCTGTCCTTGGCGATTTGCTCTACGTGGAGTTTTCCACCGCAGGCCATGGGACCCTGCCTCACGTGCGCTGTGCAATCAGTGGGAGAGGTCGTTGATCTCTTGCTGTCATGGCCTGTGGGCTTAATCTGCCAGCACATGCATGGGCGTGGTGTATGTGCTCTTGAGCATTCCGCCCAACAGAAATATTGTGAGAGATGATCACGTAAACAACACCTCATGCCAATTTAGGCATTTAATATCTTTTCACTGTGAGCTTCAGAATATACTAGTAATATATCTATTTGAATCCTTTTGATAAGCTCTTCACAATGGCACACTCCAATTAGGCATCTGAGATACTTTATGATAATGATATTTTTATATCTCATCTCAAGCCCATAGTGTCATTTCCTACATGACAAGGTAAAACACCAAAACTTGTGAAATTCATTAGTATTAAACCCTACCACTATGTTTGGTGGTTATATTTGATATATTTTCTGTAGAAATTGACGGTCAAAAATGGCATTTAAGGACCGTTAACAAGCTCCCCACACTTAGCCTTTACTCATCCTCGAGTAAAGTTTAAAGACTAAGGTGGAACAACATGACTCCCTTTGATATGTTGCAAGCATATAAGTTATTCCAAGACATACCTGCACTTGTAGATCTTGAAGTGTCTATCATGTTATCTTGGATGGTTGAGAAATGGAATAGCCTTGATTCAAATCATCTCCACTCCTCTGTTAAGTAACTTGGGCTTTTTGATAAATTTTCAAAAAACAAAACCTTACCTAGCTGACTAGCACCTCAATTGATTCTCTCAAATTGCTCAATGTGTATGGTTCCTCACCAAGGCATTAATTTTTCACCTTTCACCCTACTTCTAAAAAGGCTTATGTGGAGCTCATGGCAGGGGTAAGGGTAAAGCATACTTGTATCACATATATTGCAAAGTCAAAAGCTGGATCCAAGAAGAAAACACGTCACACAATCTGATCAAGATGTGCATGTGTGTGGTGAAGGGGAAGGTGTGTGAGATCTCCTTTTTTATGATCTCTCTCCTTTGAATTTATTTTGAGAACATGGCTATCTCTCTTTTTTTCTCTTCTTCTTTTTTTCTTTTTTTTCATGCTTAATGCTTTTATGAGCATGCATTTTTTGTCTTTCTTCTTTTTTTCTTGGACCTTCATGTGTCCAACATGTTTTTCTACAGCCCATGTCTCTTTTGCAGAGGATATTTGGAGAGAGATTCATAAAACATATGGACCATTTATTTGGTGGATAAATGAATATTGCTAACTTTCAGTGTAGAAGTTTAGCATGTGTATGAGGAGTGTACGTGATCTTGATCAAGAAAGCATGAAGAGCATCTTACAAGGGTCACAACAATTTGACAAAGCTCAATACAGTAACAAGCAGCATATGTATAAGCTTTTCAATGTGAGCAACATATGGCTTTGGTAGGAATGTGATATCAATGAGGAGCTTTGTAAGGCTATCATTTAGAATTTTCAAGGAAAACTTCCCAAGTACCTTATACAGAAAGAGCAAGATTTATCTCATCATACCATATCTCATTCAACAACCATTTAGATAGCATACTTTCCTAAAGATATAATTTCACAAGCAACAGTTAAATGTGTAAGGAATAAAGAATATGGAAGCCAATCAAGGATGAACATGTAAACCAAAGGAGAAACAAATTCATTTGAGTTTAATTTTAATGATCAATTCAAGATTATGTTAAACTCACGAATGAGAGAGTATGAGGGATTGACATGCAAACCATCGCATTGGATGAAATGGGAGACGTGGTGTGCCAGAAGACCTTTGATTGACAAAGAATTTGTTCGAGCCCCTCTGGTTCCCGACCGTCGTGATCTTTTTGATGTTGGTCCATGTGGTGTTGTGAGGCATAGTTGTGGGTGGTCTCGAGTGTGTGAACGTGAAGAAGCTTGGGAGACCCCCATACTTGATCTTGTACATCTATTTATTCAAAACAAGGTGAAAACGAAACAACGGCTCTACTGGCCTTACAAACCAGGGAGCCTGATCTTTATTCGAATACAAATATTTTTGGTGTTTTTAAGTTTTACAAATTTTTATGGCTATTATTATTTTTATTATTTTTTTATGGCATACAAAACTTAGCTGGAGGATTGAAGTAGAAAATATGCACAAGGTGTTTTTGGATACATCCCTGGCGAAATTCCCCCAAGCTTTGATCTTGCAAGTGAATGCAAGATTTGAGCTTAAGAGTGCCAAAAGATTTGTCCATTGTTCATCTTGCTTCATTGTGCAAATTTCTTCCATGTGACTAAAGGTGTTGAAATGTTGAAGTTCCACTCGCCATCCTTTAGTCATCCTTCATCCCTGCAAAAAGTTAGTGAACCACAAATACCCGAAGGGCTATATTGAAAAAAATCATTATTGCCATCCGGTTAGTTGTTCACATCCACGCTTAAAAACAAATTGGTCCTTGACATCGTTAAGCGTAGATCATTTTTGCCATTATTTTGAATTTTATTTTCAAGAGTTTTTTTTCAAATTTTATTTTCACCACTTAACTCAAAGCAAGGCTGAATTCAAATTGTATCAACATGATGAAAGGGGGTTTTGCAATATACTCACAACGAATCTTCGAAAGATGATGTATCTCCTTGTATGTTGTGCAACATTGTTGCAATGCATCTAGTGCCTTGGTTTATCTCCAATTTGAGTCAAGCTTAACAACTTAACCACTCGAATTTGAAATCATTCCTGTAGGGGTTAGTCCATACATACAACCAATATCTATAAAGGCATTGCTCCAAGGTTCATTAATCAAACTTGACACCATGTCTAATTTGATTAAAGAATACTATTTAACCTAAGCACTACGCTTAATTTAAAAAGCCTATGAATGTACTCTGCAGAATACATTCAAACTAGAGCATACGAGCATAGATAAAGGAAGCATGAGAACAAGACTAAGCATTATCCAAAGGAGATAAACATGAGTTGGTACATAAATGGTGAACTTCGGGTTACCTCCTAGAAGGACTTTGTTTTATGTCAAAAGCAAGACATTCCACTTACTCACCGCTGGCGTTAGATGATGAGTTTAAAAACTTCCATCGCAGTAGCTCCTTGGATCTTGATGACATCATTAAAGGTGACGTGGTCGCGCGTGGATAGCATATGTGCGCTAAATGTTGGTGTGTTTCCAACAAATAGCTAGCACAAATGCAAAACACGAGAATGCAATAATCGTCTTTTCTCATGAAAGCATGCACACGAACCAAGGATGCAAGGCAAGGTGGAGCCCAAAGGCATGTGGGACTATCGAGGTGCAACGGCTCTGTGGCTTGCACACCCAGATGTCTTAATCCCACTAAGCCTTGCTGGCTAAATATTTTTTTGCTTTTTAAATGCAATTATGGTTGGGAAATAAATATGCCAACTAATTTAAAATGCATGAACAAAACAAACATGCTATGAGATTAGAAAATCCATATGAGGGAGAATTAAAACATGATATGCAATTTGTAAAAAACTCGAGGCCTGGCGTTTCTCAAAGCGCGAACTGGTCAACCCTTTGATCTAAATGACGTGGTGGGATCCAGTTCCATTTAACCCTATTGATCGGTCTACCCACCACGTTCTGGCAATTAACCGACCCTGTAGGTGCTGCATGAGTTGGACTAGGAACCCAAATAGATAGGTGATGAAAGATTTCGCCACCCACCTAGACTAGGCACTGTGCCCGAATACAGTTCAAAGCCGAGGAGCCACCCATTCAAAAAGAAGGTATAAGAGTTTACTTGCAAATGATGTGCAACATGAATGCTTCAAAACAAATATGATGCACAACATGAATGCTTCGAAATGCAAGGGATAATACCTGGTTACCTCCAGGCAGGCGTTTGGTTTTTTTAATTTTTTTAATAGCAAGAAAGGATACATGAACTAGCATCATCTATAAATCAATGATAGAAATTTGGCATTAATGGAACTTGTCATGAGATAAGTACAAACCTCCCCCACACTTGGATTTTTGTGTCGTTGGACAACAAAATCAAGTGTGTGTTGGCCTCCTTTGAATGTGTTCCATCACCAAAACTTACCAAAGTGTTGCAGATGATGTAGCTCTCATGTTCTTAAGCATCACAGATCCATCGTTCTTTTCAGTTCCAACCTGTAATGGCTAGCGACCAAAAATACCAGAGGGAAAACTTAACCGAAGAACATGCTCTTGCTGGCTTTTTTTTATGTGAAAGATGGATGGATAATGATGATGAATAGTAAATATAAATGAAACGATGTGATGGTATGGAATGGGGATACATGGGCGAACTCGGTTCGACACTAGTACGGCAACCATTCCCCAGCAACGGTGCCAGAAAGCTTGTTGGTATTTTTAACAATCACAGATAAATCCTCAAGCGTACGGATACCGATGTAGCTTTCACCCGAGAGTATTCCAGGGTATCGAATCCACAGGGAACGTGTGTGTACTAGTGCAGAGTTCAGAATGACCAAGGACAAAAGAAGTGATAAATGTGTAGAAGGTAGAGAGGGTTATTTCTAGGTAATCTGGATAATCAAAGGATAGCTCAAGTCATTTACTGTATTACTTACTTCGGGACGCCCAACCGTCCAAGCCCGGAAAGGGATGAGAAGGGGGCAAGGCAAGCCAAGCAATGGTCCTACTACTCTCTAGTGCTTCTCACATGGTGGACTACGTACGCCGTCAGGCCTATCACCACCTGGGGCTACCACTACAAATCTGTGGCACTAGACGCACTCCAAGGTATTAAACATGATTAGACATCCATCTATTCTATTGAATACTATCTTAGCTTTGCAAGTACTAAGACGCCTATCACAGCAAAGAGCCCACAAGTAAATAAAGTAAAGCTTGAACTTAATTAAATATTAATCCAAAAATACAAAGAAAATACCCGGATGATACTCGAACCTGAGCCGCATCTGCCGAGGTACAAGAAGAGGAGAGGAGCCGACATCCCCAGCTTCTCCCGGACTCTCGCCTCATCTCTCACCTATTCTAACACTACATTGGATCTTGCCTTGAGCTTTGCTTCACTTCCTTGTGTGTTGAGTGAGGGAGTGGAGGTCTCTATTTATAGTGGAGGAGGTGACTTGGGATGTGGAGATGCCCTGTAACTGACGTAAAAACGTCGGTGACCCCGCAGAAGAATTTTCCTCCCGCGCATGTGCTATCTGCGACAAATCCTAGACGTCCTCAGCTCCTCGATCCACGCAGTAGCCCTTTGGGCAAATGGAAGCTTGCCACATCGCCCTTGACAATCTCCCACGACGAGAGCACACGCGCTGACCTCGCCAGGCCGATCCGGGTGATGCCATTGCAGCCAACCACCGGTGGCCACGCGTGCAAAGCCTGCTGCTTCCCATACGTGTGCACCGTATACAACTGTGGGGCCTGCCTAGCTGCGCATGCTATTGCATGTGGGCCCCATGCAGGCCTCCCTTGCTGATTGCATACGTGATGACCGGTTGGGCCCTGCCTGGGCCCTAGCTGTCCCTGGCGATTTGCTCTACGTGGAGTTTTCCACCGCAGGCCATGGGACCCTGCCTCATGCGCTATGCAACCAGCGGGAGAGGCCGTTGATCTCTTGCTGTCATGGCCTGTGGGCTTAATCCGCCAGCACATGCATGGGCGTGGTGTATGTGCTCTTTAGCATTCCACCCAACAGAAATATTGTGAGAGATGATCACATAAGCAACATCTCATGCCAATTTAGATATTTAATATCTTTTTACTGTGAGCTCCAAAATATACTAGTAATATATCCATTTGAATCCTTTTGATAAGCTCTTCACAATGGCACACTCCAATTAGGCATCTGAGATACTTTGTGATAATGATATTTTTATATCTCATCTCAAGCCCATAGTGTCATTTCCTACATGACAAGGTAAAACACCAAAACTTGTTGAATTCATTAGTATTAAACCCTACCACTATATTTGGTGGTTATATTTGATATATTTTCGGCAGGAATTGACAGTCGAAAATGGCATTTAAGGGCCGTCAACAGCGGCCATAGAACCTCACAACAAACTTGCCATTACCCAATCTTGACAATGCATAAGGTGTGTTGAAAGCCATGGGTCTTAGGTGACTTGCTAGCCTGGGAGGAGGAGATGTCTTGCATTGGAAGGACAAGTGACCTTCTCTTTTACAATCCTTACAATATCTTGGTCTTGGACCGGGAGGAACACTAGGATGGTTTGCCATGACCTTGGGAGAAGGATACTTGAATGCATTCTTGCCCTCATTTGCTATGACCAAATTGGCATACAATCTCTTCCCTTCACACATTGGGTCATACTCATTCTTGTTGTTGACTTGTGCAACTTGTGGCTTCAATATTTTGACTTGTGGCACTTGAGCTTGCATATTCTTGAGATCAAGAACTTGTTGCTTGAGTTTTGCATTCTCGATCAATATAGCTTCATTTTCTCTCTTGAGCAAATCATTATCAAAAGAGATCTCATCATTGCAAGATTCCACAACAACAATATTCTTGCCCTTGCACTTGGGACAAATCAAGCAAGTCATCACATGAAGTAGAGCAATCAACTTTCTCTACTTGAGTAGCTTCAACACATTTCTCATTTGACATAACATCAAAGTTGGATTCAAGATTCTTGTATCTAGTGTTGAGCTCTTGAAAATCAACATTCAACTTTCCATACTTTGACTTGAGTTCATTGTAAGACTTCATCAAATCATCATGACTACCCTTGAACTCTAAGTTGCTAGCCTCAATCTCATTCACCTTGTTCTCTAATTCTTTCTTGACTAGCTTCAATTTTTCAACCTTTTTCTTTGAGCTAATGATTGCCTCATTATATTCATTGAGAGTTTCAACAAGATCATCATAAGAGAGTTGCTCATACTCATCATCATCACTACCATAGCATCATCATCATCATCACTAAAGCCATGGTTGCTTTTGCTCACCTTGTGATCACATTTTGCCATGAGGCAAATGTGGGAGCTTGATGTAGAGAATAGTTATGTTGGCGGTAGAGAAAGAGAAGCCTTGATAGCAAGGCCGGCAGTGCCTTCATTTTCACTTTCACTTGAAGAGGAGGAGGAATTATCCGAATCTTCAATATCGGTCACCCACTCTCCAATATAAGCCTTGGCTTCTTTCTTCTTGCCTTTCTTGTGATGCTTCTTCTTCTCATCTTTCTTCTTGTGAGGCTTCTTCTTGTGATCTTTCTCATCATCACTTTCTTTCTCTTGATTCTTGTTCTTTTGCTTTCTCTTGTCGGAAAGAGGGCATCCATTAGCCAAGAAACCTTTCACATCACAATTGAAGCATGGCATGTACTTGAGTGACTTCTTCTTGTCATTTGTGAAGAACTTCTTCTTCTTGCAATTAAAGTTTACTCCTTTCTTGTTGAGCTTCTTAAACATCTTGTTGGTTCTCTTCATGAGGAGTGCAAGATCAACATCATCATCATTTTGATCATAACTTGAGTCTTTCTTGACAGCCACCTTCTTCTCTTTGCTTGCCTTGAAAGCAATATTATTCTTGGAGGAGGAGGTGCTTTGATCTTGGCAAATACCCATATACATCTCATGGCCGGAAATCTTGCCAAGAACTTGAGAGATAGTGACAAGCTTGAGATCAACTTGATGAAAGTATGTGACAATATTTGCATACTTCTCTTTTGGTAGAATACCAAGAAGTCTTCTTATGATATCCACACTTTCCATTTTGCTCATATCAAGATCATTCAATTGCTCTACAAGGACACCAAAGCGAGAATACATTTGATTAGAATTTTCATGAGGAAGCATTTTGAAGGCATTAATTCTATCCAGGATAACTTTATGGTGCTCCTCGCGCTCATCCTTGGATCCGATGTGCATGTCGCACAACTTATCACAAAGCTCCTTAGCATTCTTGCTACTACGCACTCGATTGAACACCTCTTTGTTTAAGCCATGAACGAGGATGTTGCGAGCCTTAGCATTCCACTAAACGGTGTGTTCTCCTCGATAGTGAGTGCTTCGGGTTTCTTAGGTTCGGGATAACCATATAAAGCGGAATGATACACACCAGGATCGACAGCCTCAAGATAGGCCTCCATATGAATTCTCCAATAGGAGAAATCATCGCCATCGAACATGGGAGGGGCTCCATCCCCGTTAGACATATTACTCTAGGCGGTGAAGCCTAATCCAAGAGCATGAGGCTCTGATACCAATTGAAAGGATCAAGATGCCAAAGAGGGGGGTGAATTAGGCTTTTAACAAATTTTTGTGGAATTAAACACCTAATCAAGCCAATTCAACCCATGTTCCTATTCCTAGCTAGTGTGACTATCAAATCAGGAAAAGAGTTTTGCAACCTAGTTCCATTCCTAGTCTAGCATGGCAATTCTAGGAATGTAAAGGCGGGAATGTAAATGCGGAAAGTAAATTGCCAAATGTAAAGAGAGAGTTAGGAAGCCGGATTTTTTCCCGAGGTATCGAAGAGTCGGCACTCTCCCCTAGTCCTCGTTGGAGCACCCAATACGAGGATCAAGCGCTCTCTAGTGGATGTCCATTGTCCCCTCCAAAACGGTGGACTCCAAATGCCGTGTACACCTTCTTGGGCTTCTCACAAGTTGCCTCCTAGAGAGGTCACCAAGAACACCACCACCAAGCCATCTAGGTGATGCCGATCACCAAGAGTAATAAGCAATAGCTTCACTTGACCTGCACAAGACAAGAGGCAAAGGTGGATTCACACTTGCTACTCCCTAAGCACTAATGATGTTCCTAATCTTCACAATCAAGAACTTCTCAATCACTTCTAGTGCTTTGCTTGCTCTTAACTCCCAAATATGACTATGAACTTCCTCAGGTCACAAGAGAGCTGAATTGAACCAATACACCAAGTATATATAGCCCAAGCAAAGCAACTAGCCGTTGGGGCTTAGCTGCTGCTGAAGTCGACACGACCGACAGTTGCGGTGGTACATATGTACCACCACCACAACAATCGGTGGCTGCTTTTTACCACAGTCCCAACGGTCACTGACAGGTCACCGACTGTTGCGGTGGGATGAAAACCCCATTCTCACCGCAACAGTCCGTCAATCCAGAGACGAACTGGTCTCTGGCCCTGGGGGACCGACTGTTGCGGTGGGTGCTCAGCTGAGCACCGCAACAGTCGGTGGTCTTCTGACCATGTGCCCTCCTAGCCCATGACTGACCGACTGTTGCGGTGGTACCTGAGTACCATCACCGCAATAGTCGATGGCTTCTGCCCTGTAACGGCCCTGTTGGCCCTACCTGACCGACTGTTGCGGTGACCATCTTGGTCACCACCGCAACAGTCGGTGGGCTGCAGAAATGCACTCCCAAGTTATGAAACTCGACCAATTCAACTTCTTTTGAGTTTCTAACTTTTTTCTTAGCTTCCATTGCTTCATTTAAGCTACCTAGTGCTAGAATTTCACAAGTGTGCATCACCTTTATACTCTAGTCTTATTTAGGTCAAGCTACAACTCTTGCCCCCCTTAATGGTATGTCCAAAGGAAAAACAAAGACCTATACTAATCCAAGTGCCTCTCAACTCCAAACGGCACTTGGGACTAGCTTGTCCTTACGCTTCTCGCATATCCTTTTATCCGACATATATAACTCAAATGATGGGGGCCAAGAATACCATGAAAACCCATCATTGCACTAACTTAATGAATGTCGCTGCAAAACACACGTTAGTCGCAATGATCATGTTGTCATTAATCTCCAAAATCGAATTAGGAGCCTAGATGCACCTTCAACCATGAAATTCAAAATATTTGCATACCAGGGGTCGGAGGCCGTCACCTTGAGTAAGCTGTCGTCGCACAGGAAGTCATTTATCGGTAAGTCCTGCATGTCAGTGAATTGCATACGCAACAAATGATCCGCTACTGAATTCTCTACTCCCTTCTTATCTTTAATTTCTAAGTCAAATTCTTGGAGTAAGAGAATCCAGTGGATAAGACGGGGTTACCATCTTTCTTCGTGAGCAGGTATTTCAAGGCAGCATGATCGGTGTACACAATTACCTTAGCTCCAACCAGGTAAGATCTAAACTTATCTATAGCAAAAACCATAGCCAGGAGCCCTTTTTCAGTAGTAGCATAATTTAATTGAGCTCCTGTCAAGGTTTTGCTAGCATAGGAGATAGTATGACAATTCTTATTCTTGGTCTGCCCTAGGAAAGCACCCATAGCATAGTCACTAGCATCACACCTAATTTCAAAAGGTAGTGTCCAGTTAGGGGGTTGAGTGACTGGCGCTGATATGAGAGCATTTTTTAGGATTGTAAAAGCATGTAAACACTCATCATAAAAAACAAAGGGTACATCCTTGGATAGAAGGCTAGTGAGGGGTCTGGTTATCTGAGAAAAGTCTTTGATGAAACGCTGGTAGAACCCCACATGGCCTAACAAGCTATGGATCCCTTTAACATTCATCGGTGGTGGAAGCATTTCTATTACCTCAATTTTAGCTCTATCCGCCCCTATCACCCTTTCGGACACAAAATGTCCTAACACTATACCCTCTCGGACCATAAAGTGGCACTTTTCCCATTTTAGCACTAGGTCCTTGTCTCAGCATCTTTGTAGTACATTATCCAAGTTCTGCAAACAATGGTAGAAGGTTTTTCCATAGACTGAAAAATCGTCCATGAAAACTTCCATGATTTCTTCTGTCATGTCTGAGAAGATGGACATCATGCACCTCTGGAACGATGCTGGCGCATTACACAATCCAAACGACATTCTATGATATGCATATGTTCCATACGGGCAAGTGAAGGTAGTCTTCTCTTGATCGTCAGGGTGGATGGGAATTTGATGGTAGCTGGAATACCCATCGAGGAAACAAAAGAAGGAGTGGTTCGCAAGCCTCTCCAACATCTCATCGATGAATGGGAGTGGAAAATGGTCCTCCTTTGTGGCCTTGTTAAGTCGGCGATAGTCAATGCACATTCGCCACCCAGTAACGGTTCGCTGAGGAATCAGCTCATTTTTCTCATTACTTATGACGGTCATGCCTCCCTTCTTTGGCACTACATGGACAGGGCTGACCCATTTGCTATGAGGGACGGGATAAATGATCCCAGCATGCAGAAGTTTTAAGACTTCTTTCTTCACGACTTCCCTCATCGCATTATTTAGCCTGCATTGAGGCTCCCTATATGGTGTGGATAAAGGGTCTATGGGAATGCGATGGGTACAAAGCGCGGGGCTTACTCCCTTCAGGTCCTTGAGGGGGTACCCGAACGCCGAGTGATGTTTCTCGAGCACCTTAATGAGTCTATCACTCTCATCCTGCAACAGCTTGTCACTAATGATGACAGGGGAATCCTTGTCCTCATTTAGAAAGACATATCGGAGGCCAGCGGGCAAGGGTTTTAGCTCTATATGCGGCTTTGGTGGTTCCTCATTTTCAAGTGGTCAGAAGTGTCATTCTCTTCTTCAATAAAGTCATGGACGTGTTCTTCTAGGAATGACTCAAACGAGTCACTTGGCTGGAGGGATTTCACTGCCTCGGCTGGGTCAGGCTCTACCTAAG
This sequence comes from Alloteropsis semialata, assembly GCA_004135705.1. Taxonomy (NCBI): domain Eukaryota; kingdom Viridiplantae; phylum Streptophyta; class Magnoliopsida; order Poales; family Poaceae; genus Alloteropsis; species Alloteropsis semialata. Next base: position 23,924,868 of record CM014278.1, on the reverse strand, counting down.
GTTCGGCTATGGAGTTTTTGACCATAGCTAGAGGAACGGTGAGAAGATTTTTTTTCCTACTTTGGCTAGGAGGTTTCCTTCCGAGGTTACATCCTGAAGGAGGCCCTCGATAGGATGCCCTATCATGAGGTCAAAATTTGATGTCTCAAAGACGTGGAAGTCTAGAGCCATATGTATTCCATTGTGCTTGAGGAGAAGATCTCCTGCTAAACCAAGACTCTCGAGAACGCGACCAAAGAGTGTTCTAAGGAGCTTGGGTGTTGGGGCTAGTTTATTGTTGTATCTAAGGATGTGCGCGAAAGAACTGGACATTTTGTTGGCCCCAACAGTTGGGTTATAGAGAATCTCTACGGCCACCTTACTTACGAAACCTCGAATGGTTTGTGAAGGTGAGTTAATCCGAATGACTTCGGAAGAAGACTCAACCTCATTCGACCATTCCGTGTTTAGGATGGAAATGAGTTCCCGCACGTTTTCATTAAGGAAGTTTGTCTCCAGTTGAATGGAGGGAGTCTCTACCGTAGGTCTCTTCTACACTGTGTAGTTCGATGTATTCCCATAATCTTCAAAGAAATCTTCCTCAAAGTCAAAAGGTAATCCGAGAGGCTGAGTTTCCTCTGCCTCAATGGACGGGGTCTTAGAAACTGGGTTTGGACTGGGCAAGTCTACGGGTAAGGTAGGTTCTTCTTGGGGATCCTCTTGCTCAGTTTCATCTGCATCAGTAGGAGAGTTTCCCGGGATTGCTGCCAGGACCTCTTTTGCTCTAGCTGGGGTTATGTGTAGGAATGATCCTCCAACGGCTATGTCAATGTACCGAGCAAGAAATGCTGCATCAGCATGTAGTCTGGAAAGCCTAGATATGCCCCGGTGAGTCTCGAGTCTTGGAACCGGTCCCATGCTTTCACGATCATTTCCTTCTCTTTTTGCTGGAAGTTAACGATTTCCTTCCGAAGTGCATAGATCCGGTGAACAGGGAAGTATTCCAAACAAAACTTGTCTCGTAACTTTTCCCATTCACCGTTCGTTAGACCAACGGTATGGTCATACCACTTCCTTGCTCTCTCTTTAAGAGAGATCGGGAAGAGTTTCCATGTAATCATTGCCTGTGTCATGCCTGATATAACCAGACATGAACGGAGCAACTCAAATTCGTGCAAGTGATGGTATGGATTTTCACCATCACTTCTTGAGAAGGATATGTCATGGACCATAGCTATGAAGGCAGGGCGAAGCTCATAGCTATCTGTTAATATAGGATGTGACGAGGGATGCGGCTCCAACAATTCGCCCTTGGGAGCAGAGGACTCATGAATTTGGGTGGAATCCATGTGTAAAAATTATAAACAAAAAGAAAAAATAAAAATAAAAGATAAACGGGCAACGTAGTTCTTAGACAACAGCTACCGTTCCCTGGCAACGGCGCTAGAAAGCTTGTTGACACCAGCGGTGGCAAAGAGAAAGTCCGCAAGCGCACTGGCTGTCAAGTAGCTTTCACCCGAGAGTAAACCTGGTATCAAATCCTTGGGGAACGTGAAGACACTGTCTAATTGCTAAGGTTGACCTGATCGATCGAGTTTATATAAAGGCTGGGTAGAGAGGATAACTTAGCACTAAGCTGGGAATATAGCAAAGGGAATTCTCCTATGCTTCCTTTGGGCACCAGGGTATTCTAGGCCTCTAGGAAATTGCCGGCATACAGCTCTACGCCGTACCTGAACGTGGAGGATTACAAAGGACGGACAGGGCTGTCACCACTTGCCGCCTACCTCTACTAATCCGTGGGGTTACCAGACAAACGATGGCAGACATACACCTAAGCACCACACTTAAGATAATATCAGCTATCCTAACGTTGATTAGAGATTAAGATACTTTATAAATAAAGCAACAAACCCACAAGCAAAATAAAGAACTCAACTTTTTATAACTTAGACTTAAATACTTAGTTGGAATCCCGGATACTTGCTAAGTAGCTCGCATCCGCCGAGGCACAAGTGGAGGGTTGCCGACACGCCGGGACTCCTCCAAACTCTCCCTCACTCTCTCCCTATTTCTACTCTAAGATATGAGGAGGGCTTCGCCTTGAATCTTCACTACAGCTCGATGATGATTTGCTCAGCCCCAGACTCAGGTATTTATAGCTTGTAGAGGCGGTTGTGAGTCAGTACGAGGAGGCTGAGGCAGTTGTGAGTAGAGGTAGGTGGCAGGTGGTGACAGCCCTGTCCGTCCTTTGTTATCCACCACGTTCGGGAGATGATGTTAGGCCTTTATGATAAGACGTCCTCCTATTGTCCCTTGATGGCGGAACCACTGGACACCTCGATATGCCCTCTAACATGTATCCCTTTACTGAGCTTGTATAGTGTATAATCCTGTATACTTAGGACCCATGAGTGAGAAGTACATAGATTCCCTTGTTTTCTTCTAGGATCTTGTTGACACCAGATTTTCGCACCTGACATGATGAGTCAGATGGTGACGTGGTGAGGTTGAGACTGCGCAGTGGACCTATTGACTGGTCAAAGCTGGAGATGACAGGGAAAGAAGCCGATGCTGGAGAAGAGTCCGATGAAGCAAGAAGTCCGATCTAATGATGGATAAAAGAAGAAGGGCGCGTCGGCTAAGAAGAAAGCGTATCAGATGCGGGGACTATTTCCTTTTTAGAAGGCATATGGGAGTCCCGTTTTATGTTAAGCTTAGTTTACTTTATCTGCAAGATAGTCTGGTCCGATCAGGACTCTCCATGACCAGGGAAGAAATATGAACCCTCGTCCATTGTAAAAACTATTCTCACAATCAATACAACCCGGCTTCACGCCAAAACCCTAGTAGTAGTTACCGACGAAGCTCATTGGTGGACGGGCTGCATCAGTTCTGATCTCCGGCTTACCAGTAAGTTAGTCAATTTATCGAACTAGTATAGGCTTTGAATTGAGGCGCATCGCCCTTTCTCGTTTATACTGTTCAACCGATTTATCTCTGGATAATCAAGATTGATATAGATTCCCTACGTCAGAGCTAGATCAATATTGATTATTCAACAGATTATCGTTTATCGGACTGTACTTTATGTCTAGATTCCCTACGTCGGAGCTAGATCATCAAGATTAGTCTAGATTCCCTACGTCGGAGCTAGAGTAATCTTGGTTATTTAAAGGCAGTTTTTGCGGTTTGTTTGGAGTTGCTAGATTGGTTTAGATCTACGCCATGTGAATCAATTCTACTTCTTCAACGGCTTTGAGCATTGGTCTTGGTCCGATTTAAGCAATATTTATCTTACAGCATCGTTCTAGGTCCGATCCATGCTTTGTGGTTTAATCTGGTTGTTCTTTGAGTATTGCGCTGGTGTAGATTCCCTACGTCGGAGCTGGATCTTCGCAATACGATTAGATTGATCTTTGATTGTCATGCTTGGTCTAGATTCCCTACGTCGGAGCTAGATTCATCTTGATTAGTCAAAGGAAGCTTTGGTTATGCCTTATTGCTATTTGAATGTTAAGTATGGTTTAGATTCCCTACGTCGGAGCTAGGTCTTGCTTGATTATTTGGTAGCATATCTTGGAATCAGAACGACCCTGTTAATGTTTTATCTGCTTATTTGCTTAATCTGATTAACACCTGTGTGAGCATCTTGTTTAGTTGTCAGATTGGTAAGTTGAATCTGACTATCTAGCTATCTGATTTGATCATAGCCGGAGAAATCTAGATTCCCTACGTCGGAGCTAGATTTCTCAGAAAAGGTTATGGTCCGATTGGCTAGTTAGATGGTCCGATAAGATGAGTCAAACTGGCAACTAGGCAAGGTGGACAATGTATCGGCTTACACTTTGATTATCTGATATCTTGTTTAAAGACACAGCTGATCCATTACTTTACATATTGGCCTTGTTTTATGCTTTATTTTATCATTCAAAGGCTGATCTGTTATATCAATCAAGGTCCGATCCTGATTGGTCCGATTCTGAGGTCCGATTCGGTGTCTGAATGAGGTCCGATTACTCGGTCTGATTGACGTCATCAATGAAGTCCGATTTTGAGGTCCGATTGGTATCGGCCGACACGTGCCTGATTGGGTCTTGGCTAAAATTCGACGTTACTCCATCGTCTGAAATAGAGCCAGCACAATCAAAGAGTAATTTAACTATTTTATCTCCTTGTCAATTTCAGGTCAAATTGACTGGCACGCTGCGAACCTAAACTGGAGTGTGGGCTGGCACTGGAGTAAAGCAGATCTCCCTGGTCTTCGTGTGCTGCATGCAGAAGATACAACCGCCGATTTTCTACGTCAACACATTTTTGGCACGCTCGGTGGGACACGAGAGGCAAATTCCAAGATGTCGTCGTCTGATGCTGAACAAGAAACTGCAGCAAGACTTGCTGCTGAAAAAGAAGCTGCTGAGAAGGCCAAGAATGACAAGAACAAGACGCCTGAGACGGCCATTCCAATTACAAAGGCCGATCTGTCTAAAGCTCAATTAGATGCAGTTCAGGCCCAGATTGATGCGTTTGAGAAACTCTACCTTGGCCAATTTGGACGTAATCGTTCAGGACCTATACTCAAAGGTCCTCTCCCAGATCCAGAACTGATCAAGAAGACAACTGATGCTCGGGAGTATCAGGTCAACATGACAGAGATGATTCACCAGGCTGTTCATCATGCATTGATCAACCAGTCAGGCACTTTGGTGAATTCTTTGGACAATCTTATCAAGAAGGCGGTGGATGATGCTATTTGCTTAAAAGGTCCAGTTTTTATACCAGACTCTGCAGGAACATCAGGGTTAGGGAAAGGCAAAGAAACTGAAGATAATGCAATGACCGTTGCTCCGCAGATTCCGATTGCTCCACCACCTCCTGTTGAACTGGCCAACGGTTTTCTGTTGATGGCCGATGGATCTATTGTCGGTCCACATGGTGAAAAATATGCTAGGACTCTGAACGAAGGAGAGAAACAACCTGCAGCTGCAAGGTTACGCACAGAGATCCCTGCACATCGGCGTATGATCGGTGATTACAATAATTATGTGATGGATATAGCTGATGGGATGCCACCTGAAAATCAACAGTCCGATTGATCGCAGAAAATAGCCGAGGTGATCCAGAGTCAATTCGGCTTGAAGCCTAAAGATGAAGCGAGGTTGTACCGGCACCCGTACCCGTCTTACTTTGATGCAGTGCCACTTCCTCCACGTTACAGAGTGCCGGATTTCTCCAAATTCTCCGGGCAAGATGATATGACCACCATCGAACATGTGAGCCGATTCTTGGCTCAGTGTGGTGAGGCTGCTTCTGAGGAGGGACTCAGGCTCAGATTTTTCCCTCTGTCACTATCAGGGCCGGCATTTACTTGGTTCACGTCGCTGCCAGCAGGGTCGGTCACAGGATGGTCCGATATGGAGAAGCAGTTCCATAAATATTTCTTTTCTGGTCTCAACGAGATGAAGATTTTTGATTTGATTGCTGTCAGGCAGAGAAACGATGAGACCGTCAAGGAGTATATTCAACGGTTCCGTGATACCAGGAATCGATGCTATAGTTTGAAGCTATCTGATATGCAGTTGGCCGAGCTTGCATTCCAGGGTTTGCTCGCGCCGATCAAAGAAAAGTTTTCTGCTCAAGAGTTTGAGACATTGGGACAACTGGTTCAGAAGGTGTCAGCCCATGAGGTCCGATATCAAGAGATGAAGCGTACAAAGTTTTCAAAGCAAGTATCTTATCTCTTTGATTCTGAAGAGGAGGCTGATGTCAACATAGCTGAATGGACCAAATCCAAGAAGCTGGTATCGCTCCCATGGATCAAGCAGAATCCTGAGAAGTTTGGATTTGATATAACGAAGGCCGATAAGATTTTTGATTTATTGCTCAGTGAGAAGCTTATCCAGCTTTCTCCAAATCATTCTATTCCATCGGCCGATGAGTTGAAGAAACGCAAATATTGCAAATGGCATAATTCAACTTCTCATGAGACAAATGGATGCAAGGTATTCAGGAGGGAGATCCAATTGGCTATAGAATCTGGCAAGATCAAGTTCGAAGATAACAAGAAAGCCATGAAGATTGACGGTCATCCTTTCCCTAGTAACTTTGCTGATTTCTCCTTTTCTGTTAATATGGTTGATGCTGATGAAAAGGGGAAATTTAAGGTGCTTACATCCTACCACGCCAAGAGTTCTGGTGCTGTTGATCCTACAGTTCAAGTTACTGTTGAAGAGCTGCGGAGGAATCATCAGGCATTTGGGCGTGAATCTAATGCTCCTGGTGGATATCGGCCGCGTGTGACTTCCCAGATGTTGATTAATAAGTACAAGAGGCAACAAGCAGCAGCTCGAGCGTGGGAAGAACGCGAGGAACGACGACGTCGGAGACGCGAGTATCAAGCAAGGCGGCTTGATGAAGAGTTTGACAATCAGCGCCGACATGATGACATATCCGATGGCTGACGCCGATTTGATGATAGGTCCGATAGCCGACGCCGATATGATGACAGGTCCGATGGCAGGCACTGGTTTGATGATAGAGTCGACGATTGTCGTCAGTACGGTTATAGGTCTGATTGGCATATGGACAGGCGTCAAGTTTATGACCGGTACGATCAGGATGATGATCACTGGAGATGTCCTTTCTTCGTATTCTGCTGGAACGAGAAGCTTAGACTGCCATCAAAAGCAGATTGTCCTGAATGCAGTTTCCAGTATGAAGAATACAGAGCTTCCAAAAGAGGTCGACGATCAGTTCATGAACGGATCGGCGTCAGGATTGATGATCATCATCAAGGAGATGAAGGCCGAGTTGATGCTCATGGCCATAAAAATATCGAAGGCCAGGTTGATGCTCTTGGCCCTGAAAAAATGGAAGAAAAGCCTCCAGTTCGGAATCGGATTAAAGAACCTCAAATGAAGCCTGGACAGTGGTGCCCGTCAGGGATTTCTAGGTCTAAAAAGAGACGCGTGCAACGCTTGCGCTATCATGAGCAGATTCAGGAGCAGGAATTGGCAAAAGAAAAGAAGACATGGCGCATCAAGATGGCCAATGATGATGAAGCAAGCACATCGGCCGCAATAAACATGGTTTTGATGTTGCCTTTTGATTTTGCTGCTCCTGATGAACAGGACGATCATGAGGTCGATTATGAACTGGAAGAAGCCGCTGCATGCTTGGTTCTTGATTCAGAGAAGGCTATCTTTGAGAAGCCAAATGCAAATGGATATCGGCACCTGAAGCCTCTGTACATCAAGGGATACGTTGATGGGAAGCCGATGACCAAGATGTTGGTTGATGGAGGAGCTGCTGTCAATCTCATGCCCTATTCCACATTCCGCAAGCTGGGTAAAGGGATTGATGATTTGATCAAGACCAATATGACGCTCAAGGACTTTGGCGGAATGTTTCAGAGCCTCGGGGGGCAATTCATGTTGAATTGACCATCGGCAGCAAGACATTGCCGACTACTTTCTTTGTGATTGATGGCCAAGGTTCTTACAGCATGCTCCTCGGGCGAGATTGGATTCATGCCATGTATCCCATCCACAATGCATCAGTGTTTGATCCAGTGGCAAGGCAACAATATGGAGATCGTCCCGGCTGATGATTCGGTTAGTATTGCTACAGCTGAGTCAACGATTTGGGAATTTGAGGGAATTGAATGCCTGTCAGGAAAAACATGGGATGGTGACTTCCTCAAGGTGTCCGATCAAGGACTACAGCCGATCCAAGCAGTCGGCTCTGAGACTTTGTTTTAAATGGCCAATTGTATAGAAGATTTTGAAGACCGAAGTAAATTCGGTAAGTTAGGATTTGGGTTTACGTTGGCCGATGAATTAGAAGAGATAGACATTGTATCTGGTGTTGATGATGTTGAAAAAACAAATCATGGAAATTGATGTGGCTGGTCTGACAAAAACAGAGGCCGATGTGGTTAATCAGTTATTTCAAATATGTCTTCGATGGTTCTTCTTGTAAATTGAATCGGCCTGATTATTATTTCGTCCTGGGGGGCAAGATTCGAGTTTGCTTATCCTACCCTAGCATTTGGGTAAATTTGTAAAGCCGATGCTACGCGTCAGGCTTGAAAGCCGATGAAAAATCGCCTCAAGAACAAAAAATAAGAGCCGATGCGATATGCATCGCCTTAAGGATTATATGCAACAAAAGAAGAGTATATTATATCATTAAGCCGCTCGATGGCGGAGCAGGCTATCAATGTATCAGACTACTTGGTGAGACAGGCAAATCTTAGTGTTCAAGGCTGTAGGTATTTAACTACCAAATCAAGAGCAGTCTGACGAATCTTGTCGACATCGGCGATGATCTTGGCATCAGCTTCAGCGTTCCCTTCTACAGGCTTGATTGATTTATGAATTTCTTTGGCGGCCTTGATATGGATCTTGTAGTCCTCTTCAGCCTTTGACTTCAAAGCTGGAATGTCGTCAAGCTCTTTTGCCTTGGCCTGGATGCTTGATCGGATTTGGATAAGTTCCTGCTCCAATTGTTGTTCTCTGGTTCGAAGATTATCAAGCTCTGACTGGATAGAAGTAGGACGAGCCGATAATTCTTCAATTAATTTTGTTGACTCATCAGCTTGGGCACATTTTTCATCCCTAGCTTTGATCACGTCCTGCTGAGAAGTCCGATTATTGATTCGGCGATTGGCTTGCAACACTGGAAAGGAGTGGCCTTCTATGTATGCCGCCGGAATCAATACTTCCTCCAGGTCTGACGGAAGTTGACCTCTTAGAGTTTTGATGATCTGACGAATCGGCTCTGCATCCTGGACAAGATCGATGATATCTTGGTGAAGGAGTGCAGATATATCAAGCAACTTCGCTTTCACCTCAGCAGATAGCAAGCTTTGCCCAGAGCTGATTTCTTCCTCTTCAGTTTGCAGCCGATCAAAATCGACTGATATGGTCTGGCTAGTTTGAGGAGTATCTTGAGCCTGCAAAAGAAAATAGTTAGATATAGTATCAAAAGCTGATATGATTATGTCGGGCTAGAAAGCTTACTTGTTTCCAGGCTAGTTCTTGCTCGGGTCCGATTAAAGGGTTATTACTGCCCTGGATGTTTACTTGAGCAATCTCAAGATCCGTCAAGACATTCTGAATGATTTGGAAGAATAAGGATAAGTTGGCTATCAATTATTAAAGAAATTGATTAATGATTACCGTTACTTCTGTAGAATCAGATGATCGGACCTGTGGAGGAGTTACTGGTTGATTTTCTTGAAGGCCCTGATCTATTTGTGCTTGTTCTGCTTGAGGTGGCGGGCTTGATTGACGAGGCGACCCAGTTATAGTCCTCTCAGATGAAGATGTATGGCCCGAATGCTCCTGAACTGGGCTTGATCGCATCTGAATAGGGCTTGATCGTTTTTGTGGGTCCAATTCTGGTGCTTCTTCGGCCGATGGGCTTGAAGACTTGGTCGGACTGGGCTGGCGTGCAGAAGATTATCCGATGACCTGAATTTACAGAAAGGATTAATTTCAATAAAGAGAGAAATCAAGTTGATAAAGTTCTTGGACTTACCAGAGCAGTCTTCGGGCGTTTGGGAATTTTAGAGGACGCCTGCTTCTTCCTTTTCCTGCTGTCACCGTGTACCGACAGAAGCTTGCCGATAGTGGGAGAGTCACAGCCGATCCACGGATCTGGCGAGATATTGCTGTAGACAACTTGTCTCCCCGATCGAGTCATCGTTGGAGGGGAACGATCGACGTCCTGGCAAAGAATTGTTCAACAGAATAAAGTTATGTAAAGGAGGGAAGCAAGTTCACAAATATTACCTCTGGTCTGCCCTTGAAAGTAGGCTGCAACTTCCGGACATAAGTTTTGCAGGCAATGCAGAATAGGTGTTGACGCCATTCGGCCCACCATGTGTTGAAGGTCCGATGAGCTACAAGGCAGATTGCAAAGGTGTCCAGATTGGTTTTATCAATAGAAGGCTCAAGCCCTAGAAGACGATCCCATTCCAAGCCTGTGTCAACTTTTCCCCTTGGAAAAACTTGATCGGTCAAGATTAGGTAGGGTGGAAGCTGTCCAATGCCAAACTGACGAGCGGCCAAGTTTGGATGATAGTATTCATAAGATGATTGCCCTGGCTTGCTCATACTGAGGCTGATCGGGAGAAATCGAGCACTGATGCAAGTTCGGAAAATTGTCAGGGCTTCTGAATCTGCCTCTACAATCATGTTGAATTTGAATTTGTAGGGCAGCTCGAATTCATCAATACTGTCATGCAGGAACCATAGCGCCTTATCATCAGCAATGCCTCTGTAGAGGAGTGTAAAGTATTTGGATGATTCTTTAGCCGATAGTTTCTCAGCAGGGAGACCCATGGCAGCTTCACCAAGCGAAGTACATCGACGCCAGGTGATCTCTTCCGATTCAGGCTTGCTTTCTGGGAATTTGTTCTTTCGAAAATCTACCTTGACGGCCTTGCTCAGATGTAGCATCAACCACATCTGAATGAACCACCATGGTCCGCCAAGATTGGTGATAAGAGATCCGGTCCTCAGGCGTTTGGCGACTTGATGAAGCAGGTTGTATACTGCTCCCAGGAGAAACTGACCGAGGTTGATGACATGGTCGCTTGCCAGCAATTCGGCCAGATGTTGGAAGTTGGCCGTTGGACCAAGTGTGGTGCCGCAAAAGAAGAATTTGTCCAACCACATATTCAGAAAGGCCACATGCTCGCGGTCAGTCACGGGTCCGGTCCGATGATTTTTCTCCATGTATCCTGTCCATCCGCCAGAGTTTTTGGTCTTGAAATGGTGTTTGAGTTTGATATTAAGCCGGAAGGGGCGTTTGTCGCCGGTGACATTGAGGCCGAGAAGCATGACTACATCAAGTAGTGTTGGGGTCATCGGACCATGTCCAAAGAGAAAGGCGTTCAGTGCATCGGACCAGAAGTGTGATGCGGCGATCAAGAGATTCTCGTTTTTAGCAATGGGTCCGATGCTGAGGCCAATACACTGGGCGATATCTAATCTATCCCAGATTGCAGACTTGGAGGCCGACACTCTTAGGTACCAGTCTTTCCATCCGGGGAGAATTGTCGGCCAGGAACGAAATGCATTCTTCCAATCTTCGATATCAAGTCCGGAAGTTTTGAACGGAATGCGCAGGGTTTCCAAATTGATAATCTCGGTCGGGTCCGGATCTCCCATTGGACCAAGAAAATAAACCCCATGGACAGGGATTAGGGTTTGGGCATGAATGTCCTAGAAGAAGATTGCGAAATGAGGACAAGTTTTAAAAGCCGAATTTCAGGTAGAAAGTAAAATCGGAATCAGTAGGGTACCTCTGGGATTGGGTGATGTAATTCTCCTACTGATGGTCCCGTGGGCGTCGAAGAGGAACCTGAGGCAAAGAAAGTCGATGAAGAGGAAGCTGAGGAGTTTGCTGCTGCCGCCATTGTCGAGCTTGAGGCTGCCGCCATTGTCGAGGTCATGACGGTCGCCATGGTGGAAAACGCTGCCGCTGATGAACTTGCTGGAGCCGAAGCGGAGAGGGAGGCAGATGCGGAAGACTTGAGGACGCCCATGGAGGATGATTCGGCCATTTGAGTAAATTTTGATTGGGGGCTTGAGTAGATGCAAATGGTCGTTCGGGAGAAAGGAGGAAGAAGATAAGCAATGCGGGTTCTTGGCGAGGAAGGAGAAGTGTACAGCGTGGCCGCTGGTGAAGATTTTATAAAGAAAACCGTCATGGCCCGAAGATCGAGGAGCCGCGCAGTGCAGGGATGGAAAGTTTCGGCACGAAAATCGGTGAAGGAGTTATGATGACAGATACGAATTTTGGAACAAAATGATATTTTATTCCAAAATTGGGGGGCATGTGTTGACACCAGATTTTCGCACCTGACATGATGAGTCAGATGGTGACGTGGTGAGGTTGAGACTGCGCAGTGGACCCATTGACTGGTCAAAGCTGGAGATGACATGGAAAGAAGCCGACGCTGGAGAAGAGTCCGATGAAGCAAGAAGTCCGATCTAATGATGGATAAAAGAAGAAGGGCGCGTCGGCTAAGAAGAAAGCGTATCAGATGCGGGGACTATTTCCTTTTTAGAAGGCATATGGGAGTCCCGTTTTATGTTAAGCTTAGTTTACTTTATCTGCAAGATAGTCTGGTCCGATCAGGACTCTCCATGACCAGGGTATAAATATGAACCCTCGTCCATTGTAAAAACTATTCTCACAATCAATACAACCCGGCTTCACGCCAAAAACCCTAGTAGTAGTTACCGACGAAGCTCATTGGTGGATGGGCCGCATCAATTCTGATCTCCGGCTTACCAGTAAGTTAGTCAATTTATCGAACTAGTATAGGCTTTGAATTGAGGCGCATCGCCCTTTCTCGTTTATACTGTTCAATCGATTTATCTCTGGATAATCAAGATTGATATAGATTCCCTACATCGGAGCTAGATCAATATTGATTATTCAACAGATTATCGTTTATCGGACTGCACTTTATGTCTAGATTCCCTACGTCGGAGCTAGATCACCAAGATTAGTCTAGATTCCCTACGTCGGAGCTAGAGTAATCTTGGTTATTTAAAGGCAGTTTTTGCGGTTTGTTTGGAGTTGCTAGATTGGTTTAGATCTACGCCATGTGAATCAATTCTACTTCTTCAACAGTTTTGAGCATTGGTCTTGGTCCGATTTAAGCAATATTTATCTTACAGCATCGTTCTATGTCCGATCCATGCTTTGTGGTTTAATCTGGTTGTTCTTTGAGTATTGCGCTGGTGTAGATTCCCTACGTCGGAGCTGGATCTTCGCAATACGATTAGATTGATCTTTGATTGTCATGCTTGGTCTAGATTCCCTACGTCGGAGCTAGATTCATCTTGATTAGTCAAAGGAAACTTTGGTTATGCCTTATTGCTATTTGAATGTTAAGTATGGTTTAGATTCCCTACGTCGGAGTTAGGTCTTGCTTGATTATTTGGTAGCATATCTTGGAATCAGAACGACCCTGTTAATGTTTTATCTGCTTATTTGCTTAATCTGATTAACACCTGTGCGAGCATCTTGTTTAGTTGTCAGATTGGTAAGTTGAATCTGACTATCTAGCTATCTGATTTGATCGTAGCCGGGGAAATCTAGATTCCCTACGTCGGAGCTAGATTTCTCTGAAAAGGTTATGGTCCGATTGGCTAGTTAGATGGTCTGATAAGATGAGTCAAACTGGCAACTAGGCAAGGTGGACAATGTATCGGCTTACACTTTGATTATCTGATATCTTGTTTAAAGACACAGCTGATCCATTACTTTACATATTGGCCTTGTTTTATGCTTTATTTTATCATTGAAAGGCTGATCTGTTATATCAATCAAGGTCCGATCCTGATTGGTCCGATTCTGAGGTCCGATTCGGTGTCTGATTGAGGTCCGATTACTCGGTCTGATTGACGTCATCAATAAACACCGATTTTGAGGTCCGATTGGTATCGGCCGACACGTGCCTGATTGGGTCTTGGCTAAAATTCGACGTTACTCCATCGTCTGAAATAGAGCCGGCACAATCAAAGAGTAATTTAACTATTTTATCTCCTTGTCAATTTCAGGTCAAATTGACTGGCACGCTGCGAACCTAAACTGGAGTGTGGGCTGGCACTGGAGTGAAGCAGATCTCCCTGGTCTTCGTGTGCTGCACGCAGAAGATACAACCGCCGATTTTCTGCGTCAACAGATCTTCATGCTAGCTAAGTCTTATATATTCTGAGCAATGAATCTTCTGTGTGTCACACTACCCCTTCATCAATGTTTACCCCTTGTTGGACTTTGGTATGTTAATAGTGTTATGATTGAGCATAATGGATAACTACTTTATTCAACCACCGCTTTCCCTATGGATTCGATACCCTGAATACTTCTGGGTGAAAGCTACAATGGTATCCGTGCGCTTGTGGATTTATCTGGGACTGTAAGAAATACCAACAAGCGTTTTGGCGCCGTTGCTGGGGAAGGCAATGGTTGAAGAATGTAGTTAACCCTTGTGCTCAATTAATAGCATGATTAATTACCACTGCTCCGGCAGGGTTACCTTTGCTCTGTTTCTCTTTGCTGTGGAACATGGTAGTGTATGACTGGTCTTGAACTGCCAATGAACTTCATTGACAACCCAAGATGATTAGGAAATACGATCTTGCATCGTATCTTCCTATATAATCTTATCGGCAGCAACTCCAGCCACTACCGCACCAATATCGATGAGTGCTACTGCCGAAAGAACGATTCGCGAGTTCACGATTCCCTTTGGTTCGCAAACTTGGCCCAGAGCTAAACATGAGAGACATTGCGTTCGATCTTATGCTAGCATCTGTCAAATTGGTGCACACCAGCCCATGACATGGAAAGACCAATGCGAACGGACCCAAGGCCAAGGCTCAACACCAAGGCCTACATCATCCTGTTCGAAGAAGGCAAACAGGTATGGCAATACAAACCATCTCCGAATATTACATAAAGTCAAAATTTATGATGGAGACGTCCTCACTCGACGGACGCGAAACTGACGAGTCCTTACCAACAGGTAAATCGGTATGTATCTCGTATTTATTTCACATTGCATTTTTTAATTCCAATCTCTGCATGTTTAAATTCCAAATCAATTTTGTGCATTAAAATTTAAACTTGGAGCTTTTCTCTTGAAATCCCTTTGGATCCCCCGCTCAATTCCTGTGTGCGCATACATAATCTTAATGGGCCGGGCTCACATAGGACAGCAATGCCAGCTGGGCCCGAGAGGTTCCAGCAGGCCGTCGGCCGACCCCACGGCTCGCCCGACCTGTGGCTACCTTTTCTGCTTCACATTCACTCAGATTCAAAATGGCTTTTGCATGTGGTGTGCCGCTGTGAAGCCTCAGCAGAAAGTGCCCCGTGCTAGAGTCGCCCGACCCCGGTCGTCGGGCGACCTAGCCCTGACCCTCTCGCAGCGAATTCAATTACCATCGGTTCATACCAGGGAATCCATGCAAATCTTGAGAGCTTGGCTGAAACAGAGCCGTGCTAGGGTCGGCCGACCCATGCCGTCGGCCGACCCCAGGCCTCTTCTGTTCAATGAAAATTGATGCCCTACACCGTCATTTCTCGCCCTAGCTGAGCTGCCAAATACCCTCGGCCTTTCCCCTATCCTTCCTTAGGATTTTCAAGTGATTGGCTCTCAAGTTTAAGAAAAAAATACAAATAAAAACAAGAACATGTTTTTAGGATAAGCTCCCCTCGAGTATTTTGGTAGCTAACTATTTCAGGTTGCAACTAAAAAGATCGAATGGTGTATGATGCCTAAGAACATGGAGCTACATCAGCAATACCAACAATGGTAAGTTTTGGTGATGGAACAAATTTGAAGGAGGCCAACACACACACTTGGTTTTGTTGTCCCGCGACACATGTGTGGGGGAGGTTTGTACGTATCTCATGACAAGTATCATTAATACCAAAGTTCTATCAGTGGTTTATGGATGATGCTAGTTCATGTATCCTTTCTTGCTATAAAAAAATAAAAAAATAGCCGGTGAGGCACATGTGACGGAACAGCCCTACTTAAACTGACTCAGGTGTGATCTGTAGTGTGAAACACTAACACGTCACACACCTGGGTCAGCATAAGTCCAGGGTTCCATCCAATGATCACTGTCAGCTGTCTCATTACAAATACTCAGGATCCCAACACTAGAGGAAGCATCACAGATATTGCACAGGTAGATTATACAACACAGACAGGTAAGATTTATACAAACCAGAGTAGCTCAATTTAAATATTACACATAGGTTCTAGGTTCAGCAAAAGTTTAACAAGGTAATTAAACAAACTAACATCAGCTCATGTCGTGCCCTGACATGACTGAGTCCACGGATGACCACGGCACCAGCAACAACCTACTCCTCGGGCTCAGCTGCAACAAGGGTCAAAGAACCCTGAGTACAAAGGTACTCAGCTAGACTTATCCGACAAACTATTCTAAGGGGAAAACAAGAGCATGCAAGGCTGTGAAGTTAAACAGAAACAACAGACTCTAGCAAGGCATAGCTTAATAAGTTATTGCTCTAATTACTAAAATTAAATTTACCAGATAAAAATTCTATTAAGCTAGGTGAGCCAATCAATACTGCCAAACAATAGGAAAAGTAAAGCATAAGGGCTGAACATTACATAAACATGCAATAAACTATCTGTCAATATCAAGCATGTATCAAAACTGTGACACTCAGCGATTTGAATCAATTTCAACCCTGCAGGGGACAACCTGGAACACACGCCGCGTGCGCGCCCCCGGAAGGCCACACGAAGCTACCTTTCCCGCTGCGGCCACTATTGCCTGAACTGTGCCCACATAGCCCGGGGTCGCATCCCCATTCCCTACACAGTGCCCGGGCAAAGGCATGTGGGTTACTGACTACGATCCCGCCAACATTCCTCGCCAGATATGGTGAGTCACAGTTCAACCGCTAGTACCACAAAAGTACATCAGCTTCCCGACTCCCTATACCGGTATGTGCCCAGTACGTTCAAAGCTTGACCACAGGCAGATCACAACAACTCCTAAACTTATCCAGTGGGCAGGACCAACTCAAAACTACCAAAACGTCCAACCTATTACTGAATTACCAACCATACGTCCTGCCCAACACTTTCAAAGACTTACTAAACCGATTTAGCCCTCTAATGCCAACATTACCTACTGGCAGGTGGTTGGGATAACACCTGACTTACTAATGTGAGCAGGTCTAAGCAACTCTACTCTATCTTTTTGAAAAGGTGGCAGAGATGCTCTAAACAAGGATGGATTATGCATTAAAATAGGATTCACTCCATCCTAATCTAATGCACAGGCATGGGATCAACCATAACAACAGTAGTTAAGTTAGTATTGGGACAGGAATGCTCCGGGGCTTGCCTAGCTCACAGATCTTCGGCTCTGCAGCAACAGGGGCTTCTGGGGCTCGCGGAACGGCTTCGGTCTCCGCCTCGAACACCACCTCGTCCCCCTACTGGACGTCGTCGGGGACCTCCACCAACTCGGGCTGCAGCGGATCCTGGTCTATACGATATGATGCAAAAACATGGAAAAATTAAATTAGAGACCCTTAAACACCCTAAACTTTGATAAACACCTAATTAGCATGCATGGATTAATTAACATATTCAAGGATTATAAACAAGAGAATAACTAATTAAAAGCCTATTTTCTAATTAATTAAACCCTTAAACCCAACCTAAAATCAAGGGTAACAATTATACAAGCATCTAATATACTAAACAAACACCTAGATGCATAAATAAAAATGCAACTATTGCAATAAAATTTACTTTATTAATTTTAGAGCTTCCTACAAAAAGATATGCATTTCTAAATATTATTCCTATTGAAATGCATTTCTAAAAACATTAAAAATCTAATAAAACCTAAATTTCCCCCATTTTACTGAAAATCCCCTGGCTAAACCTTTATTCAAACCCACAGTCCATCCTTTCCTCTACTGGGCCGACCCGCGGGCCCGGCCCATCCCCCTTCTCTCTTCCCTTTTCCTTCTCCAGCTGCTGGCCCGGCCCACCAGCCTCCTTCTCTCCCACTCTGCTGGGCGGCAAACTGGGCCCGGCCCAACTCCCCTTGCTCCTGTGCTCAGGCTAGCCAACCGGCCCAACCCGACACCGCTCTCCCTTCCCCCACGCGCCGACGCACGCGCGCCCGTGCGGCCGGTCCCGGCATCCCTGCCGGCGACGGCAAGCGGCCACGGCGTGGCAACAACCTCAACAAGCACCATGGGCCCACGTTCCTGACTACCCCGCATCCATCCCAGGGCAAAGTCCCCAACTTCCAACACCACACGCCCCCTGCACAGCTAGGATGGCGGCGGCAACTACTGAGCCCGGCGGCGAAGCGCCGGAACGACTTAAGGAGTCAAGGTCCAGGGCAACAAACGGCACGAACAGCTTCATCCCCACACGGAACACCTGGTGCTCACGGAAGACCTGGACCCCTAGGACCCGGACAGCTTCACCGCGCCATGGCGGCAAACCGGCGACGCCCAACGGCGACGCAGTGGCGTTCCTGGCCCCCTGATGACTATCTTGGAACACGAATCCTACTGCGAGCAGTGCACAAACAAAAGGAACACAGCTACAGAGTTGATTGGCGATGAGGACGTCGGAAAGTTGGGTCTCACCGTGAGGTCTACGGTGGCGGCGGCAGTGGCGACGGTGGCCCGGTAGTTGCAAGTGACGAGGCCGGCACGGTCGGACTGGGCAGGCGCCAGCGGGCTAGGGATCACGCGAGCAAAAGAACTGGATGGCGGGGCTCAGTGGGCGGTGGAACGCAGCAGTGACGACGATGAAAACGCAATACGACAGCGAGGAAAACCGAGCACGGAAAGAGGGTAGAGCTTGATCTCGCCGGCCTTAATCCATCCACGCGCTCGTCATCCGCAGCCAGCAGCTGTGCTTGCCGCCCAAGTGCTGTCCCTCGCCCGCAACGGCGCGTGGCACGCGCGAAATTTGGTGAGCCCAAGTGCTGTCCCTCGCCCGCAACGGCGCGTGGCGCGCGCGAAATTTGGTGCACGGCCACGAGCGGTGGGGCGGCGGCGACGGCGAGGCTCTGCTGAACTCAAGCTGAAGACCAAATTGAAATAGGCCTAAAACACGCTCCCGATCTCCCCATTCCACTTGTTGACTCAATATTCCACTTATGCAAACATTGTAGAGTATACATCCATCTTCAAGTCTCCTTATACAAGTTTGCTCCAAAACTCAACCAATTAGAAGATCCATTGTTCCGAATACCAGCCTGGTAACTGAATCATAACTGAACTCGATTTTTAACTCTGAAACTCATCCAAACCAGCTGATTAAACCACCATTTATCTTTGAATTTCCAATGTAAAACCTTGGAGCTCAACACACGAAAGTCGTAGCCCAAACATCGGGCTTCATTTGCTCTAATATGACTTTAGTCTATTTCTCAACATATTTCGAGATATAGACCACTAAACCTTAGCCCAAAAATCGGCACTTGCTGAATCCCTCAAAAACCAGCAGATTCAACTCGATTTTTCTCCACATTTTGAATGTGAACATTCAAATCTTCAAATACAAAAGTTGTAGCCTGTATATAGACCTTCATTTTCTTCAATATGACCTTGAGCTGATTCTGCCTAGATCTTAAGTTATGCTGCCCTGAATGTAGTCCTTTTCAACTGCCCATTTTCAGAAAATGTGCAGCTAGGTCATTCTTTTGAAGCAGCCACCATCAAGTCCCTTTTACTCTAGATTTCACATGTAAACTTTCAAAACTCCCAATGTAACTCTTGTTGCTGGTACATTAAACTTCACTTCCTCTTATACACTTGTTTGCTAATTTTGCCTAAATTGGAAACTACACAACCCTGAGTTTGACCCAAAAATTTCAAATCACATTCCTTCCAAACCTCCTTTTTCCCCTTTTTGATTTAACCTCAATAATCATGGATTATGCCTTAATGACTTTGCAAGATCATCCAAAATAGTATTTAGAAGCTTAATTAACACAATAGTGTTACAGCCTTCCCCCCTTACAGAAATCTCGTCCCGAGATTTAGCAGGATTACAAGCCCTTACCGAAACAGCGGCAAGGAAAATGTGTCATATACACAACTTCTCTTATTTCTCACTAAAACACAGTGGTGTCTATATTACAACTTATTCTACAAACAAGTCTGGATACTTAGACACCAAATGCTCTTCTTGCTCCCAGATGGCTTCGTCCTCTGTGTGGTTGCTCCACTGAACTTTATAGAATCTGATACTCTTTTTTTCGAGTTTCTCGTTCTTTCTGATCAGTATCTTGATCGGGCGTTCTTCATAAGTCAAGTCAGACTCAAGCTGCACTTCTGTCTCATTGATAGCTTCTTCAGGCACTCTAAGGCATTTCTTGAGCTGGGACACATGAAACACGTCATGTACCCCTGCTAAGCTCTCTGGTAAGGCAAGACGATAAGCCACTAGGCCTCGGAGTTCCATAATTTGGAAAGGTCCAATAAATCTGGGCGCTAACTTTCCTTTTACTCCAAAACGATGCACTCATTTGGAAAGGTCCAATAAATCTGGGTGCTAACTTTCCTTTTACTCCAAAACGATGCACTCCTTTCATTGGGGAGACCTTGAGATACACAAAATCTCCTTTCTAAAAAGAGAGCGGTCGTCTTCTTTTATCTGAGTAGCTTTTCTGCCTTGACTGGGCTGCTCTTAAGTTGTTCTGAACCTGATGGACTATTTCTTCAGCTTCTCTTACCAGGTTAGGTCCAAAGATAGTCCTTTCCCCAGATTCAGACTAATTCAATGGTGTTCTGCATCTTCTTCCATACAATGCTTCAAAGGGTGCCATCTGAATGCTTGCTTGGTAACTATTGTTATATGCAAACTCTGCCAAAGGCAAGCATTCATCCCACCTCTTCGAATTGGTGAGGACGTAGGCTCGGAGCATATCTTCTAAAATCTGATTCACTCTTTCTGTCTAACCTCCAGTCTGGGGGTGATAGGCTGAACTTCTGATCAGAGTAGTACCCAGCAACTTGTGCAACTGTTCCCAAAATCTTGAAACAAATTGAGAACCCCTGTCAGATACAATAGTCTTGGGAATCCCATGCAAAGAAACTATGCGGGACAAATACAATTCTGCATACTTCTTGACTGCATAAGCTACCTTCACAGGATTGAAGTGAGCTGTCTTGGTAAGTCGATCAACAATTACCCAAATGGAGTTATAACCTTTAGAGGTAGTAGGCAATCCTACGATGAAATCCATGGATATATCCTCCCATTTCCATCCTGGTATTGCTAATGGTTGCAATGACCCTGCAGACTTCAAATGATCAGCCTTTACCTTGCGACAAACATCACATTCTGAAACATACTCGGCAATTTCCCTTTTCATTCTGGTCCACCAGAACCTTTGCTTCAAGTCTTGGTACATCTTATTGCTTCCAGGATGTAGCGTCAAGCATGAGGTATGAGCTTCATCTAGAATCTGCTTCTTCAACTATGGTGCTTTAGGTACCACTAATCTTTCGTTAAACCACAGGATTCCCTCCGAGTCTTGAGTAAAACACTGGGCTTGACACAGTTGTAGCTTCTTCCTAATGTGTTCCATACCTTTGTTTCTCTTTTGAGCTTTCTTGATTTGGTCCATCAGAGTGGATGTAACACTGAGGTTATGTACAAACCCTTCTAGCACTATACTAAGGTTTAACCTTTCCATCTCCAAACATAGGGTAGTGTCTAGCTGTTTAGCAGTCACACACATACACTGAGTCTTTCTACTTAGAGCGTCGGCCACCACATTGGCTTTGCCTGGATGATAGTGGATTTCCAAATCATAATCCTTTATCAACTCTAACCATCTTCTCTGCCTCATATTCAGATCTGCTTGAGTGAAAATGTACTTCAAACTCTTATGATCAGTGTAAATATGACAGACACTACCAAGAAGATAGTGGCGCCATATTTTCAGAGCGTGGACCACAGCTGCTAACTCCAAGTCATGAGTTGGATAATTCTCTTCGTGCTTCTTAAGTTGCCTTGAGGCATATGCAATAACCCTTCCTTCTTGCATCAACACACATCCTAACCCAATTCTGGAGGCATCACAATATACATCAAAGGGTTCTTCCAGATTTGGTTGAGCTAGGACCGAAGCTGTGGTGAGCAATTTCCTCAGAGTTGTGAAAGCTTCAGTACATTCTGGGGTCCACTTGAACTTGTTCTGCTTCTTCGAAAGCTCTGTCATTGGCTTGGCTATCTTGGAGAAATTAGAAATAAACCTCCGATAATAACGAGCTAATCCCAGAAAGCTTCGGACTTGGAAGACAGATTTTGGAATCTTCCAATCCAAAACTTCCTTAACCTTACCAGGGTCTAATGCAACTCCTTCTGCTGATAGAATGTGACCCAAAAATATAACTTCTTTCAGCCAAAAATCACATTTGCTATGTTTGGCGTATAACTGATGTTCCCTTAATCTATTGAGAACAATCTGAAGATGTTCTGCATGCTCTTCTTCAGTCTTAGAATAGATCTGGATATCATCAATGAACACCACAACAAATCTATCCAACTCCGGCATAAACACTGAATTCATGAGGTACATAAAGTATGCCGGGGCGTTGGTTAAACCAAAGGATATTACCAGATATTCATACAACCCATATCTGGTCGAAAATGCTGTCTTTGGTATATCTTCAGCCTTGATCTTGTTCTCATGATACCCAGACCTCAAATCGATCTTGGAGAACACCTTGGCACCGGCCAACTGATCAAACAACAAGTCAATCCTCGGGAAAGGATACTTGTTTTTGATTGTAACTGCATTCAGAGGCCGATAATCTACACAAAGCCTCAAGCTCTTATCCTTCTTCTTGACAAACAAGGCTGGACAACCCCAAGGTGAAGAACTAGGTCGAATATAACCCTTATCTAGCAACTCCTTCAACTGCACCTTCAACTCTGCTAGTTCCTTAGGAGTCATTCTATAAGGGCGTCTAGAGATAGGGGCTGTACCTGGTTCAAGCTCTATAACAAACTCTACATCCCTATCAGGTGGCATTCCCAGAAGGTCGTCAGAAAACACATCCAAAAACTCACATACCATCGGGATACTCTTCAAGTCAACTGCTTCAGTCTTATGGACTGACCCAACTGCAGTTTTCATACTGGGCAGGTGTTGACGGTCCTTAAGTACCTCTTTTGACCGTTAATTCCTGCAAAAAAATAATTAAAATACGAACACCAAACATAGTGATAGGGTTTAATACTGACGAATTCCACGAGTTTTGGTGTTTTGCTTTGTCATGCAGGATAATGTCCAAAATGACACTACAGATTTGAGATAGATCCAAATACATCACCATCGTAAATTATCTCAAAGGCTGAAATGGAGTACACAATTACGAAGAGCTCGTCAAAACGATTCCAACAGATATATTATTCAGATGATTCCGAGCTCAACTATAGAAGATATAAATATATAAAAAGAAGCACATGTGGACCCATTAGGTCGGGCCCACCAAGGCGGGGCCCACTCACTGGCGCCCTCCACCGCATGCGCGGGAGCACAGCAAGGGGGGCCCACGGCCTGCAGCGGACCCAGGGCTACACACGCACATGCAGGCCTGCGGGTCAACGCTCGGAAGACCAGGCAGCCAGGCCTCCCCGCGCGACAGGCAGAGGGCCGACGTGCCGCAGCCCACAGGCCAGAGACCGCCACCCAGGACTCGTCCAGATGACGCGCTCGCGCGGGAGGAGACCCGCCAGGGACAGGTGTCACACGTGGATAGGCCGCCCGGCGGTTTTGCGGGTCAGCGCTCGTCAGGCGCGGTCCAGGGGCCGGGTTCGGTCGGTTTTTGGTCAGTTTCGCTGGTTTTTCTCCGAGATTCCGTGTACCGACGTACAGAACAGAGACACAGGCGCGGTTCTCTCCGGTTCTTGACCGGTTCTGGCCCGGTTCTCCATGGTTCTGCGCGGTTCTTTGCCCTCACCGTCTATGACGAGGTCAGGGATGATTTTACCGATGTTCCCACGTCGGTTGGCCCCCCAGGTGTCGCTAGGAGAGGGAATTAGGGAGGAATATTCCCTAGCATCAAGGGGAGCATCTCCACTCCTCCAAGTCTTCTCTCCACTATAAATAGAGGACCTCTCTCACTCATACAACACGCAAAGAAGTGAAGCAAGAGCTCCAAGATCAAATCCAATGTAGTGCTAGAATAGATGAGAGGTGAGGCGAGAGTCCGGGAGAAGCCGGGGATGTCGGCTCCTCTCTTCTTCTTGTTCCTCGGCGGGTGCGGCTCAGGTTCGAGTTTCATCTGGGTATTCTCTTTGTATTTCTGGATTAATATTTAATTAAGTTCAAGCTTTATTTTATTTACTTGTGGGCTCCTCGCTGTGATAGGTGTCTTAGTACTTGCAAAGCTAAGATAGTATTCAATAGAACAGATGAATGTCTAATTATGTTGAATACCTTGGAGTGCGCCTAGTGCCACGGATTTGTAGTGGTAGCCCCAGGTGTTGACAGCCCTGACGGCCTACGTAGTCCACCATGTGAGCAGCACTAGAGAGTAGTAGGACCATTGCCTGGCTTGCCTTGCCCCCTTCTCATCCCTTTCCTGGCTTGGACGGTTGGGCATCCCGAAGCAAGTAATACAGTAAATGACTTGAGCTATCTTTTGATTATCCAGAATACCTAGAAATAACCCTCTTTACCTTCTACACATTTATCACTTCTTTTGTCATTGGTCGTTCATAACTCGTCACTAGTACACACACGTTCCCTGTGGATTCGATACCCTGGAATACTCTCGGGTGAAAGCTACATCGGTATCCGTACGCTTGCGGATTTATCTGTGATCTTTAAAAATACCAACAGCAGGCTAAGAGTGAAAGATTCCCCCTCAGGAGTCTTCAACTGAACACACCGATGAGATACATCCAGAACTGCCTGGTAATGCCTCATCCAATTCATCCCCAGTATAACATCTAACCCCTGATTTTCCAACACAATTAGGTTGGTAGGGAAAATCACCCCATTAAGCTCTAACCGAGCCTGCTCAACCACCTGATTAGTTACTTGCTTGGCTCCGGGAGCATTAATAACATAACGAGTTCCTTGAACCTTAACATCTAACTGATGTTTCAATGCAAAACTTCGACTGATGAAAGTATCAGATGCTCCAGAATCAAACAACACAAAAGCCGGATGATGGTTGATAGTGAACATACCAGCAAGCACTGGCTCCTCATCCGGAATCTCCTCCACATTCAGATAATTTACCTGTCCTGTGCGGGTATTCAGGAACTTCTTCTTCACAAACTTGGGTCCTGCGCCCTGAGCTGGTGCAGAAGTAGCCGCTGGAAGCGTTGGAAGAGCTGACACTGACTGATTAGCCTTAGGAAGGCGGCAGTCTCGGGCAAAGTGCCCAGGCCTACCACAGTTGTAGCAGGGCTGCTGGCCACTGGGTGCATGGTAATTACTGTTATTGGGTCCAGCCAAGCGAGGCACATTGGCTGGCGCTCGCACAACCCACTGCCGGTTCCTGGTCTGCTGTTGCTGCTACTGCTGCTGCTGAGGAGCTCGATATCCGGATCGAGCAGGAATGCAGAACACTGTACGCATCCTCTGTGGCGGTGGTGGTGCACTGGAAGATCCACCAGGCGTGAACTTTCTCTTCTTCTCACTGTGGTATGCCTTCATCCTGTCCTCTACTTGGATAGCCTGGCTGACCAGACTATTAAAATCCGGAAGGTTGCAGGTGGACAATTTGTGTTGCATCTTCAAACTCAGCCCTCGATAATAGCAATATTTCTTCTTTTCATCCGTGTCCACAAATGGATGGGCATACTGAGCTAAGAAGTTGAAATCATTGGTATACTCCATTATTGACTTACTGCCCTGCTGAAGCTTCAGGAATTCTTCCATCTTCATTTTGAGCAGCCCGCTGGGAATATAGTAGGCGTGGAAGGCAGTGCGAAACTCCTCCCCCGACAATACCTTCCCAATCAGCTGAGTGGCCAAGAAGTTGGCCCACCAGGTCCCAGCAGGACCTTGCAGCTGTTGGGACCCATACTCCACCTTCTGCGCTTCACTTATACGAGGAATTAGGCGGAATTTTTGTTTCATAGTACGGATCCACTCATCGGCTTCCAGTGGATGTTCTGGCTTTATAAACACAGGGGGATGAACATCCATGAACCTCTGATAGTCCACCCCCTCAACAGGCTCATGCTGCCTGCGAGAGGAAGAACCCGCCATGCTGTTGGCGATCATACCCATTAACCTTGTGAGTTCATCATTGTTATTCACCAAGTGCGCTATCACATCAGTCGGCAATTGGGGTCCAGACCCGGCTGATGGGGTCGCCCCATTACCTCCCGAACCATTTCCAGCTGGAGTTGGAGAAGACATTCTACAATAGTATGAATGCTTGATTAAATGCTGATCTCAATTTGCTGATACTTACAATAGTAAGAGTACAACAATTGGAAGGATAAAAGTACAATAAGTATTAGCATCCATTTCATACATCTTGGCTAAACTTGCATTAAAAGGAGAAACTTAGTACATCAAAGCTTAAGTAACAAAGTTCACCTCACACCCATAATTATACAAACTCTGTTACAAAATTCCAAAAGAAAAGTACAACCCTCGAGCTCTTCTCCCAGCTCGGTTATTCTTATTACTATTACACAGATTTATTACATAAACACACTCACTCCCTCCAAGCCTCCCTACTAGTCTCCACCATCCTCATGACCCAACTGGCGAAGCATTTCGCAAATCTCGTCCTTGTTATCCTTCACCAGCCTAAATAGATTATCGTAATTCATGTGGAACCCACCTAAAGTACCATAATCACCCCTGTATTCCCCAAAAGAGGGGACTGAATCCTCCAGATAAGGCACGGAGGAATGGTTCTCTAAACTAATGGGCCAAGATGGTTCTTCAGGGTCTTCCTATTCCTCCTCCCCCTCCTCATCAGAATCATCAACCTCAAACCAACCACCCTCTCCAGGCATCTCAGGATCTTCCTCAAACTCCTCAAAATTGTCCCCCGCCTGCTCAATACCCTGCCCCTGCACTGGTGGCTGGGGCTGGGCTGCTGCTTGTGCTTCTTCTAAAGCAACCCTTAACGCAGCAATCTCATCAATGTGCTGCAGCTTTTCCTGCTGCAAGTTGTTGACATTGGTATTGAGCGCCTGGATCTGCTGATCATACTCTAGAGCCTGAGTATGATAGTAATTTTGGGCGGTCTGCATATTCTCCTCTAAAGCGTGGATTCGCTTTTTATACGAATCCTCCAACATTCCCACAGTGTCATTCCTAACCTCCACCATCTCCTGTTGGTGCTTTAGCTGTGCTTCTAACTCCGCCCCATGCTTCAGGGATTGCTCATATCCCTACTCTCTCTCATGGCTCAGGTTATACAAGGCTTGCATGTAGCTGGTATTGGCATTCATATATTCATGATATAAAGCCTTGGGAGTCTGGTGGATTTTCCTAACCCTAGATCCCCACAGATCATAGGGTCTCACTTTCGAGGGATAAAATCTAGAACTGGTTTGCCCAACCTCAGTGGTGTGCTCATCACAAAGCTCAGTGAGAGCCTTGTGTGATACCAAGTTGGTAGTGTCAAACCTCTCCATCCCCTAGGCATGAACTGTTTTAGGTGGCCATTCTGGGTGTTGTGGGTTTGGGGGTAGGTGTAGGTACATATTACAAAAACTGTGTCCCCCAGTGAAAGTCTCCTTAGACACATACTCTGGGTACTCCTCAAAATCCAACTGCTTCATGGTTCCCCAAAGCACCCGAGGAAAACCACGTTCCTCCTCACAAAAACTGTGGGTCCAACCCTCCTCATCTATCCATTGGGATGCCATCTGTACAACAGATAGACAAGTACCTTAAGCCAGGGTAAAACAAAGGGTTTTTAAGGAAAACAAAAACTACCCGAAAACCCATGCAGAGGTATGCAATGCACATGCTCGATTCCTGCTACCTAAAAGGAAACACACAACCTCTCGCATAGACATGGTGGCTTTTTCGTACATCTCTCAACTTATAATAATCTACTGATTCTAAGCGTAACGAATGAAGTTAGGGTACCTGCAGAAGACCATACATTACCATTCTCTATAGAAATGGCACCCATGCATTCAACACTGCATGGACAGTGCTTCGTACGTTTACACGTATTCAGTTGTCCCATACTCACCACCGTATGGTCGGCGTTTGCGTGCCCCATATCATTGCCATATGGGGTGCCCCTGAGTAGGCCACTCCTCAGGGTTAAGCGACTGTGATTAGTAAGATCACACGGCAGGAACTCCGCACTCCACATCAGGCGGCAGATGTCGACAAGCCTTGACGAGGGTCTAGATCAGGTGTGACCAATCAGGCCCCTAATCTACAACATGGCGCCTATCAACCTTTCAAAAACAAAATCCGAAGACCCAGATCAAGCAGGTTTTTCATGTCCAAGCAGTCTCCGATTCGCCCGGGAAGTCTCCGCCTCCGAGGAGTCTCCTATTCGCCCGGGAAGTCTCCGTCTCTGAGGAGTCTCCGATTCGCCCGGGAAGTCTCCGCCTCCGAGGAGTCTCCTATTCACCCGGGAAGTCTCCGCCTCCGAGGAGTCTCCGATTCGCCCGGGAAGTCTCCGCCTCCGAGGAGTCTCCGATTCGCCCGACTGAACCACTCGGCTCCATCTCGCTTTTGCCCATCCCTGGCCGTACCCACTTGGTACTAACTATGTCAGAATGGGATGGGCGTTGTCCTTCGCCACAGCAGCCACAGGAACACCTGTCTCATCCGCACAGGGACACTACAGTTCTGGGAAGGACACATGCACACCCAGGGGAGGACACCTGGAGCCCGAGGAGGACACCTGGAGTCCAAGAGGACACCGTGCGAGTCAACCATGACCCGAGAGCTACTCGGAGACGTGCCCGAGAAGCCCCGTACTCCAACCACCCAGGTATGTACGATCCCGGGTCAAACGGAGCGCCCACCCCATCAATACCTACTCCCCGTATGGCTCAGGGCGTAAGATGAAATTGAAGACCTCGGCATAGTAATTCCTCTTGTAATTCTCTCTTTTTACCTCCCCATTTCCTTTTCCCCTTGAGACTATAAAAGGGGATAAAGGGAGACTGATGGGGGGGACGAACGGACGCACGAACGACCAACCGAACAACAACACACCCACACCTCCGCATAGGGACTTGGGATCATTTCCCTCTCCTGACTAGTTTGTACCCCCTACTACAGACTTGGACTCGAGCATTGGCTCTCACTGGACGTAGGGTGTTACTCTCCGAAGGCCCGAACCAGTATAATCTCCTGTGTCTCTTGAGCCACCATCCGGTGCCCTGACACGCGATCGTAGAAATATTACTTGCCGGCGGTAGAGAACCCCGACAGTTGGCGTGCCAGGTAGGGGCCATTTCGCGTGTCGCATCACTTCACCAGGGTCCAGATGGCCCGCGGCGGCGCCCTGTTGGCGCCAGGCGCTCACCTGCGTTTCGGCTCTCTCGACTTTGTCTTCAGCAAGTTGGAGGGGCCCCTCATCGGGGCCACCTTCGTGCGCCCCGAGCCTGCCCGCGACGACGGCCACAATGCGATCCACGACAAGAGGTCCGAACCTCTCCGTACCACTGCAGGTGCCACCGCCTACGTCTTCGACCTGCTTGGTGAGGATTTGGCGGTTCATCTGGGGCGGAGCCCGACCCAGGAGCGTTTCCGCAACATCTCCTACATGATCACCAACCTCGCCCTCCAAGCTAGAGGGGAGGAGCAGCTTCCCTGGGACGAGTTCATCGACTGCTACAACACCATGTACCCGGAGGGGCAGCCGGGCCTGTCACGTGATCCGGTGATCGCCCCGACACCGACGGAGTCCAACCCCTGCACCGCGCCTACCGGCAAGGACGCGACGGACAAGCAGAACCTGGACCCACAGGCGAGGCAGACTCCACCGACAACCTACGACCCCTCCCGGGAATGCTTCATGTGCCACACCCCCGACGGGGATGTGCAAATGGCTAGCAGCTCGACCGGGGACGACCCTCGCCGAACACCGCCCCGGAACGGCCCCGTGGGCAATGCCCGGTGGGTCAGGCTGCAGGAGCTCGACGAGGCGCGTCGTCAACTCGAGGCCGAGCGTCGGCAACTCCACCACGAGCTCGGAAGGAACGCAAATGGAGGGGCCGCTCGTGCGCGTGCACGGGACGTGCAATAGCACATCGCCAACGACGGCAACAACGCCAACGACGCGCCGATCTTCAAGCGAGCGTCCCAGAACCTAGCGGCGGCTGCCGTCCTACTCCGCGAGCATCCCGAGCCGGCGGCCCCCGAAGACCGAAGGTTCCATCAACAGCTCCGCACGCTCCTGGAGACCACAGCAGTTCAGCAAGCGGAGAGCTCCGCGTCATGACAGCGGGCTCCAAGGGAGCATGCCCGGGAGCAATCGGTACATCATCACGGGGCCTCGGCAGACAGAGACGCTCGACGATGAGACAAGCACCAAGAGCACCAGCAGACGGCGCGGAGGCCGCTACGACAGTGGTGAGGACCGGAGCAGGAGTGTGTCTCCTGATCCCAGAGGGCCGCGTGCCTTTGGACCTCGTGTCCTCGGCGCTCGCGTCCCTCCGTGCTTCCGGGCACCTACAACGGTGCCCAAGTACGACGGGGATACCAACCCCAGCGTCTGGCTGGAGGACTACCGGCTAGCCTGCCATGCGGGCGGAGCACAGGATGACTACTTCATCATCAAGAGCCTCCCCCTCTACCTCGCCGACTCGGCGCGAACATGGTTGGAGCACCTCCCCGACGGCAGGATCTACAGCTGGGCGCAGCTGCGCGATGCATTCATCGGCAACTTCCAGCGGACCTACACCCATCCTGGGAATCCCTGGGATCTGCGCAACTGCCTCCAAAGGAGGGACGAAAGCCTGCGCGACTACATCAAGCGTTTCTCCAAGCGCTGCACCGAACTGCCGAACACTGCCGACACCGACGTCGTCTCGGCGTTCCGGTTCGGAACCACCTGCGTGACCCTTATTCACGAACTAGGGCGCAAGAAGCCACGAACCATCCGGGAGCTCGTCGACATCACCACCGACTACGCCGACGGGGAAGACGTTGTCGCCGCAACTCTCGATCGCTCTCAAGGCAAGGGCAAGCAGTCGGGGGACGCCGGCGAAGGCGCCTCCGCTCAGCCCGACAAGAAGAAGAAGAAGGACAAGCGACGGCGCGATGCCAACGTGGTGGCGGCAGCTGAGCGAAAGCCTACCAAGCCCAAAGGGAACGTGCCAAGGGATCACTTCGAGAAGCTCCTCGAGGCACCATGCACCAACCATGAGGGCCCCGTCAAGCACGCCTTGAAGGATTGCAAACTCATGAAGAGTTTCCTTGCCGGAACTCTGAAGAAGAAACCCCACGAGATGGCCAAGGACGAGGCCAGGGGCTTGAACGACGACGACGATGGATACCCCAAGGAGGACGACGCGGTCCTAATGATCATTGGGGGATCGGCGGTCTACCCGTCAAGGCGCGATGAGAAGCTCATCAGAAGAGAGGTCTGCAAGGTAGAGCCCATGGTGCCCTCTTACCTCAGGTGGTCGGAGGCCCCGATCACTTTTGATCGCTCCGATCACCCCGACCATGTCCCGCAACCGGGAAGGTACCCGCTCGTCGTCGCGCCTCTATTCGGAACAAAGCGAGTCCACAAGGTGCTGATGGATGGAGGGAGCGGCCTCAACATCCTCTACGCCGAGACGTTGGACGAGATGGGGATCCCACGATCCCAGCTGCGCCCGTCCACGGCGCCCTTCCATGGAGTCGTCCCAGGCGCGGACGCAATGCCCCTCGGGCAGATCGACCTCCCCGTCACTTTCGGGACTCCGCGCAACTTCCGTAGGGAGACCCTCACTTTCGAAGTGGTGGGATTTCCTGGGACGTATCACGCCATCCTCGGTAGGCCGGCATACGCCAAGTTCATGGCTGTCCCGAACTATACGTATCTCAAGTTGAAGATCCCTGGGCCCCAGGGCGTCATCACTGTGGGGACTTCATTTGAGCACGCGTACGCATGCGATACCGAGTGCTTCCAGTTCGCGGAGGCACTCATCCGGTCCGAGAAGCTCGCCGCTGAGCCTTCCCCCAGGGACCTGGATATCCCCGAGTCGTCCAAGCGTGCCGCGTGCTCCTTTGAGCCGTCCAAGGACGTCAAGGAGGTTGCCGTGGCCGACGACGGTCGCACCCTCCGTGTCGGGACGGCGCTCGATCCTAAATAGGAAAACGCGCTCGTCGACTTCCTCCGAGAAAACCTCGATGTGTTTGCATGGAAGCCCTCGGACATGCCGGGGATTCCAAGGGAGGTCGCCGAGCACAAACTAGATATCAAGCCTGGCTCACGACCGGTCAAACAGAGGCTTCGACGATACGACAAGGACAAGTGCAGAGCCATCGGCGAAGAGCTCAAAAAGCTCCTTAGCGCAGGCTTCATTAGGGAAGTGTACCACCCCGAGTGGTTAGCAAACCCTGTCCTTGTAAAAAAGAAGAATGGGAAATGGAGGATGCGCGTTGACTATACCGGCCTTAATAAGGCATGTCCAAAAGACTCCTTCCCTCTTCCTCGCATAGATCAGGTGGTCGACTCCACCGCTGGGTGCGAAACCCTGTGCTTTCTTGATGCGTACTCTGGTTACCATCAGATCGCAATGAGCTTGGCCGACCAGCTCGCTACGTCTTTCATCACACCTTTCGGCACCTTCTGCTATTCGTCTATGCCGTTCGGGCTGAAAAACGTGGGCGCCATGTTCCAAAGATGCATGCGACCTCATCGGCCGACTGGTCTTTGGCGACCTCATCGGCCGACTAGTCGAGGCGTACGTAGACGACATTGTGGTGAAATCCAAGCGCATCGGCGACTTGGTCCCAGACCTCGCGGCAGTCTTTGAAAAGCTCCGGCTAAACAAGGTGAAGCTCAACCCCGAGAAGTGCGTTTTCGGGGTCCCGAGAGGCATGCTCCTCGGCTTTGTCGTATCGGAACGAGGCATCGAGGCCAATTCCGAGAAGATCTCCGCCATCACCGACATGGGGCCTATCCAGAACGTGAAGGGGGTCCAGCGCGTCACAGGATGCTTGGCCACGCTCAGCTGTTTCATCGCCCGGCTCGAGGAACGGAGCCTGCCCTTGTACCGCCTGCTGAAGAAGTCGGACCACTTCAGCTGGAGCGCCGAGGCTCAGGAAGCCCTCGACTCGCTCAAGGCATCGTTAAAAAGTCCACCGATCTTGACCGCCCCGGCAGAAGAAGAGCCCATGCTGCTCTACATATCGGCATCCACCCACTTGGTTAGCACCGCCCTTGTCGTCGAGCGCAGCGAACCCGGGAAGGTCCAGAAGGTACAACGCCCAGTCTACTTCATCAGTGAAGTCCTGTCCGACACCAAGGTACGGTACCCCCAGATCCAGAAGCTGGTCTACGCGATCCTCATCACCAAGCGGAAGCTCCGACATTACTTTGACGCCCATCCTATCACGGTGGTGTCAAAGTATCCACTCGGTGAGGTGATCCAAAGCCCCGAGGCCGAGGGGAGAATAGCCAAGTGGGCGCTCGAGCTGATGGGGAAGAACATCACCTACGCCCCACGGGACGCCATCAAGTCGCAGACGTTGGTCGACTTCGTCGCCGAGTGGGCTGAGGCCCAAACTCCCCCAACCTCTGTTGAGCATGAAACATGGGTCATGTACTTCGATGGGTCGCTTATGAAAGAGGGAGCTGGTGTCGGCCTTGTCTTCGTCTCACCCTTGGGCGTGTGTATGAAGTACATGGTCTGACTATACTTCCCGACCTCCAACAACGCCGCAGAATATGAGGCTCTTATCAACAGACTCCGTATCGCCCTCGAGCTAGGAATTCGGCGGCTTGAGCTCCGGGGTGATTCGGAGTTGGTCGTCGACCAGGTGATGAAAGAGTCAAGCTGCGTCAGCCCCAAGATGGCCGCCTATTGCCAGGCGGTCCGAGAGCTGGAAGACAAGTTCCTCGGCCTCGAGCTCAAGCACATTCAGCGGCGATACAACGAGGCGGCCGACACCCTCGCAAAGGCGGCCTCCAACCGAAAGCCAGTACCCCATGGTGTATTTGCCAAGGACCAATATGCCCCGTCCTTCCAACTAGATGACGAGCCGCCAGAACAACCGGAGCAAGAATCAACAGAGGTGATGGAAATCAACGAGGCACCAGAGCCCAACCTTGAAGATCCGGATTGGAGATTCCCGCTTCGCGAGTGGATAGTGCAAGGCAAGCTCCCTCCCGACAAGACCGAGACTCAACGGATCGCCCACTGGGCCAAGACGTTCACGCTCATCGAGGGGGAGCTCTACAGGCGAGGCACTTTTGGCGTCCTAATGCGGTGCATCCCGGTCGACCAGGGGAAGGAGTTACTGAGGGATATACACGCAGGAGCGTGCGGACACCACGCCGCGCCAAAAACTCTTGTCGGGAAAGCTTTCTGACAAGGATTCTACTGGCCGACCGCGGTCGCCAACGCCAAGGACATCGTGCGCAGTTGCGAGGGATGTCAATTCTACGCACGGCAAACTCACCTTTCGGCGCAAGCACTACAGACCATCCCCATTACCTGGCCCTTTGCCGTGTGGGGATTGGATCTAGTCGGACCACTGAAAAGGGCGCCCGGGGGCTTCACGCATCTCCTCATCGCCGTCGACAAGTTCTCCAAGTGGATTGAGGCAAGACCTATCAGAAGGGTCCGCTCGGAGGAACCCGTCCAGTTCTTCACGGACATCATCTATCGCTTTGGAGTCCCAAATGCAATCATCACCGACAACGGCACCTAGTTCACGGGCAAGAAGTTCCTCAACTTCTGCGATGCCAACAACATCCGAGTGGATTGGGCCGCCGTCAGCCATCCCAAAACCAATGGGCAAGTAGAAAGAGCGAACGGCAAGATCCTGCAGGGGCTAAAGCCACGAATCTTCAAGCGACTCGAGAAGTTTCGAGCAAGGTGGGTCACGGAGCTCCCATCCGTCCTCTAGAGCTTGCGGACCACCCCAAGTCGGGCCACCGGCTGCACGCCTTTCTTCATGATCCACGGGTCCGAGGCAGTCCTCCCAACCGACCTCGACTACGGCAGCCCGAGAGTCCGAGCCTACAACGACGAAGGCAACCAGGCCTCCTTGGAAGACGCCATCGACCAGCTAGATGAAGCACGAAGCATTGCCCTGCTCCACTCAGCCAAGTACCAACATGCTCTACGGCTCTACCACGATCGCAACATCAGAAGCTGGGCGTTTCAAGTCGGCGACCTCGTCCTCCGACGAGTCCAGAGTAACCGCGGCCGCCACAAGCTATCGCCGCCATGGGAAGGCCCTTACATCGTCGACCAAGTCCTCCGCCCGGGGACTTTCAAGCTCAAAGACGCCGATGGCCGAGTCCTCACAAACGCTTGGAACATAGAGCAGCTACGTCGCTTTTACTCTTAAAAGTACCTGTACTTTTCGCTTACGATAACGAACAAAGTGTTGCTCTATCCCGAGTACTTTATTGCGTATGACCATTTTTCGAAACGCACCCTTCGAGCCCTTCAACCTAAGCGGCGGGCGACCCCTTCCCTGCGCAGGGTCACCCACCGCTCGGGGGCTCCACCCGGGGCACGGTGCCCCTCCTTTTTTCGCAAAAATTCTGACGAATGATCGCTCCCGCGCGCGATCAGCGGTAGACTTTTGCGCTCGCGGGAAAAGGAGCGTTGGCTTGAGCGGCTCTGTGATTGCACCTGTCCAAGCTCCGAGTGCCTACGCCCCCGCGGCTACGGCGCTACACTTGCGGGCAAAATCCCTGACCTCGGACCGACGTCCTTTTCCCGAGAGCAATAAGGCAACTGTCTTGACTAGTTGTTTTGACGCACCTAGCTGCTGCCTGTCGTTGTTCGACCTTCCGAAACTGCTCGGGGGCTGCGAGTCTAAGCAACGCCGCTGTGCGACTAAATTGGGCCAAACTCTTGAGTTCCTACGCCTCGGCGGCTACGGTATAGAGCCCGACTAGTGGGCTCCCACGCCCTGCAATCTCGACCGATGACCCTAAAAGCACTCGGAAGATAGAAACGGCAGGCAACAGATAAAAATACGAGCTTTTTTAAGCAACAGCAAGTCTTTAAACAAGGGAATGTCCTTCAAAGGGGAGTTAAGTTCATTACATCGCATGAACGGCTAAAGTCCCCTACTTTTTTACAGCCCGAGATCCTTCAGGGTGACAGCGACCATCTCGTCGGCAAACGAGGAGGACTCGGGTTCAATGGCGTTGTACTCCTGGTCCTCGTAGCCGGGGGCCCATCCACCTCGCAGGCAGTCCCGCTCCATGCTCGGGTAGTGCGAAAGAAACATGGCGATGATCTTCCGCACCACGTCCCGAGTCAGCTCCGAGGCCTGCTCCTGAGTTCTCCCCAGAATGAGGGCGATGCGCTCCGTCAGGGACAAGCCGGCGTCGACGCCAAGCTCCACCAGCAAGCGCTCGACGGCTTGGACCAGTGCCTGGTGGACTCCGGTCCTCTCCTCGAGGGCCTTTTGAGCCCGCTCGGCCGCCTTCCCCGACTTCCGGAGATCCTCGACCGTCTCTGGAGAAATCACCTCGACTGAGCTATCACTAAGAAAAGAAAGCAAGAAGAAGGATGAGGGGAAACGCGATGCTTACTCGCCATCTCCACCCTCAGTTCGCGGGCAACCTGCACCAGCTCCTGGTTTGTAGCAAAGGCCTTGGCAACCTCGCCCATCTTCGACGCCAGCTTGGTTTCCAGGTCGGCCTTCTGAGTTCGGAGAGCTGCACCGAAATGCGGAGTTAAGCAACCCGGGACCACTCGGGAAATGGAAAAAGGAACGGTCCGCCTAAAGAACACGGAAAGACAGCTCACCGGTGATTTCCTCCTCCCGCTTCTGGGCGACTTCCTTGAGGCGGGCCCCCTCATCTGTTGCGGCCTCCAACTTCCCAGCCAGGTCGACCAGCTGGTTGTTGGCCGTCTTAAGGTCGGTGTCGGCGTGCTGGATGTCCTGCTGGAGATCCGTCACTTTCGCTTTCAGGTCCTGGCTCTCCCGAATGGCGGCCTCCCTTTCACGATTAGCGGCATCGGCAGCCGCTAGCGCCGTCGCCACCGTCTTCTCGGCCTCGGCCGCCTTCGCCTCAAGGGCAACCCTCTCCTCCTCGGCATGGGCAAGCGCCGCTGCACCAGCCTGCCGGGCCTCGGACAGCCAAGCCTCAAGCTGCTCCTTCCCTATCTTCAGCTACTGAACAGCGTGCCACAGCCCCGCTTCCCGACGGAGGAATCGGGATTTGTTCGAGCTGCGCTTCATGATCTCCTGCGTAAAGGCAGAGGCAAAGCCGTGAGGCGCTTCCAAAGGGACGCCATCTTAAGACAAGAAAGGGGAGCGAGAAACCCGAAAGCTTACCCGGGCAGGCTTGATGATCATCGTATTGAAGATCTCCTTCATATCGTGAAGGCCCTCCGCGAGAAGCCGACACTGATCCATCTCCGACTTGTCGTCAAGGTCGAAGACAGGGCTCCCCGGGTTCTGACGGTCGAACCACTTCAACCGACCCTCGCATGGCAGGTTCGAATTGTCCTCGATGGATACAAGGACCTGGAAGTTACGATCCATTACCATCATCCCCGGGGTGTCCCTGAAGGAGTCCGGGATCCCCGACAAGGGGCTCAGTGGCCTCGGGGGCTCCAAGGCTGGCTCCCCGGTGGGATGGCCATCGATCCTCCGGGGGCTGTCCTCCGGCGAATCTTCAAGCACGACGATCTAGGACGGGACCCCCTCGGAAGGGGGCTCGGGGGCTGCAGCAGTCGCCGCTGGCACGATGCCGGCACTCAGAAGGGCCCCGGACGTTCCCGCCTCCGCCTCCTTGGGATCGGCCGTGGTCTCCGAGGCGGAAGCGGCCACCCGACTGTCCGACGCGGCGGCAATCTCCTCGGCGCCGGCTGGAACCGCGTCGCCAGACAGGGCAGCCTCCCCTGCCCCGGGGTGACTCGCCACCTCCTGAGGGGCTGGGGGGACTGGCCCCGCTAGCTGCTGCTCCAGCTCGGCCTGGTACGCCGCGACGTCTGCCTCTGAGGGGACAGCTTGCGCGACGACCAGGCCCTCGGGGAGCGCACCTCCTGGGCTGCCACCGCTCCCTTGAGGCACCTCCTCTTCAAGGGAGGGCGTCTCCCTCCGAGTCGCCTCCTCGGCCTGTTCAACCGCCGGCCTCGGCGTCTGCGTTGCCGGGCGCAGCTTCTTCTGTGGCGCCGCCTCGAGTGGCTTGTTAGCCCGGCTGGTGCATCAGAGGCCGAGGAGCCCGACTAAGGAAAAAAGAAACCACAAAACTAAAAACCACTCGGAAAGGGTAGAGCATTACTCACCTCGACGAGACGGTCCGAGACAGCTTGGCGCTGGTCGGCATGGGGTCCCATGGGGACGAGGGCCTCTTGGACCCCGCGAGCGCCGCCGGGGCGGGCACCGCCTGAGCAACTTCGGCACCCCTCCCCGTGTGGGGCGCCGCCTGGCCAGTCGGACTTCCCCCCTTGACCTGGGAGGGATCTGGCTGCCCCGCCATGGCCCCCGCCGGGTCAGAAGGAACCCGTGCCTCCACCACGGGAGGCACAGGCGTGACGCCGCTCCCGGCGGGATTTGCTTCCGCGGGAGACGCGGGCAGGTCCCGCCCTCCACTCTGCGCCCTCGTCGTCTGAGGGGCAGGCGGCGGCCGCCTGTTGTCCCGCGACAGGGACCTCCTAGGGGAACGCGACGCCCCCGACGACGAGCCCCCCGCGTGGGCGTGTTCAGATAGGTCATGGCTCCTATCCCGACGAGAGGAGGCCGCGTCCCGGCGGGGGTCCACCCGCTCCTCAGACGCGTGACGGGTGGCCGGGGGCGTGCGGTCGCGCCGCCCGTGCTGGCTGTCCCCGGCGGGCCGGCGGGGCTGGCCCGACCGGGAACCTCCACTCTTCCCCGCGTCCGGCTGCGGCGACCTCCCTCTCCCGCTGGACCTCGGCTTCTGTGCCGAGGACGAGGCGGTCACCGCAGCGATGGTTCTGGACTTCGCCGGAGGCGCGCCCCCGGCTTCTTCTTCCTCGTCATCCTCCTCGGACGAGTCCTCCTCGGCGGGCTCCGACTCGGGGTCCTCATCCTCGGAGACTCTGTAGCCTCTCGCCCTCCTCCTGGCCCGGTCGGCGTTCCTCTCTCTTGGCCACCTCGCGCTTCTTCCACTTCTCCCGGCGCTCCTTCCTCTTCTTGGCCATCTCGGCGGCAACTCGGTTCGTCGCCCTGTCCTCGGGAAGTGGTGCCGGGGAGTAGGTGAGGTCCTCGCCCTTCACCTAAAAGAACTCGGGGTTAGAGGGCAAAAAAGAACTCAGGGTCAAACTTGAGATAGGCGAAAGGATCCTTACGATGGCCTTGGTGTCGGCGTTCGGGAGCATCTCAAGGAGGTCCGGCGGCGGGTACTCGAGGTGAGACCTCCCCACCGATGCCGACACCCAGCGACGCACCTCGGCCTCTGAGGGCAAGGGATTCGCCGTCACTGTCCCCACGAAGGGGGCCTTGTCCGAGGTCATCTGCCACATCTGGAGGACTCGTCGCCTCAGCGGCACAATACCTCTCGAGAGGTACCCTCCGATGACCTCCGCCAGGGACATGTTCTTGTCCCGAAGTTGGCCGAGGGCTTTCCAGGCGCCCTTGAGGAGTTTCTCCTGGAGCCGCTTCTTGGGCCCGTACGACCACTCGTCGGGCGCTTTCTCGAACCACCACTCGGTGTACTCCGGAAGGGGGTTCTAGGTGTCGTTCTTGAGGTAGAACCACCCGGGGTGCCAACCCTTGTTCGAGCTCACGAGGGAGCCCGAGATGTAGCCGCCCGACCTCCCCTGCTTCATCTTCAGAACGTCGCACTCGATCGTCGCGGGGGCGCCGCCCTGGGCAGTGTGCAGCACGAACTTGAAGAAGTACCTGAAGAGATCCTAATGGGCCTCCATCCCCAGGTACCCCTCGCACAGCGCCACGTACGCCGCCATCTGTTGGACCCCGTTGGGGTTGATGTGGTGGAGCTCCAGCCCATACTCATTCAGCACGGCCCGGATGAATCTCCCCGCGGGGACGGAAAACCCGCGCTCGTGGAAGGCGACGAAGGAGACGACGTATCCAGGCGGCGGCCGGGGAGAGTCCTCTACACCCGGTC
This sequence comes from Alloteropsis semialata, assembly GCA_004135705.1. Classification (NCBI taxonomy): domain Eukaryota; kingdom Viridiplantae; phylum Streptophyta; class Magnoliopsida; order Poales; family Poaceae; genus Alloteropsis; species Alloteropsis semialata. Next base: position 23,885,127 of record CM014278.1, on the reverse strand, counting down.
TCTTCCACTCTTCGGCTTCCGTCAATGGCGGAAGCATCCCCTCCTTCACCAGTCCCTCCAGCTGCCGCAGCGTCACCCTCGAGCGTTCCCAGGTCGACATCGCGAGGCCACCGAGGAGGAAGATGCGGGCTGGGTGGAGGATTCGCTCTCCTGCTCCTCGGAAAAGTGTGAGCGCTGCGGCGGTGGGGGATGCGAGGGGGCTGGCGCCGCAACGGCGAGGAAGACGAAACGCGCGACGGAAGGCGAAAGGCTCGGGGTGAAATAAACTCAAGGCGGCTGCGGCGCGAGGCTATAAAAGGGCGGAGTGGCGAGGCGGAGCAGTGGCATTAAATGCGTGGGCCCACCACCCGCGCTGCTGCGACGTGCGCCCGTCGTTTCGCCTGACCTCCTCAAAAGACGCGTCATCCCCCCCACGCGGCGGAAAGATGGGCCGGTGCCTCCGCGCTCGGGCCACCAACGGTCGAGTCGTGGCCCGGCCCAGCCAGGTGCGTCTCCGACAAGCTCCGAACCCTTCACGACCCCGACAACCTCCAAGGCAAACTACTCGGGCTCAAAGCCTTAACAAGAGCATCTGCTCTTCTCAAGGCTCGGGGGCTACACCCGGCGGGTGCGCTCGCGCGCCCCCACCGGAAGAATCACGACTCACCACTCCCTCACCACAACTGAACCTGGGCGCGAGTCCCAAACTCCCCCCAGGCTCGGGGGCTACTGACGAGGGTCTAGATCAGGGGTGACCAATCAGGCCCCTAATCTACGACACGGCGCCAATCAACCTTTCAAAAACAAAATCCGAAGACCCAGATCAAGCAGGTTTTTCATGTCCAAGCAGTCTCCGATTCGCCCGGGAAGTCTCCGCCTCCGAGGAGTCTCCTATTCGCCCGGGAAGTCTCCGCCTCCGAGGAGTCTCCGATTCGCCCGGGAAGTCTCCGCCTCCGAGGAGTCTCCGATTCGCCCGACTGAACCACTCGGCTCCATCTCGCTTTTGCCCATCCCTGGCCGTACCCGCTTGGTACTAACTATGTCAGAATGGGATGGGCGTTGTCCTTCGCCACAGCAGCCACAGGAACACCTGTCTCATCCGCACAGGGACACTACAGTTCTGGGGAAGGACACATGCACACCCAGGGGAGGACACCTGGAGCCCGAGGAGGACACCTGGAGCCCAGGAGGACACCTGGAGTCCAAGAGGACACCGTGCGAGTCAACCACGACCCGAAAGCTACTCGGAGAGGTGCCCGAGAAGCCCCGTACTCCAACCACCCGGGTATGTACGATCCCGGGTCAAACGGAGCGCCCACCCCGTCAACACCTACTCCCCGTACGGCTCGGGGCGTAAGATGAAATTGAAGACCTCGGCATAGTAATTTCTCTTGTAATTCTCTCTTTTTACCTCTCCATTTCCTTTTCCCCTTGAGACTATAAAAGGGGACAAAGGGAGACCGATGGGGGGGACGAATGGACGCACGAACGACCAACCGAACAACAACACACCAACACCTCCGCACAGGGACTTGGGATCATTTCCCTCTCCCGACTAGTTTGTACCCCTACTACAGACTTGGACTCGAGAACACTGGCTCTCACTGGACGTAGGGTGTTACTCTCCGGAGGCCCGAACCAGTATAATCTCCTGTTCTCTTGAGCCACCATCCGGTGCCCTGACACGCGATCGTAGAAATATTACTTGCCGGCGGTAGAGAACCCCGACAAGCCTCAAAGACAAGCCCAATGGGCTAGCCAACGGACAGGTCGCCCCCCGAACAATCAGTGAACGGGGCCCCTCACACAAGCAAGCTTATGCAAGTCAGAGTCATAATATTATATTCTGCTGAATTTAACTTACCATCATACCTGATCGGAGGTGCGTCGTTACAGAATCGCAAGTTTAGCAGAAAGTAAATACACAACTCTAGAAGTTAGTTTACTAGGGCCACCTCATAATAACCTCATAACTACCCACTAGGGCACTCTACTGGGTTCAACTCAACACCTGTGATGTCCTGAGGATATAAGCTCTGATACCAGCTGTGACGGAACAACCCTACTTAAACTGACTCAGGTGTGATCTGTAGTGCGTAACACTAACACGTCACACACCTGGGTCAGCATAAGTCCAGGGTTCCATCCAATGATCACTGTCAGCTGTCTCATTACAAATACTCAGGACCCCAACACCAGAGGAAGCATCACAGATATTACACAGGTAGATTATACAACACAGACAGGTAAGATTTATACAAACCAGAGTAGTGTTGGTGATTCTTAATGACAACTTATTACTGCCAACAAAGATATAAAATATGATAAAACAAATAGACATAGGGTTGATTACTAATGAATTCCATGAGTTTTGGTGTATATGTGCTTACAGGAATAAAGTGGCAAAAGCAGAGCCAAAGTGGGCCCAGGGCCAGGTCGCCCGACCTATCCTGGTCGGCCGACCTGGGACCAGGCCCAATGAGGTCCAGCCTTAGCCCAACAGCAAAAGCACACTCAGGAGTGATCAAGAACGTTGAGATCAAGTCGGTGGGAATAAAGAGATGGGATTGGGCCACATGGCAATCACATGGATTCATGGGCCCACATCCCCAACTAAACTGACACATCTTCACCATTACCCACCGAAAACCGACCAAAGGACCCACTGGGAAGTGACCCTGACAGAGTGGGGCCGAGGGGCCACAGCCCTGGGTCGGCCGACTTAGCCAGGTCGGCCGACCTGGCCGCGCGTCCAAACCGCCACCGCCTTCAGGAGCAACTGTAAACCGTCTCCAGGAGTTCATCTGTGCCGTGCATCATCAAGGACGGTGCATCGGATGGTCGGCCGATCCCCCTTAGTCGGCCGACCTGGGCCCACCTCCGGACCGCCCCAACCGCTGCACACTGACTCTAAACCGCCTCTCCAAGCTATAAATAGCTGGACTCGGGGCAGGGCTAATCATCATCGAGCTGAAGTGAAGATCCAAGGCGAAGCCCTCCTCATATCCAGAGTAGAAATAGGGAGAGAGTGAGGGAGAGTCTGGAGGAGTCCCGGCGTGTCGGCGACCCTCCACCTGTACCTCGACGGATGCGAGCTACTCAGTAAGTATCCGGAATTCAACTAGTAATTAAGACTGAGTTATAGATAAGTCAATTTCTCTATTGTGCTTGTGGATTCGTTGCTTTATTTATATAAAGTATTCTAATCTCTGATCAAGGTTAGGATAGCTGATATTATCTTAGGCGTGGTGCTTAGGTGTATATCTGCCCTCGTTTGCCTCGTAGCCCCACGGATTAGTAGAGGTAGGCGGCAGGTGGTGACAGCCCTGTCTGTCCTTTGTAATCCTCCACATACGGGTACGGCGTAGAGCTGTTGGCCGGCAATTTCCTAGAGGCCTAGGATACCCCGGTGCCTAAAGCAAGCATAGGAGAATTCTCTTAACTATCATCAGAACCTTAATACTAAGTTATCCTCTCTACCCAGCCTTTATATACACTCGATCGATCCGGCTCAGCTTTAATGATTAGATACTCGTTTACGTTCCCCGTGGATTCGATACCTGGTTTACTCACGGGTGAAAGCTACTTCGACATCCGTGCGCTTGTGGACTTTCTGTTTGCCACCGCTGGTGTCAACAAGCTTTCTGGCGACGTTGCCGGGGAACGGTAGCAGTTATCTAAGATCTAAGGTTGCCCGTATATCCTTTATTTTATATTTTTTTTTATTTCCTTTTTATCAACCATGAATTCCACCCAAATTCATGAGTTCTCTGCTCCAAAGGGCGAATTATTGGAGCCGCACCCCTCGTCAAATCCTATTTTAATCGATAGCTATGAACTTCGCCCTGCCTTCATAGCTATGGTCCAGGACAAATCCTTCTCAGGAGGTGATGGTGAAAACCCATACCGTCACTTGCACGAATTCGAGTTGCTTTGCTCGTGTCTGGTCATATCAGGCATGACGCAGGCAACGATTAGATGGAAGCTCTTCCCGTTCTCTCTCAAAGAGAAAGCGAGGAAGTGGTACGATCACACCGTTGCGCTAACGAACGGTGAATGGGAAAAGTTACGGGACAAGTTTTGTCTTGAATACTTTCCTGTTCACCGGATCTGTGCACTGCGGAAGGAGATTATTAACTTCCAGCAACAAGAGAAGGAAACGATCGCCAAAGCATGGGACCGGTTCCAGGACTCATGTCTGACCGGAGCAGATCTAGGCATCCCAGACTACATGCTCATGCAGCATTTTCGGTCTGGGTTGAATAGTGAAGCCGCCCGGTACATAGACACTGTAGCCGGAGGCTCATTCCTACACATAACCCCGGCCAGAGCACAAGAAGTCCTAGCAGCCATCTGGAAAACTCCCCTGCCGACGCGACCGAAACTGAGCAAGAAGACTCCCAGGTAGAACCTATAGACTTGCCCAGTCCAGTTCCTGAGACCTCATCCGTTGCGGAAGAGGAAACTCAACCCCTCGGATTGCCATTTGAGTTCGAGGAAGATCTTTTTGAAGACTTCGGGAATACCTCGAACTACACAACACAGAAAAAGCCTACGGTAAAGTCCCCCTCCATTTATATGGAGACAGAATTCCTAGACAAAACCGTGAGGGAGCTCATTCCCATCCTAAACACGGAATGGTCAAACGAATCCGAGTCTTCTTTCGAAGTCATTCGGATTAACTCACCTTCGCAGACTATTCGCGGTTTTGTAAGCAAGGTAGCCGTAGACATTCTGTACAACCCGACTGTTGGGGCAAACATCATGTCCAGTTCTTTTCGCTTACGTCCTTGGACGCCGTAAAAGATGGCCCCAACGTCAAAACTTCTTAGAACACCCTCAGGTTAAATTCTCGAGAGTCTCGGCATAGTACGAGATTTTCTCCTCGTTCACCATGGGATTGAGATGGCTCTGGACTTTTACGTCTTTGAGACATTAGATTTCGACCTCCTGGTAGGACACCCTGTCGAGGGCCTCTTTCAAGATGTAACCTCGGAAGGAAACCTCCTAGCCAAAATAGGAAGAAATCTTCTCACCATACCTTTAGCCAGGGTCAAGAATTCCATAGTTGAACCTTTGGTAGGACCTAACACAGCTGAGGAAGTGAAATCCCTGCAGCCTAGCGACCCATTTGAGTCATTTCTCAAAGAACATGTTCACGACTTTATAGAAGAAGAGGATGACGCTTCTGAGTCGCTTGAAACTGAGGAGCCACCTAAGACACACGTAGAGCTAAAACCCTTGCCTGCTGGCCTTCGCTATGTCTTTCTAAATGAAGACAGGGACACCCCTGTCATCATTAGTGACAAGCTATCGCAGGACGAGAGTGATAGACTCATAAAGGTGCTCGAGAAACACCGCTCGGCGTTCGGGTACTCCCTCAAGGATTTGAAGGGAGTAAGCCCTGCACTCTGTACCCATCGCATTCCCATAGATCCAACTTCTACACCTTCTAGGGAGCCTCAGCGTAGGCTAAACAATGCGATGAGGGAAGTCGTGAAGAAGGAAGTTTTAAAACTTCTGCACGCTGGGATCATTTATCCCGTCCCTCATAGTGAATGGGTCAGCCCTGTCCAAGTAGTGCCCAAGAAGGGAGGTATGACCGTCGTAAGTAACGAGAAAAACGAGCTGATTCCTCAGCGTACCGTTACTGGGTGGCGGATGTGCATTGATTATCGCCGACTCAACAAGGCGACAAAGAAGGATCACTTTCCGCTCCCTTTCATCGATGAGATGTTGGAGAGACTCGCAAACCACTCCTTGTTCTGTTTCCTTGATGGGTATTCCAGCTACCATCAGATTCCCATCCACCCCGATGACCAAGAAAAGACCACCTTCACCTGCCCCTATGGGACGTATGCGTACCGCAGAATGTCATTCGGGTTATGCAATGCACCGGCATCGTTCCAAAGGTGTATGATGTCTATCTTCTCAGACATGATAGAAGAGATTATGGAAGTTTTCATGGATGATTTTTCAGTCTACGGAAAGACTTTTGACCATTGTCTGCAGAACCTAGATAGGGTGCTACAAAGATGCCGAGACAAGGACCTGGTGCTAAATTGGGAAAAGTGCCATTTCATGGTCCGAGAGGGTATAGTGCTAGGACACTTGGTGTTCGAAAGAGGAATAGAGGTGGATAGAGCAAAAATAGAAGTCATAGAAAAGCTTCCACCTCCCACCAATGTTAAAGGGATCCGTAGCTTCTTAGGTCATGCGGGGTTTTACCGGCGCTTTATCAGAGATTTTTCTCAGATAGCCAGGCCCCTCACTAGCCTTTTAGCCAAGGACGTGCCCTTTGACTTCGATGATGAGTGTTTACATGCTTTCACCATTTTAAAGAACGCTCTCATCTCAGCACCAGTCATTCAACCCCCTGACTGGACGCTACCCTTTGAGATAATGTGTGATGCCAGTGATTATGCTGTTGGTGCTGTCCTTGGACAGACCAAAAATAAGAATCATCATGCTATCTCATATGCTAGTAAAACTTTGACAGGAGCTCAACTTAATTATGCTACCACTGAAAAAGAGCTCTTGGCAGTAGTTTTTGCTATAGACAAGTTTAGATCTTACTTGGTAGGAGCCAAGGTGATTGTCTACACTGATCACGCTGCTTTGAAATATTTGCTTACCAAGAAAGATGCTAAACCTCGCCTTATCCGCTGGATTCTCTTACTCCAAGAATTTGATTTAGAAATTAAAGATAAAAAGGGAGTGGAGAATTCAGTAGCCGATCATTTGTCGCGTATGCAGTTTACTGACATGCAGGATCTACCGATAAATGATTTTCTACGTGACGACACCCTACTCAAGGTGACCGCCTCCGACCCCTGGTATGCAAATATTGTGAACTTTATGGTTGCAGGATATGTACCGCCAGGGGAGAATAAGAGAAGGCTTATCTATGAGAGTAGAATCCATTTGTGGGATGAACCATACCTGTACAGGGTGTGTTCAGATGGCATGCTCAGGCGATGTGTGCCAACAACCGAAGCAAGAAAGAACGTTGAGCAGTGCCATGCAGCCCCATATGGAGGTCACTACGGGGCGTTCAGGACAAGGTCGAAGATCTGGCAGAGTGGATTCTATTGGCCCACAATGTATGAGGATACAAAGGAATTCATTTGACGACGCCAGCAGTGCCAGAAACACGGAGGGATCACTGCAAGAGATGCTATGCCACTCACAAACAACTTACAAGTTGAGTTGTTTGATGTGTGGGGCATTTATTTCATGGGACCCTTCGTCAAATCCTATGACAGCGAGTACATCCTGATGGCAGTGGACTACGTCTCGAAGTGGGTTGAAGCAATGCCCTGTCGAGCTGCTGACTCCAAACACGTGTGAAAGATGTTCCATGAGATCATCTTTCTACGTTTTGGAACTCCCAGGATGGTGATCAGTGATGGAGGGTCGCACTTCATCGACAGGACCTTCTGGAAGTTTCTGGCAGAACTGGGGGCGAAACACAACATAGCTACTCCTTATCACCCCCAGACAAGTGGCCAAGCAGAAACATCGAACAAGCAGATCAAAAACATTCTGCAGAAGACCGTGACAGAAATGGGCAAAGGATGGAAGAGCAAGTTACCAGATGCTCTATGGGCCTACCGAACGGCGTATAAAACGCCGATCGGGATGTCTCCATACCAGCTGGTTTACGGCAAGACTTGCCATTTACCAGTTGAGCTAGAGCATCGGGCGCACTGGGCCATAAGAAAGTGGAACATGGATTTGCCTGCAGCCCAGCAGATGAGAAGGATGCAACTATCAGAATTGGAAGAGTGGAGAGACAAAGCATACCACAGTGCCAGAATCTACAAGGACAGAACCAAGAGATGGCACGACAAGAGGATCAAGGTGAAGGAGTTCCACCCCGGGGATAAGGTATTACTCTTTAATTCCAGGGTGAAGCTCTTTGGACATGGAAAACTTTGAAGCAAATGGGAAGGACCATTCATTGTGGTGGAGACTTCATCGCATGGGGCAATCACACTCCAAGATGATGAAGGTAACCTCTTTAAGGTAAATGGTCAACGTTTAAAAGTTTTCTTTGAGCCTGATAAAGTAGATGAGGAATTTGACGTGATCAATTTGGTCATGGATGATTCCCATTTATAATTACACCTTATGTTAAATCCTTAACCCCTAGCACGTTAATGCACACATTCTGGGGTGTAGTGGACCTGTCACGTAGTGCACAAAGAAGAAGAGGGCGACCGGGCTCAAGGCCAGGTCGGCCGACTTGATCCTAAGCTCGATCAGCCCTATCTTCTGCCAACGTTCCACTCTAACGTCTCTGAAGCCGTTTTGCGGTGGACGAGTGATTCCAACTCTGTTTGATCCGAGAAGAGGTTTAGCTCATCTTTAAAATTTCACCCATCCTCTTCTTCCCTCTCATCTGAGTTCTTCCTCGCCCCCATTCTGAAATCACCAAGCCACACCTCCCAATTCTCCATCAATGGCCGGGAAAAGCCACCCCAAATCCCGATCAACCTTTGATCTGGATGGAGAGCCCACTCCGGCCAACCAATTGGTGCCAACCAACCTGGAGCAAGCCATGGCCGTAGTTGTCACCCCTCTGGCTAGCATCCCGCCAGAGGAGGACGCGAGAGGCCGCACCAGGGGGTCGGCCGATGTGCTTGGTCGGCCGACCGGCCCTGGTGGCCCCTCATGTCCTCGCTCGGCGGCGCGATCTCAGTCCCCGAGAAGAATCCAGAGGCGTGATGCACGGGCATCAAGCCCGTACAGAAGGCCGACGACGGGGCAATTGACCCCAAAGAAGACGCCGGCGGCCGCTCCAATCAAGGGGGATGGACTCCCCAAGCTTCAACCAGTGGAGAAGCTGAAGGAGGTGGTCAGAAATAAGTGGGACGACGTCGTGGCGTATCATTATACGTCCGATGTATCCATTTACTCTCCTGCCAGCACCCCAGAGCCACGTTTTCGGGTCTTCGGGGAAAAGAAACCCGGTGGTGGCTATGGTAAGGGGCTGTTCCCTCCCCTCACACCTGAGGAGAGGAAGGAGTTGGAGGAGTCGGTGGAATCTTCACCCGCCGGCAAGATCAAGAGGCACATCAAGCCTCCTCCAATTCGCAGGCCTGGGGGCCAATTTGAGAGTGATGATGAAGAGAAGGCCCCAAGGCTCCCTCCAATGCTGAGTTACTAGAGTTGATTAATCAACTCGGTCGTGACCATGCAAAGTTGGAGAAGAAGTTCGCTGAAGAGCGACTTGAGCGCATAAGTCTTCAAGACGACTTTGATATGCTTCGCAAATCAACAGCCGTGAAACTTAAGCGCTATGCCAAGACTGCTGGGGATGAAAAACTCTATAATGCACCCTAGATACCCTAGGCCTTGGATTAGGAAAGGCACATTAGTTTCCCTTCAATTCATTTATTTCATTTATTTCTTTATCATGTAATGTGCCTCTGAGTTGCTGAATAAAATAAATTGTGTAGTGTATTAGGATTGTGTTTTGTGGTTTCACTTGTTTTGAATAAAAGGTACAAGTGTGGGGGAGACCTGCAACGGGAAAACAGAGTGATCCAATGCGAAACAGAGCCTATCAGAACGTTACAGAACAGCACGAGAGAGATCAGAACCAGGGGAATCACCCCCAGGTCGCCCGACCCCACCAAGTCGGCCGACCTGGTCTGGGTCCCACCTGGCCTCTGCTTCTTCCTGCACGCTGGTTTGGTCATCCTAAACTCTGTTTCAGCTGAATTGTTGCAGAACCTGATCCTGGAATTTAAAAACTTAGTAAAATCAACCCTGTTGCACCTTACCATCACATGGAAATTCATATTAACGTATATATATTTTATTCCCTGTACCTTTTGGCTTGTGGAAATCTTCATATTTATAGGATCTCATGTCATCTAAGTAATTGCATTTTGAGATATGGCTTTGATATGAAAGATGCCTTTAGTATCTAAGTACTTGGAATTTATGAAAAGTTTTAAAATTGTTTACCTTGCTATGCTCCTCATGAGTTTGAGAGACAAACACCTACAAATATGATCAAACTTTACCTTTGAGCTTTGAGTTGTTTCAAGTCTTGTGACCCTTATTAGAGGTATTTCATGTTTTTAAAGTCAAGATCACGTACACTCCACCATAAAAGCTAAGTCCTTATACTGAGGATGAAGCAAAACATGCCTTTGTCTCATGGTCATAAAATAAATACTCCTGAAAAAAAATTAATCCTTCTTCCCAGAATTAAAAGAAGATATGGGCTAAATGCATAGAAAAAATAAAGAGAAGAAAAAGACTCATGCTAAAAAGAGCATTGAGTAGAAAAAAAAGGAGAAGAAGAGAGTGCAATAGCCCATATCCAAAAGAAAGAAAAAGGGAAGAAGGGTCAAAATAAAGGAGTATCATTACATGTCCACCTCATATCACACACTTGCACATCTTGACTTGATTACATGACTTGTCTCTGATTTGGATCCAATCCTTGGAATGAAAACATAAGTGAGAAAAGGTATGTATCTTGAGAGCTCCACACAAAAAGTTCTATTTTGGAGAGTATGAGTGTTGTCTAACCACCATGATTATCCAGAGAGAAACTCTTTGAAGAGCAAGGCATAGGTTTTCTTTGCAAAAATGTCAAAACCCCAAGTACTTGAGAGTGAAGTGTATCATGTCATGGATAGGCTGTTCCTTCCTGCAATTATTCAAGAAGACATGATTAGCCACTTATATAACTCCGCTAAGCCTGAATGTTCGGGAATAACCTATATGTCTGTTAATGATCTCCATGATGAAGCTTAGATTTTACTCGAGGGCGAGTAAAGGATAAGTGTGGGGGAGCTTGTTGGCGATTCTTAATGACAACTTATTACTGCCAACAAAGATATGAAATATGATAAAACAAATAGACATAGGGTTGATTACTAATGAATTCCATGAGTTTTGGTGTATATGTGCTTACAGGAATAAAGTGGCAAAAGCAGAGCCAAAGTGGGCCCAGGGCCAGGTCGCCCGACCTATCCTGGTCGGCCGACCTGGGACCAGGCCCAATGAGGTCCAGCCTTAGCCCAACAGCAAAAGCACACTCAGGAGTGATCAAGAACGTTGAGATCAAGTCGGTGGGAATAAAGAGATGGGATTGGGCCACATGGCAATCACATGGATTCATGGGCCCACATCCCCAACTAAACTGACACATCTTCACCATTACCCACCGGAAACCGACCAAAGGACCCACTGGGAAGTGACCCTGACAGAGTGGGGCCGAGGGGCCACAGCCCTGGGTCGGCCGACCTAGCCAGGTCGGCCGACCTGGCCGCGCGTCCAAACCGCCACCGCCTTCAGGAGCAACTGTAAACCGTCTCCAGGAGTTCATCTGTGCCGTGCATCATCAAGGACGGTGCATCGGATGGTCGGCCGATCCCCCTTAGTCAGCCGACCTGGGCCCACCTCCGGACCGCCTCAACCGCTGCACACCGACTCTAAACCGCCTCTCCAAGCTATAAATAGCTGGACTCGGGGCAGGGCTAATCATCATCGAGCATGAAGTGAAGATCCAAGGCGAAGCCCTCCTCATATCAGAGTAGAAATAGGGAGAGAGTGAGGGAGAGTCTGGAGGAGTCCCGGCGTGTCGGCGACCCTCCACCTGTACCTCGACGGATGCGAGCTACTCAGTAAGTATCCGGGATTCAACTAGTAATTAAGACTGAGTTATAGATAAGTCAATTTCTCTATTGTGCTTGTGGATTCGTTGCTTTATTTATATAAAGTATTCTAATATCTGATCAAGGTTAGGATAGCTGATATTTTCTTAGGCATGGTGCTTAGGTGTATATCTGCCCTCGTTTGCCTCGTAGCCCCACGGATTAGTAGAGGTAGGCGGCAGGTGGTGACAGCCCTGTCCGTCCTTTTGTAATCCTCCACGTACGGGTACGGCGTAGAGCTGTTGGCCGGCAATTTCCTAGAGGCCTAGGATACCCCGGTGCCTAAAGCAAGCATAGGAGAATTCTCTTAACTATCATCAGAACCTTAATACTAAGTTATCCTCTCTACCCAGCCTTTATATACACTCGATCGATCCGGCTCAGCTTTAGTGATTAGATACACGTTTACGTTCCCGTGGATTCGATACCTGGTTTACTCACAGGTGAAAGCTACTTCGACATCCGTGCGCTTGCGGACTTTCTGTTTGCCACCGCTGGTGTCAACAAGTAGCTCAATTTAAATATTACACACAGGTTCTAGGTTCAGCAAAAGTTTAACAAGGTAATTAAACAAACTAACACCAGCTCATGTCGTGCCCTGACATGACTGAGTCCACGGACGACGACGGCGCCAGCAACAACCTACTCCTCGGGCTCAGCTGCAACAAGGGTCAAAGAACCCTGAGTACAAAGGTACTCAGCTAGACTTACCCGACAAACTATTCTAAGGGGAAAACAAGAGCATGCAAGGCTGTGAAGTTAAACAGAAACAACAGACTCTAGCAAGGCATAGCTTAATAAGTTATTGCTCTAATTACTAAAATTAAATTTACCAGATAAAAATCCTATTAAGCTAGGTGAGCCAATCAATATTGCCAAACAATAGGAAAAAGTAAAGCATAAGGGCTGAACATTACATAAACATGCAATAAACTATCTGTCAGGATCAAGCATATATCAAAACCGTGACACCCGGCGATTCGAATCAATTTCAACCCTGCAGGGGACAACCTGGAACACACACCGCGTGCCCCCCCCCGGAAGGCCACACAAAGCTACCTTTCCCGCTACAGCCACTATTGCCTGAACTGTGCCCACATAGCCCGGGGTCGCATCCCCATTCCCTACACAATGCCCGGGCAAAGGCATGTGGGTTACTGACTACGACCCCGCCAACATTCCTCGCCAGACATGGTGAGTCATAGTTCAACCGCTAGTACCACAAAAGTACATCAGCTTCCCGGCTCCCTATACCGGTATGTGCCCAGTACGTTCAAAGCTTGACCACAGGCAGATCACAGCAACTCCTAAACTTATCCAGTGGGCAGGACCAACTCAAAACTACCAAAACGTCCAACCTATTACTGAATTACCAACCATACGTCCTGCCCAACACTTTCAAAGACTTACTAAACAGATTTAGCCCTCTAATGCCAACATTACCTACTGGCAGGTGGTTGGGATAACACCTGACTTGCTAATGTGAACAGGTCTAAGAAACTCTACTCTATCTTTTTGAAAAGGTGGCAGAGATGCTCTAAACAAGGATGGATTATGCATTAAAATAGGATTCACTCCATCCTAATCTAATGCACAGGCATGGGCTCAACCATAACAACAGTAGTTAAGTTAGTACTGGGACGGGAATGCTCCGGGGCTTGCCTGGCTCACAGATCTCCGGCTCTGCAGCAACAGGGGCTTCTGGGCTCGTGGAACGGCTTCGGTCTCCGCCTCGAACACCACCTCGTCCCCCTCCTGGACGTCGTCGGGGACCTCCACCAACTCGGGCTGCAGTGGATCCTGGTCTATACGATATGATGCAAAAACATGGAAAAATTAAATTAGAGACCCTTAACCACCCTAAACTTTGATAAACACCTAATTAGCATGCATGGATTAATTAACATATTCAAGGATTATAAACAAGAGAATAACTAATTAAAAGCCTATTTTCTAATTAATTAAACCGTTAAACCTAACCTAAAATCAAGGGTAACAATTATACAAGCATCTAATATACTAAACAAACACCTAGATGCATAAATAAAAATGCAACTATTGCAATAAAATTTACTTTATTAATTTTAGAGCTTCCTACAAAAAGATATGCATTTCTAAATATTATTCCTATTGAAATGCATTTCTAAAAACATTAAAAACCTAATAAAGCCTAAATTTTCCCCATTTTACTAAAAACCCCCTGGCTAAACCTTTATTCAAACCCGCAGTCCATCCTTTCCTTTACTGGGCCGACCCGCGGGCCTGGCCCATCCCCCTTCTCTCTTCCCTTTTCCTTCTCCAGCTGCCGGCCCGGCCCACCAGCCTCCTTCTCTCCCACTCTACTGGGCGGCAAACTGGGCCCGGCCCAACTCCCCTCGCTCCTGCGCTCAGGCCAGCCAACCGGCCCAACCCGACACCGCTCTCCCTTCCCCCACGCGCCGACGCACGTGCGCCCGTGCGGCCGGTCCCAGCGTCCCTGCCGGCGACGGCAAGCGGCCACGGCGTGGCAACAACCTCAACAAGCACCACGGGCCCACGTTCCTGACTACCCTGCATCCATCCCAGGGCAAAGTCCCCAACTTCCAACACCGCACGCCCTCGGCACAGCTAGGATGGCGGCGGCAACTACTGAGCCCGGCGGCGAAGCGCCGGAACGACTTAAGGAGCCAAGGTCCAGGGCAACAAACGGCACGAACAGCTTCAACTCCACACGGAACACCTGGTGCTCACGGAAGACCTGGACCCCTAGGACCCGGACAGCTTCACCGCGCCATGGCGGCAAACCGGCGACGCCCAACGGCGACGCAGTGGCGTTCCTGGCCCCCTGATGACTATCTTGGAACACGAATCCTACTGCGAGCAGTGCACAAACAAAAGGAACCCAGCTACGAAGTTGATTGGTGATGAGGATGTCGGAAAGGTGGGTCTCACCGTGAGGCCTACGGTGGCGGCAGCAGTGGCGACGGCGGCCCGGTAGTTGCAAGTGACGAGGCCGGCACGGACGGACTAGGCAGGCGCGAGCGGGCTGGGGATCACGTGAGCAAAAGAACTGGATGGCGGGGCTCAGCGGGCGGTGGAACGCAGCAGCGACGACGATGAAAACGCAATACGACGGCGAGGAAAACCGAGCACGGAAAGAGGGTAGAGCTTGATCTCGCCGGCCTTAATCCATCCACGCGCTCGTCGTCCGCAGCCAGCAGCTGTGCTTGCTACCCAAGTGCTGTCCCTCGCCCGCAACGGCGCGTGGCACGCGCGAAATTTGGCGCACGGCCACAGGCGGTGGGGCGGCGGCGACGGCGAGGCTCTGCTGAACTCAAGCTGAAGACCAAACTGAAACAGGCCTAAAACACGCTCCCGATCTCCCCATTCCACTTGTTGACTCAAGATTCCACTTATGCAAACATTGTAGAGTATACATCCATCTTCAAGTCTCCTTATACAAGTTTGCTCCAAAACTCAATCAATTAGAAGATCCATTGTTCCGAATACCAGCCTGGTAACTGAATCGTAACTGAACTCGATTTTTAACTCTGAAACTCATCCAAACCAGCTGATTAAACCACCATTTATCTTCGAATTTCCAATGTAAAACCTTGGAGTTCAACACACGAAAGTTGTAGCCCAAACATCGGGCTTCATTTTCTCTAATATAACTTTAGTCTATTTCTCAACATATTTCGAGATATAGACCACTGAACCTTAGCCCAAAAATCGGCACTTGCTGAATCCCTCAAAAACCAGCAGATTCAACTCGATTTTTCTCCACATTTTGAATGTAAACGTTCAAATCTTCAAATACAAAAGTTGTAGCCTATATATAGACCTTCATTTTCTTAAATATGACCTTGAGCTGATTCTGCCTAGATCTTAAGTTTTGCTGCCCTGAATCTGGTCCTTTTCAACTGCCCATTTTCAGAAAATGTGCAGCTAGGTCATTCTTTTGAAGCAGCCACCATCAAGTCCCTTTTACTCCATATTTCACATGTAAACTTTCAAAACTCCCAATGTAACTCTTGTTGCTGGTACATTAAACTTCACTTTCTCTTATACACTTGTTTGCTAATTTTGCCTAAATTGGAAACTACACAGCCTTGAGTTTGACCCAAAAATTTCAAATCATATTCCTTCCAAACCTCCTTTTTTCCCCTTTTTGATTTAACCTCAATAATCATGGACTATGCCTTAATGACTTTTCAAGATCATCCAAAACAGTATTTAGAAGCTTAATTAACACATTAGTGTTACAGAACAGTGGGATTAAGACATCTGGGTGTACAAGCCACAGCGCCGTTGCACCTCGGTAGTCCTCATATGCCTCCTCGTTTCACCTTGCCTTGCATCCTTGGTTCTTGTGCGTGCGTGCATGAGAAAAGACATTTGTTGCATGCCCGTGTTTTGCATTTGTGCCAGCTACTTGTTATGGGCATCCCAACATTTAGCACACACGTGCTCTCCACGCACAACCACGTCACTGTTAATGACAGCACCAAGAGCCAAGGAACTACTGCGATGGAAATTCTAAACTAACCATACACCGCCAGCGGTAAGTATGCTAAGGTAAGTGTCATATCATTCTTTTGACTTTAAACAAAGCCCTTCCGGGAGGTAACCCGAAGTTCACCATTCATATACTCATGTTTATCTCCATTTGACAAAAAAAATAGCTTGATCATGTCCTCTTGCGTCCTTTATCTATGTTCGTATGCTTTGGTTTGAATGTATCCCTAGAATACATTCATAGGTTTTTTAAATTAAGCGTGGTGCTTAGGTTAAAAAGTCTTCTTTAATCAAATTAGACATGGTGTCAAGTTTGATTAATGAACCTCGAAGTAATGCTTTTATAGATATTGGATGTATATATGGACTAACCCTTGCAGGAAAATTGTCAAATTTGAGTGGGTAAGTTATCAAGCTTGATTCAAATTGGACACAAACCAAGGAATTGGATATGCTGCACACATTTTGCACAACATACAAGGAGGTACATCAACTTTCAAAGGTTCACCGTTAGTATATTGCAAAACCCCTTGTGATCATGTTGATGCAATTTAAATTCAGCCTTGTTTGAGTTAAGTGGTGAAAAGAAAATTTGAAGGAAAAAGAGAAAGGCAAACAGGATCTATGCTCAGTATGTTAAAGACCAATTTGTTTTTAAGCGTGGATGTGAACAACTATCCCAATGGCAACAATGATTTATTCTTTATAGTCCTTCGGGTATTCGTTGTAAACTAACTTTTTGCAGGGTTGAAGTGATGACTAACGGCTGGCGAGCATAACTTCAACATTCAACATCTTTAGTCACATGGAAGAAATTTGCACGATGAAGCAAGATGAACAGTGGACAAATCTTTTGGCACTCTTAAGCTCAAATCTTGCATTTGCTTGCAAGATCAGAGTTTGGGGGAATTCATTAGGAAAGTATCTAAAATACTCTGTGCATTTATTCTCCTTTGATCCCCTACTAAGTTATCTTGCAAGAATTGTTTTCCATAAAAAAATATATAATAAAAAAATCCATAAAAAATTTGCATGCCTTAAAAACACCAAAAATATTTGAATTTCAATAAAGATCAGGTTCCCTGGTTTGTAAGGCCAGTAGAGCTGTTGTTTTATTTCCACCTTGTTCTAAATAAATGCAGGTACAAGATCAAGTGTGGGGGCCTCTCAAGCTTCTTCACGTTCACACATTCAAGACCACCCACAACTACGCCACACAACATCGCATGGACCGACATGCAAAATATCATGACGATCGGCCACCAGAGGAGTTCAAATGAATTCCTTACCAACGGAAGGTCCTCTGGCACACGACGCCTCCCATTTCATCCAATGCGATGGTTTGCATGCCAACCCCTCTCTCTCATTCATGAGTTTAAAATAATCTTAAGACGATCACTAAAATTAAACTCAATGAATCCTGGTGCTCATTTGATATACATGATTTTCCTTGATTGGCTAGCATATTCTTTATTCCTAGCACATACACCTGTTTCTTGTGAACATACATCATTAGGAAAGCATGTTAATCTAAATGGTTGGTGAATGAGATATGGTATGATGAAATGAACCTTACTCTTTTGTATAAGTGCTTGGGATGTTTTACTTGAAATAAATTTAGCCTTACAAACTCCTCAGTGATATATATTCCTACCAAAGCCATATGTTGTTTATATTGCCAAACCTCTTACGTATGCCACTTGTTTTTGCATTGAGCTTTGTCAAATTGTTGTGACCCTTGTAAGATGCTTTTCATGCTTTCATGATCAAGAGCACGTACACACCACACTCATATGCTGAACTTCTACACCGAATGTTAGCAACCATCAATCATCCACAAAATAAATGCTCCATATGTTTTGTGAATCTCTCTCTTAGATATTCGTTTAAAAGAGGCATGGGCTAAAGAAAAAAAGGGAAAAAAAGTACATGCTTAAAGAGAAATTTATCCTCAAGCATGATGAAAAAAAGAAAAAAAGAGAAAAAGAAAAAATGAGATAACCATGTTTTCAAAATAAAGAGGAGAGAGATCATACAAAAAGGAGCTATCATAATTTCCACATACATTCTCCATTCACACACATGCACATCTTGATCAGATTGTATGAATAGTTGTCTTCTGTAACACCCTAAAAATTTGGTTTCTAATATAGTAATTAAGTTGCTAGCTCTTGTGTGTGCATTCACAAAATTAAGGTAAATATAAAACTTTTTTGGAAATAAAATCAACATTAGGGCATAGTAAAATTTCTTGTGCATTTCATGCCTGTGCATTGTTTTATTGCATGTGTGCTCTTGTGTGCAATGTCTCCAACCCTAACTCTAACCGGCCCAGAGCCCAGAAAACCCAACCCTAACCCGGCCTGGCTTTCTTTTCTCTTTTCTTTCTTTCCCAGAGTCCAAAACCTAGTGCATAATCATCGTGGGCCCTACCCTACCCAAAACCGATCCAAATCCAAACCCAACCAAGCCAGCCCAACCCTAACTCTCTCCTTTCTTTCTTCCCGTGCCGGCCCAACAAACCTTGGTGCAACCCGGCCCATCTCTCTCTCCCTTCTCCATTAGGCCCAACCCACCTTTTTCCCCTCTCTCCCTTGGGCCCAGCCAGGCCGACCCCCTCCTTTCCCTCACGCACGCGCCTCCCCTTCCTTCTCTTTTCACGCACGCACAGAAGACCCATGCACGCAGGAGCACCTCACGCAGAAACCGTCCTTCCCTTCTCCTCACGCGCGATCTTTTCCCCTCATGCAGAAACGCCGATGCCCGTCCCTTTGGTGTCCCTCTCTCCCTCCCTGCGTTGCACCCTTTTCCCCTTCGCCCCCTCTCTTTCTCTTTGACAGATCCAGGAGTCTCCCCTTCTCTCTTTGTCTTCGCGTCGCCAGAAACAGAAGGCCACCCCCATCCCCTTTCCCCGCGAGCAAACCCCTCCCTCAACCGCGTGCCCCTGCCTGTGGACCCTATGCGCTGTGCCAGGCCCAATCCCCCGCGTCGCCACACTCTTCCCCCTGCCGTGCCCCTTTCCTTCCCTTCTCCACCGTATTATGGCCAGTAAATGCCATTACGGCAATGGCAGCAACAAAACCTGCCGCCTCTCTTCAATTCCTGACCATCAGGGCCTCTCCTCCCTTATAAAACTCCGGCGAGCTCCTCCATGACCCCCTTTCTCCTCCCTTCTCTCCAATTTCTCCATTAGAGGACTTCACTGCTGCCGTTTGTGTCCATCTGCATCGGAGGAGGTGAAGCTTGTTCTTGTTTTTGTTCATTCCTTTCTGCACCCTATCGACCCCCCTATCTCTTTGTGCACCCAGGATCACAAGGAACCGAAGCCAACACCAGAACAGCGACAAAGAGGCTGCAGCCTCTCTCCCATGCGCGCCGTCGTGACCAGTCTGCCCCCACTATGGCGTGCCATCCTTGCTGCCTCCCTCCCCTAAGTAAGCATCAAGATGGGTTCGCGGTGAACTACTCTCTCTACGGCCAAGCATCACTGGATTTTGAGCACCGTAGGCCTCGGCCCCCTCGACGCCGGCAAGCTCTGCTCACCATAATGGCCACCGCCCCTTTTTGCTCGCGAGAACGGCGAGGCCGGCGTCTGTCGGATGTTTGGACCCGGCAGTCCACACAGGGTAGCCTACGTGGTTGATTTGTTGAGGGACAGATCGAGGATCAGAAGTCGATGGTAACACAAGACGCAAGGATTGAACAGGTTCGGGCCGTCGAGATGACGTAATACCCTACGTCCTGTGTTGGGGGCGATTGTATTGCTGTGTATGAAGTTCCTTGAAGGATCTCCGTAGTTGGGTTCTGTCCTAGGGTTGTATGGTTGTCAATGATCGTGTTTCGGAGGGGGGTCTCAAGGCGCCTTATATAGTCTGGCTGCCTTGAGTTACAAGTCGGCCAGAGATCGTAACCTACCCGAAATACAAGGATTCGATCCTATAACGATTACAGATATCTTTCCCTATAATTCCGGCTAGTTTATCTTGATCTCCGAGCTTCTTGCGGGATACGCCGTGTTGTTCCTTGCTATGCGCGCCGTCGCGCCCATCCGGTTCGCCCGACTGGTGGGCCTCCCGACTGGTGGGCCACCCAGTCCGACAAACCGATCCAGTTGCACTCGGATTTGGCTGCCCCTTGCTGGTTGGGCCAATCCGCCTTCTGGGTGCCCCTGGGGGTCTACCCCCGACAAGCCCCCGAGTAGTACGTGGTTGAGAGACAAGTCGGCGAGGTCGTGCTGTCTGATGAGCGTCGAGCCCGCTGCAGTTGGAAGCGAAACCGCGTGATACTGGAGAGAAAAGAGCCGTTTTCCAATGGATGCGCCGCGAGGTGCGTCCGTTGGCCGTAGCCCCCGAGCCTTGAAGCGATTCCGAAGGAATCGGTCCAAGGGTTAGTAGCCTTCTTCTGAGGTCGTCAGACAATCAACGGATGCGCCGCGAGGTGCGTCCGTTGGCCGTAGCCCCCGAGCCTTGAAGCGATTCCGAGGGAATCGGTCCAAGGGTTAGTTAAGGAGCATCTGGCTAGATCATCCGACGTTAATTTCGGCGTCCACCCCCCGAGCGTGAGGGCCAGCGGAGTCCTGCGAGACACGCCGAGTGGTCGTCCCGGCGCCAGCCCCCGAGCGTGAGGGCTGAGCACGCCGAGTAGTCGTCCCGGCGCCAGCCCCCGAGCGTGAGGGCTGAGCACGCCGAGTAGTCGTCCCGGCGCCAGCCCCCGAGCGTGAGGGCTGAGCACGCCGAGTAGTCGTCTGTACCCTGCAACAAAGTAAAAAATTCGAGGAGAAAGCATTCAGCGATATATAAATATTAATGAACTCCGTTTCCTGCTTTTAAGTCTTTTAATTTCCCCGGGCAGTTAGCCTGTTACGTTTATGCACCTGGTCCCCGATAGCCGTAGTCCATAGCGCAGGGAGCTGGGCCGCATGCACGCGTAGGAGGGTAGGCGTACGGAAGAGCCGAGGTTTCACGGATTAAGGCGTGTGCTCCCCGAGTACTTTAGCAACTTGTTTCAAAGCTCACGGAATTGACGAAGTTGATCAATAGAAACTTATCTTGGTGAAAGGTTCGAGTCCCGGAGGATTCCTTCTCTGTCAAGTATGCCAATGAAAGGCAGGCAAAGCGGCGTCATATCTGAGATGCGGCGTCAGGAATAGTATTCCCGTGACTGCATAGGGTGCTCCCGTGGTCGAGTGGAGCCAAAGGAGATAAGGGCGACCTGTGCATTTCAGGCTGGAGGAGAGACGCGTGGCGCGGAGTCCGCGCTCGTCGTCGTGGAGGAAATCTTCCGTCCTCCGGCGACCAGGGGCTATAAATACCCGTCGGGGAGCCTGAGCTGCCACCCAAGGGCGAATAGATATAGAATCCTTGTAGTCAATATGCCGGAGGCTCATTGCTGGGTTCATCCACCGGGGGGAGTTTATGGAGTCATCATGGCGTGGTGCTAGAAGAGTGCTTGCGAGGGATCCGAGGCGTTGATCAGCGTGTGGGTGCTGCCCCGTTCACCCCCGCATTCCCATGTGACGAGGGCCATGTGGGGTGAAATGCTTTGTAGAGCATGGGGTAGCCGAAGTCATCCGCTATCAACCCTCCACCGGTGCTGTCCCGTCGACGGCTGCAGTGGTGCTACAAGAGAGCTTGCGAGGAGCTCATGTGAACCAAGCTTACTCCGGATGTAGCACTAGGCGCAGGGACGAGTGCCCCAGGCCGCCATCTTGGTGGTTGATGTGTTTGATGTTTGTAACCGGCGCAAGTCCGGCTCCGTTGTAACTGTATTCCCTGCAAAAGGATTGTACTCTCTGTCGCAATTTGTTCGCAACGTCAGTCCCCGAGCGTTTCGGGGCTGATCGAGCCCGCATGGCACGCTGCTTTTGATATGGCGCCAGCCCCCGAGTCCGAGTGCCGGTCGAACCTTAGCGGTACGCCTCCAATTGTGCAGTGTTGGTCCCCAAGTGGTTCGGAGCCAATCGAGCCCGAGAGGCGCACTGACTTAATCGTGGCGCCAGCCCCCGAGCGTGGGAGCTGTTCGAGCCTTAGCGGCACGCCGACTGGGTTTGCAGTGTTGGCTCCCGAGTGGTTCGGGGCCAATCGAGCCCGAGAGGCGCACTGACTTAATCGTGGCGCCAGCCCCCGAGCGTGGGAGCTGTTCGAGCCTTAGCGGCACACCACCAGGTTTGCAGTGTTGGCTCCCGAGTGGTTCGGGGCCAATCGAGCCCGAGAGGCACACTGGCTTCATCGTGGCGCCAGCCCCCGAGCGTGGGAGCTGTTCGAGCCTTAGCGGCACACCACCAGGTTTGCAGTGTTGGCTCCCGAGTGGTTCGGGGCCAATCGAGCCCGAGAGGCACACTGGCTTCATCGTGACGCCAGCCCCCGAGCATGGGAGCTGTTCGAGCCTTAGCGGCACGCCGACTTCTTTGTCTTGCTCGAGTGCTCTGGAGCCGTTTCTTACCGTTGACGCCCGGCGTGTAACGGAAGGCGAAGCACCCAACGGCTCTTTTTACCGTTTCGCCCGCCCCCGCTAATCGCGTTATCTCGCGGTAATTTCGGGCATCAAGGCGCGCTATAAAAGGCGAGGGTAAAACCCGGAGGGAAATCTTCCCATTCCCAGATCCGCCTTCCTCGCTCTTCGCTTCTCATCCGCCGCCACCAAAGCTCCCCTTGCTCGCAAGTCCTTTGCGCGATCTCAGCCACCACGGGGAGCGCAGCCTCACTAATGCGATCCAAGACCCCTGCCGTAAGATCCATGGCGGGGAGGAAGAAGTTCGCTGCCGTCCCGAAGTCTGACAAGATCCCTTCCCCTGTCCTTGCGTGGACGCGGGGGAAGGTGACCTAGGAGGTACTGGAGGAGATGGTGGAGCGGAATGTCCTGCCGCCTCAGGCCGTGGCGGAATGGCGGCCGAGCGCGGGGGAAGTATTCCCGTCGGAGAACTCCGGCGAGCTGGTCCTCTTCAAGCCCTTCTTTGAGGCGGGGCTTGGCTTGCCCACGGGGGCGTTCTTCCGTGGGTTGCTGCATTACTATGGGATTGAGGCGATCAACCTCAACCCCAATTCAATCATGGCAATCTCGGTCTTCATCCACCTCTGTGAGGCGTACTTAGGTATCTCTCCTCACTTCAACTTGTGGAGGTACTTGTACTGGCTGAAGCCTCAGCCGAGCGAAGAGAAGATGGTGGTGGTCGGAGGAGCCGGGTTCATGCTTCGTCAAGGGCGGAAGGACGACTACTTCGACATCGCCCTCAACACCTCCAACAAGGGGTGGAAAGCCGAGTGGTTCTACGTCGGGAACCATGAGCCGGCGATCCCCTGCCACACCGGCGAGCGGCCGAAGGTCCAAGACTGCTGGAACGAGCTTCCTGACGCCTCGGAGATGGATCAGGTTGACGAGCTCCTTGAGTTGATCAAGGAGTTGAAGGTTCAAGGCCTGACGGCGATCGGCATCGCCTGCAACTTCAGCAGGCGGCTGGTCCAACCCATCCAGAAGCGGAAGCACCCGGGCTACGAGTACTCGGGGC
>CM014278.1:23813181-23860466 GCA_004135705.1 Alloteropsis semialata | reverse complement strand
GATCAAATTCTAGAAATTCTAAGTTTTTTGGTAGCCTACGTGGTTGATTTGTTGAGGGACAGATCGAGGATCAGAAGTCGATGGTTACACAAGACGCAAGGATTGAACAGGTTCGGGCCGTCGAGATGACGTAATACCCTACGTCCTGTGTTGGGGGCGATTGTATTGCTGTGTATGAAGTTCCTTGAAGGATCTCCGTAGTTGGGTTCTGTCCTAGGGTTGTATGGTTGTCAATGATCGTGTTTCGGAGGGGGGTCTCAAGGCGCCTTATATAGTCCCGGCTGCCTTGAGTTACAAGTCGGCCAGAGATCGTAACCTACCCAAATACAAGGATTCGATCCTATAACGATTACAGATATCTTTCCCTATAATTCCGGCTAGTTTATCTTGATCTCCGAGCTTCTT
Source organism: Alloteropsis semialata (assembly GCA_004135705.1). Lineage (NCBI taxonomy): Eukaryota > Viridiplantae > Streptophyta > Magnoliopsida > Poales > Poaceae > Alloteropsis > Alloteropsis semialata. The sequence goes on along the minus strand of CM014278.1, from coordinate 23,860,061 downwards.
GCGGGATACGCCGTGTTGTTCCCTATAATTCCGGCTAGTTTATCTTGATCTCCAAGCTTCTTGCGGGGTACGCCGCCTGCTTCCTTGCCGCGCGCGCCGTCGCGCCCATCCGGCTCGTCCGACTGGTGGGCCTCCCGACTGGTGGGCCACCCAGTCCGACAAACCGATCCAGTTGCACTCGGATTTGGCCGCCCCTTGCTGGTTGGGCCAATCCGCCTTCTGGGTGCCCCTGGGGGTCTACCCCCGACAGCGTCGCCCCCTTCCTGCAGGCCGAGCAGATCCCCTCCAACCATCCATCATCCATCCAACGGCCTAGAATAGAAGCAAAGATACCCCTTCGCTCTTTTGTTAAAGAGTCCCTGCAAAATTCCCATATAAACCTGCCATCCTCCCCACTTTTCTCAAAAGTTCTCTGCTACCCCTTGAAACTAGGGTTAATTGCATATAGGTCCTCGGTTTGTCGCAGGATAGCCCTCAATATTGTTTTCAGCGTAGTTTAGTCATCGTAGATCCGATTAGAGTGATTCTCATGTTCATGTGTTTGTAGAAATGCATAGATTAGTTTTATAACCTTTTTTCTTCTATTTTTTAATTGTATGGTGTACTGTTCTAATAGAAATACTTTTTTTGCATGTATTGGCTTGTGATGGATGTATGTTTGGTGATTGGAATGCGTATACAGATTGTGAGCAATTCGAGGCTGGTTTTGATCAAGACTTTGAAGACCAAGATCAGCAGCAATACTTTGAGGAAGGCAAGTGTAACATGATTCATCCTTGATACCTATTCAACATACAAACATTTCATTCATTCATGCATGTGTCTAAAATTGAGAAACCATGGGGATGACTAGAATCTTTTACCGTATACCTTGACTACCGTGGTTTTTGCACATGGGTAGATATGTTAGTTGCGCTATGCTTGCAAATGCTAATGTTCATTATAAATAATAATCCTGACTAATGTTATACTTGGAACGTTATTAAAATATGCTTTTTAGCAACTTGGTTCAGGGAGCTTGAGCATGTGTTTGGATTGCTCTAAGCGTCTCTCCATAAGGTCTTGGTTCTTAAAAGGGCCACCCAGGAAAACCATACAATCACAAGAACCACATGGCACTGGTTTTACTAAGTAAATTGTATGGCTCTAGCTTGTCTAGTGGTTACCGAAAGGCGCAAGTGCGGGTGTGGGGTTATGAGTATGGGTCTTGCCTGCCTGGGGATGAACTCACGTTGTGCCTTGAGTGTCATTGGTATGTCTCACGCTGCGCCCTGAGCGCCATTGGGACACTCACGTTGCACCCTGAGTGATCGCCGATCCTAGGAGGAGGGCTCCATGCGCCGATCACGAAACCATAGCGGCCACTATCTTGTTAGGGTGTCTTTTGAAAGGTCTCGTGGTGACGCCCTGTGCTCGTTTTGGGAGTGCATTGCCTATGGCAAAGGGGTGTCACGACCGGTGGTGAAAGTGTTCAACCTCTGCAGAGTGTAAAACTGTTATAACAGTCGTGCTCACGGTCAAGAGCGGCCTGGATCCTTTTTGAGCGGTTCCTTATTTTTCAAATAAATGGTTTAATATGATGTTGTTCATTTGTAATACTTCACATGCTTTCATAATGTGGGTTACAATCGGGGTTGTCATATAATTGTAGTAATTCAGGTTAATTTTAAAATCAATCAACTAAAAATGCTAATTGCACTTTAAACCATGACTAGCTTTTTGAGCCTCATTTAATCATGTTATGCTTGCTAAGTAAGATGGATTACTTACACTTTCTTCATACCAACAAAATCCCGGATGGGTACTCAGATGAGCCGCCATTTGATGCATTCCCCGAGGAGTTCCTGGATTTCTAGGTTGTGTTCTTTCCCAGTCAGAGTCCCTGTGGAGATGTCTTAGAGTTAGATTGTATCAGGCTTCCGCTACTTTGATAAACTTGTTAATAATGTTAATGCCTGTGATGTAAAGACTTATTTCTGTTTATGTATCGAGCACTGTTCTTTCTCTGTTGATAATCATTTTTGGAGCTATATGTGTGTAAAGACTTCCTGGGTACACATATAGTAGCATTCGGATTTCCTTCGTAAATCCGGGTGTGACAGAGTGGTATCAAAGCAGTGCTGACTATAGGATGCGCAGCCTGGAGTAGAATGGTTGTTTAGAGTTTATGCTCCTTGCTTTATTTCATTTTAATTTAACCTTGCTTATTTTATTTATTGAATATACATACCTCATTATGATTATTTAATCTATCCTTGTTTTGCCTTGTCATTAATTTATTAAAAATGTTTGCTTATACTTCTATCCTTATCTATTGCAAAATTTGACTCTCCCCGTTGTTTTCTTTAATGAGATAGGCCCGAATCACCAAAGATAAGGATCTTTAGATTTGTCCCATGAGTTGTGATAAACGAGTTAGATGTGTTTTGAGTTTGTTTTAAGTTTCTCATGTGTGAACCTATGCTCTTGGGTTATTTGAATAATTGTGATTATGTTTAATGCATGAGTTGGCTTTTTGTAATGATTGTGATGAATGTGAGTTTTATATATACTCACAAGCATTTAGATATAGGTTTAAGGTTGAGTGTTTAAATAGTTGGGTGGGTTTTTGTTCTGCACATCTACCATTTCCATACCAGTGTCAAGAATTAGATTATGTTATCTTGGATGGTTGCATAACAGTAATAGTAATGTTGTATCCAATGGAGGAATGGCAATCGACCCAAAGAAGGTTAAAGATGTCCTGAGTTGGAATCCACAAAGAGATGTGAGTGAGATTCGGAGTTTCCTTGGAATGGCTGGATATTATCGACGGTTCATTGAAGGATTCTCAAAAATTGCTAAACCTAAGATGTCCTTGTTGGAGAAGAATGCAAAGTTCGTATGGTCAGAAAAATGTCAAGCCAGTTTTGAGGAGCGTAAGAAAAGATTAACCACTGCTCCAATATTGGTACTGCCAGATATAACCAAAAGTTTCTCCATATATTGTGACGCATCTCGCCAAGGTTTGGGATGTGTACTTATGCAAGAGGGAAAAGTGGTAGCATATGCCTCTAGACAGTTAAGGAAGCATGAGTTAAATTATCCAACTCATGATCTTGAACTTGCAGCAGTGGTACACGCGCTAAAAATATGGAGACACTATTTGATTTGACATAAGTGTGATATCTACACTGACCACAAGAGTCTAAAGTATGTGTTCACGCAGTCAGACTTGAATTTGAGGCAATGCCCATGGTTAGAGCTAATCAAGGATAATGACTTGGAGATTCACTATCATCCAGGAAAGTTGAATTTGGTGGCAGATGCTCTAAGTAGAAGATGTCATGCAAATGGAATTACCTAGTTGCCAGAAGAACTTGGTAAAGAATTTGAACGTTTGAATTTGGGATTTGCCACAAGCACGGTGGAAATGGAAGTTGAACCAACACTAGAAAAAGGGATTAAAGAAGGGCCGCAAAAAGATAGGAAGATTTAAGAAATCATAGCTTTGATCATTCAAGGAAAAGCACCAAGATTTACCATGGATGAGCAAGGGACTATGTGGTTCAGTTAAAGAATATGTGTGTCCAATCTGAAGCATATAAGAGATGCTATACTAAGGGAAGCACATGATTCAGTTTACTCCATACACCCGGGAAGTACAAAAATGTATTTCGATATTGAAGAGAGATACTGGTGGTATGGACTTAAGTGGGATGTCACAACACATGTCGCTCTATGTGACACATGTCAAAGGGTTAAAGCAGAACATCAGAGGCCAGCCGGCTTACTCCAACCTTTGAAAATACCAGAATGGGAATGGGAAGGAGTCAGAATGGACTTTATAGTCGGTTTACCCCGTACTCAGAGAGGTTTTGACTCTATATGGGTAATTGTGGATCGACTAACGAAGGTGGCTCATTTTGTTCTGGTAAAGACTACCTACTCAGGTGCAAAGCTAGAAGAGCTATACATGGAGAGAATAGTATGCTTGAATGAGGTCCCAAAGAAGATAGCATCAGATCAGGGATCATAGTTCTGGTATAAACTTCACGAGTCAATGGATACAAAACTGAACTTCAGTTCAGCCTATCATTCACAGACCGATGGGCAAACTAAAAGGACAAATCAAATACTAGAAGATATGTTGAGGGCTTGTGCTTTACAATATAGAATAAGTTGGGATAAGAGTTTGCCATATGCAAAATTCTCTTATAACAACAGTTTCCAAAAGAGTCTCCAAATGGCACCATTTGAGGCACTATATGGCAGGAAATGTAGAACACCATTATTTTGGAATCAAATGGGAGAAAAGTGTTTGGACTTGAAATTCTGAAAGAGGCTGAAAGACAAGTGCAAACAATTAGGCAAAATTTGAAGGTAGCACAATCTGGACAAAAGAGTTATGCGGATGTTAGACGTCGAGACCTTAGTTTTGACATTGGCGACTACTCAAGGTGTCATCTATGAGAGGAGTTCGCAGATTTAATGTCAAAGGCAAACTAGCGCCTAGATATATTGGACCATTCAAGGTGCTAGACAGAAAAGGTGAAGTAGCTTATCAATTGGAACAGCCAACCATACTATTAGGTGTACATGATGTGTTCCACGTATCACAACTAAAGAAGTGTTTACGAGTGCCAGAAGAACAGTTACCTCTGGAGGAACTCGATGTACAAGAGGATCTTACTTATATAGAGTATCCGGTCAAGATACTAGAAGTGGCAGAAAGAGTCACAAGGAGTAAGGTGATACGGATGTGTAAGTTGCAGTGGAGCCGACACTCCATGGATGAGGCAACTTGAGAAAGAGAAAAAGATCTAAAGGCAGAATATCCGCAACTGTTTGAAGGCACAACCGAATCTCGAGGATGAGATTCATTTTAAGTGAGGTAGGTTTGTAACACCCTAAAAATTTGCTTTCTAATATAGTAATTAATTTGCTAGCTCTTGTGTGTGCATTCACAAAATTAAGGTAAATATAAAACCTTTTTGGAAATAAAATCATCTTTAGGGCATAGTAACATTTCTTGTGCATTTCATGCTGGTGCATTGTTTTATTGCATGTGTTCTTTTGTGTGCAAAGCCTCCAATCCAGAGCCCGGAAAACCCAACCCTAACCCGGCCCGGCTTTCTTTTCTCTTTTCTTTCTTTCCTAGAGTCCAAAACCTAGCCCAAAATCCTCGTGGGACCTACCCTACCCAAAACCGATCCAAATCCAAACTCAACCAAGCCAGCCCGACCCTAACTCTCTCCTTTCTTTCTTTCCGTGCCGGCCTAGCAAACCTTGGTCTAGCCCGGCCCATCTCTCTCTCCTTTCTCCCATTTCTCCCTTGGGCCCAACCCACCATTTTCCCCTTTCTCTCTTGGGCCCAACCCAGGCCGACCCCCTCCTTTCCCCCACGCATGCGCCTCCCCTTCCTTCTCTTTTCACGCATGCACAGAAGACCCACGTACGCAGGAGCACCTCACGTAGAAATCGTTCTCCACTTCTCCTCATGCACGATCTCTTCCCCTTGCGCAGAAACGCCGATGCCCGTCCCTTTGGTGTCCCTCTCCCCTCCCTGCGTCGCACCCTTTTCCCCTTCGCCCCCTCTCTTTCTCTTCAACAGAACCAAGAGTCACCCTTTCTCTCTCTATCTTCGCGTCGCCAGAAACAGAAGGCCGCCCCCGTCCCCTTTTCCCGCGAGCACGCCCCTCCCTGAACTGCGTGCCCTAGCCTGTGGACCCCGTGCACTGTGCCAGGCCCGATACCCCACGTCACAGCACTCTTCCCCCTGCCGTGCTCCTTCCCTTCCCTTCTCCACTGTATTATGGCTAGTAAATGCCAATACGGCAATAGCAGCAACAAAAACTGCCGCCTCTCTTCCATTCCCGGCCATCAGTGCCTCTCCTCTCTTATAAAACTCCGGGCAAGCTCCTCCATGACCCCCCCTCTCTCCTCCCCTCTCTCCAATTTCTCCATCAGAGGACTTCACTGCTACCGTTCGTGTCCGTCTGCATCAGAGGAGGTGAAGCTCGTTGTTGTATTCGTTCATTCCTTTCTGCACCCTATTGACCCCCTCTCTCTTCCTTTGTGCACCTAGGATCACCAGGAACTGAATCCAACCCCAGAACAACGACATCGATGCTGCAGCCTCTCTCCCACGTGCATCGTCATGACCAGTCCGCCCCCCACTGTGGCGCGCCGTCCCTGCCGCCTCCCTGCCCTAAGTAAGCATCAAGACGGGTTCGCGGTGACCCCCTCTCTACCTAAATAAACATCACTGGATTCTGAGCACCGTAGGCCTCGGCCCCCTCGACGCCGGCAAGCTCTGCTCGCCATAATGGCAGCCTCCCCTTTCTGCTCGCGAGAACGACGAGGGCGGCGTCGCCCCCTTCCTGCAGGCCGGGCAGATCCCCTCCAACCATCCATCATCTATCCAACGGCCCAGAATAGAAGCAAAGGTACCCCTTCGCTCTTTTGTTAAAGAGTCCTTGTGAAATTCCCATATAAACCCGCCGTCCTCCCCACTGTTCTCAAAAGTTCTATGCTACCCCCTAAAAACTAAGGTTAATTGCATATAGGTCCTCAGTTTATCGCAGGATAGCCCTCGATCTTGTTTTTAGCGTAGTTTAATCATTGTAGATCCGATTAGAGTGATTCTCACGTTCGTGTGTTCGTAGAAGTGTGTAGATTAGTTTTATAACCTTTTTGCTTCTATTTTTTATTGTATGGTATACTGTTCTAATAGAAATACTTTTGTTTGCACGTATTGGCTTGTGATGGATGTATGTGTGGTGATTGGAATGCGTGTATAGATTGCGAGCAATTCGAGGCTGGTTTTGATCGAGACTTTGAAGACCAAGATCAGCAACAATACTTTGAGGAAGGCAAGTGTAACATGATTCATCCTTGATACCTATTCACCATATAAACATTTTATTCATTCATGCATGTGTCTAAAATTGAGAAACCATAGGGTTGACTAGAATCTTTTACCTTATACCTTGACTACCCTGGGTTTTGCACATGGGTAGATAGGTTAGTAGTGCTATGCTTGCAAAAGCTAATGTTTGTTATAAATAATAATCCTGACTAATGTTATATTTGGAACCTTATTAAAGTATGCTTTTTAGCAACTTGATTCAGAGAGCTTGAGCATGTGTTTGGATTGCTGTAAGCGTCTCTCCATAAGGTCCCGGTTCTTAAAGCGGCCACCCAGGAAAACTGTAGAACCACAGGAACCACATGGCTCTGATCTTGACTAAGTAAATTGTACGGTTCTAGCTTGTCTAGTGGTTACCAAAAGGCGCAAGTGGGGGTCTGGGGTTATCAGTATGGGTCTCGCCTGCTTGGGGATGAACTCACGTTGTGCCCTGAGTATCATCGGTATGTCTCACTTTGCGCCCTGAGCGCCATCGGGACACTCACATTGCGCCCTGAGTGATCGCCGATCCCGGGAGGAGGGCTCCATGCGCCGATCACGAAACCATTGCGGCCACTATCTTGTTAGGGTGTCTTTTGAAAGGTCTCGCAGTGATGCTCTATGCTCGTTTTGGGAGTGCATTGCCTATGGCAAAGGGGTGTCGCGATCGGTGGTGAAAGTGTACAACCTCTGCAGAGTGTAAAACTGTTATAACAGTCGTGCTCATGGTCAAGAGTGACCTGGATCCTTTTTGAGCGGTTCCTTGTTTTCTGAATAAATGGTTTAATATGATGTTGTTCATTTGTAATACTTCACATGCTTTCATAATATGGGTTACAACTGGGGCTATCATATAATTGTAGTAATTCAGGTTAATTTTAAAATCAATCAACTAAAAATGCTAACTGCACTTTAAACCATGACTAGCCTTTTGAACCTCATTTAATCATGTTATGCTTGCTAAGTAAGATGGATTACTTACACTTTCTTCATATCAACAAAATCTCGGATTGGTACTCAGATGAGCCACCAGTTGATGCATTCCCCGAGGAGTTCCCGGATTTCTAGGTTGTGTTCTTCCCCAGTCAGAGTCCTTGTGGAGGTGTCTTAGAGTTAGATTGTATCAGGCTTCTGCTACCTTGATAAACTCGTTAATAATGTTAATACCAGTGATATAAAGACTTATTTCTGTTTATGTATCGAGCACTGCTCTTTCTCTTTTGATAATCATTTCTGGAGCTATATGTGTGTAAGGACTTCCTGGGTACACATATAGTAGCATTCGGATTTCCTTCATAAATCCGGGTGTGACATCTTCTTGGATCCGGTCTTTGGCTTTGCAATATTATGTGATACAAGTGTGCCTCATATTTTCATTCCCTACCCGGAGCTCCGCATAAGCCTTTTGGAAGTAGGATCAAATGAGGCAAATTAATGCCTTTGTGAGGAAATATACACAATGAGCGATTTGAGAGAATCATTTGAGGAGTCAAGTAAGGCTAAGTTTTGAAAATTTATCAAAAACCCAAGTTACTTTACAAAAGGAGTTAAGGTGATTCGATACCGTTCTATTCCTCAATCATCCAAGATGACATGATAGACAATTCGAAAAGTCACAAGTGCAGGTATGGCCTGGAATAACTTATATGCTAGCATCATATCTTTTGGAATCATGTTCTCTGCCTTAGTCCTAAGCTTTAATCGAGGACGAGCAAAGGATAAGTGTAGGGAAGCTTGTTGACGGTCCTTCAATGCCAATTTTGACCGTCAACTCCTGCACAAAATATGTCAAATATAATCACCAAACATAGTGATAGGGTTTAATACTAATGAATTCCACGAGTGTTGGTGTTTTGACTTGTCTTGCAGGAAATGCCCAAAATCACATTAAGGGTTTGAGATGGATCCAAATATATCATTATCATAAATTATCTCAAGTGCCCAATTGGAGTACACCATTGCGAAGAGCTCATCGAGATGATTGAAATGGATATATTATTTATATATTTTGTAGCTTGGTATAAAAAGATAGAAAAATTAGAAATTAATAAGCAGTGTTGACGTCAGCATGATGTCAGCACTGCTGTTGATGATGTCAGCGACCAGCAGTGAGGCGGGCTAGGCCTGACAGCGGCTGTTGACACCAGCGGTGGCAAACAGAAAATCCGCAAGCGCACGGCTGTCGAAGTAGCTTTCACCCATGAGTAAACCAGGTATCGAATCCACAGGGAACATAAAAGTGTATCTAATGACTAAAGCTGAGCCGGATCGATCGAGTGTATATAAAGGCTGGGTAGAGAGGATAACTTAGCACTAAGGCTCTGATTATAGTTAAGAGAATTCTCCTATGCTTGCTTTAGGCACCGTTGCCGGCCAACAGCTCTACGCCGTACCTGTACGTGGAGGATTACAAAGGACGGACAGGGCTGTCACCACCTGCCGCCTACCTCTACTAATCCGTGGGGCTACGAGGCAAACGAGGGCAGATATACACCTAAGCACCACACCTAAGATAATATCAGCTATCCTAACCTTGATCAAAGATTAGAATACTTTATAAATAAAGCAACGAATCTACAAGCACAATAGAGACTTAACTTATCTATAACTCAGACTTAATTACTAGTTGAATCCCGGATACTTACTGAGCAGCTCGCATCCGTCGAGGTACAGGTGGAGGGTCGCCGACAGGCCGGGACTCCTCTAGACTCTCCCTCACTCTCTCCCTATTTCTAATCTGGATATGAGGAGGGCTTCACCTTGGATCTTCACTTCTGCTCGATGATGATTAGCCCTGCCCCGAGTCCAGCTATTTATAGCTTGGAGAGGCGGTTTGGAGTCGGTTTGCAGCGGTTGAGGCGGTCCGGAGATGGGCCCAGGTGGCCGACTTGGGGGGATCGGCCGACCATCAGATTAACCGACGTTGATGATACACGGCACGGATGAACTCTTGGTGGCGGTTGACAGTTGCTGGTGAAGGCGGTGGAGATTTGGGCGCGCGGCTCGGTCGGCCGACCTGGCTAGGTCGGCCGACCTAGGGCTGTGGCCCCTCGGCCCCACTTCGTCAGTGTCACTCTCCAATGGGTCCTTTGGTCGGTTTCTAGTGGGTAATGGCAAAGATGTGTCAGTTAAGTTAGGGATGTAGGCCCATGAATCCATGTGCTTGCCACGTGGCCCAATCCCAACTCTTCTTTTCCACCGTCTTGATCTCAACGTGCCTGATCGCTCCTGAGTGTGCTTGTTGTTGTTGGGCTGAAGATGGACCTCACCGGGCCAGGACCCAGGTCGGCCGACCAGGGAAGGTCGGGTGACCTGGCCCTAAGCCTGTTTTAGCTCTTCTTTTGCCACTTTATTCCTGTAAGCACATATGCACCAAAACTCATGGAATTTATTAGTAAACAACCCTATGTCTATTTGTTTTATCATGTTTTATATCTTTGTTGGCAGTAATAAGTTGTCATTAAGAATCGCCAACATGCTCCCCCACACTTATCCTTTACTCGCCCTCGAGTAAAGTCTAAGCTTCATCATGGAGATCATTAACAAACATATAGGTTATTCCCAAACATTCAGGCTTAGTGGAATTATATGAGTGGCTATCATGTCTTCTTGAGTTATTGCAGGAAGGAACAGCCTTTTCTATGACATGATACACTTCACTCTCAAGTACTTGGGGTTTTAAAATTTTGCAAAGAAAACATATGCCTTGCTCCTCAAAGAGTTCCTCTCTGGTTTATGGTGGTTAGACAACACTCATACTCTCCAAAATAGAACTTTTTGTATGGAGCTCTCAAGATACATACCTTTTCTCACTTATTTTGTCATTCCAAGGATTGGATCCAAATCAGAGACAAGTCATGTAATCAAGTCAAGATGTGCAAGTGTGTGATATGAGGTGGACATGTAATGATACTCCTTTGTCTTGGCCTTTCTTCCCTTTCTCTTTTCTTTTAGATACGGGCTATTGCACTTCTTTTTTTTCTTTTCCACTCAATGCTCTTTTAGCATGAGTCTTTTTCTTCTCTTTATTTTTTCTATGCATTTAGCCCATATCTTCTTTCCATCTTAATTTTGGGAAGAAGGGTCATTTTTTAGGAGTATTTATTTCATGAACATGAGACAAAGGCATGTTTTTGCTTCATCCTCAGTGTAAGGATTTAGCTTTTATGGTGGAGTGTACGTGATCTTGACTTTAAAAACATGAAATATCTCTAATACGGGTCACAAGACTTGAAACAACTCAAAGCTCAAAGGTAAAGTTTGATCATATTTGTAAGTGTTTGTCTCTCAAACCCATGAGGAGCATAGCAAGGTACAAAGTTTTAAAACTTTTCATAAATTCCAAGTACTCAAATAGTAAAGGTATCTTTCATATTAAAGCCATATCTCAAAATGCAATAACCTAGATGACATGAGTTCCTATAAATATGAGGATTTCCACAAGCCAAAAGGTACAGGAAATAAAATACATGTAAGTTAATAAGAACTTCCATGTGATGGTGAGATGCAAGGGTTGATTTTACTAAGTTTTTGAATTCCTTGATCAGGTTCTGCAAATATTCGACTGAAACAGAGTTTAGGATGACCAGACCAGCGTGCAGGAGGAAGCAGATGTCATGTGGGACCCAGGCCAGGTCGGCCGATCTGGTGGGGTCGGGCGACCTGGTGGTGACTCCCCTGGTCCAGATCTTTCTCATGCTGCTCTGTTGCGTTCTGATATTCTCTGTTTCACGTTGGATCGTCTGTTTCCCGTTGCGATTTTCCCCCACACTTGTACCTTTCACTCAAAACAAGTGGAAACAAAAAGAAAACACAATCCTAATACACTAAACATTTTATTTTATTCATCAATTCAGAGGCACATTACAAGATAATCAGAAGAAATAAATGAAATAAATGAATAGAAGGGAAACTAGTGTGCCTATCCTAATCCAAAGCCTAGGGTATCTAGGGTGCATTATAAAGATTTTCATCCCCAGCAGCTTTGGCATAGCGCTTAAGTTTCACGGCTGTTGATCTGCGAAGCATATCAAAGTCGTCTTGAAGGCTTATGCGCTCAAGTCGCTCTTCAGCGAACTTCTTCTCCAACTTTGCGTAATCGTGACCGAGTTGATTAATCAACTCTAGCAACTCAGCGTTGGAGGGAGCCTTGGGGGCCTTCTCATCATCATCACTCTCATATTGGCCCCCAGGCCTGCGAATTGGAGGAGGCTTGATATGCCTCTTGATCTTGCCGGCGGGTGAAGATTCCACCGATTCCTCCAACTCCTTCCTCTCCTCAGGTGTGAGGGGAGGGAACAGCCCCTTACCATAGCCACCTCCGGGTTTCCTTTCCCCGAAGATCCGGAAACGTGGCTCCGGGGTACTGGCAGGAGAGTAGATGGACACATCGGATGTATAGTCATACGCCACGACGTCCTCCCACTTGTTCCTGACCACCTCCTTCAACTTCTCCCCTGGTTGAAGCTTGGGGAGTCCATCCCCCTTGATCGGAGCGGCCGCCGGTGTCTTCTTTGGGGTTAATTGCCCCATCGTCGGCCTTCTGTACGGGCTTGATGCCCGTGCATCGCGCCTCTGGGTCCTCCTCGGAGACTGAGACCGCGCCGCTGAGCGAGAACGTGAGGGGCCACCAGGGCCGGTCGGCCGACCAAGCACATCGGCCGATCCCTCGGCCTCTCGCGTCCTCCTCTGGCGAGAGGCTGGCCAGTGGGGTGACAACCACAGCCATGGCTTGCTCCAGGTTGGTGGGCTCCAATTGATTGGCCGGAGTGGGCTCTCCATCCAGATCAAAGGTTGATCGGGATTTGGGGTGCCTTTTTCCGGCCATTGATGGAGAATTGGGAGCTGTGGCTTGGTGATTTCAGAATGGGGGTGAGGAAGAACTCAGATGAGAGGGAAAAAGAGGATGGGTGAAAATTTAAAGATAGGCTAACCCTCTTCTCGGATCCATTAGAGTTAGAATCGCTCGTCCACTGCAGAACGGCTTCAGAGGCGTTAGAGTAGAACGTTGGCAAAAGATAGGGCCGATTGGGCTTAGGATCACATCGGCCGACCTGGTGAGGTCGGCCGACCTGGCCTTGAGCCCGATCGCCCTCTCCTTCTTTGTGCACTACATGACAGGTCCACTAAACCCCAAAATGTGTGCATTCACGTTCTAGGGGTTAAGGATTTAGCATAAAGTGTAATTATAAATGGGAATCATCCATGACCAAATTGATCACATCAAATTCCTCATCTATTTTATCAGGTTCAAAGAAAACTTTTAAACGTTGACCATTTACCTTGAAGAGGTTACCTTCATCATCTTGGAGTGTGATTGCCCCGTGCGACGAAGTCTCCACCACAACGAATGGTCCTTCCCATTTGCTCCGAAGTTTTCCATGTCCAAAGAGCTTCACCCTGGAATTAAAGAGCAATACCTTATCCCCGGGGTGGAACTCCTTCACCTTGATCCTCTTGTCGTGCCATCGCTTGGTTCTGTCCTTGTAGATTCTGGCACTGTGGTACGCTTTATCTCTCCACTCTTCCAGCTCTGATAGTTGCATCCTTCTCATCTGCCGGGCTGCTGGCAAATCCATGTTCCACTTTCTTATGGCCCAGTGTGCCCGATGCTCTAGCTCAACTGGTAAATGGCAAGTCTTGCCGTAAACCAGCTGGTATGGGGACATCCCGATTGGCGTTTTGTACGCCGTTCGGTAAGCCCATAGAGCATCTGGTAACTTGCTCTTCCATCCTTTTCCCATTTCTGTCACGATCTTCTGCAGAATGTTCTTGATCTGTTTGTTCGATGTTTCTGCTTGACCGCTTGTCTGGGGGTGGTACGGTGTAGCTATATTATGCTTTGCCCCCAGTTCTGCCAGAAATTTCCGGAAGGTCTTGTCGATGAAGTGCGACCCTCCATCACTGATCACCATCCTGGGGGTTCCAAAACGTGGAAAGATGATCTCATAGAACATCTTTCGCGCGTGTTTAGAGTCAGCGGCTCTACATGGCATTGCTTCAACCCACTTTGAGACATAGTCCACTGCCACCAGGATGTACTCACTGTCATAAGGATTTGACAAAGGGTCCCATGAAATCAATGCCCCATACATCAAACATCTCAACTTGTAAGTTTGTGAGTGGCATTGCATCTCTTGCGGTGATCCCTCCATGTTTCTGGCACTGCTGGCATCGTCGAATGAACTCTTTTGTATCCTCATACATTGTGGGCCAGTAGAATCCACTCTGCCAGATCTTTGACCTTGTCCTGAACGCCCCGTAGTGACCTCCATATGGGGCTGCATGGCACTGCTCTAAGGATCTTCCTTGCTTCATTTGTTGGTACACATCGCCTGAGCATGCCATCTGAACATACCCTGTATAGGTATAGTTCGTCCCATAGATGTAGTCTACTCTCGTAGATCAGCCTTCTCTTGTTCTCCCCTGGCAGTACATATCCGGCAACCATAAAGTTCACAATATTTGCATACCAGGGGTCAGAGGCGGTCACCTTGAGTAGGGTGTTGTAGAAAATCATTTATCGGTAGATCCTGCATGTCAGTAAACTGCATACGCGACAAATGATCTGCTACTGAATTCTCTACTCCCTTTTTATCTTTAATTTCTAAATCAAATTCTTGGAGTAAGAGAATCCAGCGGATTAAGGCATGGTTTAGCATCTTTCTTGGTAAGCAAATATTTCAAGGCAGCGTGATCGGTGTAGATTATCACCTTAGCTTGTACCAAGTAAGATCTAAACTTGTCTATAGCAAAAACTACTGCCAAGAGCTCTTTTTCAGTGGTAGCATAGTTAAGTTGAGCTCCTGTCAAAGTTTTACTAGCATACGAGATAGCATGATGATTCTTATTTTTGGTCTATCCAAGGACAGCACCAACAACATAATCACTAGCATCACACATAATCTCAAAGGGTAGCGTCCAGTCAGGGGGTTGAATGACTGGTGCTGAGATGAGAGCGTTCTTTAAAATGGTGAAAGCATGTAAACACTCATCATCGGAGTCAAAGGGCACGTCCTTGGCTAAAAGGCTAGTGAGGGGCCTGGCTATCTGGGAAAAATCTTTGATAAAGCGACAATAAAACCCCACATGACCTAAGAAGCTGCGGATCCCTTTAACATTGATGGGAGGTGGAAGCTTTTCTATGACTTCTATTTTTGCTCTATCCACCTCTATTCCCCGTTCGGACACTAAGTGTCCCAACACTATTCCCTCTCGGACCATGAAATGGCACTTCTCCCAGTTTAGCACCAGGTCCTTGTCTCGGCATCTTTGTAGTACCTTGTCTAAGTTCTGTAGACAATGGTCGAAAGTCTTTCCATAGACTGAAAAATCATCCATGAAAACTTCCATGATCTCTTCAATCATGTCTGAGAAAATGGACATCATGCACCTTTGGAACGATGCTGGCGCATTGCATAATCCGAATGACATCCTACGATATGCATACGTTCCATAGGGGTAAGTGAAGGTGGTCTTTTCTTGATCACCGGGGTGGATGGGAATCTGGTGATAGCCGGAATACCCGTCAAGAAAATAGAAGGAGTGGTTCACGAGTCTCTCCAACATCTCATCGATGAAGGGGAGCGGGAAGTGATCCTTCTTTGTTGCCTTGTTAAGTCGGCGGTAGTCGATGCACATCCGCCACCCAGTAACGGTACGCTGAGGAATCAGCTCGTTTTTCTCGTTACTTACGACGGTCATACCTCCCTTCTTGGGCACTACTTGGACAGGGCTGACTCATTCACTATGAGGGACAGGATAGATGATCCCGGCGTGTAAAACTTCCTTCTTTACGACTTCCCTCATTGCATTATTTAGCCTACGCTGAGGCTCCCTAGAAGGTGTAGAAGCTGGATCTATGGGAATGCGATGGGTACAGAGTGCAGGGCTTACTCCCTTCAAGTCCTTGATGGAGTAACCGAACACCGAGCGGTGTTTCTCAAGCACCTTTATGAGTCTATCACTCTTGTCCTGTGATAGCTTGTCACTAATGATGACGGGGGTATCTCGGACTTCATTTAAGAAGACATAGCGAAGGCCAGCAGGCAAGGGTTTTAGCTCTACGTGTGTCTTAGGTGGCTCCTCGGTTTCAAGCGGCTCAGAAGCGTCATCCTCTTCCTCTATAAAGTTGTGAACATTCTCTTCGAGGAATGACTCAAATGGGTCACTATGTTGTAGGGATTTCACTTCCTCAGCCGGGTTAGGTTCTGTCAAAGGTTCAACTATGGAGTTCTTAACCCTAGCTAATGGTATAGTGAGAAGATTCCTTCCTACCTTAGCTAGGAGGTTTCCTTCCGAGGTTACATCCTGTAGAAGGCCCTCGATAGGATGTCCTATAAGGAGGTCGAAATCTGACGTCTCAAAGACATAAAAGTCTAGAGGCATCTCAGTCCCGTGGTGAGAGAGGAGAAAATCTCGTACTAGGGCGAGACTCTTGAGAATACGACCTGAGGGTGTTCTAAGAAGTCTTGATGTTGGGGCCATCTTTTTACGACGTCTAAGCATGTACGCAAAAGAACTGGACATGATGTTTGCCCCAGCGGTCGTGTTGTACAGAATGTCTACGGCCACCTTGCTTATGAAACCTCGAATGGTCTGCGAAGGTGAGTTAATCCGAATGAATTCAGAAGAAGACTCAGATTCGTTCGACCATTCCGTGTTTAGGATGGTGATCAGCTCCCTCACGGTTTCGTTCAAAATTTCTTTCTCCATATAGATGGAGGGGGTCTTTACCGTAGGCTTCTTCTGTATTGAGTAGTTCAAGGTATTCCCAAAGTCTTCAAAAAGATCTTCCTCGAACTCAAATGGTAATCCGAGAGGTTGAGTTTCCTCTTCCTCAACGGATGGGGTCTCAGGAGTTGGACTGGGCAAGTCTATGGGTTCTATCTGTGAGTCTTCTTGCTCAGTCTCGTTCGCGTCCGCAGGAGAGTTCTCTCAGATGGCCGCTAGGACTTCTTTTGCTCTGGCCGGGGTTATGTGTAGGAATGAACCCCCGGCTGCTATGTCTATGTACCGGGCATCTTCACTATTCAACCCAGACCGAAAATGCTGCATGAGCATGTAGTTCTGGGAAGCCTAGATCTGTTCTGGTTAGACATGAGTCTTGAAATCGGTCCCACGCTTTGGCGATCGTTTCCTTCTCTCGTTGCTGGAAGTTAATGATCTCCTTCCGAAGTGCACAGATCCGGTGAACAGGAAAGTATTCAAGACAAAACTTGTCCCGTAACTTTTCCCATTCATCGTTCGTTAATGCAACGGTGTGGTCATACCACTTCCTTGCTCTCTCTTTGAGAGAGAACGGGAAGAGCTTCCATCTAATCGTTGCCTGCGTCATGCCTGATATGACCAGACACGAGCAAAGCAACTCGAATTCGTGCAAGTGACGGTATGGGTTTTCACAATCACCTCCAGAGAAGGATATGTCCTGGACCATAGCTATGAAGGCAGGGCGAAGTTCATAGCTATCGGTTAAAATAGGATTTGACGAGGGGTGCGGCTCCAATAATTCGCCCTTTGGAGCAGAGAACTCATGAATTTGGGTGGAATTCATGGTTGATAAAAAGAAATATAAAAATAAAAGATATACGGGCAACCTTAGATCTTAGATAACTGCTACCGTTCCCCGGCAACGGCGCCAGAAAGCTTGTTG
The DNA here is from genome assembly GCA_004135705.1 of Alloteropsis semialata. Classification (NCBI taxonomy): domain Eukaryota; kingdom Viridiplantae; phylum Streptophyta; class Magnoliopsida; order Poales; family Poaceae; genus Alloteropsis; species Alloteropsis semialata. The sequence continues at coordinate 23,842,521 of CM014278.1, read as the reverse complement.
ACACGAGCGGTGGCAAACAAAAAATCCGCAAGCGCACGGCTGTCGAAGTAGCTTTCACCCGTGAGTAAACCTGGTATCGAATCCACAGGGAACATAAAAGTGTATCTAATCACTAAAGCTGAGCCGGATCGATCGAGTGCATATAAAGGCTGGGTAGAGAGGATAACTTAGCACTAAGGCTCTGATTATAGTTAAGAGAATTCTCCTATGCTTGCTTTAGGCACCGGGGTATCCTAGGCTTCTAGGAAATTGCCGGCCAACAGCTCTACGCCGTACCTGTACGTGGAGGATTACAAAGGACGGACAGGGCTGTCACCACCTGCCGCCTACCTCTACTAATCCGTGGGGCTACGAGGCAAACGAGGGCAGATATACACCTAAGCACCACGCCTAAGATAATATCAGCTATCCTAACCTTGATCAAAGATTAGAATACTTTATAAATAAAGCAACAAATCCACAAGCACAATAGAGACTTAACTTATCTATAACTCAGACTTAATTACTAGTTGAATCCCGGATACTTACTGAGTAGCTCGCATCCGTCGAGGTACAGGTGGAGGGTCGCCGACAGGCCGGGACTCCTCCAGACTCTCCCTCACTCTCTCCCTATTTCTACTCTGGATATGAGGAGGGCTTCGCCTTGGATCTTCACTTCTGCTCGATGATGATTAGCCCTGCCCCGAGTCCAGCTATTTATAGCTTGGAGAGGCTGTTTGGAGTCGGTTTGCAGCGGTTGAGGCGGTCCGGAGATGGGCCCAGGTCGGCCGACTTGGGGGGATCGGCCGACCATCAGATTAACCGACGTTGATGATACACGGCACGAATGAACTCTTGGTGGCGGTTGACAGTTGCTGGTGAAGGCGGTGGTGATTTGGGCGCGCTGCTCGGTCGGCCGACCTGGCTAGGTCGGCCGACCCAGGGCTGTGGCCCCTCGGCCCCACTTCGTCAGTGTCACTCTCCAGTGGGTCCTTTGGTCGGTTTCCGGTGGGTAATGGCAAAGATGTGTCAGTTAAGTTAGGGATGTGGGCCCATGAATCCATGTGCTTGCCACGTGGCCCAATCCCAACTCTTTTGGTGAAGATGGACCTCACCGGGCCTGGACCTAGGTCGGCCGACCAGGGAAGGTCGGGCGACCTGGCCCTAAGCCCGTTTTAGCTCTTCTTTTGCCACTTTATTCCTGTAAGCACATATGCACCAAAACTCATGGAATTCATTAGTAAACAACCCTATGTCTATTTGTTTTATCATGTTTTATATCTTTATTGGCAGTAATAAGTTGTCATTAAGAATGGCCAACAGCGGTCCAAGGTGGGGCCCAACACCGGCCCACGAGACGTCCGCGTGCGCGCCTGCGAGAGGCAGCGGCACGAGCCAGCCAGCCTCCGACACGTGGCGGCGGCGCTGCGGACGCCCACTCGCGTGGGAGGCATCCCGCCTGGGGACATGTGGCGCTACTGGATAGGAGGCGCGTTGGCCAGGCACGGTCCAGCCAGTTTTGGCGCGGGTACGGGGTATGTGGCAGCTGCGGAGGAGTCCAGGCGCGGGTCAAGCGACCGGTTCACCTGGTTTCCCTCTGGTTTTTGTCCGGCTTTGCTTCTACCGACTTATAGGGAACGGATAAGGCCCGGTTTTGCGCGGTTCAAGTTGGGTTCTCTGTGGTTCTCCATCGGTTTTGACTGGTTCTGCGTGGTTCTCACCCTCCACCGCCTATGATGAGGTCAGGGACGCGCCATACCGATGTTCCCATGTCGGTTCGCCACCAGGTGTCGCCTGGAGAGGGATTGAGGGAGGAATATTCCATAGCATCAAGGGGAGGATCTCTACATCACCAAGTCACCTCCACACTTTAAATAGAGGCCTCCACTCCCTCATTCAACACACCAAGAAGAGAGAGCTCCCATCATATAAGAGTTAGGCTTAGTCTAGTAGTAGTTCTAGTAGCAGATCTTCTAAAGGGACTCCGGTGAAGTCTCGGTAAGCTTAAGTCTTAGTCTTGTACTACTTATCTTATCTTACTTGTAAGACTTTGAGCTTCAATGGAAATACCTTCTCTCTTATGTTATATGCCTTAGCTTTGCCTTACTTGTTCAGTATATAAGATATATGTCTTGCACCTTAGTTTAGCTTACGCACGTTATGGCATTGGCCCAATGTGCGGCAAGGTTGCTCTATTTATCTGGACAATAAATAGAGTTGTATTTCATATTGCAAACATGGTGTTTGGGATATGGAATATCATTGGGGATATCGCTACCCCACGGATTAGTAGAGGTAGGCTGCAGATGGTGACAGCCCTGTCCATCCTTTGTAGTTCTCCACGTTCTGGAGATGATGTTAGGCCTTTATGATAAGACGTCCTCCTATCATCCCTTGATGAGGGAACCATTGGACACCTCAGTATGCCCTCTAACATGCATCCCTTTACTGAGCTTGTATAGTGTATAATCATGTATACTTAGGACCCATGAGTGAGAAGTACACAGATTCCCTTGTTCTCTTCTAGGATCTTCATGCTAGCTAAGTCTTATATATTCTGAGCAACGAATCTTCTGTGTGTCACACTACCCCTTCATCAATATTTACCCCTTGTTAGACTTAGGTATGTTAATAGTGTTATGATTGAGTGCAATGGATAACTACTTTATTGAACGACTGCATTCCCTATGGATTCGATACCGTGAATACTTCTGGGTGAAAGCTATAATGGTATCCATGCACTTGCGGATTTATCTGCGACCGTAAGAAATACCAACATGTATAGCATCGAGCTTGACTGGGTTGGCTTTGATACCGCGTTGGCTGACCAGGAAGCCCAAGTGCTTTCCTGACGGGACACCGAAGACACATTTAGACGGATTCAACTTCCACCTGAAGCGCCGCAGGTTGTTGAATGTCTCCTGGAGGTCGGTGATTTGCGAGTCGGCATCATATGTCTGGACTACGATGTCATCGACATAGGATTCCACGTTGCAGACGATCTGGCTTTCTAGCTAGGCAACCCTGGATGGCCTTTTGGTATGTGTTGCCAGCATTCTTCAACCCGAAGGTCATTGTCTTGTAGCAGTAGATGCCATGCGGGGTGATGAATGCGGTCTTGTCTTGGTCTGACGCTTTGAAGGCGATCTGGTGATAGCCCAAGTAACAGTTGAGGAAGCAGAGTAGAATGCAGCCGGACATAGAGTCCACAACTTGGTCAATTCGCGGAAGAGGGAAGGGGTCTTTAGGGCAATAGAGATTAAGATCCATGTAGTCATACACATTCTCCATTCACCGGATTCCTTTTTTACAAGTACAAGATTTGCAAGCCACTCAGGGTGTTTGCACTCTCTAATGAAACCAGCAGCTAAGAGCTTATTTATTTCTACCCTAGTAGGCTCCTTGCGATCTTGGGCGAACCGGTGCAGCTTCTGTTTGACCGGCTTGGCGGTTTTGCTCAAGTCTAAGGAGTTCTCAGCCTTCTCCCTCGGGACGCTTGGCATGCCAGATGGCTTCCATGCGAAGATGTCCTAGTTGTCCCAGAGGAAGGTGGTGAGCGCACTTTCCTATTTGGGACTGAGCCCTGGCCCTATGAGAGCCGTCTTGGCAGGGTCATCGAGTCCCAGGCTGATCGCCTTGAGGGCTGTTGCTAGTGCCAGTGCCGTGGGCTGTGGTTGCTGCTCCGGGAGCACTGTTTCTTCTGGTGCTGGCTTCTGCGCTGCTTCTGCTAGCAGGGCGCTGTTGCTGAGTTGTTGGGAGAGTTCGGCGATCTTGATCGCCTCCCCGTCGCATTCAAACGAGGTCTTGATGTCTACACGGATGGAGAGGACTCCGTTTGGCACCGGCATCTTCAAGACGAGGTAGGTGTGGTTCGGTATAGCCATGAACCAGGCCAGCATGGGCCTACCAAAGATGGCGTGGTAGGAGCTTTCAAAGTCAGCCACCTCGAAGTACAAGTACTCCATGCGATAGTTGTCGGCCGTGTCGAACGTGACCAGGAGGACTACTCTTCCTATCGGGTAGGAAGCTTTTCCTGGTACGATGCCGAAGAACAGGTCGTCGGCACTCAGGAGTCGGCCATAGTCAAACCCCATGCTATTGAGAGTGCTGGTGAAGATGATGTTGAGCACGCTACCACTGTCGACCAGGACCTTGGAAAGGAGCACTCGGTGAACGACGGGGGCAACTACGAGAGGGTAAGACCCAGGCTCGAGGAGGTAAACCCAGTGGTCGGCGTGGTTGAACGTGATAGGCGTCTCTGACCACTGGAGGAATTCAACGGGCTTGGTAGCCACCATCTTCACCTCACACTTGTGTAGCTTCTCCTTGCGCTTGCTCAGGAAAGCGCCAGGCCCCCCGATGATGATGTTGACCTGGCGGTCGGCTTGTTGGAACTCGCCGTTGGCTCCGCGTCTTAGGGCTTCGTCCCATTCTGCCGGTTGGAGCTCGTTGCCTTGGTGGTGTGGAGCGTCGTGATCGGCTGGCCCATCACGACGGCGGTCGTCGTTGCGGTGATATTGATCACAGCTGTCGCAGTCCTCCCTTCGGCGGTAGTCGTCGCGGCGATCGCGGTCATCGTGGCCGTCCCTATAGTAGTTGTTGTAGCGGCAGCCGTTGTTGTTGTTGTAGCACTGTTTCTTGGTCGGCGGCATAATGCTAAGCTCTTTTAGCAGCGCGTTATTGACGGTCATTAATGCACATCTCAGACCGTCAACTCTGACATACAAATATACATTCACCAGAGATATAGGGATTATATCTAACAGATTCAACTAGTTTTGGTGACTATGCGTATGCAGGAGGCAACAGGTGAAATTTGAGGCGAAACGGGCTCGGTGGGCTGTCGCCCGACCTAGCTAGGTCGGCTGACGCCCAACCAAGGCCAAATACGCTTATCTTTTGATATATGCTAGGAAAGACACTCTAGACCAATCTTTGCCTATGCACCAAGGTAGGGTCAAGCCCATAGGCGAGAAGGACCTCAAGAGAAGCACATAGATCAAAGGGGCCACGTCCACAAGTACACATACTCAAATGGAGTGGTGTCACCTTGGGTAGGACTCTAGGGCCTACAAGACAGTGGCTGGTAAAAGATGAGGGCAATCGGGCACAAAAGGCCCGTCGGCTTATCGAGCCCGATCGGCCGAGCCTGGCCCAGAGCCCAATGGGGCCCACTTTCCTCTAGGGCAAAGAAGCACATTTGGGGATCATCCTAACCGCTGATTCCATGTCGGTTGGATCCAAGAGATGGGAATGGTCCAAGGGGAGGTCACATGGATTGAAGGGCCCACCTCGCAAACTAAACATACTCAAATGCAGCTATACCACCTGGAACTGTCATAAGGACCCATGAGATAGTCACTCAGCCAAAGATGGGCCCGATCGGTGCCGGTGCCACGTCGCTAGGTTGGCCGACCTGGTTCGGAGGCCAAACCGCCTCATCCTTCTCGTGCGTGTTCCCACTGCCTCCAGGAGTCCATCCACGCCGTGCACCACTCAAGGCGGTGGATCCAATGTCGACCAACTTCCCACGTCGCCTGACCTAGGACTGAGTCCGTTCGTCCTCATCTTCCATGTGTCCAATCCCAACCGCTTCTACAAGCTATAAATAGCTGCGCCCCGGTCATTGAAGATCATCATCGAGCTGGAGCATCAAATCAAGGCGAAGCCCTCCTCAAATGAGAGTAGAAATAGGGAGAGAGTGAGGGAGAGTCTGGAGGAGTCCCGGTGTGTCGGCAACCCTCCACCTGTACCTCGGCGGATGCGAGTTCCTTAGTAAGTATCCGGGATTTCAACTAAGTATTTAAGTCTGAGTTATAGAAAGCTGAGTTCTTTATTGTGCTTGTGGGTTCGTCGCTTTATTTATAGAGTGCTCTAGTCTCAAGCTAAGATTAGAGTAGTAGTATATATCTTAAGTGTGGTGCTTAGGTTATCGACTACATTCGTTTTCCTCGTAGCCCCACGGATTAGTAGAGGTAGGTGGTAGGTGGTGACAGCCCTGTCCATCCTTTGTAATCCTCCACGTATGGGTACGGCGTAGAGCTGTTTGCCGGCAATTTCCTAGAGGCCTAGGATACCCCGGTGCCCAAAGCAAGCATAGGAGAACTCCCTTTGCTATATTCCCAGCTTAATGCTAAGTTATCCTCTCTACCCAGTCTTCATATAAACTCGATCGATCCCGTCAACTTTAGTGATTAGGCAGTGCCCATTCGTTCCCTGTGGATTTGATACCCTAAATACTTTCGGGTGAAAGCTACAATGGTATCCGTGCGCTTGCGAATTTATCTGCGACTGTAAGAAATACCAACGAGCTTTCTGGTGCCGTTACCGGGGAACGGTAGCTGTGTTGTCTAAGAACTACGGTTGCCCGTTTATCTTTTATTTTATATTTTCTTTTCTTTTATTATTTTACCCATGGACTTCACCCAAATCCATCAGTTCTCTGCTCCAAAGGGCGAATTATTGGAGCCACATCCCTCGTCAAATCCTATACAAATAGATAGCTATGAGCTTCGCCTTGCTTTCATAGCTATGGTCCAGGAGACATCCTCCTCAGGACGTGATGGTGAAAACCCATACCATCGCTTGCATGAATTCGAGTTGCTCTGCTTATGTCTGGTCATAAAAGGCATGATGCAAGCAACAATTAGATGGAAGCTCTTCCCGTTCTCTCTCAAAGAGAGGGCAAGGAAGTGGTATGACCATACCGTTGGGCTAACGAACGGTGTATGGGAAAAGTTACGAGATAAGTTTTGTCTGGAGTACTTCCCCGTTCATCGGATTTGTGCCCTTCAGAAGAAAATCATTAACTTCCAACAAAAAGAGAAGGAAACGATCGCGGTGGCATGGGATCGATTCCAGGATTTGTGCCTTGCTGGCACGGATTTAGGCTTTTCGGACTTGATGCTTATGCAACATTTTCGATCCAATTTGGCTAGCAAAGCTGCCCGATTCGTTGATATAGCCGCTGGAGGATCATTCCTACACGTAATACCGGCTGAAGCGAGAGAGGTCCTAGAGAAAATTCGGGAGAACTCTCCCGCTGCTATGGATGAAACTGAGCAAGAAGACCATCAACTAGATTCTATCTTGCCCATAGACTTGCCCAGTCCAGATCCAACTCCTGAGACACCATCCGTTAAGGCAGAGGAAACTCAGCCTTTCGGATTACCTTTTAACTTCGAGGATGATCTCTTTGAAAACCATGGAAACACCTTGGATTATTCAAGGAACAAGAAGGCTACGACACCCCCTCTTTCTCATCCTCCCTGTCCTCCCCATGAAGCATTTCTCATGAAAAACATAAAGGAGGAATGGTTGGACAGAATGTGGCACTTTCTCGAAGCAATTTGGAATAGTTCACCTTCCATAATCCTTCCATGTTATAAAAGGGAACTGTCGTAGAAGCCAATTTCAACCCCGGTATGGAGGTCAACATTATGTCATGGCTCCATTGCACATAATCTCTTAGGAAATGTTCCACTAAGGCCATCTGACAAACTCCTCAAATGTTGTCCCTTTGGACACATCATCCAATGTCGGGGGGTCGCTAGTGTCGTAACAATCACGCAAGACAAAATCGAGGTCAATTTAGATTTCCACATCATTGATACCCTCGATTTTGATCTTCTCATAGGCCGCCCGCTAGAAAAGCTTCTCGAAGGAGAAAGTATCTCATGGGAGCCTTCATTACATGCTTGGGAATGCTGCCTTTGCCATTCCTATTTCTTGCCCAGAAATTCCAAGGGCAAAGTCATCTCCGAAGCATAACTCGCTCGAAAAGGTGATGTTTGTGTCACCATTCACACCGACATCTCATCTCTACAAACACAAACAACTTCCATCACCCTCGAATGAGCGAAAGTTTTGGCCCCATGGCCCTCGGGACATTGTTCTTGACAACAGTCAAGAATCAGCCCCGAGCGTCCACTTTGAATCTCTTGAGTTAGAGAACCCAATGGCCATGGATAGGCCTGAAGCGTTGACTCTGGAGTCCGAGCAAAAGGATTCTATAAATGAACATGGAACCTTTTCATTCAAAATCCCATGAGGATGCTCATTTAACAAATCTCAAGAGTTTACCACACTTTGTGCCACAATCACATACGAGGACTACAACCACCATGAGGTCCTCAATTCTAAAATGTTTAGAAGGTTGGTTGTAGATGCATTTGTTTATCATAAACATTGAAAATTTTGTGTTTGCATTTGTGGCACTAACCTTGCAGCTAAAGCTTCAATGACACATCAACAATTGGCGATGAGCTTGGAAACTACATCACCAAGGATAGCTGCAATGTGAGGATCCCTCATTGTTGACGGCCCATAGACGCGTCAATCATGAACCACAAGCGCACGGATCAGTTGTAGCTCTTCCTTTAGAGTATCCCCCAGGGTTTAAAAATCCGTGGAACTGAAGATACAAGAAACAATCTAACTAGCATAGAAACTCTTTAGTCTCGAAGAGAGTTGCAAAAACGATCTAATCTACTAAAACCAAACACCGGAGCCAAATCTAGATCGCCTTGATCATGCATATGTTGTAGCTCCGAGCCAAATAGAGTGAAGTAAGATAGATGTGAATCTCAATAAAAACCATCTTTAAATCACGACCTCCAGTCAAACTCCTGAAAGCCCCACCGTACATGAGATCACACCCTGTCACGATGCTCCCTTTCGGCATGGGTAACTTAAGGGCACGTTCACAAGTGAACGTGTCGAACCACTTGGTAGATCCGGTATAACCCCTGGCCCCCATGGCTACAAGAACACCCCAAGCAATCTATCTCGAGAATAGATTGAAGAAGAAGCAAACCCAAGCGAGAACGAAATCGTAAAGAGAGGCACTTGATCGCTAAAGATTCGGAGACACATATAACTTCACCACGAATATAAGTACATCACAAGATCACCACCGAGATCCTACAATGATCTTGATGATCCTAGCTCCAGAACTCCAACGTGGTCTTCCTCGTAGGGTTCCCTCGTCGGCTAGGGAAGAACCCTAGACAACTAGCACGACCCTCAGCTCTCCGAAAGGTGTCCCTTTAGCTCCTCTGCTCCTCGGCGGCGAATGACGAATGAATTGATGCATGGCACGAAGGCACAGGGTCTATTTATATCCTGAGGAAACCCTAGGTCGAAGGGGGGGCAAGGCGGCGCTTGGAGACCCCATGCCGGCCGGCCAGGCCTCTTTCCTGGCTGCCTCACTCTCTTCTTTCTTTCCAAGTCTTTTGGAAGCTTCAGTAGTTGTTCGTCGTTTGCTTCGGGATATCTTCGAGATAAGAATGGGAAGTGATAAACTTCCAAATTCTCCAATTGAGTTGCCTTGACCCCGAAGTTTCTTGACCTTATATTGAAGTACTTGCCTTTCAAATACTCTTGGAGGTCGGTTCACCAAAGTTGAGCACGAACGGGCCTCTGGCCTTCATCTTTCACCGTGTCGTCCTTGGTCTCAAGCCTTGTCCATATGTGCTCCATTTTAGCCCAAAAACTGTGTAAATAGTATTCCTCCAAAAACACATGCATATGCGAAAACGTCCTGATTATAGAGTATGATCATTAGTTTAGATATCAAATTCATGCCATTATTGAAGATAAACAAGGGTAAAAGTGTGTCGCTAAGGAGCGTCAACAATCCCCCCATGCTTAAACCTTGCTCGTCCTCGAGTAAGTCTTCAATAAGAATTCGAGTAAGTCTTCAATAAAAATCAGCATTGCCTTTCAGTGTCCAATCCCTGCACTTGATCATACACGAGAAAATATAATGCCCTCAAAATATTTTGCAATCGATTCTTCAAGTTGTAACTAACTCTTTCTATTATGGAGGGTAGATATGAATTAAGAGTTCCCCACAAAGAATTTAAACACATGCTCTCTAATTTAAACAAGTCTCAGAAATTAAGAAGTAAGTTTCAAAAATATGATGCTAAACCAAAGTCAATAATTTAAACCTCATTGCAATTGCTCATGGAAACTCTCAGCTCATCTTGTCTCTCGAACTTGCTAGAACTCTCTTTACCTTCCTTTCTCTCATGTATGTGTAAGGCTTTATCTTGAGCTATAGGAAAGGTTAGTCCTAACAAAAGATATTATAATCAAGATATTATCAAAACAAGAAATACTTCTCATGGATTTACCGAGACTCGTCAAAAAGACCATGGAAAATAATCAATTTTGTGGAGAGGGGGAAAATGGAACACACGCTTTTTAGATAGTGGACATGTGCAAATGGCAAAGGTTGATCCCAAGGCACAAATGAATTCCTCGTTATCAGATTGCATATGGTTGGAATATTTGAGTATGGAATAATCTTTAAGGCACTATAGAATTTAATGAAGCAAAAAGAACTAAGGCTTCGTTTGGATGTAGATATTGGAGGCTGAGGCATTGAATTGGCTCAGAATACCAATGCTGAGGGGAATTGGAAATGACCTCAAATACCAATGCCATTGTTTGGATGTGCAAGTAGATGACAGCTGGAATCAAAGGAAATAACCAATTCCAATACATGTTTGGATGTACAAAGCTGGAATTGTAGTATGGGTTGTCTACAATGGTGTAAATGCATTGTAATCTATATTTCACAGCATGCAGATTTATTGGATGATTATAAATATTACTTTACACTTAAAAAACATAATAATATCAAAACATAATAAGATCTCGACGGGAAATTCAAATAAAAGCACAGCAAATTGCGGTCCTAGAAGAAGTGCAGCACCGCAACAGTCGGTGGTGTCCGACACAGATGCAGGTGTAGACTTGGGCAGGCAGCAGCAGTAGCACTAACTCTAGCACGAGAATGACGCAAGTTATATAACTCTTTTGGAGTTTTAGGCTGTTGTTGACTTGACATCCACTCTTTCAAGTGGTACTGAGTGGATCTGAATGGATATAGAAATCCAGGCCCATTTGTGTAACCAGCATCAACTAAATAATAATGTCCTATTGTCAAACAATCAAGTTAGCTGATAGGTAAATAAAATACCAAGACAAAGAGCCGTACCCTTAGGTACAACAAATCCATCTTGGCAACTCATTGCATCACGTAGAACTCTTGAGTCAGAGGTTGAACCATCCTAGCTAGGTAATACATACAAGAATTTCATGTTCCAATCAACCACACCTAGCATGTTAGTGATGATTTGTTGCTTTCTGTTTCTATACCTCCCTTGTTCAGCCACAGGCACACACACCTCAATATGACACCCATCTATTGCTCCAAGTGCATTGCCAAACCACTTCCATTTGTACTCATCAGGTGGATGAATAGAAGGATCAGGAAGTTTAATGAACTCCGCACTTAAAGATAGAATGGCAGTCAACACATCAGAAAAGTGTCTACTGATAGTCTCTAAAGAATGCTTGTAGTCGCCACGAAGCGACCTCATTTTTAGACCATGACCAACTACTAGCAAGAACATAGCAACCTTTTCTTCCACAACAACATATACGCTGTCATGCAGCCCACACCTTTCACGCAATATGGCACACAAGTCATGAAAGTTTCTTTTAGTCAAACGCAACATATCATAGCATGTAACTTCAGACCCATCATACATCTCCTTGAGCAAATACTTCCTATTATTGTGCCGCTGCTCATCACTGCTAAAGCACCCTACATCCCTTGGTGGCCGCTGTGAACTAAGATATGCAAGCCCAAGAACAACTGACTCAAAGTAGAGTTCTGTCAGCACAATCCTTCTCTTCTTTCTTCTTTTATTTTCTTCAATTATATAAGAAACCAATTCGAGATCCGACATAGTATAGCTATAATGCACACACCATTCATATAACATACAACATACAACGAGAGACACATCAATCAATAGGCTTCACATACCTTCAATCGGCCAAAGCAGGAACCCAAACGGGTGAAGTACCCTGAAAAATTGAAGCAAAATAGCTTTTTTAGGGTTTCAATCAATAGACTTGATGTGTCCTTCGTTGGTGAAGTGCTAGAGAAGGGGAAGCGGAGGCGCAGATTGGGGTGGGGTGCAGGTGCAGATTGGTGGGGAGGCGCAGATGGGGGCGGCAGAGGCGGAGATCGGGAAAATGGCGAGGACGGAGATGGGGGCGGTGGAGGGGGTACCTGTGGCGACGACGGGAGCGGCGGAGGCAGGGGGCTGAAGCACCTCCGTGGTCGCTCCTCCGTCTGCCGAGCATTCTGGGGACCGAGTTCATGCAGCACTGAGAAAAGGAAAAATGCGGAGGTGGAGACAAGGGCGGCGGAGGTGCACCTGCGGCCGGCGATGAGGGCGGCGGAGGCAGCCTTGGTCGCCCTTTCGCCTGTCTATCGTGGGNGCGCTCTTTTTTTCGCGAACCAAATGAAGGGGTACACGGGGGAGAGAGCAATTCGGCGCAATACAGAGCCGAAGACCTCCGAATTGTGGGCGGGTTCGCGAAAGAGCGGGTGAATACCCCACGGTATGGGACCATGGTTCCGGCTGCCAATTCTGAAGCCATCCAAACAGTTGAATTAGAGGGTACTCAATACCAATTCCTGATTCCAGCCCTCAATATCAACTTCCAAACATAGTGTAAGGAGCATTTATTTTCACACTTTTTTCTTTTCTTTTCTTTCTTCCTTTTTCAACACATATATTTTTTCTTTTCTTTTATTTTTTTCTTTATGCTCCTTAGAACTTCTAGCATCACTAATACTTACTCAGCCTCCTCCCATGCTTAAACGATTGCTCGTCCTCAAGCATAGAAGTGGTGGCTAATGCTAGAGTAAGTATCCATCTCAATCTTTTGGAAAATGGTTGGAATCTTCAGGGAGCATCTTCTCGTCGAATTTTGAAGCCATTGAAGGAGGATAGGGAGTAGTCAGTCGGCTCATGGTATTGAGGCTGGCCAGCCCACTCATTGTGGACCTCTGTTTCTTCTAATTTTTTCTTGTACGCACTCTTTGATGCCTCCCAAATAGATGTTCCTTGTATCAAGCTCTTGATTCTTCAGAATTTCCTCGAGATAATGATCCATACTCAAATTGGGTTGTGGTCAAGTAGGTATTTCACAAAAAGATAATTTGGGTTTAGGGTGAATATCCAGCGAAGTTTGTGAAGTTTCTGGTGTAGAAACTCACAATGCATGGATATATAGGCTAGCAAAAAGAAGGTATGCAAAAAGGAATGGTCAGCTTCTTTGTCCCATACCAGAGAAGATAAATCCTGAATCAACTCACTTGAAAATAATTCTTGTACTACGGTTCAACATGATATGTCATTTAGGCTTTGGATAGGTAGAGCAATTGCAAAAGGTATTAATGACAAGGCTAGCTCAATTAAATTCAGCAATTAAACATCCCTTGACAAGTTTAAAAGAGAGAGCAAGAATAATAAATATGGGTCTAAAATTATCATAACCTCCACAAAAGATTGAGCTAGTATTTAGATAAATTTTAAATCGTGTTAGGGAGAGCATTAGTTCAATCATGCATAAGCCAAGCGCAAAAACAGACAAAGCGGCAATGATCATCATATTTTAATATGGCAAAAACTTTCTATCATCACTAGTAATCATGTCATGAATGCATCGGTGATATTTATAGTGATCATGGTGATGATAAACAAAAGGACACACTAACACACATGCCGAAAATAAATAAAAACAGAAAATTGCTATGCACACACAAGTTTGCACACACGCTGAAAATAAATAAAAGAAAGGGGAAAAACTCAAACCACACGTGCGAGCAATTTATTCTTTGTCCTTGTCGGTCACTCGTCTTGGCTTGGTGGCTGTCTTGCGTTATATCCTTGGTCATAATACACTTGGGAAGCTCCTCCATCAAAATGTTCCGGTGGCGCCAATGCTAGAAGTCCCATTTGATATGCAATCCCCGCGGTTCCATCTTCTAGTCGGTCCGTATGCCTCCGGATGGCATTAATGTCCTCCAAGTTTCTATCGGCGTAGGCTCCAATCATCCTTGTGCTTCTTTCCTGTTGTTGGAGATGTGCAAATTGAGCTCCAAAGGATGGATCCGGGAATGCTCCTTGGTGTGGCGGCGGTGGGTAGCCATAACTGCTATATGTAGGTGGCGGTGGATACATCGGTGTGGCACCGACGCTCCATACCCCCATGCTTGAGCTGGTGCATGTCCCCATTGTTGCCCGCATCCTTCCATAGGTCCTTCTCCACTTGGTGCATTTTGAAATTCTGTTGTCCAATAAGAGGAACTAGCCGGTGGCAATTCCTCTCCCACTTCTTCTTCAACCGGTGCCGACGACTCTCCAATATGCTTCCCTCTTTTATTCTTCTTAGCCTTGACCAAAATCTTCTCGTCCCGCCAATCAACTCTTCCTCTTGCAAATAACTTCAATCTTGCATCGGGGAGATAAATATTTGTGTTTGCGATTTTGTAACCATTCTTCTCATCTCCTCTGATGTAGTGTCCTTGTCTCATAGCTTCAATTCCAAAATCGTTCCCCTTCATGAAGAATGCCAAGTTTGTCTCCAATCTTGCGTTCAATGCAATTGCTATCATGGAAAGATAACAACCCAAGCCGATCTCTCCGGAGCCAGATGTTGCTTCACATACCCACCTATCAATCATGATGTAGGTAGGATCAATTGCTTGCTTTTTCACCAATGCGGAGTATAAATAATTTAACTCCATATCGGTACTTTGAACTCTCTCATCCTTCCAAAGATTCTCCTGCTCATCCAAGAATAAAATATTTGAAGTATAACATTGCTTATGTTCTTCCTTTGGTGGTTGTCATCCTTTGCAATTTTCTTCCAAAATTTATCTATCCCTCCTTCTTCGACTTTGGCTCTTTCCAGTGCATCACCATTGAAACCAAGTAAGCTTCCAATCCCTTCAAAGGTGATGGATCTTTCTTCATTCTTCAACCTAAATTTGAGGCATGACACTTCTTGCTCATCAATTTTTCTTGTAACAACTTTCATGGTCATCATAATCTCCAAAGCAATTTCTCCATGCACGTCCACCGGAACACCATCGAAAAATTGCCTCCATCCGAGGTTGTCCAGTAGCCCATAAATATCACCATAGAATCCCAATCTCTGTAGTGCATCATCATCAAAATCAGTGTTTGCCTTCACCCTTCCTTTCAAATTCTTGAGCCTTGCTTCTTCTTCCTCCGACAAAATAACAAATCCATATTCTAAAATTCTTGGCTTGTATGGCGGCGGTGCCGTTGATCTTGTAGCTCGTCGGGGTGTAGGAGGTGGTGGTGCGTTGGCACTTCCACGAGGTTCGGTGAACCGCATGGAGGTACTTTTTGGGTCTTGCATCCCAAAAAGGAGCAGCACGTCGCTTCTTTATGTGGTGTTGTCTTCCTCCATGCTTCGCGGTGACTCCGCAACGGAGTGCCTCCGCGAAGAGCTCGCCGATGGCGCATCGGACGCCGACGACCTTGTCCTCTTTCCGGTGAGGAAATTGACGACACTCCTCCTCATGGTGCCTTGCTGCACAAACACAAAAACCAACACACCGGGGGTTTCTCGCCGGTGGAAAAACAATATATCGAAGAGGAGAGCAAACTAGGAATTGTAGTGAATTTTTTGGGATTTTTGGAGGTGGTTTTGACTCTCAAAATTTTCAGAGCTTTTGCTGGTGTTCAAGGTGGAAGAACTGAAGAACAAGAACTTAGAATTGCAAGAGCTGCGTACCTGTGAAAGGGGAGCACCAAAGGGCATTTATGGGCACCAGGCCAGTCGGCCTAGGGTCATCTCTGGCCTCCTTCACGTGCCCTTGCTCCCACATCTTCCTGAGTTGATTCCTGATCAATGTCCAGCAGCTCCACTTGCTTTGCACTGCCCAAATGTTATGAACCATTCATTCTTTAACAAAGTTGTCCACTTGCACATTGTTTTCTCCACTTTGATTCATGGCTTTGTCCTTTGCTTCAACTCCACTCCAAATGTTGCTTTCAATCCTGCAAAAATGAGTGTACCACCATGCATGGCTGCCCCCTCTTGCATGTGGAGTTAGGAGGAGAGCACAACAATTCTTCCCGGGAACTCAATCTTGGTTATTAGTGATGATCATGATTATAAACCCTTCCAAAGTGTGTTTACATGCTTAACTCCTCCTCTAATCTTGACAAATAAAACCAACTCAAAGCAAGCAATGAGTTTGAATAAATAATTAGAGGGGAATTTGGGCATCATAAACACTTGTAAGTCGAGAAATATTTTCCGACTACATTAATTTTGGTTGCACCGGTATTGCTCACTTTCATGAATTGATAGTGAACTTCCCCGAGTTCAACTGTAGGTCATAGGTTTAGTTCTAAATTTTGGCCAAAATGAGAGAGATATTTTGAAAGAAATAAAATAAAAGGGGCTTTGAAAAATCCTAATCCTAGAGAAACAAAACTAAAAATTACTAAAGTTGCGTGAGCCTAGCATGCGTCAAAGAATTTAAAAATTAAGAACAATGCTTGGCTCCTTTACAATGATCAACTTGGTCCAGCCGTCATGGAAAGGACGGTCGCCAAAATGGGTGTGGGAATTTGGTTTTGGGTTTCTCAAGATAAATCATATAAATCATGGGAAGGCTTAAGTCATTGGTTTAGAATAAGAATTAAAATCAAAATGACCGAGCAACTCTAATTTAAATGTCCGACTGAACAACCAATTTATCAAATGTTTATCAAGCCTTGCATAGCAAAATTCATGACTCACTTACTCAAAAGGTCTTCGCGGGTTGTCCTCCCGGTAGCTTTGACTCGACGAACGGGTTGTCCTCCCGGTAGCTTATTCTTGACTCGACGAACGGGTTGCCTCCCGCAAAGCGCTTCGTTTATAGTCTATAGCTAGACTTCTTTTCTTCACTTCGGACCAATGCTCGGTGCTTGGGGTGCAGGATTATTCTTCGGCTTAGTCATCTTCTTGGTCTTCACAGGCGGGTGTTGAGCTTTTGTCTCGATGGATGCAACAACTTCTTTGGTCTCCTTCGCTTCCTTCTTCTTCGGCTCCTCCTTGATGTCACGTCGGTGAGGTGGAATATATTTAACATTGATCATATTGCATACCTCAAGGCGTGGACGAAATTTGAACTCGCTCATGGTGCCATTGATATCGAACTTGATCTCCCCCTTGCAAACGTCGATGTTCACCCTTGCGGTCTTGAGGAACGGCCTCCCAAGGATGAGTGGCGACTTTGTCCCTTCTCCCATATCGAGAATCACAAAGCCAACGGGGACTAGGTGTTCTCCAATCTTCACGGGTACGTCTTCGGCGATGCCCACAGGATAGCGAACGGAGTTGTCCGCTAGCTCTAGGCACATGGCGGTGGGTTCCGGCTCTGGTAAGCGTAGCTTCTCGTACACGGCCTTTGGCATGACGCTCACACTTGCACCAAGGTCACACAATGCCCTCTCGAACATGTATGATCCAATGGAACTCGAGATGGTTGGACACCCCGGATCCCTCTTCTTCTCGGGGGCTTGATCAGTGATAGCCACGCTGCATTCTTCGATCATCTTGATGGTACTTGGCGGCGGCATCTCACGCTTGTTTGAAAGGATGTCTTTGAAGTGGCGAGAGTATGTTGGAACTTGTAGAGCATCCAAGAGCGGCATGTTGATGTTCAACCTTCGAACCACTTCAACAAATTTTTTGAAATGCTCATCAATTTTACCTTTGTGGTAACGTGGTTGTATCTTCATCGATCATCTCAAACTCCGGCTCTTGGGTGACTATTTCCGGTGTGGGAGTAGGCGCCTTCTCTTTTGTTGTCATCTCGGCTTCAACACTTGGCTTAGGCCTCCTTGCTTCGGCCGGGTGTTCGGGATCTTCGGTCTCCTTCCCCGAGCGAGTTTGAATTGCTTTTGCCATCTCCGGATTTTGAGGTTGCCCCGGTAATCTTCCTTCATTACTAGGTAGGCATCCAACTAGCTGGGTCACTTGTGTCTCTAGCATCTTCATCATGTTAAGCACTTGGTGGTTAGAGCTTCCGACCTCCGTCACCTTGCCATCAATGTTCTCCAATATCTTGTCCATAGCCTTGAACTTAGTGACGGTGTCCTTGTTGATCTTGCATTGCTCCTCCATGAACTCCTTCAATTGTATACGAAGAGGCACCGAATTTTGAAGGGATGAGCTTACATTAAATTGAGGTCTACCATGCCCATAGCGGAAGTAGGACAGTGGGGACAAATCGCCTTTCCTCATGTACTCAAGCACTTTAGCGTCCTGCGGACAATTCTTCTGGACATGGCCGTACTCTCCACAATCTTCACATGTGGACCCTGCTTCGACTGCCTTCAAATCAATAGCATGGGCTTCCTTCTTGTCCACCTCCATCTTCTCCAACCTCCTCATGAGTGAATCGATCTTCCCTTCAAGTATTTCTTCACGCTCCACCTGCAAAACACTTTTAGCAACTCCCGCGGATGGTGTAGGATGCAGCCGTCCCGATGATGCCCACGCATCATTGATGCGGTCGTGAGGCCTTGGTAGAACTTCTAGACTACATCCTCCTTTGGAAACTTGTGATGTGGCACAGCTCGGATTTAGTCGTTGAAGCGCTCATAGGCTTCCACAATAGTCTCCGTCGGGATTTGCACGAAGGTAACAATCTTGTTGCACAAAATCTGAGTCTTGCCCAGCGAGTAGAACTTCGTCATGAAAGCTTTCATCAAGGTATCCCAACTTTTCACCGTCTCCACCGGTAGAGAATGAAACCATTGAAGTGCTCTCCCAAGTAGAGAGAACGGAAAGAGACTCACTCTCACTTGATCATGAGTTACTCCTTGCATGTCGAAGGTCCGGCATAGTTGGATGAATGCTTAAAGGTGAAGGTTGGCATCTTCTTTTCCGGTGAAGGGCGAGCTTTGCACCATACAAATGGTTGAAATCTTGATCTTGAATGGTCCTCCGACATGACCAAGGTCTTGGATAGGCAAATCATTGACGTCCGGGATGCATAGCTCTCAGATCTTACGTTCCGCCATCTCGAGTTGCGGCGGTGGCTTCCTTGGACTTGGTGGTTGAGTTTCTTGAGGTGTAGACGATGAACTTCCGGTCTTGCCTTTCGGATCTACTAATTGCAGCTTCTTAGCTTGTGCTTCGCATCTCCTTTGCCTGTAAAGTTTTTCAGGATCGTCCACAAAAAAATTTTCGGTTTGTTGGAGAGATAGCCATCCATCTCCTGTTAGGGTTAGTGGAAAACAAAATATATATATATATATATACAAGATCTAAAAGAAAAAGATAGAATAAAAACAAAATAAAAACTAGATTAGATTAATTTTTTTGTTTTTGTGGATTAGATCTATATTTTATAAGAGAGAAAATAAGAGATCTAAAAAGAGAGAAATCAAAAGAAAATCAATAAAAAGAAATATTTATGAATGCTAGTCAAATTGAATCTTAATCGATAGTTCCCCGGCAACGGCGCCAGAAAAGCTTGTTGACGGCTCTTAGACGCGTCAATCGTGAACCGCAAGCGCACAGATCAGTTGTAGCTCTTCCCTTAGAGTACTCCCCCAAGGTTTATCAATCCATGGAACTAAAGATACAAGAAACAATCTAACTAGCATAGAATCTCTTTAGTCTTGAAGAGGGTTGCAAAAAGATCTAATCTAGTAAAACCAAACACCGGAGGTAGCAAGAGAAAGTTAGAGATAACTAATCTAGATCGCCTAGATCATGCATATGTTGTAGCTCCGAGCCAAATAGAGTGAAGTAAGATAGATGTGAATCTCAATAAAAACCATCTTTAAATCACGACCTCCGGTTAAACTCCCGAAAGCCCCACTGTACACGAGATCACACCTTGTCACAATGCTCCCTTTCGGCGTGGGTAACTTAAGGGCACGTTCACAACTGAATGTGTCGAACCACTTGGTAGATTCGGTATGAACCCCTAGCCACCATGGCTACAAGAACACCCCAAGCAATCTATCTCAAGAATAGATTGAAGAAGAAGCAAACCCAAGCTAGAACGAAATCGTAAAGAGAGGCACTTGATCGCTAAAGATTTGGAAACACATATAACTTCACCATGAATGTAAGTACATCACAAGATCACCACCGGGATCCTACCTTGATCTTGATGATCCTAGCTCTAGAACTCCGACGTGGTCTTCCTCGCAGGGTTCCCACTTCAGCTAGGGAAGAACCCTAGACAACTAGCACGACCCTCAGCTCTCCGAAAGGTGTCCCTCTAGCTCCTCTGCTCCTCGGCGGCGAATGACGAATGAATTGATGCATGGCACGGAGGCACAGGGGCTACTTATACCTTGAGGAAACCCTAGGTTGAAGGAGGGGCAAGGCGGTGCCAGGAGACCCTAGGCCGGCCAGCCCAGAGAGGTCCAGGCCGGCCGGCCTGGCCTCTTTCCTGGCCGCCTCGTCCTCGTCTTTCTCTCCAAGTCTTCTGGAAGCTTCAGTAGTTGTTCCACTATGCATTTGGGCCTTTGGACGTCGTTTGCTTTGGGATATCTTCGAGATAAGAATGGGAAGAGATAAACTTCCAAATTCTCCAATTGAGTTGCCTTGACCCCGAAGTTTCTTGACCTTCTCTTGAAGCACTTGCCTTTCAAATACTCTTGGAGGTCGGTTCACCAAAGTTGAGCACGAACGGGGCTTGGAATACCCTAGGTCGGCTGGCGTAGGCCATGTGGAGCCGGACGGCCTAGCCTCTTCTTCAGGCCTCTGGCCTTCATCTTTCACCGTGTCGTACTTGGTCTCAAGTGTCCATATGTGCTCCATTTTAGCCCAAAAACCTACGTAAACAGAATTCCTCCAAAAACACATGCTTATGCGAAAACGTTCCAGTTATAGAGTATGATCATTAGTTTAGATATCAAATTCATTCCATTATTGAAGATAAACAAGGGTAAAAATGTGTCGCTAAGGAGTGTCAACACTCATGGTCTAGCTTTAGACCATAAACAAAGCACTGCCAGGAGATGGCCCTGATTATCGTATTATTTTCCTTTCAAATAAAAAGCAAGAACATGTTTTTAATATAATCTTTCCTTCGGGTATTTTTGCTCACTAACTGTTTCAGGTAGTGTCGGGGATAGACCCCCGGGGGTACCCAGAAGGCAGATTGGCCCAACCAGCAAGAGGCGGCCCAATCCGAGTGCTATCGGGCCGGGTTGTCAGACTGGGTGGCCCACCAGTCGGGAGGCCCACTAGTCGAACAAGCCGGGATGAGTACGACGGTGCGCGGATAAGGAAGGAGACGGCGTATCTCGCAAGAAGATCGGAGATCAAGATAAACTAGTCGAAATTCTAGGGGAAGATATCTGTAATCGTTATAGGATCGAATCCTTGTATTCCGGGTACGTTACGATCTCTAGCCGACTTGTAACTCAAGGCAACCGGACTATATAAGGTGCCTTGGGACCCCCCTCCAGAACATGAGATCAACACGATCAACAATAGCCAATCTACACCTCGAGACTAGAACCCAACTACGGAGATCCTTCAGGAACTTCATACACAGCAATACAAACACCCAACACAGGACGTAGGGTATTACGTCATCCTGATGGCCCGAACCTGTTCAATCCTTGCGTCTTGTGTTACCATCGACTTGTGATCCTCGATCTGTCTCTCAACAAATCAACCACGCAGACTATCCTGTGTGGACTGCCGGGTCCATAAATCCGATAGTTGGCGCGCCAGGTAGGGGCTGATCGACGAGATCAATCTACAAGCTCGATGGCAAACTCATCTTCGTCTGCGTCGACAAGAACTACGCGGCGGCAGCGGCAACTTCTCGTGGCGTCAGATCTTCCCTGGCAGCACCCGAGCAGCCGTCCATCCCCAATCCATCTGCAGAGTCTCCATGTCGGTTCGGTCTCCCCGGATCAATCTCCGTCGGCTGCTAGGTCGCGTGGCCGAGTCCTTGTGCAGGTCCATCCGCGGCCAAAAGGACGAGGATGCCTCTTGATTTTTTGATCTCCTTTGTTCCGGCACCTGGTTCTGTCGCCTTTCGAAGTCGACACAAGAGATCGCTCCATGGGTTCCCGGTGGCCATCACGTGCGCAAGGGAGATGATATGCATGCAAACTGGATCGCATAGCACGTACTGCATGCATCGGCAAGCAGGAAAGTGAATTGTGTCCTTTTTTTGTTACATTAATCTATTGCGATCTACTATTGATGATAGCTGCTGACTAATACATACTGCTTCTTCCGTATTTGTTTCCAAAACATGATTACGAGAGTTCAGCAAGCAACAGATATGAAGCTCGAATCTCGTGCACACCCGGTGTGCTTGGAGGAAACCTCGACGAGATGGACATGATTACAACTTCAGGTACCACAACCTCTGTGGCCCACACCGCCCATCGCCACTGACCACCTCGGCTTCCCTGACCTCGACATGAGCCTCGTCAAGAACCATTCACCCGCGGCTGCTCGCACGGGCACAAGGACGACAAGATGATTCTCCGGCTCGATTACGAATCAAGCTAAGTTGATTTTCAATTAAATATTTTATGGCTTTCGTATACTTTCATACACCTCGGCTCCTCGATGTCTCCGTGACTTTCGCTGACCACCCCTGTCACATTCCGACTGCGTATACAACCTGGTCTGTCCAGACTGCAACTCCGTAGGCTTTTATACAAGTCGCTAAAGTACTCGGGGAGCACGCGCCTTAATCCGTGAAGCCTCGACTCTTCCGTACGCCTATGCTCCTACGCTTGCATGCGGCCCAGCTCCCTGCGCTACGGACTACGGTTATCGGGGATCAGGTGCATAAACGTAACAAGCTAACTACCCGGAGAAATTAATAGACTTAAAAAGCTGGAAGCGGGAATCGTTTTCATGCATTGCCGAATACTTTTCTTCTCAGATTTGCATTTTATTGCATCATATACTGCCGTCGCACTGTGTTTTCGCCGCAGGGTATGGACGACTACTCAGCGCGCCTCGCTCGGGGGCTGGCGCCGGGAAGACTACTCAGCGCGCCTCGCTCGGGGGCTGGCGCCGGGACGACTACTCGGCGTGCTTCGGCCCTCACGCTCGGGGGTTGGCGCCGGGACGACTACTCGGCGTGCTTCGGCCCTCACGCTCGGGGCCTGGCGCCGAGATCCTTTGGAGAGCTCGATGGATGTCAACATCGATCTACCGTCCGTTAAATGAATCGGGTGAGTCGTTCTCAATTCTGCTATTGGATCGATTTGGTTTTTACGGCGACTTACAGATTGATTTTGTATTTTCAATGCACACACCATGCGGACAGTTTTGGTCTTGACGACCAAGTGCTGTCCGGCGACTCCGGCGTTAGCAGATGCACGAGCATTGTCACGCTCGGTGAGGCCGTCAGCCGTGTCGTTCAGGTCACCGCTGCCGAACTGCTGTGCGTGCAGGAAAGCATGTACTACCACGGTGGCCATTAACTTCAGGACATCACTAAAGCTCCGGCGATCGATCGGCACTTCACCATCGTCGACGTGCAAGAGCGTTGCGGCAGCCACGGTTGCACGTTGCATGACAGCTGCGATGACTTGGCAGCAAGCTTAGCAACTCCTCGACGAGCGTGATGGCTCGGAGCCGAGTCCTGCACGGCTAAGGACCGATCGGAGGATACTGGATACATACGGATTCCATCTAAAAAAACAGGAAGCATTGATTTTCTATTCCGTTTGGTTATTTTATTCATTCTATATACGTCTCTGTACACCTGGATAGCTAACGTGAATTGCATTGACCACGTTCTGTTTCTGTACACATGCACGCCACGACCTCCTGCATGGCTCGGCCTGCGGGTCGGAGAGGATTTCTGCTCGAGCGTATTCAGCATGCAGGGCTGCCTTGAACAGTCAACACCAGCAATGCCGACACGTCTACAACTTCAACACACTGGCGACTGCGACAACCACTCGGACCCGACACGATCTAGTTGGGAATGAGTTCCGCATCAACGAGAATCAGTTGGGTACCGATCCCGACTGGTTAACTTCATCGCCGATCGTCCACTCGAGCGCGATGATCAAGACGACGCTTGGGGGCTTGCATTGTCAGCCTAAACATGACAACAACCTACATAAATCAAGCTACGTCATGTTTTAATATTTCTTAAATATTATTTATATCTCTGGATATCGCCCATGTGTCCCTGAGACATTCGCCGATCACCTCGGTCACACTCTGACTGCTTATACAGCCTGGTCTGTCCAGACTGCAACTCCGTAGGCTTTTATACAAGTCGCTAAAGTACTCGGGGAGCACGCGCCTTAATCCGTGAAGCCTCGACTCTTCCGTACGCCTACGCTCCTACGCGTGCATGCGGCCCAGCTCCCTGCGCTACGGACTATGGCTATCGGGGATCAGGTGCATAAACGTAACAGGCTAACTACCCGGAGAAATTAATAGACTTAAAAGCTGGAAGCAGGATTCATTTTCATACACATGCCGATTGCCTTTCCTCTTGGATTTATGCTTTGTTACGCTTTGGCATTGTATTTCTTTTGCAGGGCCTCGATTCGGATCCCCGCGCTTGCCTCGGCCCTCACGCTCGGGGGCTGGCGCCGGGACGACTACTCGGTGTGCCTCGGCCCTCACGCTCGGGGGCTGGCGCCGGGACGACTACTCGGCGTGCTTCGCCCTCACGCTCGGGGGCTGGCGCCGGGACGACTACTCGGCGTGCTTCGGCCCTCACGCTCGGGGGCTGGCGTCGGGACGACTACTCGGCGCGCCTCAGCCTTCACGCTCGGGGGCTGGCGCCGGGACGACAACTTGGCCTGCCTCGGCCCTCATGCTCGAGGGCTGGCGCCGGGATGACCTGTCGGCACGCTTTGACCCTCATGTTTAGGGGGCGGGCTGCCGAAATTGACGCCAAAAGAAAATGTCAAGATGCTCCTCGAATAAGCCTTGAGCCGATTCCTACCGAATCGCCTTAAGGCTCGGGGGCTACGGCCAACGGACGCACCTCGCGGCGCATCCGACGAGTGTCTGGCGACCACGACGAAGATGATCAGAACAAGGCTACAAACCCTTGGACCGATTCCTCCGGAATCGCTTCAAGGCTCGGGGGCTACGGCCAACGGACGCACCTCGCGGCGCATCCGTTGCAGACGGCTCTCTTTTCTCTCCAGTATCACGCGGTTTTGCTTCCAACCGCAGCAAGCTCGAAGCTCAAGAGATGGCACGACCTCGCCGAGTTGTCGCTCAACCACGTACTACTCGGGGGCTTGTCGGGGATAGACCCCCGGGGGTACCCAGAAGGCGGATTGGCCCAACCAGCAAGAGGCGGCCCAATCCGAGTGCTATCGGGCCGGGTTGTCAGATTGGGTGGCCCACCAGTCGGACAAGCCGGGATGAGTACGACGGTGCGCGGATAAGGAAGGAGACGACGTATCTCGCAAGAAGATCGGAGATTAAGATAAACTAGTTGGAATTCTAGGGGAAGATATCTGTAATCGTTATAGGATCGAATCCTTGTATTCCGGGTAGGTTACGATCTCTAGCCGACTTGTAACTCAAGGCAACCGGACTATATAAGGTGCCATGGGACCCCCTCCAGAACATGAGATCAACACGATCAACAACAGCCAATCTACACCTCGAGACTAGAACCCAACTATGGAGATCCTTCAGGAACATCATACACAGCAATACAAACACCCAACACAGGATGTAGGGTATTACGTCATCCTAACGGCCCGAACCTGTTCAATCCTTGCGTCTTGTGTTACCATCAACTTGTGATCCTCGATCTGTCTCTCAACAAATCAACCACGCAGACTACCCTGTGTGGACTGCCGGGTCCATAAATCCGACAGGTAGAGATTAAGAAGAACGATGGATAGGTGATGCTTAAGAACATGGAGCTACATAAGCTACAAAAACCTCGGTAAGTCTTGGTTTGGGGAAGATTACAAAAGAAGCTTGAACTCCACACACTTGAGTTATGTTGCTTTGCACTGCAAACTCCAAGTGTGGGGGAGGTATGTGAGTATCCCAAGTAAGTTCCGTTTTGAGCCAAATCTTATTTTGGTCTAGAGCTAGTGTTAGTTCTTGCACATTGATAAAAAAATAAAGAAAATTGAGGCTCTTGGTCTTTAGAACCAAAGAGCCCTTGTCTTGTTTCCACCATGTATGAATAAATGCAGGTACATGATCAAGTGTGGGAGTCTCTCAAGCTTTTTGATGCACACATGTTCGAGACTACCCACATACAGGCTGCACAACATCGCACAAATCTACACAAGAAAGATCAAGGTGGAAAAGGCCCAGAAGGGGTCGGCCGACCCCACCAGGTCGGCCGACGGCCCTCTGGTGCCTTTCGTCTCCAATTTCGTCCAAAGCGATGGTTTGCGCACCCTATCCCTCATTCTCTCTGATTCCTAAGTTAATTCATTCCTATCTTCAGATGATCATTAAAATTAAACTCATGATAATATAAGCTTTGATGCTCCTTAGGTTTGCATGTCTATCCTTGATTGGCTTGCATATTCTTTATTCCTTGCACATACACCTGTTTCTTGTGAACAAATCTCTTTAGGAAAACATGTTTATCTAAGTGGTTGACTAATGAGATATGGTATGATGAAAGAAGTCTTGCTCTTTCTGTATTAAGAGCTTGGGATGTTATTCTTGTGAAGCTTAAAATCAATAGCCTTACAAAGCTCCTCGGTGATGCCTTATTCCTGCCAAAGCCAGATGATGTTCACATTGCAAAACCTATACACATATGCTGCTTGCTATTGCATTGAGCTTTGTCAAATTGTTTTGACCCTTGTAAGATGCTTTTCATGCTTTCATGATCAAGATCATGTACACTCCACATACACATGCTAAACTTCTACATTGGAAGTTAGCAACATACATTGCATCCATCCATAAAATAAATACTCCATTTAAGTGTTAATCTCCTCTCCAAGTATTATTTCAAAAGAGACATGGGCTATAGAAAAAAAAATATGGACACATGAAGGTCCAAGCAAAAAAAAAGGAGAAAAAATATGGGCACATGAAGGCCCAAGTATCATAAAAAAATATATATTATAGCCATGTTCTCAAAACAGATTAAAAAGGAGAGAGAGATCATACAAAAAGGGAGTCATCATATTTTCATACACCCTCTTTCCTTCCACACACATGCACATCTTGATCAAATTGTATGAATAGTTTTCTTCTTGGATCTGCTCTTTGATTTTGCAATATATGTGATGCAAGTATGCCTTATCTTTACTCCTACTTTGAGCTCCACATAGGCCTTTTAGAAGTAGGGTGAAAAAAGGGGCAAAGAAATGCCTTGGTGAGGAATCATACACAATGAGCGATCTGAGAGAATCATTTAAGGAGCTAGGTAAGGCTATGTTTTTGAAAATTTATCGAAAACCCAAGCTACTTAACAGAAGAGTTGAGATGACTTGAATCAAGGCCGTTATGTTCCTCAACCACCCAAGATGGCATGATAGACACTGCCAAATTCACAAGTGCAGGTATGTCTTGGAATAATTAATATGCTAGTATCATATCAATTGGAGTCATGGTTTCCACCTTAGTCTTTAAAGCTTCACATTAGGACGATTAAAGGCTAAGTGTGGGGGAGCTTGTTGACTATCATTAATGCACATCTCAGTCC
This sequence comes from Alloteropsis semialata, assembly GCA_004135705.1. NCBI lineage: Eukaryota > Viridiplantae > Streptophyta > Magnoliopsida > Poales > Poaceae > Alloteropsis > Alloteropsis semialata. The sequence continues at coordinate 23,815,010 of CM014278.1, read as the reverse complement.
GTCAACTCTGACCTATAAATATACATTCACTATAGATATAGGGATTATATCTAACAAATTCAACTAGTTTTGGTGACTATGTGTATGTAGGAGGCAATAGGTGAAATTTGAGGCGAAACGGGCTCGATGGGCCATCGCCCGACCTAGCCAGGTCGGCCGACGCCCAACCAAGGCCAAATGCGCCTATCTTTGGATATATGCTAGGAAAGACACTCTAGACCAACCTTTGCCTATGCACCAAGGTAGGGTCAAGCCCATAGGCGAGAAGGACCTCAAAAGTAGCACATAGAACAAAGGGGCCACATCCACAAGTACACATACTCAAATGGAGTGGTGTCACCTTGGGTAGGACTCCAGGGCCTACAAGATAGTGGCTGGTAAAAGATAAGGGCAATCGGGCATAAAGGGCATGTTTGGATTTGAGCCTGCGTCGGCCAGGCCAAATTTCGGCCGTTGACCGAGGGCGAGGTCCGTGTTTGCTTCGAAGCCACGATTTGGCTGGCCCCGGCTCTCCTGCCCACGGCGACATTGCTTTTTGCACCGGAGCGCGGCCAATTCTGGGGCCGACGATTCGGCCGCCAAACTTTGGCCGGCCGACCCTTTGGCTTGGCACTCGAGCGCTTCCATCCAAACGTGCCCAAAAGGTCCATCGGCCCACCTAGCCCGGTCGACCGAGCCTGTCCCGGAGCCCAATGGGGCCCACTTTCCTCCAAGGCAAAGAAGGACATTTGGGGATCATCCTAGCCATTGATTCCATGTCGATTGGATCCAAGAGATGGGAATGATCCAAGGGGAGGTCACATGGATTGAAGGGCCCACCTCGCAAACTAAACGTACTCAAATGCAGCTATACCACCTGGAACCGTCATGAGGACCCACGAGACAGTCACTCAGCCGAAGATGGGCCCGATCAGTGCCGGCGCCACGTCGCCCGACCTCACTAGGTTGGCCGACCTGGTCCGGAGGCCAAACCGCCTCATCCTTCTCGTGCGCGTTCCCACCGCCTCTAGGAGTCCATCTACGTCGTGCACCACTCAAGGCAGTGGATCCAACGTCGGCCGACCTCCCCGTGTCGCCCAACCTGGGACTGAGTCCGTTCGTCCTCATCTTCCACGTGTCCACTCCCAACCGCTACTACAAGCTATAAATAGTTGCGCCTCGGTCATTGAAGATCATCATCGAGCTGGAGCATCAAGTCAAGGCGAAGCCCTCCCCAAATGAGAGTAGCAATAGGGAGAGTGAGGGAGAGTCTGGAAGAGTCCTGGCGTATCGGCGACCCTCCACCTGTACCTCAGCGGATGCGAGCTCCTTAGTAAGTATCCAGGATTTCAACTAAGTATTTAAGTCTGAGTTATAGAAAGCTGAGTTCTTTATTGTGCTTGTGGGTTTATATAGTGCTCTAGTCTCAAGCTAAGATTAGAGTAGTAGTATATATCTTAAGCGTGGTGCTTAGGTTATCGACTACCTTCATTTGCCTTGTAGCCCCACGGATTAGTAGAGGTAGGCGGCAGGTGGTGACAGCCCTGTCCGTCCTTTGTAATCCTCCACGTACGGGTACGGCGTAGAGCTGTTTGCCGGCAATTTCCTAGAGGCCTAGGATACCCCGGTGCCCAAAGCAAGCATAGGAGAACTCCCTTCGTTATATTTCCAGCTGAGTGCTAAGTTATCCTCTCTACCCAGCCTTTATATAAACTCAATCGATCCGGTCATCTTTAGTGATTAGACAGTGCCCTTTCGTTCCCTGTGGATTCGATACACTGAATACTTCTGGGTGAAAGCTACAATGGTATCCGTGCGCTTGCGGATTTATCTGCGACCATAAGAAATAC
>CM014278.1:23796297-23812181 GCA_004135705.1 Alloteropsis semialata | reverse complement strand
TTCTCGACTTGCACCGGTTTGAAGGAGTCGGGCCACTGGCTGGCCCCGAGCCAAGCGGAGAAGGCAGCGAAGCCGTCAAAGAAATCATCTTCAACGTCGCGGTTATCCCGCCCATAACAGGGCAGTCGGCCGCGCTCGGCTAGAGGCCAAGCGTTGTCGCGTCGCTGTTGATGGCCCTTAGACACGTCAATCGTGAACCACAAGCGCACGGATCAGTTGTAGTTCTTCCCTCAGAGTACTCCCCCAAGGTTTATCAATCCGTGGAACTAAAGATATAAGAAACAATCCAACTAGCATAAAAATCCTTTAGTCTCGAAGAGGGTTGTAAAACGGATCTAATCTACTAAAACCAAACACCGAAGGTAGCAAGAGAAAGTTAGAGATAACCAATCTAGATCGCCTAGATCATGAATATGTTGTAGCTCTGAGCCAAATAGAGTGAAGTAAGATAGATGTGAATCTCAATAAAAAGCATCTTTAAATTATGACCTCCGGTCAAACTCCCGAAAGCCCCACCGTACACGGGATCACACCCTGTCACGATGCTCCCTATCAGCGTGGGTAACTTAAGGGCACGTTCACAAGTGAACGTGTCGAACCACTTGGTAGATCCGATATGAACCCCTAGTCACCATGGCTACAAGAACACCCCAAGCAATCTATCTCGAGAATAGATTGGAGAAGAAGCAAAACACGGATAGAACAAAATCATAGAAAGAGGCACTTGATCGCTAAAGATTCAGAAACACAAATAACTTCACCATGAATGATAGTACATCACAAGATCACCACCGGGATCCTACCTTGATCTTGATGATCCTAGCTCTAGAACTCTGACGTGGTCTTCCTCGCAAGGTTCCCACGTCGGCTGTGGTGGAACCCTAAACAACTAGCACGACCCTTAGCTCTCCGAAAAGTGTCCCTCTAGCTCCTCTGCTCCTCGGTGTCGAATGATGGATGAATTCTCCGTGGCATAGGGACACAGGGGCTATTTATACCCTGAGGAAACCCTAGGTCACGGGGGGGCGAGGCGGCGCCAGGGGGCCTAGGCCGGCCGACCCAGAGAAGCCCAGGCCGGCCGGCCTGGCCTCTTTCCTAGCCGCCTCATCCTCGTCTTTATCTCCAAGTCTTCTGTAAGCTTCAGTAGTTGTTCCATCTATGCATGTGGGCCCTTGGACATTGTTTGCTTCGGGATATCTTTGAGATAAGAATGGGAAGTGATAACCTTCCAAATTCTCCAATTGATTTGCCTTGACCTCGAAGTTTCTTGACCTTATCTTGAAGCACTTGCCTTTCAAATATTCTTGGAGGTCGGTTCGACAAAGATGAGCACGAACGGGGCTTGGAATGACATAGGCCGGCCGGCCTAGGCCATGTGGGGCTGGCCGGCCAAGCCTCTTCTTTGGGCTTCTGGCCTTTATCTTTCATCGTGTCGTCCTTGGTCATGAGCCTTATCCATTTGTGCTCCAATTTAGCCCAAAAACCTACGTAAACAGAAATCCTCCAAAAACACATGTATATGCGAAAATGTCCTAATTATAGAGTATGATCAATAGTTTAGATATCAAATTCATGCCATTATTGAAGATAAACAAGGGTAAAAAGATGTCACTAAGGAGCATGAACAGTCGCCGAGGTTGAAGGCGTGGTCACCTGCCATCCCGCGGAGGGCCATACTGAAGGTCGTAGCGTTCGTGTTCCATGAACTCATGGACCGCGTGGTGTTCCTCTTCCTCGGCCTCTACACCATCGTCATCTGGTACCAGTTGGTGATCTGGTCGGCCGTAGTCTCGATCGTAGCGTTCGCGACGCTCGAGTTCTGCCGCATCTCGTTCATGGTGGCGGGCATTGAGGTCATCACAGATGTTGTGGATGTGGTACTTAGGCGATCCCAGAGGTCGCCGTCTTGCCTGTCAACTAGGCGGTTGTGTTGCCCAGCTCATGCACGCCTGTTGTCGTGTTCTTGGCGTCTAGCTTGGCGATGTTCCGCATTGCGCGGGTTACGCCTTTCGTTATCATCCTCCTCATGGAGGTTCTAGGCCACCTCTTCATCGACGATAGGGAGTGGAGGGTTCCTTTGGTGAGGGTGGTCTCTATTCGATCTGCTATGAGCAGAGCAGTAACTGACATAGTGTGCTGAGTTAGCCTGACCAGATCTAGATCTGGAATGGTATGAGTGCTCGACTTGTTCCAGGGCGGCTTCCAAGCGTGCCCTAGCACGTCGCACCTCAGGGGTGTCAGCCATGTGCTCCAGTTCGGCGAATGCTTCTGTTGGCATTTCTTAGCATCACCACTAGATTAGTGATGGCACTAGAGATACCTTATTGTAAATCTAAACGTTACAGAGATTCTGCAAGTGCACAAAAGTACGTTGTAGCATTTCACTCGGGAGTATTCCTGAGTATCGTATTTATTTCCTCAGGGAAAGCGTGTTGCAAAGATGTGTGTTATCCAATGCATTAATTATATCACCATTAATATACCAAGTCTAGAGCAGGGGTAAACATTTGATAAAGAGGGGTAGGTTGACACATAGAAGGTTTCATTGTTCAGAATAAACAAGTCTAGTTAATATGAAGATCCTAGGGACGAACAAGGGATTCTATATACTTCTCACAAATGAGTCACACACATTACAAGTGTAAACTATACAAGCTTAGCAAGGGACACATGATAGAGGGCAAATCGAGGAGTCGTGAGCTCCCCTCATCTAGAGGTACTGTCACAATGTTTATCACGAAGGACTGCAAATGCCCAAACCTGGACGGCGAGGATTACAAGGGCCAGCCGGGGCTGTCACCACCCAGGGGCTACCTCTGAATACGTGGGGTAATAGTCTCTCCAATTGTATTCCATATACCAAACACTATGTTTGCAATACGAAATATGCCTCTACTAATTGTACAGAAAGGTAAAGAACAATCATACGATTCATTGAGCCATTGCCATAACATCCATCAACTATACTAAGGTGCAAGACATAAAACTTATATGATGAACAAACAAGGCAATAAACCAAGTAACATAAGCAAAATAGTAATTCCATTAAAGCTCAAAGTCTTACAAATAAGCAAAGGATACAAGATAACTAAGCTTTAGGCTTACCAAAACTCCTTCGGAAGCCTGTAGAAGCTCGACTCCTAAGACTACTTCACTACTAACTAAGACTAGAACTTGTAGCAAATGGAGATCTTCCTTCTGGTGTGTTCTGAGCAGAGGGCACTGGCATCTATTTATAGCACTAGGAGGCGGTTCAGGGCCGGTACAAGGTGGTTGAGGCCGAGTGGGCCCAGCCCCGGGTCACCCGACCCCTCGATGTTGCCTAACCATTGGATGAACCGACTGAAGGTGTCCATGGTGCAGATGTTGTCCTGGAAGTGGTGCAGATGCATAAGAGAAGGGAAGGGCGCAATGGCTGCTGGAATGGGTCGTCCGACGTGGCCAGGTCAGCCAACCTGGTCCTGACTCACCTCGCCCTGATCTTCTCTGTGTGACTGGAATGTGGGCCCTAGTTACCGATGTAGATGGCTATGTTTCTATTGAGTAACTCTTGATTTGGGAGTGGGCCCATCAATCCATGTGACTCATCTTATATTCTCTCATCCCTTGGATGTAAACATCTTTGATTCAATGCTTCTGATGATGTGAATTTGTGCTTCTTATAGATGGCCAGAGATGGGCCTTATTGGGCACCAGGCCGGGTTGGCCGACCAAGGAGGTCGGGCGACCTGGGCTTGGGCCCTTTTTCCTTCATTTTTCGGCTCAAATCGCCTGCAATCAAATAATCTCCAAGTACAAGTGGAACGACATTATTTGAAACCAAATACTAGGGATTACGGCTAATTTATTTTGATCCAACATGTTGGCAACACAAGATAATCATAACTTAACAAGCGCCAATAAACTCCCCCAATCTAAGTGTTGACGGTCCTTAGACGCGCCAATTGTGAACTGCAAGCGCACGGATCATTGGTAGCTTTTTCCTTAGAGTATTCCCCCAAGGTTTATCAATCCGTGGATCGACAAAGAACTACCTTGGGTTTTCTATCTAGCCAAACGGATCTAATCCTAGCATGAAGCATAGATTGCATATGAGGGTAAGCATGAGTTTGATATGAATATTATGAATGAATCTCATCCACCCGACATGAGGTAATACGACCAAAGGTAGCACAGGCCTACCGTCTTCTGGTTGCAACTCCGGCCAAAACGGTAACCAATCTAATCTTGTACAAAGATACAAAGTCATCTCTAAGAACTATTCCATGGGCGCCCTTGCGAGGTGCGCGTCAACGCCTAAGGTTTCCCAAAGCTTTACCTCAAACACCCACCAAGTGCTCTTTACTCGAAGCTCCACCTCCTTGGTGGCCGCGCAACAACTCCCATGGTACTCGCCGTCGATCTTACTCAACATTACGCAATCGCTCAACATTTTCCCTCCCGCATGCTGTCACCACACGAGGATAATCATGCTGACTTCCCACGCACTACTAAGATGTATCCGTAAGGCATAGACTAATCACCACGTTTTTCTATTCCTACTAAGAACATATGCTAGCTAGATATATGAGAGAAATCATGCATCTTAGAAGACTAAAGTAAACAAGACAAGTAGATTGATATCACCATCGAATGTATATATGCCTTGATGAGTTCAAGGCATGGCTCCAGAACTCCACCATGGCTTCACCATGCAGGGCCAACCATGGCGGCTAGGGCATGGCCTAAGCCATCTCCCAGGCAACCTCGAGGACTTGCGGCGGCCGTCGGCTTCCTTCGGTGTGTGTCCCTCTTCATGTCGACTTGTGGTGGATAGATCTAAATCTCTCCCCTCTTGAGGGCACCTAGGGGGTTGTATTTATACCCTAGGGGAGCCTTGGGGTGTGCTCCACCTTCCCTTCCACGAGATCCTTGCTTGAGGGTCAAGAAAACTTGGTTCCATAAGATTTGACTCGCCTAGATTTTCCCGATGTCATATCTTCCTCGTCCAGACTGCAAATAGGGCAAAATCAGATTCTAAATTGTGTAGCATGAAATTATCTCCAACTTTGGTATGCATGAGTTTCCTTGAAAATGAAGTTAAGATCCCCAAAACAGCGCTAGAAGATAATCTATTTGATTCCAGACTTCTCTACGCAGCATACATTTAGGGGGCCATATCTCCTAGCTTTGTATTCTAAATTATGCTTTCCATATGTCCAAATTGAAGATCTCGATGATGGCTACAACTTTGGTATTCAACATTTGGTCATTAGAGGCCATTTAGATCTCCGAATATGCACCAAAAGATCATACTGTCCTGGGCAGCGCGAATATCTCTGAGGTTGCCTTGATCTCGTGGATAACTTTCCAAATCCTCAATTCCTTCATGCTTAAGTTTCTCATACCTAAGTTTCATTGAATGTGGACATCTAGGACTGTGAGTTGGGCTATAAAAGCCCATATGGTCCATTGGTTGGGCTCCCTCCGCTAGGCTCGATTCCTTTGGGCTCGTAGTTAGTTTTGGGCTTTGAATGTAAATGCCCAAATTGGGCCATTTTCCTGCATAAACACAACATGCTCCAAAACACAGCACATATATGAAAACATGGTTATTTCAAGTGCCAAGTGGTGGGTTAGTATATGAATTGGTCCAAAAACACCACCTAAATAGCACTAAAAGTGTACGTATAACGAGCGTCAACACTAAGACCTTTGCTTGTCCCGAGCAAAGCTTTGGAGAGTTAGAAACATTGGATCAAAAATTGCTTGCTTCCCAAAAAGATGATTAATAAGAAAGCATTTCATGACTTAAATAGGTTGGCAAATATTAATTCATCCCTTTTTATCTTAGCACTTATGGTGCTTTTAGCCTTTCCTCATCATGGGCGGTTGAAAGCTAGAACGACTTAGACAGAGCGCTGCACCCAAACCCTTGTTACACTGTTTCACCGGAGATTTTTAAAGAACTTCTGCAAAGAAAAAACAAAGTTCCTCAGCTGATTCTCTCAAGTCACTCATTGGTGTATTCAGCCTTACCATCACTCCTCTCATCATTCTCTTAATAAGATAAACAAGTGGGGCTTAGGAATGGAGAGATTATATCTTACACATGCACTGCTTATTTTGTTAGGTCAAATCCAGGATCCATGGAGAATTAAATCATACACTTGAACCAAGGTGTGCAAGTGTGGGATATGTGGTAATGGAATGAAATGAACTCCTTCAAATAATATCCTCTCCTAAAAGAAATTACTTTGACGTCGGCATGGCTTCCCTCCTTTTTTTCATGGACTAGACACATGTCCATTTCCTTGTTCCTCTTTTTTCTCTTTTTTTGGGGGGGGAGCCTAAACCTCATTTCTTTGGAATACTTTGGATAGGAGGATCTTCAAATTGGAGCATTTTTATTTAATGGAGAAATGAAAGGCGTGTTGTGCTTATCTTCCGGAATAGAAGCAAAGCATATTTAGTGTGTGTACGTGACCTTGGTTCTAGGTGCATGAAGTAAATCTCACAAGGATCACAATGAACTTGATAAAACTCAAAACAGATGCACATGTTATTTGTAAGTGGTTAGAGTGTGAGGCTCTGGTAGGATTTTCACAGAGGAATTTGAAATTTTATTCTTTTTGAAATAAAAACTCCGGGATCAAGTTTCACTTGGACATCGAATAAGCACTCCAAACTTATCATATCTTAGCTCCCAACAACCTAGAATGAGATTTTAGCTTTCGCTACCCACAAGTTTTAAGCATCCAAGGAAGTAATTAAACTAAGACAACTAATCCAAGACACAAAATACTTGCTTATTGAGACTTAGATAAACTGGGAAAGCAATAGCAATAATTCATCATTTCCATACAAGGGCAAATATTTAATTTCGCTCATTTTCATCATTTTCATTTTTTCAATGTTTTTTAACAAAGAAGAGAGAAAACAAAAATCAAAAACTATGGTTGAGACGGACTTACCTGACGGGGATCCTCCCCCAAGCTGATTCCTTTACTGCAGGCGGTACCTAGGGTCGTTCGGGTCAAACCCTTGATACCGGAGGTAGGCGTTCAAGCTCTGGTTACCTTGCTGCACACTAGTTTGGAGGTTGTTGTAGTTCTGCAGTGACTAGTCCCACCAGGCCTGCGACTGCGGCACATGTTGGGTCAATGTATCATCAATGCGGTTTGTAGTTACCTCCAATGTCCCCATGCAGTTTGATAACCCATCAATGCTGCCTTGCAAATCCCTTGTTGAAAATGAACGTCGTGCATCGAAGGGAGGAGGGCCACTCGAACTAGACAATTGAGCATAGAACGGGTCTCAAGGATGCCTCTGATGCGCATGAGGGGCCAATGAGAACATGACACCTTTGCATACAACCATACGTCCTAAAGATAAGGTGAGCTCGTTCCTATGTACTATTTTTAGTTATTTTGAGAATGGATTGCTACCTAAATAAATTATTATAATTAGAAACCATGGAGATGACGAAAAAGTGCTTAAAGAGAGGCTTGGTGGTGGAGGGGACCAGCAAAGGGCGTCCAACCCAACTGAAGGCCCAAAACATATCGAGTTCGAGCCTGTTTCGGAGTCCAGGAGCAGTCCGCACCAAAATCGATGCCCAAGTCGCATACGGAGTCCGTTTTGGACGCTCTTTATATAGATGGAAAGGGAATTTCATAGATCTTCTAATGGCACTGGTCCCACATCTAAATTCAATTGGAGTCAACAGGAATCGTTGAAACAATTGGACGTCCAGAATCTGTCACGGTGCTGTGTCACCGTATTTTGGGCCGTTGGGCCGTGTATCGTATTGAGGTCCATTAGCGACATGACCAGGGGGTTGAGGTCGTCCCTAACCCTCATATATTCAGTAGCCGCTGCCACATTAGGGTTTGGGTTTTGTTTAGATTGAATCTGTCAAGAACAGTGTCGTCGTTCATCGGTTTGTGAAACCCCACATTTCGAGTGCTTAATCCAAGGACTTTTGCAATTGAGTTGTGTTCTTCCTTGCCATTGCTTGTGTTCTTGATTCGCATGCAGGGGATAGCCTTCTTGGCGAGGTCAATCGGGTTGTGCACTATTGATAACCAGAGGAGAAGTGGTGCTGCGATTGCAGGGTTCGGGTCATGCTGATCGGAAGCTGGATCGTTTGTGTTTCTACTCCACCAAATCAAGATTTATCCTCACCTGACAGAAGATCGGGCACCCTAGTTCACATCAAGTGGTAATCAGAGCTTTAGGTATACTGTCAGGTTCACCTTTACCCTAGTTAGATTTATTTTCGCCTTCATCCTATAGTCAACAGAAAAGCCAAAAATATTTTTCCCCGTCCCAAACCGTGTTTAGCCTTTTGCATAATTCCCTTTCAGAATCCGTAGTGTTGAGTTTGTGTCCTAGTTCGTGTCTTTGTTGATGGTTTAGTTAGTGTTTTAGTTTGGTTGTGTGATCCCATATTCCGTTGCCATCACCCCAACTTTTTCCCCCACCCAATTCGCATCTGACTGATTCGACCATTACAAAACCTAATTCGGAGGATCCTCCTTGCAACGGACATAACTTTTCGCTCGGAACTCCGATTGAAGCATTCTTTTTTTTTCGAAAAGCTCTCAAAATTTTGCACATATGATTCACCGACTTTGCCAATCACACCGATTTCAAAAAATTCAAAAAAAATACAATCAAGAGTAAAAGGCAAAAATGTGCTCAAAAAGTGAAGAAAAAGCCGCACCAAAAAGAAAAATATAAAACAAGAAGCAAAAGAAAAGAAAAGAAGAAAATCAAGAAGTGCTTGCATCCTTTGTGTCCTTTGCTAAGTTGTATTTGTTGCTTGCTTGAACTAGGTCCGAGACAAGTTTAGGCCAGCGACATAGACTAGCTTGGGACTAATTTTTAGTTTTACATTTTTTGAATTGAATTACTGCTAATCCTTGCTACTAAATATTGCCTCCCAAGCTCCACATATATTCTTCTGATCAGTACAGGGTCGAACCTTGCAATCATGGTTTCACGCCCTCTTGGTAAGTATCACGAAGCAGCCACCTGTTGTACCATTCTTTGCATTGCTTTAGTAAGAACCTTGTAAGAGCATGGTAAGACGCCTGAGAGTGTGTGACTTTACTACATAACCATATCCTAGTAGATTATAGGAAAATATACTTTTGTGTGTTTTCTTGTTTTCCACTGACAATGATAGGTTACACAACTTATGGAGATGAGACAAAGATGTTCCATGATGGTCTTTCAAACATTGCAACATCAACCCATGTGAGACGAGGTAAAACTCAATATTTTATTCCGCCTTTTGATGGTGATTGCAACTATTCTGAATATACTAAATGGGAGCTAATGGTAGAGAATGAATTGTTTTCAATGCATTATTTTTCTGAAAAGGAACATATTAGAGTTGTCACTAGCGCTTTCACAGGATATGCTTTAATTTGGTGGGAGTTTATTTGTGAAAATAAGGAGACACCTAAAACATGGATGATGTTAAAACAACTTTTAAGATATGACTATGTGCCCACATATTCCTCTATTTTGTGTGAAGAACTTCAGTTTCTAAAACAAGGTAGTAAATCAGTGAAGTCATATTTTGAAAAATTGCAAGATTTAATGTGGCGTTGTGAAGTAGATGAGTGTGCAGAAGCAACTAAGAATAGATTCTTGCATGGCCTTTGACCTGAAATTTAGAATATTATTGTTGATCACTCTTACACTTTTCTTTCACAATTATTTGATCTTGCTTGTATGGCAGAAAAACAACTTTTAGGTAATGACAATGTTAAATTATATGTACCTATTTGTCAACATGAGGTGAGGTTTTCAGGGGAGGACACTCATGTGGTACCTCTTCTTGTCCCTAACCTTTTTTTTTTGCGGGTATTGTCCCTAACCTTTTGCAGGACATTCAACTACATGAGGATGATGAAGAGCATGATGACATCAACTCATGTGACAATTCAGGACCTTCATGTCATGATGCACCTTCGACTACTGCTGCACATGAGAGCAAAGGTAATGCACATGGTGCTCCACTCACGGAAGGTGAGAATTTTTTTGATGTGCTGAATTTTTCCACCAATCATGCTAATATGGAGAAACTGTTTGTGGAACCTTTACTTACTTTACCTTTGTCACAGATGATTTTCTTGCTATTCCTTGTGATAAAGAAGAGTTGTGTGTAAATGATTCATTTATTCCTATGCCACAACTAGTTCATATTAATGATACTCATACTTTGGAGCCATATGCTTGTGCTGAAAATAAAATGTTTATTCCAATTACTTGTGCAAATGATGAGCAAAAACTGCTATCTTCTTTAAATACTTTGGGTTATATTGAATTTGATGTTCTATGTAATCTAAATTGTTTGGAGGAGAGACTTATTGCAAATTTTGAGTTGCCATGCTTAACTAGGAATACCTATCACTTTATTGGTAAATATAATTGTAAAAGAGAATATATGGTCCATCGAGTTTATATTTGTTCAAATCTGACATCTTCTCTGGTTGGACAACAATGTGATCAATTAGAGGGCTGCATTAACACTAATCATATCACATCCAGTTCCTCTAGTTTTGTTCTAAAGAATCAGGTTCGCTTTCAAGAAAGGGAGCATAGTTGGTTGTTGACTTTGCCATCTTCTACAACTATGGTCAAACCGAGGATGGTTTGCTTTCAAGAAAGGGAGGATGATGAGAACATGACACCTTCGCATACAACCATACGTCCTAAAGATAAGGTGAGCTCGTTCCTATGTATTATTTTTAGTTATTTTGAGAATAGATTGCTTCCTAAATTAATTATTATAATTAGAAACCATGGAGATGACGAAAAAGTGCTTAAAGAGAGGCTTGGCAGCAGAGGGGACCAGCAAAGGGCGTCCAACTCAAGTGAAGGCCCAAAACATATCGAGTTCGAGCCCATTTCGGAGTTCAGGAGTAGTCCGCACCAAAATCGACGCCCAGGTCGCATACAGAGTCTGTTTTGCACGTTCTTTATATGGCTGGAAAGGGAATTTCATAGAACTTCCAATGGAGCTGGTGCCACATCTAAATTCCATTGGAGTCAATGGGAATCGTCAAAACAAGTGGACGTCCAGAATCTGTCACGGTGCTGTGTCACCATATTTTGGGCCGTTGGGCCGTGTATCGTATTGAGGTCCATTAGCGACGTGACCAGGGGGTTGAGGTCATCCCTAACCCTCATATATTCAGTAGCCGCCACCACATTAGGGTTTGGGTTTCGCTTAGATTGAATCTGTCAAGAACAGTGTCGCCGTTCATCGGTTTGTGAAACCCCACATTCGAGTGCTTAATCCAAGGACCTTTGCAATTGAGTTGTGTTCTTCCTTGCCCTTGCTTGTGTTCTTGATTCACATGTAGGGTATAGCCTTCTTGGCAAGGTCAATCGGGCTGTGCACGGTTGATAACCAGAGGAGAAATGGTGCTGCGATTGCAGGGTTCGGGTCGTGCTGATCGGAAGCCAGATTGTTTGTGTTTTTACTCCACCAAAACAAGATTTATCCTCACCTGATGGAAGATCAGGCACCCTAGTTCACATCTGGGGCCTCTTGCCATCCTGAGCCGTCTGCCATATATGCTGGAGGAGGTTGCGGAGGCTCCCAGTTGGATCCTGCTGGTACATAGGTTGGTGTTGGAGATTCCCAAGCCGCTGTGAACTACGGTCTAGCAGCTTCTTCACTTCGGGACCTGCTTCTTGTCATTCTCCCGGATATGCTCCGCTTGGCTTCCTGTTGTAACTCCAACAAAAGTGAGTGGCACCTGTACAACCAGTATTCTGGTGCTGGCAGCGGAATCCTGGTTGTACTATTATGATAGACCATGACAAGCGTCTGGTCTATAGCATGAGTAATGAGGTGATACTGCACAAAATGTGACTCATCCAAAGTTGGCCATGGTTGCAGAAGGTACTCAACTCGGTAATGATCCAAAAGGCCCATTGCATCAAAAATACATGTGAACAAAGAGGTCCACTCAATGGGACCCTACCACCTAAAGACATCCATCCATTGATCAATCATGATAACAACTGGTGAAATTTTTATCTTCTTAACCATCGCATATAATATTTTCAGTTCATCAATGTGAACGGTTCGAAGATCATTCCAAGGGAAGAGAGTCATAGCAATCCAACGATGCATAAAATGAAGAGTAGCGTTATGAATGTGGCTCGTTCTTGGAGCACTACATTTCGATGAACCAAAAATGTCTCTCCAAAATGAGTCTCTAACGAAATGTTTCAAACTCTTGTCAAGATCCAAACTGCATCGCTTGTGAAAACCCAAATGGAGACTGAGTTGCCTCCAAGAAACAAAGTATTCCTCCCTCAGGAAACAAATAGTAATCCCCTCCTCTAATTTTCTTAAAGTGGCGAGGAATTGAATTGTCAATAAGTGACACCCGTTTTCTTGAATACGAGCAAAATCCGACCAACCCACAGCACCCCAAACGGTTTCAAAGTCGGTGGCCATACCTGACTTCCCCATGAGCTCACTTGTGAACACACGTGTGTTCTCAAAAGTGCGACCCAACAGAATATGATATGCCTCCTGCTCGAAGCCTTCTTCTATGTCGAGTTGGTCGTCAGAGATGAACGCCGGGCGGGGGTCGTCAGAGATGAATGCCGGGCGGGGGTCATCATCATTGTTGTTGCTGCTGGAGCTATCCCTGTTTCCACCTCCGTTGCCACCGCCACCATCACCGCCTGCGGATGTGGCGCCAGCCTCGGTGTAGTAGTACTGATCTTCGGAGATCTCCATGGAGTGTTGGCTATGCATCTCTGCAGTGCCTCCACCCAAACTGAGGATCTCTGTGCTGGAGAAGATCAGCTCGGTGCTCTCGGAATGTCGGCTACACCTTGAGCTTGACCCCTTCAACTTCTTCGCCTTCTTCACGACTCCTCGAATGATGTTCATGACTCCTACAAAGAAAGCGACAAGAGCAACACTTGGAAGACAAAGGGTTAGCGTTTGCAAGTTAGTCGTCCAAGAGTTAGTCGTTCTTGCGGGGCGTGTTGCCTCCACAACAATCGTCCTTGTAGGTAATGACACACCACAACAATCATTCTTGCAGGGTTTAGGAACCACCACAACACGTTCAAGAGCTTAAGCACAATGAGAGTAACACAAATATGCAGAGATAAAAGTCATTTTTATTTGGTTTTTAATTTTTATTGATTTATCTAAACTAGGGAGCTAAGAACTTGAAAAACAAAAGGGGGGAGAAGAGAAACACCGATGGCACTCAGCAGCTTGGGTTGGGGCGAAGTGAGCAAGCAGCCAGCCCTGGCCTTTTATAGGCAGAGGCAGCCCCCGGTCGGCTGACCAGGTGGGGTCGGCCCACCCTCCCGCAGGAGCATTTTGGCTTAGCTTTAACCACACGCGCGTTGGATACCCTAGCAAACGTTTTCACCTTGAATGCTCTGCAAAGTAGGCCGGGACATGTCGGGCGACCTGGATGGTCGGCCGACTGGCGACCAGGGCCGTTTCGGGATTGCTTTGAATGGCGTGGTGGTAGCACATGGTAGGCTTTGAATGTGTTTGAGTGCTCTGCTAAAGCGGCTTCCTAGTGTCGGCCGACGGTGGAGGTCGGCCGATCGAGCCATGGCTCGTGTCAGGCTTAGCTTTGGCAGGGTGGTGTGTGGTTCTATGTGATGATGAATGCTGGGTACGTGGGCATAGGTGGCCAGGGATCTAAGGAGAATTCAAGTGGATAGCTCCAAAGTTTGAATTTAAATGCAAAATTTGATTGAAATTTCAAATATGCACGAAAATGACAAATAAATAATGCATTATGAGATACATACCGATTTACCTACCAATGAGGACTCATGGTTTTATGTCCGTCGAGTGCGGATGTCTCCATGGTGCATTTTAGCTTGATGATGCGGCGCCTGCATTTGGAGATGATGCGGGTGCTTTGCACTGCCATACCTGTTTTGTTTTCTTGGGACGAGGTGCTGCTTGTTTTGACGCTTTCGGAGCCTTAGCACCTCGTGCTAACTCCATATAAAGGGGAAGGAGTGGCTTGCTATTGATGACCGATGGTCTTTGTGGCCTTCTTCCATAAATGATTTTGATTTCAGTGTTGACGTTCGTTAGCGACACCTTTTTAGTGCTAATTAAGTGGTGTTTTGGGACCAATTCATATACTAACCTGCCACTTGGCACTTGAAACAACCCCGTTTTCGCATATGCATGTATTTTTGGAGGATTTTAGTTTACACAGGTATTTGAGCTATAAATGAGCACTTTTGGATGAAGACCAAGGTCATGCATAGCATGGAGGAATATGAAGGCCAAAAACCTAATACGACTCGGATTTCGTTTGCTCTCATCTATGGTGAACCAACCTCCAAGAATGTGGAAGGGCAAAGACTTGAAGATAAGGTCGGATGACTTCAGGATCAAGGCGAATCAGGCAGACATTTGGAAAGTTATCAAGACCCAATCTTATCCCGAAGCAACCAACGTCAAATACCCACATGCATTGGCAAATCAATTCCTGGAGGATCAAGGAGCTTGCACACAAAAGATGGGACCGAGGCGGGCCAAAAAGGCCCTAGGCTGGCCTGCCTAGGCCTTTTCTGCGCCGCCTCGACCTCCCCTTCGAGCTAGGGTTTTCTCGGACTATTTATAGCCCCGATGCCCGGAGGCACGCAGATCAATCCACCAGAACTCGGCGAAACCTAGGGCATACACCAAAAGGAGACAACTTTCGCCGCAAGTCCACGAAGTTGTCTAGGGGATGGCTTAGGCCAACTCTAGCCGCCATGGCCTCCCTGCGTGGTTGTGCCATGGTGGAGTTCATGAGCAAGTTGGAGTCATCAATGGTATGTACTTGGAGGTGATGATCCAAACACATCTATTATATGAGTAATATTCTTTATGTCATCCGATCTCTTAGCGACTCAATATCTCCTTCTATACTTTCTACCTATCATGAATATGATTGTTCCTTAGTCTAATCCTAGGTTAGACTGTATAGCATGCTTTATGTAATCATGGCTATTAGATCTGGTGTGTCGACCCTTCATGATATCTAGACACGTTCACTTGTGGACGTGCCCGTAACTAACCATGTCGATAGGGAGCATCGTGACAGGGTGTGATCCCGTGTAGGGTGGCGTTCTCGGGAGGTTGACTGGAGGTAAGAGTTTAAAGATTGCTTTGGATGAGATGCATGATGAGCTTGCTTTTATTAGCTAGAACTACAACTCAAAGGCGATAGGCTCGTCTACCCCTTTGGTTGCTCTTTACCCCCGCCTATGTTTATGGATGTGATCAACCTACACTTCACTCATAACTCAAAGGTTTACCTTTATATGCAATCTATGCTTCATGTTAGGATAGATCTGTTAGATTAGATGGGAAACCCTAGTAAGTTCACTGTCAATCCACGGATTGATAAACCTTGGGGGAATACTCTAAGGGAAGAGCTATGATGATTCGTGCACTTGTGTTTCACAATTGGCGCGTCTAAGGACCGTCAACATTTGGGTCCGTTATCCTTGTGGCCAAATTCTTCTATTTTTCCTGCATGGTTAGCGGGCAAAATCTCCCGACTAGCCTTTTGTATGGCAGTAGCCAACTGTGTCGATTGATGTTCTAGAATTTTACTTAGGCGTAGATGGCTTTGTAGGGTGATTGATAAGGTATTAAATTTAGAATTTAAATCATTCACCTTTTTCTCGACGGAAGTAATGCTTGGGCTTCCTTCTTGCTGGAGTGGGTTCCACTTCTTTTTCTAGGAATAGATTTCTGCATCTCTGCCAAGAGTCTATCATTACCTGATGGTTGTAACACCACTATAATGCCCTTCCCGTCAATGAAAACGGGAATAAGCTGAGTCGCATGGATCTTTGCTTGATTCCCCCAAGCTTGA
>CM014278.1:23739852-23789366 GCA_004135705.1 Alloteropsis semialata | reverse complement strand
CGATTTAACCCGCCTAAAAATCTAGCCATAGCAGGTTCCTCTTCCTCCTCTAATTTACAACGCAACATACCCGTTTGTAATTCCTGATAGTATTCTTCTACGCTTTTAGCACCTTGTTTCAATTGCTGCAACTTATTTATCTTATCACGGGCATAGTAAGATGGAACAAACCTAGCTCTCATGGCTCGTTTTAGCGCATCCCAAGTTTTAGGTATGTTATTAGGATTTTTCTTGGCATATTCTATCCACCAAACAGAAGCAAAATCTGTAAACTCGCTAGTAGCAGCCCTAACACGTGTAGCCTCAGGAAATTCATGGCATGCAAACTTTTGATCAACAGCAATCTCCCATGTAATGTATGCATCAGGGTCATATTTACCATCAAAAGGAGGTATTTTAAATTTGATCTTGCTGAAAGCTTCATCGTTATTATTATGTACCTCGCGTCGGCGGTGGCCACCCATACCTCTACGGTTGTGACGTAGGCGACGTCGATCACGAGTGTCTCTATCATCATGTTCAGTATCAGCTGTGTACTCATCGTCATCTTGATCTTCCTCCTTCTCTTCTTTATGCTTGTCATCTCGATCTTCCTCCTTTTCTTCTTTGTGCTTCTCTTTATTATCGTTGTGGAGGTCATCAAAACGCCTTAGAAGAGCAGCAAGGCTTTTGTCCACAGCAGCAACAGACTTCTCCAAACTTGTAAGCTTGTTGTTTGTAGCAATCTGCGTATCCTCCAACTGCCCAAGCTTTTCATTTGTCACCTGCACGTCGTTATCCAGTCCCTCCGTGTGCAGCTTCACTTGCCTTTCAAAATGTTGAATGATGCCCTTTGTGCGAGGTGAATGTGCCATTCCGTTATCTTCGTCGGACCCTGGCATGGTTCAAAGACAAAGACAACAAGAAGCCAAGTGAAGAAATAAAAGCCCTACAACTACTAGGATGTAGCTACAGCAAGTCGCTCGCTCTCCACTTGTTACACACGTTCTTATCAATTCTTACCTTGCCTGACAGGAGGGGTCGTCTTCCAACAAGTCTGCAGCAATGGATGAAGTGTATCGGTGCCGCAGCACAAGACCTGACAAGCTGTAGAATTTGTGGAGCTATAGGTGGGCTGAAACAAGGAACGAACTAGCACCACGTTAGTTACAAAAAGCAAGCTGAATAATCGTTCAACCGGCGGTACTGTGCTGGTCCTAGCCTAGACCGTGCTAGAGAAGCGAGCCTGGACACAAAGAAGAGCACAACACACCACCCAAAGTGAATGAAAATAACACAGATCAGCCCCTTTCTCTTTCTCTGTTTTTTTTTGCTTTTTTTTTCTTCTCTTTTTTTTTGCTTTTTTTTTTCCTTCTCTTTTTTTTTCTTTTTTTTTTCAGGGGACACTCAAAACTGATTATATGAACAAGAAGATTGCCAGAGAGCAATTCAGCACACACACTTTTCCAGAAAATGTAGGGGTATTCCGGTAAAAAAAGATACTCTCTCTCTCTCTCTCTCTCTCTCTGAAGTAAGCCACACGTTTAGATATGAATACTTGCTGCGTGGTTTCTCTGATATTTGAAACACAGGATGAACTGATTCGTAGTCCGACTGGGACTCCTAATTTCTACTCAGTTTTGGCCAAAAGGGATGGATCACGGGATCCGATTAGAACTTCTATTCCTACTCAGATTCGGCCAGAGAGGGATCACGGAATCTGATTAGGACTTCCAATTCTACTCGGATTTGGCCAAAAGAGAGGGACAATCTATGGCAGCATGTGTTGTGATGAAGTCGTGACCAGAACTCGACACTCTACGGGAATAAAACTAGAACCAGCAGCTCAACCAAACCAATGCAACCGAAAACTCAACAAGCCCTAACCAACATGTGCTAGCCACGGCTCAAAGGTTTTAGGATTGCAGGAAACGAATCTACTATTTTTTTTGGCTTTTCTGTACTATAGGAAAATAAAAAAACAGCGAAGGATTGGAAGTCTCTCACCGATAAACCTTGCTCTGATTACCAATTGATATGAAACCGCTAGGGTTTGTGGCCGATCTTTCGATGAGAGGTGTGAGATAACTCGATTGGTAGATGGAGATGACGTTCACGGCCCGACTACAGCCTTCCAAGACCGCGCCTTAGCGACCGATACACCACTTCCAAAAGCTATCACGATCTTGTGGAGCGCGACAACCAGCCACTAGGGCTCCCGTCCTGCAAGCAATCGAAGAACTAGCAAGAACGAGGAAACAAGCACTGAAATTGCAAGATAAAATTGAAGGTTTCAAACTGAATCTTAATAAGAGTGGGGTTCCGAAGACAAGGAGACGGGCGACTGGATCAGCACGCGCGCCTACAAGCAAGTAGCGATGGCTAAACTTGATCTAAACAAAACCCAAGTGTTCCTGGTGACGGCTACGGGATATATGACGTGAGGAGGACGACCAAAGGAGAGTTTGGGTCATGCTCCAACCCTAGGACGTGTCCCTACTGGACTCTAAACAATACAAGCCCATTGGGCTAACTTAAGGTGGCGCAGCACCCTTGACAGAACGACCTCTCGGTATCTTTTGGGCCATTGACGTCGCTTCTGGACAGATATGTGTATGACACCAGAACCATATGAACGTAGACTTGATCAGCTTTCCAACAAGTCCAGAACCATCCCAATCCGACTCCGTATGTAACCGTGGCGACCGTCACGAGTTGGAGGTGTGCTGCAGTCCGAATCCAGCCTACGCGATTCCTTTTCCCTTTTGGTCTTCTCCTTGATTCCTAATCAAAACAAGAGTGCACGTGTCTCCAAGATCTAAACAGGATGGACAAGAGCTCAAGAAGGACCTCACTTGATGATTAAGTTTTCGAGCATGAGCACGAGTAATAGGACCAGCAGGTGTCGGCGTGGACGGCGTGGACGTATGATTGGTGTTGATGTCCTCATCAGTATGAAGGTGATTTGATCTCGGCCGAAAGCAATGGAGAGGTAGTTTGTATACTCTTTCTTAGCTATCAACGAAATTCTTCAGCGAGTCGAAAAACTTGTGTACTCCTCCTATTTCACACAAAGAGAAACAGAACAAGGGTAAACCTGTCTAGACAATGGTATTTAATTGTGATATAGCTTTAATACATGTTGGCATTTCTTAGCGTCACCACTAGATTAGTGATGGCACTAGAGATGCCATATTGTAAATCTAAACGTTACAGAGATTCTGCAAGCGCAAAGAAGTACATCATAGCATTTCACCCGGGAGTATTCCAGAGTATCATTATTTGTTTATCCATAGGGAAAGCGTTTAGTTAAAGAGAGGTGTCATCCAATGTATTTATTTACAACATCGTTAATCTACTATAATCTAGACAGGGGTAAATGATATGGAAGTGTAGGGGTTTTGTGACACATAGAAGTTCATTGCTCATCATTAAGTAGTCTTAGTTAGTAACAGAACATTAGTGAAGATCGCAAAGGGTTCATTGCATCATACAAATGGAACTTGGATATACAACATTATCCTATACAAGCTCATACAAGGGACATATGCAAGAGGACATATCGAGGTGTCCAGTGGTTCCCGCATCGAGGGATGACAGGAGGACGTCTTATCATAAAGGCCTAATATCATCTCCCGAACGTGGAGGATTACAAAGGACAGACAGGGCTTTCACCACCTGTCGCCTACCTCTACTAATCCGTGGGATAGTGATACCCTCAACAGTATCCCGTATTCCAAACACCATGTTTGCAATAAGAAATACAACTCTATCTATCACGTTAATAAATAGAGCAACTATAAGGCACATTGAGCCAATGTCATAGCATACGTCAACTCGGATAAGGTGCAAGACATAAATAGTATATACTAAGTAAGTAAAGTACAATTGAGTCATACAACATAAGTATGAAGATACTTCCATTAAGGTCAAAGTATTACAAGTAAGTAAAGGGATCAAAAGCTAATCTCTAGAACTTACCAAGACTCCTCCAGAAGCCCTTCAGAAGCTCTACTGCTAGAACTATCACTACTAAGACTAAGACTAAGCTTGTAGCAAAGGAGAGCTCTTCTTCTAGTGTGTATTGAGCACGGCGCCCCTTGTAGGTATTTATAGCATCCATAGCCAGTGGAGAGCCAGCCAGAGACGGTTGTGGCAGTTTGGAAGTGGGCCCAGGTCGGCCGAAGTGGGCGCGTCGGCCGACCCATGGATGCACCGTCTTGAGCATTGCACGGTTGAGATGAACTCCTGATGGCGGTTTACAGGTACCGGTCAAGGGAGGGGCGAAACGGCTGTAGGGCCAGGTTGGCCGACCTAGCCAGGTCAACCGACCTGGCACCGCTGCCTTTCGGCCCCACTCTTCTCTTATTGACTGCCATGTGGGTCCTTATGACGGTTCCAGGTGGGTATACGTTTTGCGTGCATTTGAGTTGAAGTGTGGGACCTTCAATCCATGGGAGCGACACGTGGCTCATCCCTCACCCTTGACGTCAACCGACCATTATTCAGCATGCATGATCATCTCTTGGTGTGCTTCTTGACCTGCATGGAAGATTGAGCCGAACGGGGTTCAGGCCAGGACGCCCGACCTAGCCAGGTCGGCCGACCTGGGCCTAAGCCCGTTTTCCTCCATCTTTTGTGCCAAGGTCCCTGTACTCAAATATATTCTATATATGCATGCACCAACATTATTTGAATACAAATGTCTAAGTTATGCTTGATCTCTATTGGTTTTCTGAGCCTATTAACGGTCGGATTTTCATTATAAGGACCGTCAACAATACATAGGTTAACAACACTCTTTGACCATTGCTTTCCCCGTCAACGGCACCAGAAATGCTTGTTGGCATTTCTTAGTGTCATCACTAGATTAGTGATGGCACTAGAAATGTCTTATTGTAAATCTAAATGTTACAGAGATTCTGCAAGCACACAGAAGTATGTTGTAGCATTTCACCTGGTAGTATTCCAGAGTATCGTATTTATTTCCTCAAGAAAAGCATGTGGCAAAGGTGTGTTATCCAATGCATTAATTATATCACCATTAATATACCAAGACTAGAGTAGGGGTAAACGTTTGATAAAGAGGGGTAGGTTGACACAGAAGGTTTCATTGCTCAGAATAAACAAGTGTAGTTAATATGAAGATCCGAAGGACGAACAAGGGAATCTATATACTTCTCACAAATGGGTCGCACACATTACAAGTGTACACTATACAAGCTTTGTAAGGGACACATGATAGAGGGCAAATCGAGGAGTCGTGAGCTCCCCTCATCCAAAGGTACTATCACGATGTTTATCACAAAGGCCTGCAAACGCCCAAACCCGGACGGTGAGGATTACAAGAGCCAGCCGAGACTGTCACCACCCGGGGGCTACCTCTGAATACGTGGGGTAAGGGTATCCCCAATGGTATTCCATATACCAAACACCATGTTTGCAATACGAAATACACCTCTACCAATTGTATGGAAAAGGTAAAGAACAATCATATGATTCATTGAGCCATTGCCATATCATGCATCATCTATACTAAGGTACAAGACATACAACTTATATGATGAACAAACAAGGCAATAAACCAAGTAACATATGCAAGATAGTAATTCCATTAAAGCTCAAAGTCTTACAAATAAGCAAAGGATACAAGATAACTAAGCTCTAGGCTTACCAAGACTCCTTCGGAAGCCCGTAGAAGCTCGACTCCTAAGACTACTTCACTACTAACTAAGACTAGAACTTGTAGCAAATGGAGCTCTTCCTTCTAGTGTGTTCTGAGCAGAGGGTGCTGGCATCTATTTATAGCACTAGGAGGCGGTTCAGGGCTGCGACAAGGAGGTTGAGGCCGAGTGGGCCCAGCCCCGGGTCGCCCGACCCCTTGACGTCGCCCGACCATTGGATGAACCGAT
Organism: Alloteropsis semialata; assembly: GCA_004135705.1. NCBI lineage: Eukaryota > Viridiplantae > Streptophyta > Magnoliopsida > Poales > Poaceae > Alloteropsis > Alloteropsis semialata. The sequence goes on along the minus strand of CM014278.1, from coordinate 23,783,475 downwards.
TGAAGGTGTCCACGGCGCAGATGTTGTCCTAGAGGCGGTGCAGATGCGTGAGAGAAGGGAACGGCGCAATGACCACTGGAATGGGTCTGCCAACGCGGCCAGGTCGGCCGACCTAGTCCTGACTCACCTCGCCCTGATCTTCTCTGTGTGATTGGAATGTGGGCCCTAGTTACCGATGTAGATGTGTATGTTTTCGTTGAGTAACTCCTGATTTGGGAGTGGGCCTATCAATCCATGTGACTCATCTTATCTTCTTCTTAGTTACCGATGTAGATGTGTATGTTTTCGTTGAGTAACTCCTGATTTGGGAGTGGGCCTATCAATCCATGTGACTCATCTTATCTTCTTCTCATCCATTAGATGTAAACGTCTTTGATTCAATGCTTCTGATGATATGAATTTGTGCTTCTTATAGATGGCCAGAGATGGGCCTTATTGGGCACCAGGCCGGGTCGGCCGACCAAGGAGGTCAGGCGACCTGGGCTTGGGCCCTTTTTCCTTCATTTTTCAGCTCAAATCTCCTACAATCAAATAATCTCCAAGTACAAGTGGAACGACATTATTTGAAACCAAATACTAGGGATTACGGCTAATTTATTTTGATCCAACATGTTGGTGACACTAGATAATCATAACTTAACAAGTGCCAACAGCTGCCGCGATGTTGGCCTATGGTGTATGGAAGGTCCGTGGGCTCCTGCGAATGCCCGTCGAGGTTGACTGGGTTAACATCACGTGGTCTTTGACCGTCGGGTGGTTGTCTTGCTAGTGCACCGGGAGGTACCTCCCCCTGGGGCCACCGCTGCGGCTGCTGCATCTTCAGCAGCCGCGTGAGGGAGCTGGGCTTTCTCGGCGCGTCAGCGAGCTCGGTCAGCGTTACGCTCATGGCAGCGATCTCTGTTTGAGTTGGTTTCACCATCCTAGGTGGCTTGATTTTTAGAAATGAAGACTTCACGCCTCGGAGGCGTGACATAGCTGGAGTCGTTGCTCAGGTCGGCCGGGGCCGTCAGGAGTACACTTGTAGCGACTTGAAACTCTCCGCAGTCCAGAGACTGGGTGGGTTCGGGTGGGATCTCAGATTGGATCTGTGGCATGTTCGTGCGTAGCTGTGCGGAGTAGACTGCTAATGCGTTGCGGAGTCCAAGCGGGAGTTGATTGCGAGGTCGGTGCAGAGCCTCCTCCGACATAGCAATACACTCGGAGATGGTGTCCTGGACGTGGTCTAACCCGGCGAGGCGCTCATCAGGGGCCGGGAGCCTGCTTCGAGCGGCCAGGTTCGGGACCTGGTCGTGCAGCGCCATCGCGTCGAACTGCTGCTGGAGCGGAGCAACGATCTGCGATGAGACCTCTAGGGTAGGCGGCGCGGAGCTGGTTGACGCAGTGGTGCCGAGTGACCTGCCAGAGTCGGAGGTGGTGGAGTGGATCTCGGCGAAGAAGCTTATGCCCTCGAGATGCTCGGGGCAATCCTTGAGGCTTTCGGGAAGATGATGTGATGACGATCTGCCATCGAGCTAGCTATTGATGCTCCGCGATCTCCCCTACCTGGCACGTCAATTGTTAGATCTATTGATCGGCAATCCACAAGGGCATACCCAAGTGGTTGATTTGTAGGAAAAGGGCAATCACGGAGCTAGGGAGCACGAGGTAACACAGGAGACACAAGGTTTATACAGGTTCGGGCTACCCGGAGGTATAATACCCTACGTCTTGTGCTCAGTGGTTTGGAATTGATTCGCTCGGCGAGGTTTCGAGGAACAACGGCGAGTTTGTGGTTACAACATGGAGAAAGAATGAGATGCCCTCAGGGAGTTGACCTAGGCCTACGGCCTAGGGTTTATAAGTCGGTTATCTCTAATCCTATCTGATTACAATATGGAAACTAATCTGAATTGGTTACAATATAATCTCTGTGATCTCCGGGAGGGATCCGAGTATCACGCCGCACGTCTTATGGGCCAAGTCTCCACTAGTCTTGTCCATCAAGTCCAGAGATCCTCGTGGGCTAGCCCTGGGTCAGCCCACATTGGTATCAGACATGGGCCCGGGCCGACCGTCTAACCTGTCGGTAGTCGGCCAGGGCTACCTATATCCCATAGGTTAGATTAGGTATTTGTGGACACTTTTCATTACAATTAAATATAATAATAAGTGTAGTGTACCGTTGTTGATGGTCCTTTAATGCCAATTTTGACCGTTAACTCCTGCAGAGAATATGTGAATGTAGGGGCTAATTGACAAAAGAGGAGGACAATTGGGCCCAGGGCCAGGTCCCCGACCCCCCTAGGTCGGCCGACCTGGGCCCAAGCCCAATGAAGCCCATCTTTGGCCACAGCAAAGAAGCACAATCATTGAACATCTTGACCGCTGCTTGGGTGTCGGTTTCAATCAAAGGACAAGATGAAGACATGTGTTCATCACTTGGATTAAGGGGCCCACGGCATAGACTAAATGTACCCAATTCAAGCCAACCCACACCAAATCAACCTTAGGACCCATGGGGGAGAGACACAGAAGAAGATGGGCCCAAGGGGAGCCAAGACCAGGTCGGCCGTCCTGGCACGTCGGCCAACACCGAAAGGGTGACAGAATCAGTCCTCCTTTGACGACCAGCTCCATACCGACTCCAGGGACGCATCTGGACCGTGCATGATGCAAGGCGGTCCATTTGAGGGTCGGCCGACCCCCCCGGATTGGCCAACCTGGCCCCACGCCCAAACGGCCTCAACCGCCTCGAGGTGCCTCTCCACCGTCCTACCAAGCCATAAATAGATGCTCCCAGCTCCCGTTCAACACACACCAGAAGGAAGAGCTCTATTTGCTACAAGTTTTAGTCTTAGTTAGTAGTGAAGTAGTCTTAAGAGTCGAGCTTCTACGGGCTTCCGAAGGAGTCTTGGTAAGCCTAGAGCTTGGTTATCTTGTATCTTTTGCTTACTTGTAAGACTTTGAGCTTTAATGGAATTACTATCTTGCTTATGTTACTTGGCTTATTAACTTGTTCGTTCATCATATAAGTTGTATGTCTTGCACCTTAGTATAGCTGACACATGTTATGGCAATGGCTCAATGAATCATATGATTGTTCTTTACCTTTCCGTACAATTGGTAGAGACGTATTTCGTATTGCAAACATGGTGTTTGGAATATGGAATACTATTGGGGATACCCTTACCCCACGTATTAAGAGGTAGCCCCCGTGTGGTGATAGCCCCGGCTGGCCCTTGTAATCCTCGCCGTCCGGGTTTGGGCATTGGCAGGCCTTTGTGATAAACATCGTGACAGTACTCTTGGATGAGGGGAGCTCACGACTCCTCGATTTGGCCTCTATCATGTGTCCCTTACTAAGCTTGTATAGTGTATGCTTGTAATGTATGTGACTCATTTGTGAGAAGTATTTAGAATCCCTTGTTATTTTCTAGGATCTTCATATTAACTAGAATTGTTTATTCTGAGCAATGAATCTTCTGTGTGTCACACTACCCCTCTATCAATGTTTACCCCTTGCTAGACTTTGGTATATTAATAGTGTTATGACTGAGTGCAATGGATAACTACTCTTTTCGACCACCGCCTTCCCTGTAGATTCGATGCCCTGAATACTTCCGGGTGAAAGCAACAACGGTATCCATGCGCTTGTGATTTATCTGCAATTGTAAGAATCACCAACAAGCTTTCTGGCGCTATTGCCAGGGAAGGCAATGGTTGAAGAGTGTTGTTGACCCATGTGCTCAATCAATAGCATGATTAATTACCACTACTCCAGTTGGGTTACCTTTGCTCTGTTTCTCTTTGATGTGGAACAGTGTAGTGTATGACCGGTCTTGAACTGCAAATGAACTTCATCGACAACCCAAGATTATCAGGAAATACGATCTTGCATCGCATCTTCCTAGATAACCTTATCGGCAGCAACTCCAGCCACTCTTGCACCAATATCGATGAGTGCTACTACCGAAAGAACGATTCACAAGTTCTCAATTCCCTTTGGTTCGCAAACCTACCAGAGTTGAACATGAGAGACACCGCATTCGATCTTAGGCTAGCAACAATCAAATTGGTACACGCCAGCCCATTACATGGGAAGACCAACAAGAACGGACCCAAAGCCAAGGCTTGACACCAGGGCCTACAACTGCCGTTCGAAGAATACAAACAGGTATGGCAATACAAACCATCTCTAAATGTTACATCAAGTCAAAATTTATGATGGAGACCTCCTCACTCGACAGATGTAAACCGACGAGTCCTCACCGACAGGTAAATCGATATGTATCTCATATTTATTTCACATTGCATTTTTGAATTCCAATCTCTGCATGTTTAAATTCCAAATCAATTTTGTGCATTAAAATTTAAACTTGGAGCTTTCTCTTGAAATCCCTTTGGATCTGTTGATGGTCCATAGACGCGCCAATTATGAACCACAAGCGCACGGATCATCGTAGCTTTTCCCTCAGAGTATTCCATCCAAGATTTATCAATACGTGGATCGGCAATGAACTTACTAGGGTTCCCCATCTAATCTAACGGATCTATCCTAGCATGAAGTGTAGATTGCATATAAAGGGTAAAACCTATGAGATGTGAGTGAGTACAAAGGTTGATCACATCCATAACATAGGCGAGGGTAAAGAGCAACAAAAGGATAAACGGGCCTATCATCTTCTAGTTGTAGTTCTAGCCAAATAGAGCAAGCACATCATGCATCTCATCCAAAGCAATCTTTAAACTCTTACCACCGGTCAACCTCCTGAAAACGCCACCTTACACAGGATCACACCCTGTCACGATGCTCCCTATCGGCGTGGTTAGTTACAAGGGCACGTCCACAAGTGAATGTGTCTAGATATCATGAAGGGTTGACATACTAGATCTAATTACCATGATTACATAAAGTATGCTATATTGTCTAAACTGGAATTAGACTAAGAAACAATCATATTCATGATAGGTAGAAAGCATAGAAGGAGTTATTGAGTCGCTAAGAGATCGGATGACATGAGGAACAATACTACCATGATAGATGTGTTTGGATCATCACCACCAAGTACATACCATTGATGAGTCCAACTAGCTTATGAACTCCACCATGGCACAACCACGCAGGGAGGCCATGGCGGCTAGGGTTGGCCTAAGCCATCCCCTAGACAACTTCGAGGACTTGCGGCGGCCGTCGTCTCCTTTGATATATGCCCTAGGTTTTCGCCGAGTTCTTGTGGATGGATCTCCATGCGTTTGGGTATCGGGGCTATAAATAGTCCGAGGATGCTTCACGTCGAAGGGGAGGCAGAGGTGGTGCAGAAAAACCCTAGGCCAGCCGGCCTTAGGGGCCTTGGGCCGGCCGGCCCACCCCCTCAGGGGCCCCAAATGCCCAAGCACTCCATACAAAAGTTGTAGATCTTTTCGAGCCATGCAATTTCCTTATATAACTTGGCCCCATCGGACTTAAGATGAAAAAGATATGGCCCATATAAGCTCAGCATCTCTTGCGGGCCTATAGTCCAAAGTTGGTGATAGTAGCTTCCATCATCCAAAGTCTGGGCCTTTGCACATTCTTGGAGGTTGGTTCACCATTGATGAGCATGAACAAGATCCAAGTCACATTATGTTTGACCATCATATTCCTCCATGCTACGCAAGATCTTGGTCTTCCTCCAAAAGTGCTCATTTATAGCTCAAAAACCTGCGTAAACCAAAATCCTCCAAAAATACATGCATATGCGAAAAGGGGTTGTTTCACGTGCCAAGTGGCAGGTTAGTAAACGAATTAGTCCAAAACCACCACATAAATAGCACTAAAAGTGTACCAATAACGAGCGTCAATAATCCCCCCATGCTTAAACCTTGCTCGTCCTCGAGTAAGTCCAGGGTCTTTGCTTAACTAGGAAATCAGCGTTGCCCTTCAATGTCTTCCCTACACTTAGTTATACACAACAAGACACATTGCTCTCAAGTGTTTAGCATTTAAAGTTCAAGTTGTGACCTGCTACTTTTCATTATGGAAGATAGATTAGCAATAAAGAATAAGCCACAATAATAATAAATGCAATGCTCTTGAACTTAAGCGAACTTTAGACCTTTACCTTATTCCATCATGAAAAGTTTTCAAAAAGATACATATCCAACATAAGTGAGATTCTTTTGCAAAAGCTCATGGGAACACTCATCTCATCAAGTCGCTCAAGCCTATACTAGATTATTTTCAACCTATTCTACTCATATTTGAAAGTGGAAGGCTTATGTGGAGCTTGGTAGGTAAAAACAATCCTAGCAAAACATTATATCCGAAGTATTGTCAAACTAAAAGAGAGCTCTATTGGAATTACTGAGACTAGTCAAAAAGGACATGGAGAATAAATGTTGGAAAGAGAGAGGGATGGAACACACACATTTAGATAGGTGGACATGTGCAAATGGCAAGTGGATGATCCCGAGGCACAAATGAAGTCCTCGTTATTGGATTGCACATGGTTGAAAAATTGAGTATGGAATTGTATTCAAAGCACTTGGAATTTGATGAAGCTAAAAGAACTAAGGAGCATTATTTCTTTTTTTCTTTCTTTCTTTCATTCATTTTTTTCTTTCATCTTTGTTTCTTTTCTTTCTTTTTTTTCTTTTTCCACATTTTTCTTTCTTTTTGCTCCTTAGAACCTTGGCAACATAGTACTTACTCAGCATCCTCCCCCCATGCTTAAACGATTGCTCGTCCTCGAGCATAGAAGTGAGGGTTGATAATTGCTGAAGTAAGTACACAAAGTCCATCTTGATCTTCTAGAAAAGCACTTGAATCTTCAGGGAGTTTCTTCGATGCCTCCCAAATTGATCTTCTTTAAATTAAGCTCTCGATTCTTGTGGATATTCATCGAGAAAATGATCCACACTCAATTGTAGGTTGTGGTCAAGGAGGTAATCACAAAAAGATATTTAGGTTTAGGGTGGATATCCAGCGAAGTTTGTGCATTTCCGGTGTAGAAATTCACAATGCATGGATAGCAAGGCTAGCAAAAGGAAGGTACACAAAATGGAATGGCTAGTTTCTTAGTCTTGAACCATATAATTCAATCTTAATCTAACTCATCAAAATATAAGTTTGCAATTCTAAAGGTTTCATCATGAAAGATCATGTATATATAAAGGCTTTGGTAGGTAGAACTTTGCAAGAGATTCACGAATGTAGATAGCATAAGAATCAGGTTTTAAATAAAACAATACAAGGCATAAGGTCATCAGTAAACTTAAATCAAAGAGCAACATGGAATATGTGGGTCCAGAATTTAGTCATTTAACCTCCACAAATAAAAGAGCCAGTATTTAATCAATTTAAGATCATTTAATAGAGAGCAAATGGTCAAGTCATATACAACATAATGTAGGAAGAACAAAGCGGCAACTTTCATCACTTTTCCATAAGCAAAGCACTGAAAATATTGCATCGTGGTGAGCACAAAGTGATGGTGATTCATTTATTGAAAACAAAAACAAAACTAGGTTGTCCTCCTAGTAGCCATGTTATTAACATGCAAGATATACAAAGGTTTCTAACCTATGGTCAATGGCATACATATATACAAGCATTAGAAAGTAGATGAACAAAGAGAAGGTTGAGGAAGAGTTACCATCCTTTTCGATGCTTGCAATGAAGTGTAGCGCGGCTTCCCCCATACTTAAGCATTGTGCTTAGCATGAAAGAGGAATCTTGAGCATCTTGTCGTGAACACAATCATCGTACTCCATATGGTCTTTTCCTTTTCGTCCAACATGTCCTCTCCCATGCTTAGTATGATGCTAAGCATGGAAAAAGATGGTGAACCGTCATGTGATTCTTGAAGTCCTTTCGCCATGTGTTTGGAGATCATCTTTATGCTTCTTCATCTTTCTTGCCTTAACTTTCTGTGACACCCCTGGTGTCACTAGTGTAATTAAGATCCTTAATGAACTTAATTAAACCATTAATGGCATGCATCATTTCATAATCAACTCGAGTTGTCCGTCCTTCGCGGTTACATGAAGCTGCTTGATCTCTCGTCGCACATCAGTGTGCTTGGGCCATGTTTAGAAATGTTGATAGTTGAGTAATATGGATAAATGGTTAATCAATTGTTTTTTGACACTGATTGTTGTTGGATAGTGTGGCAAATATAGTAATGGTTAGTCTCACTTTAAACTTGGCTAAAATATTGAAAATAGGGATCAACTAGTAGATGCTTTTTGGCAAAACAAACCCCTCAGCCATAAAGCCTTGCATGTCTAGAATTTAACCTTGTCGGGTAAGTCTTGCTAAGTATTAGTATACTCAGCCTTGCTTGTGGCTTATTTTTCAGATAATGGTAATGGCTATGATCCTGTTGCTGCTCTGACTTGGCCTTGTGTGTTACCTGATGGATGGACCGTGGAGCGGGTGCCGTCTGTGTCACACCAGGATTTATGAAGGAAATCCGAATGCTACTATATGTGTACCCAGGAAGTCTTTACACACATATAGCTCCAGAAATGATTATCAAAAGGGAATGAACAGTGCTCGATACATAAACAGAAATAAAGTCTTTACATCACAGGCATTAACATTATTATCGAGTTTATCAAAGTAGTGGAAGCCTGATACAATCTATTTCTAAGATGACTCCATAGGGACTCTGATTGGGGGAGAACACAGCCTAGAAATCCAGAAACTCCTCGGGGAACGCATCCACTGGCGACTCATCTGAGTACCCATCTGGGATTTTGTTGATATGAAGCAAGTGTAAGTAATCCATCTTACTTAGCAAGCATAACATGATTAAATGAGGCTCAAAAGGCTAGACAAGGTTGTACTGCGGTTAGCACTTTTAGTTGGTTGATTTTAAAATTAACCTGAATTACTACAATTATATGACAACCCTGGTTGTAACCCACATTATGAAACATGTGAAGTATTACGAATAAATAACATCATATTAAACCATTTATCCGAAAAACAAGGAACCATTCAAAAAGGATCCAGGCCACTCTTGACCGTGAGCACGGCTGTTATAACAGCATTACACTCTGCAGAGGTTGTACACATTCACCACCGGTCGCGGCACCCCTTTGCCATAGGCAATGCACTCCCAAAACGAGCACAGGGCATCACTACGAAACCTTTCGACCGACACCCTAACAAGTTAGTGGCCGCTATGGTTTCGTGATCGGCGCATCGAGCCCTCCTCCCGAGATCGGTGACCACTAAGGGCACAACGTGAGTGTCCCGAAGGCGCTCAGGGCGCAACGTGAGACTTACCGATGACACTCAGGTCGCAGCGTGAGTTCATCCCCAGGTAGGCGAGACCCATACTGATAACCCCACACCCCCACTTGCGCCTTTCGGTAACCACTAGACAAGCTAGAGCCGTATAGTTTACTTAGTCAAGACCAGAGCCATGTGATTCCTGTGGTTGTACGGTTTTTCTGGGTGGCCACTTTAAGAATCGGAACCTTAAGGATAGACGCTTAGAGCAATCCAAACACATGCTCAAGCTCCCTAATCCAAGTTGCTAAAAAGCATATTTTAATAAGGTTCCAAGTATATCATTAGTCAAGATTAACATTTATTCATCGATCATTAGCAGTTGCAAGCAAGCTAAGCACAACTAACTTATCTACCCACATGCATAAACACAAGGTAAACAAGGAATATGGTAATAAACAAGACTAGTCATCCCTAGGGTTTAACAAATTTAGACACATGCATGAATGAGTAAAATGTTTATTTGGTGAATAGTTATCAAGGATAAATCATGTTACACTTGCCATCCTCAAAGTACTACTGCTGATCTTGGTCTTCAAAGTCTTGATCAAAACCAGCCTCGTAAAGCTCACTGTCTACACATGCATTCCATCACCATACAAACATCCACCACAAGCCATTACATGCAAACAAATATAATTCTTTTAGAACAGTATACCATACAATAAAAATAGAAGCAAAAATATTATAAAACTAATCTACGCATTTCTACGATCACAACAACGCGAAAATCACTCTAATCGGAGCTAGGATGATTAAATTACACTCGAAACAAGAAAAAGGGCTATCCTGCGATGAACCGAGGGCCTAATCGTATTTAACCCTAGACATCAGGGGGTAGCAAGGAAGTTTCACAAAACAGAGATGGGGATGGTGGGTTTATTTGCTGTTTTACCAGGGGCTCTTTAACAAAACTATGAAGGTGTATCTTATGATCTAATGTCGGCCGTTGATGAAAAGATGGATGGCTCTGGGGTCTTCTGATTTTTCTGTTCCGTCCAGGGAGAAACACTCGCACGTTCTTACGAGAGAATGGCGACGTCGCCTAGAACACGCCCCGGCGGCGGTTCTGCTCACCAGCGGGGATGGGGCTTTGGCTACGCTGCACGGTTCCCTGCGCCGTTTGGACCAAAGGCGAGACGAAGCCGGCGCGATTCTGTTTTGGGGCTCAGGACTTCGACCGAGCAGCAACACAGGGCGGCAATGGCGGACGGCAGGCAGCTCACCAGTGCGGGATGCGGATGGCCTTCAGTCTCTGGTCCACGATACCAAACGTCAGCGAAAGGTCCAGGGGTGCTTGCGCAAGAGACAGAGAGGAAGGTCGATAGGATGCAGAAGTAAAATAACGAAATCGGTAGCAAACTTCACCTCCTCGGATGCAGGCGGTCACGGACGGACAAGGAACTTCCACGGGCAGTGAAATTGGAATGCAAGGGAGGTAAAGGGGATCAAGGAAGAGGTCGGCCTGGTGTTTTATAGGAGGGAAAAGGCTCGATCGATTAGGAATTTGAAGGGAAAGGGGCGGCGACGAGCTTCTGCTTCTCCACCCATCCATGGCAAAAATGCCTCTGAGTGGAGAGGGGGTTTCGAATGGGGAGAGGAAGGGGAAGGACGTAGGGCGACTTGGGTGGAGAAGGGGATAGGGAGGCCTTCTGTTTCTCGCGAGGGGGAGGCGTCCGACGGCTTCTGGTTCCACGACGCAGGGAGAAGAAAGGGAGGGGGCGCGACAGGAAAGGTGGGCACGCGCGTGGAGGAAGGAAGGGCGACGGCGCTTGGGGCGTTCTGCGTGCGTGGCTGAGGAAGGTTGCCATGTGCGCGGGAGGAGGGGGTTCTGGATCGAGTTGGATTTTTAGGATATGGGCCTTTTAGGTGTTTAGGCCCATAGGGAGAAAGGGAGAGAAAACAGGCGGGCCGACATTGCTTGATCATGTATGGGTTTGGGTTTTTGGGTCAGGTTCTCGGACTCTGGGTTTTAGGGTTTAGGAAATTAGGGCTAAGCACACACAAAACACTCATACAATAAAAAGATGCATCGGCATGAAATGCATACAAACAAGTTTTTATCTACAATTTATTTTAATTTCCAAAAAGATTTTATATTTACCTAAATTTTGAGAATGCACACACAAGAGATGGCAAATTAATTACTATATTAGAAAGCGAATTTTTAGGGTGTTACAAACCTACCCCCCTTAAAATGAATCTCGTCCTCGAGATTCGGTTGAGCCTTCAAACAGCTGTGGATATTCTGCCTTTAAATCTTCTTCTCTTTCCCAAGTTGCCTCATCCACTGAGTGTCGGCTCCACTGCACCTTGCACATCCGTATCACCTTACTCCTTGTGACTCCTTCTGCCACTTCCAGTATCTTGACGGGATACTCTTTATATATAAGATCCTCTTGTACATCAAGTTCCTCCAGAGGTAACTGTTCTTCTGGCACTCGTAAACACTTCTTTAGTTGTGATACATGGAACACATCATGTCTAGTTGGCAGTTCCAACTGATAAGCTACTTCTCCCTTCCTGTCTAACACTTTGAATGGTCCAATGTATCTAGGTGCTAGTTTGCCCTTGACATTAAATCTGCGAACTCCTCTCATAGGTGACACCTTGAGATATACATAGTCGCCAATTTCAAAACTAAGATCTCGGTGTCTGACATCCGCATAACTCTTTTGTCTTGATTGTGCTACCTTCAAATTCTGCCTGATTGTTTGTACCTGCCTTTCAGCCTCTTTAAAAATTTCAGGTCCAAACACTTGGCTTTCTCCGGTTTGATTCTAGAATAAAGATGTTCTGCATTTACTGCCATATAGTGCCTCAAAAGGTGCCATTTGTAGACTCTTCTGGAAACTATTGTTATAAGAGAATTCTGCGTATGGCAAACTCTTATCCCAACTTGTTCCGTACTGTAAAGCACAAGCCCTCAACATATCTTCCAAGATTTGGTTCATCCTTTCAGTTTGCCCATTTGTCTGTGGATGATAAGCTGAACTGAAGTTCAATTTTGTATCCATTGACTCGTGAAGTTTATGCCAGAACTGTAAGGTGAACTGTGATCCCCGATCTGACACTATCTTCTTTGGGACCCCATGCAAGCATACTATCCTTTCCATGTATAGCTCTGCTAGCTTTGCACCTGAGTAGGTGGTTTTCACCGGAACGAAATGAGCCACCTTCGTTAGTCGATCCACAATTACCCATATAGAGTCAAAACCTCTTTGGGTATGGGGTAAACCAACTATAAAGTCCATTCCGACTTCTTCCCATTTCCATTTTGGTATCTTCAAGGGTTGGAGTAAACCGGCAGGTCTCTGATTTTCTGCTTTAACTCTTTGACATGTGTCGCATAAAGCGGCGTATGTTGCAACATCTCTCTTGAGTCCATACCACCAGTATCTTGTTAGTATTTCTTAGCATCACTACTTAGAGTAGTAATGGTACTAGAGATATTTCATCATAAATCTAGACGTTACAGATATTCTACAAGCGCACAGAAGTACGTTGTAGCATTTCACCCAGGAGTATTCCAGAGTATCGTTATTTGTTTATCCGCAGGGAAAGCGTTTAGTTAAGAGAGAGATGTGCCATCCAATGCTTTTACGTACAACAATATTAATGTACCATAATCTAAGCAGGGGTAAATGATATAGAAATGAATGGGTAGGTTGACACACAGAAGTTCATTGCTCATCATTATGGTAGTCTTAGTTAGTATAGTACACTAGTGAAGATTAATAAGGGTTCATTAGCATCATACATACGGGACTTGGATATACTACAATACCCTATACAAGCTCATTCAATGATCATATGCAAGAGGACATATCGAGGTATCTAGTGGTTCCCTCATCAAGGGACGACAGTAGGACGTCTTATCATAAAGGCCTAATACCCACTCCCGAACGTGGAGGATTACAAAGGACGGACAGGGCTGTCACCACCTGCCGCCTACCTCTTGTAATCCGTGGGGCAGCGGTACCCTCAACAGTATTCCATATCCCAAACACCATGCTTGCAATATGTAATACAACTCTATCTATCATGTTAATAAATAGAGCAACCAAGAGGCACATTGAGCCAATGTCATAACATACATTCACTTAAATAAGGTGCAAGACATAAGTAGTATATGCTAAGTGGATAAGGTATAACTGAGGCATACAACATAAGTATGAAGGTATTCCATTAAGCTCAGAGTACTACAAGTAAGTAAGAGAATACAAGAACTGAACTCTAGAACTTACCAAGACTCCTTCAGAAGCCCTTCAGAAGATCTAACACTATGACTATCACTACTAAGACTAAGACTAACCTTGTAGCAAAAGAGAGCTCTTCTTCTGGTGTGTGTTGAGTACGGCGCCCTTTACAGGTATTTATAACATCACAAAGGCGGTTGGAGCCGGCCAGAGGCGGTTGAGGCAGTTGGGAGGTGGGCCTACGTCGACCGAATCCCCCAGGTCGGCCGACCCTTGGATCCACCGTCTTCAGCACTTCACGACTCAGATGTAATCTCCATGGAGGTTTACAGTTGTAGGTCAAAGGAGGGCCGAGTCGGGCGCACGCGGAGATCGGCCGACCCCCTATAACTGCCTTTAGGACCCATCTTCCTCTGGAAGACTGGCATGTGGGTCCTGAGGTCGGTTCGAGGTGGGTTCTATCGATTTGGGTACACTTAACTCTAGTTGTGGGCCCTTCAATCCATGGGATGAACATGTGGCTCATCTTTCACCATTAACTTCCACCGGGAATCAACGTTCACAATCCTTCCTTAGTGTGCTTCTTGACCTGTGTAGGAAATGGGCTCCATCGGGGTTCAGTCCAGGTTGCCAGACCTAGCCAGGTCGGCCGACCTGGGCCTGTGCCCAGTTTCGTCCATCTTTTGTACCGTAGTCCCTGTACTCAAATATATTCCAGATATGCATGGTACAACCTTATTTGAATACAGATGCCTAAGTTATGCTTTGATCTTTATTGGTTTCTGAGCCTATTGACGGTAGGATTTTATGTTATAAGGACCGTCAACATATCTCTCTTTAATATCCAAATACATTTTTGTACTTCCCGGGTTTATGGAGTAAGCTGAATCGTGTGCTTCCCTTAGTATAGCATCTCTTATATGCTTCAGATTAGGCACACATATTCTTTTACCAAACCACACAGTTCCTTGCTCATCCATGGTAAATCCTGGTGCTTTTCCCTGAATAATCAAAGTAATGATTTCTTGAATCTTCCTATCTTCTTGCTATCCTTCTTTGATCTCTTTTTCTAATGTTGGTTCAACTTCCATTTCCACCGTACTAGCGGCAAATCCTAGATTCAACAGCTCAAATTCTTTATCGAGTTCTTTTGGTAAGGGTAATTCTATTTGCATGACTTTTTCTGCTTAGAGCATCTGCCACCACATTCGCCTTTCCTGGATGATAGTGAATCTCCAGGTCATAATCTTTGATTAATTCCAACCACCGGCGTTGTCTCAAATTCAAGTCTGATTGTGTGAACACATACTTTAGACTCTTGTGGTCAGTATAGATGTCACATTTATGACCAATCAAGTAGTGTCTCCAAATTTTTAGTGCATGCACCACTGCTGCAAGTTCAAGATCATGAGTTGGATAATTTAATTCATGCTTTCTCAACTGTCTGGAGGCATATGCTACCACTTTTCTTTCTTGCATAAGTACACATCCCAAACCTTGACGAGATGCGTCACAATATATAGAGAAACTCTTGGTTGTGTCTGGCAATACCAGTATTGGAGCAGTGTTTAATCTGTTCTTGAGCTCCTCAAAACTGGCTTGACATTTTTGTGACCATATGAACTTCACATTCTTCTCTAGCAAGGACGTCATAGGTTTAGCAATTTTGGAGAACACTTCAATGAACCGTCGATAATATCCGGCCATTCCACGGAAGCTCCGAATTTCACTAACATCTTTTGGTGGATTCCAACTCAGCACATCCTTGACTTTCTTTGGGTCGACTGCCACTCCTCCATTGGATACAACATGACCCAAAAATGCTACTTCCTTTAGCCAAAATTCACATTTACTGAACTTGGCATATAATCGTTGATCCCTGAGCCTCTGTAATACCAACCGTAGATGCTCCTCATGCTCTTCTTCATTCTTGGAGAAAATCAGAATGTCGTCAATGAATACCACCACGAACTTGTCCAAATAATCCATGAAGATTTTGTTCATTAGATACATGAAGTATGCAGGAGCATTAGTTAGCCCAAATGACATAACTGTGAAATCATACAGACCATATCAGGTAGTGAACGTTGTCTTGGAAATATCTTAAGCACGAATTCTCATCTGGCGATATCCTGATCGAAGGTCAATCTTTGAGAATACACAAGCTCCCTTCAGTTGATCAAAGAGGTCATCGATCCTCGGCAGTGGGTATTTATTCTTTATGGTTACGTCATTGAGTGCCCTGCAATCGATGCACATTCTCTTTGATCCATCTTTCTTTTCAACAAATAATACCAGTGCTACCCAAGGTGAAGAGCTAGGTCGAATATAACCCTTCTCAAGTAGCTCATCTATTTGCTTCTTAAGCTCTTCTAATTCCTTCACACTCATTCTATATGGTAGCTTAGCTATAGGTGCAGTACCAGGTTTAAGATCAATAAGAAATTCAACTTCGCGTTCTGGTGGCATACCTGGCAACTCTGCCGGAAATACATCGGGGAATTCCTTCACCACATTAATGTCTTCCGTGGCCATCTCCTTCACTTGATTGGCCTGGCACACCTCTGAAGCTGTCATAGTTGCTTGATATTCCACTTTTTCTCCAGATTTTGCTGTCAGTTGCACTGCTCTTTTGGCACACTGAATTACTCCATCTTGCTTTGCTAGCCATGTCATTCCCAAGATGACATCAATTCCCGTGGAATTCAGGACTATAGGATGGGCTAGAAAGTCTACCCCCTTATATTAATTTTAACCTCGGTGCATCTTAGAGTGGCCTTTAATTCCCCTCCTGGTGAACTAACTATCATGGTGTTTTTCTATGGTTGTATGATCATCATATGCTTTTTCACAAACTGAGCAGATATAAATGCATGCGAAGCTCCAGAATCAAAAAGTACTGATGCAAGTTGTGAGTTCACTGGGAACGTACCGATCACCACATCTGTTGAGTCCTGAGCAGCTTCCACATTCACGTGGTTGACCTTCCCACGAGTGTAGTTTTGTTGGCCTCCATTCCTCGGGGCCTGCTGCTGATTTCCATTGTGGTGCTGCAGCTGGGAATTCTGTCCACCCATCTTCTTAGGACAGTTATTTGCATAATGTCCTGGCTCACCACAATGAAAGCATACTCTCCCAGATTGAGCTACAGGTGTTTTATTAGCCTGTGTGAGAGTTGGAGCTTGGATTCTCATCTGTGGATTCTGAGACTTGTACTGCTGCTGTTGTTGCTGCTGATTCTGGGGACGCTGCTGGTTCTGAAAGCGCTGTTGATATTGAGGGCGGCCCATTTGCTGTGAAGAACCTTGGAAGCGAAGCTGATTCCCCATTGGCTGATTATAGAGAGGACGTGAGTTGCTTCCAGACTGTTAGCCCATGAACTTCCTCTTCTTTTCCTCCATTTCTTTACGCTTATGTTCAAGCATAAGAGCCTTGTCTACCAGCTCTTGGAAGTTCCCAAATGTATGGGACATAAGCTGATATTGAAGGCCATCATTTAGCCCAAGTAAAAACAGCCTTTGCTTCTTTCTATCAGTGGCCGCCTCTTCAGAAGCATATCTTGACAGTTCAATAAACTTGTCACAGTAAGCCGTGATAGTCATGAATTCTTGCTTTAATGCCAAAAACTCCTGTCGCTTCAGAATCATCAGACCTTCTGGGACATGATGGTCACGAAAGCTTTCACTGAATTCTAGCCAGGTAATCTGATTAGGATTGGGGTGAGCATATTGGTATGCATCCCACCAATCAAGAGTTGCCCCTTGAAGCTATCCAGAACCATAAAGAACTTTTTCTCTATCATCACATTGGGCTATATCCAGCTGCCTGCCCACAGCTTTCAACCAATCCACTGCTTGCAATGAATTGCTAGCATGAGAGAATGTAGGTGGACGGCCCATCAAGAATTCCCTACACTTATCTCTAGGAGGCGCAGGGTGTGGTTGGTGTGCTTGTTGATGTGCATGTTGCTGTTGCTGCTGTTGATTCTGCTGCATCATAGCCATTGTCTGGGCCATCTGCTGCAAGATTTGATTTTGTTGAGCAATCAACTGCTCCACAATGGGTTGATTGTTCCTCTGGTTTCCTCTTGTGCCACTAGCCATCTGTTGCAGACATTAGTGATACTGTTATTCAACCATCCAAGATAACAATAATCTGATTCTTGATAAAGGTATAGAAATGATAGATGTGCAGAACAAAAACCCACCCAACTATTTAAACAGTCAACCTTAAAACTATATCTAGATGTTTGTGAGTATAGAACCCACATTCATCACAATCATTACAAAAAGCCAACTCATGCATTAAACATAATCACAATTTATTCAAACATCCAAGAGCACTGGTTCAAACATGACAAACTTATTACAACTTAGAACGCATCTAAGTCGTTTTATTACATCATAAGGGTAAAACATCTAAAGATCCTCATCAATGGTGGTGCGGGAACTAGGAGATCCATAGCGTGCCCTCTTGAGCGGGGGAGACTCAGCCACAAACTCTGGTGCAGGCTCTGCTGGCTCTCCCTGTTGCTGCCTCAGCTCAGCCACCTGGGCTCTAGACTGTGCAAGCTCCTCCCGAAGCTCGGCAATCTCATCCAGAGCAGCATCCAACTCTGTGTTGAGGTTAGCTGCCAAGTCCACTGTGGCCACTAACCTCGAGCTGGTCTCAAAGTCCGTGGATGCAATCCGGCAGGCAGTCTGTCCACTGGCGCAACGAGGGTAGTACTTCTCTGGAGCGAAGCGGATCTGCGAGTAGTGGTGATCGCGGTAGACGTACAGAGCGCGACGTGCAGCATCTTCCATGGCTGCCTCCATGGAGCTCCTATCAGAGATAGAGCGGTGGATAGATCCTTCACAAGCTCCCCTCTGGCCCTGAGTACTCCTCAGAATATGCACTGTAGCCTTCCAGAAAGTGTTGTACTCAGGGTGAGTCCACCGCTCAGCACGATACTCCACCGCCACATTCTCTGCTCCGAAGCGGTCGATCATCAGCTCATCTAACTTCTGGTGGAAGAAGCCATTTGCATTCACAACATTGAACCTCATAATGGTCCATCCTGCGCTATCCTCCACCTCCAGTAAGGGATCTGCAGCAAAGTCATCGAACAGATCCTCATCATCTCCACCATTGCCATGGTTGCCATGGCCATCATCACCTCCTGCTGCTCCTCCAGCTGCCTGACCCTGCTGCTCAGGCACCACCTCGACCTCCACAGCGTGGTCCTCGTAGTGCTCCTCCTCCACAGGCTCGAGCTCTTCAGGCTCTGCCTCCTCTGGCTCCACTGGCTCTGGCTCCACCGGTGCTGGCTCCACGGGCACTGGCTCCACCGGTGCTGGCTCCACAGGTACTGGCTCCACCGGTGCTGGCTCCTGCTGGGGCTCCGGTGCTGGGTGTGCTGCCTGGACAGGTCGGCGGTGCTCTTGCGGGCGGTCTTCCTAGTGCGACCCATCTATAAAAAGAAGCAAATAAGAGAGTCAAATTTTTGCAACAGATAAAGATAGAAGTATAAGCAAAGATTTTTAATAAATTAATGACAAGGCAAAACAAGAATAGATTAAATAAACAAAATGAGGTATGTATAATCAATAAATAAAATAAGCAAGGTTAAATCAAAATGACATAAAACAAGGAGTTTAAAGCACAAACTCTAAACGACCATTCTACTCTAGGCTGCGCATCCTACAGTCAGCACTGCTTTGATACCACTCTGTCACATTCGGATTTACGAAGGAAATCCAAATGTTACTATATGTGTACCCAGGAAGTCTTTACACATATATAGCTCCAGAAATGATTATCAAAAGAGAAAGAACAGTGCTCGATACATAAACAGAAATAAAGTCTTTACATCACAGGCATTAATATTATTATCGAGTTTATCAAAGTAGCGGAAGCCTGATACAATCTATCTCTAAGACGTCTCCACAGGGACTCTGACTGGGGGAGAACACAGCCTAGAAATCCAGAAACTCCTTGGGGAACGCATCCACTGGCGGCTTATCTGAGTACCCATTCGGGATTTTGTTGATATGAAGCAAGTGTAAGTAATCCATCTTACTTAGCAAGCATAACATGATTAAATGAGGCTCAAAAGGCTAGACAAGGCTGTACTGCGGTTAACACTTTTAGTTGGTTGATTTTAAAATTAACCTGAATTACTACAATTATATGACAACCCCGGTTGTAACCCACATTATGAAACATGTGAAGTATTACGAATAAACAACATCATATTAAACCATTTATCTGGAAAGCAAGGAACCGCTCAAAAAGGATCCAGGCCGCTCTTGACCGTGAGCACGGCTGTTGTAATAGTTTTACATTCTGCAGAGGTTGTACACATTCACCACCGGTCGCGACACCCCTTTGCCATAGGCAATGCACTCCCAAAACGAGCACAGGGCATCACTACGAAACCTTTTGACCGACACCCTAACAAGTTAGTGGCCGCTATGGTTTCGTGATCGGCGCATGGAGCCCTCCTCCTGGGATCGGCGACCACTCAGGGCGCAACGTGAGTGTCTCGACGGCGCTCAGGGCGCAACGTGAGACATACCGATGACACTCAGGGCGCAGCGTGAGTTCATCCCCAGGTAGGCGAGACCCATACTGATAACCCCACACCCCCACTTGCGTCAAGACCAGAGCCATGTGATTCCTGTGGTTGTACGGTTTTCCTGGGTGGCCGCTTTAAGAATCGGAACCTTAAGGATAGACGCTTAGAGCAATCCAAACACATGCTCAAGCTCCCTAATCCAAGTTGCTAAAAAGCATATTTTAATAAGGTTCCAAGTATATCATTAGTCAAGATTAACATTTATTCATCGATCATTAGCGGTTGCAAGCAAGCTAAGCACAACTAACTTATCTACCCACATGCATAAACACAAGGTGAACAAGGAATATGGTAATAAACAAGACTAGTCATCCCTAGGGTTTAACAAATTTAGACACATGCATGAATGAGTAAAATGTTTATTTGGTGAATAGGTATCAAGGATAAATCATGTTACACTTGCCTTCCTCAAAGTACTGCTGCTGATCTTGGTCTTCAAAGTCTTGATCAAAACCAGCCTCGTAAAGCTCACCGTCTACACATGCATTCCATCACCATACAAACATCCACCACAAGCCATTACATGCAAACAAATATAATTCTATTAGAACAGTACACCATACAATAAAAATAGAAGCAAAAAGATTAGAAAACTAATTTACGCATTTCTACGATCACAACAACGTGAAAATCACTCTAATCGGAGCTAGGATGATTAAATTACACTAGAAACAAGAAAAAGGGCTATCCTGCGATGAACCGAGGGCCTAATCGTATTTAACCCTAGACATCAGGGGGTAGCAAGGAAGTTTTTCAAAACAGAGATGGGGATGGCGGTTTTATTTGCTGTTTTACCAGGGGCTCTTTAACAAAACTACGAAGGTGTATCTTATGATCTAATCTCGATCGTTGATGAAAAGATGGATAGCTCTGGGGTCTTCTGCTTTTTCTGTTCCGTCCAGGGAGAAACACTCGCACGTTGTCACGAGAGAACGGCGACGTCGCCCAGAACACGCCCCGGCGGCGGTTCTGCTCGCCGGCAGGGATGGGGCTTTGGCTACGCTGCACGGTTCCCTGCGTCGTTTGGACCAAAGGCGAGACGAAGCCGACGCGATTCTGTTTTGGGGCTCAGGACTTCGACCAAGCAGCAACACAGGGCAGCTACTTAGGCCGCGGGGATTGAATGTCATGTGAGGGCTCCATATGATGTTATGTGTATCGACGTTTAGACTTCCGTTATATTATAACTCTGGTGTGTAATAACTAAAACTTATTCACTGCTTTGTATAATTATCCGTGTGAACCTTATGCTGTATAATATGTGATGAGTTGTACTGCCTGAGTCCATCTTCAAGTGGGACTTGCTGCTATTTCGTTTCGGTCCTGAGAATTAGTGGTTTAATCGGGAAGGTATCCGACGGATTGCACGATTAGCTCGGCTTAGGTGTGTGGAGCACCGCTGTGAAAGCGGTCCCATGGGTTTAAGCCGGATTAATTGGGGCGGTCTGCCACACTTCTTCAACCTCTTCTTGTCATCAAGCCATGGTCCCAATCATTCTTCGTATTGTTATCACCTCCTTGCTTGTTGTCTTCATTGCCGCTTCATCTTCCATGAATTTCTCCTTTATTTTCAGAACAGCACATATACTGAACCATTGCTCCATTGCAAAGTCCACAAATTTCTCTTTCCAACGAGTCATCATTTGCCCAAAATAGATTCCGAAAAAAAGAGTTATGTCTATTTTATTCCAGCGCTGCAATCTATCCCGAGCTGGTTTCAGAACACGCAGCGCCCAATGTTTTTGTCGTATCTTCTTGTATGGGTCTTCAAATTTATTGATCTTGGATGCGTTGGAACGAGAATTTGATGGAGCCTCTGAATATCAACTTTTTATTCCTTGTATATCTCTGAACATGTGCAGATTTTTGATGAAAACAGCAGCGTTCCTTTCAATCTTCGGAGATGTTGATGATCTTGGTTTGCAACTTTGATCATGAATTCATGGGATTCGTTTGTCATGCCTGCAAAATAATTGAGATGCACACAGTACCCCTGGGGTGACGGTCAGGAGTAATAGCAAATGCTGACAACCAATGACATCCCTAAGACCTTAACTTGTGGCATAATTAACCTAGTAAAAGAGAAAAATAAAATCCTAATGGGTGTGCGTGAGTGCACAGTGAGTATGCAAATGAGAGGAAAGCATATAAGCAAAGACAATGTTTACACCTAGTTCTAAACACCATGTTTACAACTAGGTTGCCAAATTTCTCCATATTCATAAAGATCTATTAACCAAGGTTAAAACACCACGTCTATCCCAAGGTCAATATTTTCTTATAGCACAAGAAAAATAAAGCGCATTGCAAAGCTTATAAACCGACCAATGCAATGTAAATACTAACAAGGCTTACAAAACTAAATGATGATGGTCTATGATCATGTCTAAACATCATGTTTACACAAGATTGCAAATGGAAAATGCCCCGCGAAGCATTGACATGGATATGAAAGCATTCATCATGAAGTTTTGTGAGAGAACTGAGCTAACTAATGCATGATGGAACGATGGAATGGATGCAAAATGCAATAGCAAAGATTTAGCAAAAACAAGAGTTAGCAAGGTTCCAAAAGTCTTTCAATGTTGTTCCGCAACCAATTCATTCAAAAAGTAATTGCTTAGAGCGACAAAGCTTGGCCGACCACCTCATAAGAAGTGAAGCATTGTCGACAAGAAAATCATTTATCAAAAAGAATCGAACAATCTAGCTAACGAGGTTTAGGGGAAGGTTCATGGGTATCCTATATTTTTGGCTTAAAACAAGAATTTTGAAGAGAGAAGTCAAGTTTAGAAAATCTACCTAAGGTGGTTGAAAACAAAAAGAAAAATAAAAGTTGTTTCATTGGGTGAAAAATAAAACCTATGGTTTTAGGATGGTTATAAGTATGAGAGATTTTCCTAAGGGTTTAGGATCTCGTAGGGAGGCTAGTCAAAGTTTTCAGTTAGGACAAGAAATAGAGATAGACTTGGCTAATCTGAATGGTGCAGCAAGCCAATCAACACAAGTCGATCCTATCCTTGTTGGTTTCGGTTTTTGGTGGGGGTGATAGGAAGGTTTAGGTGGTTTTAACAAAAAGTTAGGTCAAAACAAAATATGCAATTCAATGCAAGGGTGAAGACAACATGGCATGAAGTGCAACATGAGGTGGGTGAATAAAATGACATGACATGAATGATGGTCTAAAAACAAAACAAAAGTTAGCCTAGATCAACTAGCCATAAGTTTAGAATCAAAGGGTGGTGTCATACCTCATATTTCTCTCCAAAAAGACTCAAAAGAAAAAAAAATCTAACGCTAATAGCAATAGGAATACAAAAGGGTCTACAAGTTTTCCAAGATCAAATAACAAAGTGCTCTCTCAATAACATTTAGATCATACAACATAAAGTTGTGACATTTATTAGAGCAATGGTACAATGTTACTTGATGATTCGATTAAAAAGCACAATATAGACCGTCATCTTATATAGGTAATAAATAAAAAGATTAGGTTATCTCCCGCAAAGCGCTTTATTTAAAGTCATAAAGCTAGACTTCTCACCTCGATTATGTTCATGCGAAGCCATGGTCTTTCATGCGAGAATCTGAAATATCCATGCAACTTGATGTTGCCATTTGTAATCCATCGTGATTTGCTTTCAACATCTTCATGTATTGAATGTTGCTGGCTTGTGTCTTCATATGCCAATGTTCTTGGGGGTCCTCATTTTATTTTAAGCTTCTGAATTTGATCATGTACGCTCGATGAAAGAATAGCCTAAGCTCCTCTTCATTGTTGTCATCGTTATCTCCTCTACCTTGTTCTCATCACGTTTCTCCTATCTCTTCTTCGTGGATTTTCCCTTTGTCTAGAATAGAACATATACCAAAAATATATTTCTATTGAAAATTTTATGAAATTATCTTTCCAACGAGTGGTCATTTATCTTAAACGGAGTTCAAACAAGAGAGTTATGCCAATTTTACTTCAGCGCGGCATGTTGTTCAGAAAATTTCAGAATGCATGACCTTCGATGTTTTGACCATAACTGCTTGTAGGAATTTCTGATTGACTTGATTCTTATTGAAACCAAAACTTCATGGGGCTTTTAAATATCCAAAAATATTCCACTGTTTTCTTCAGAGGTTGCGCAGACTTTTGATGCAAACAGTACCTTCTTGCAAATTGATCCTGAGATGTTGATGATCTTGATCTTGTGGTCTTTGGAGCACCATGTTGTGCATCCTTAGGATTCAAGGTCATCACCATTGATTCACCAGCGAGAGGCATTGCTCCAATGATGTGTCTTCCCTATAGTTCTTGCTTTACCCAAGGTGCCGGGATCGTAGGGGGCTCCTGCTCTTTATGTCGATGATCTGAGCTGTTTCCTTTGTTGGTAGCATCACTCAATTAGAAGCTTCTTAAGCATCCTACTAAAGAAGATCGGTAATGCTATGGTGCTTCTAATCTTGTTGCCTCTAGTCTCGATCAACTTCAAATCATCATATTTCACGCTCAAGGCCCTCCAATCATCCCTTGACATCATCATCAGCTTCTCCATTGTTTGCTACTGCCTCTTTTTTATTGAATTCTTCTTCACCCAGTTTAGAACATGTACCAAAATTCTACTCCATTGCAATGTGCATCAAATTCCCTTTCCAACGATGCTCATTCACTCTAAATGGACTCCGGATGAAAGAGTTATGCTTGTTTTACTCCGGCACTATATTTTGTCCCGAACAGATTTCAGAATGCGTAGTGTTGAAAGATATTACCATAACTCCTTGCACCGATCTCTAAAATTTACGATTCTTGATGCATTGGAAAGAAGACATGATGAGCTTCATATTTTCTATTTTTCCTCAATGGTACCTCTCTAATCATAGGCAAAAAACTGGTCTCAACAGCAACCTTCTAGAGATGTTGATGATCGGATCTTATGACTTCACCGGGGCATGATTCATCACCTATAGCTTGGACAAGCAAATCTCCAAGAGACATTAGTCTTTAAAAATCAATTGACACGGCGGCATACCTTGTTTATCTTCACTTATTTTGGGTGTGGGCTCAATAGCGGATAATGGGCCATTAACAAAAGTTAGCACCTACCACTAAAGAGCGGATCTTGATGTAGCCACCAATCTTGTTTGAGTGAGATTGGACTTGCCAAAGTCTGGACGTTGAGAACTTCTCGATCACTTTGTGTCTAGGGTTTTACCTGCATTCATGGACACAAACAAGAAATGCAGGATATATGCAATGATAAAATTAAGGTTAGTCCGAAAAATTAGATAGATCGTCCTAGGGTTCGAGTTGCCGATCCTCGGCAACGGCACCAGAAAAGCTTGTTAATGGTACATAAACGCACCAATTGTGAACTACAAGCGCACGGATCATAGTAGTTTTTCCCTCAGAGTATTCCATCTAAGGTTTATCAATCCGTGGATCGGCATTGAACTTACTAGGGTTCCCCATCTAATCTAACGGATCTATCCTAGCATGAAGTGTAGATTGCATATAAAGGGTAAAACCTATGAGATGTGAGTGAGTGTAAAGGTTGATCACATCCATAACATAGGCGAGGATAAAGAGCAACAAAAAGATAAACGGGCCTATCGTCTTCTAGTTGTAGTTCTAGCCAAATAGAGCAAGCACATCATGCATCTCATCCAAAGCAATCTTTAAACTCTTACCTCCGGTCAACCTCCCGAGAACGCCACCTTACACGGGATCACACCCTGTCATGATGCTCCCTATCGGCGTGGTTAGTTACAAGGGCACGTCCACAAGTGAATGTGTCTAGATATCATGAAGGGTCGACATACTAAATCTAATGACCATGATTACATAAAGCATGCTATATAGTCTAAACCGGAATTAGACTAAGAAACAATCATATTCATGATAGGTAGAAAGCATAGAAGGAGTTATTGAGTCGCTAAAAGATCGGATGACATGAAGAACAATACTCATACAATAGATGTGTTTGGATCATCACCACCAAGTACATACCATTGATGACTCCAACTAGCTCATGAACTCCACCATGGCACAACCACACAGGGAGGCCATGGCTGCTAGGGTTGGCCTAAGCCATCCCCTAGACAACTTCGAGGACTTGCGGCGGCCGTCGTCTCCTTTGATGTACACCCTAGGTTTTCCCTGAGTTCTGATGGATTGATCTCCGTGCCTTCGGGTATCGGAGCTATAAATAGTTCAAGGATGCTTCACGTCGAAGGGGAGGCCGAGGCGGCGCAGAAAAACCCTAGGCTGGCCGGCCTTAGGGGCCTTGGGCCAGCTGGCCCACCCCCTAGGGGCCCCAAATGCCTGAGCGTTCTAAACGAAAGTTGCAGATCTTCTCGAGCCATGCAATTTCCTTATATAACTTGCCCCCATCGGACTTAAGATGAAGAAGATATGGCCCATAGAAACTCAGCATCTCTTGCGGGCCTATAGTCCAAAGTTGGTGATTGTAGCTTCCATAATCCAAAGTCTGGGCCTTTGCACATTCTTGGATGTTGGTTCGCCATTGATGAGCATGAACAAGATCCAAGTCATATTATGTTTGGCCTTCATATTCCTCCATGCTACGCACTATCTTGGTCTTCGTCCAAAAGTGCTCACTTATAGCTCAAAAATCTGCGTAAACCAAAATCCTCCAAAAATACATGCATATACGAAAATGGGGTTGTTTCACGTGTCAAGTGGTGGGTTAGTATACGAATTAGTCCAAAACCACCACATAAATAGCACTAAAAGTGTACCAATAACGAGCATCAACAGGATCTCCCGCTCAATTCCTGTGTGTGCATACATAATCTTAATGGGCCGGGACCACATAGGACGGTCGAGCCAGCTGGGCCTGAGTTGTGCCAACAGGCCGTCGGCCGACCCTAAGGGTTGGCCGACCTGTGGCTGCCTTTTCTGTGATGCATTCACTCACATTTAAAACAGCCTTTGCATCTGGTATGTCACTGCAAAGGCTCAGCAGAATGGGCCCTGCGCCAGAGTCACCCGACCCCATCCGTCGGTCGACCTAGCCCTGGCCCTTTTGCAGCGAATTCAATTGCCATCAGTAATCCAGTATGAACCTTGAAAGCTTGATACGGAGCCGAACTAGGGTCGGCCGACTACAGGCCTCCTTTGTCCAATGAAAGTCGGTGCCCTCCACCGTCATTTCTCGTCCCCAGCTAAGCTGCCAAGTGCCCTCGGCCTTTCTCCTATCACTCCTTAGGATTTTCAAGTGATTGGCTCTCAAGTTTATAAAAAATACAAATAAAAGCAAGAACATGTTCTTGGATAAGTTCCCCTCGGGTATTTTTGGTAGCTAACTATTTCAGGTTGCGACTAAAAAAACGAAGGGTGCATGATGCTTAAGAACATGGAGCTACATCAGCAGTAACACCTTGGTAAGTGTTGGACATGGAACAAATTCCGAACGAGGCATACACACTTGATTTTTGGTGTCCTACGATACACAAAAATCCAAGTATGGGGAGGGAGGGAGGAGGTCGGTAAGTGTTACATGACAAGTTCCATTTGTACAAAATCTTATCTTGGTCTATAGATGATGTTAGTTCATGTATCCTTTCTTGTTAAAAAAACAACAAAAAAATTTATAGCCGGCGAGGCTTAGTGGGATTAAGACAACTAGGTGTACATGCCATTGTGCTGTTGCACCTCGGTAGTCCCCATATGGCCCCTGGCTCCGCCTTGCCTTGTATCCCTGGTTCTTGTGCTTGCTTTCATGAGAAAAGATGCTTGTTCGTGTTTGCCGCTTTGCCAACTACTTGTTGGGGGAATTCCAACATTTAGTGAGCACAAGCTATCCACATACAACCACGTTACTGTTAATGATATTAGCAAGAGCCAAGGAAATACCATGACAACAATTCTAAACTCATCATCAACTAAACGTCAATGGTAAGTACGCTAAGGCAAGTATCATGTCTTGCTTTAGATTTTAAACAAAGCCCTTCCGGGAGGTAACCTGAAGTTCACTATTATTATACTCATGTTCATCTCCATTTGAGAATAGCTTGATCATGTTCTCATGCCTTTTTTATCTATGCTCGTATGCTCTAGTTTGAATGTACCCCTAGAATACATTCATAGGTTTTTTTAATTAAGCATGGTGCTTAGGATAAAAAGCCTACATTGATCAAATTAGACATGGCGTCAAGTTTGATTAATGAACCTCAGAGTAATGCTTTTTATAGATATTGGATGCATATATAGACTAACCCCTGCAGGAAAATTATCAAATTTGAGTGGGTAAATGATCAAGCTTGATTCAAATTGGAGACAAACCAAGGAATTGGATATGCTGCAACACATTTTGCACAACGTACAAGGAGGTACATCACCTTTCAAAGAGTACATTGCAAAACCCCTTGCGATCATGTTGATGCAATTTAAATTCAGCCTTGTTTGAGTTAAGTCATGAAAAGAAAATTTGAAAAAAGGGAGAGAAAGGCAAACAGGATCTATGCTTAGTATGCTAAAGACCAATCTGTTTTAAGCATGGATGTGAACAACTAACCCCATGGCAACAATGATTTATTCTTTATATTCCTTCGGGTATTCGTTGTCTACTAACTTTTTGCAGGGATGAAGTGATGACTAAAGGATGGCGAGCATAACTTCAACATTCAACATTTTTAGTCACATGGAAGAAATGTGCACGATGAAGCAAGATGAACAATGGACAAATAGTTTGGCACTCTTAAGCTCAAATCTTGCATTCGCTTGCAAGATCAGAGTTTGGGGAATTCGCCAGGGAAGTATCCAAAAATACTCTGTGCATTTATTCCCCTTTGATCCCCTGCTAAGTTACCTTGCAAGATTTGTTTGCCATGAAAAAATAATAATTCATAAAAATTTGCATAACATAAAAACACCAAAAGTATTTGAGTTTCAATAAAGATCAGACTCCCTGGTTTGTAAGGCCAGCGAAGTCGATGTATCGTTTCCACCCTGTTTGGAATAAACGCAGGTACAAGATCAAGTGTGGGTTCTCTCAAGTTTCTTCGTTTTCACACATTCGAGACCACCCACAACTACGCCACGCAACATCGCATGGACCGACATGAAAAAAATCATGACGGTCGGCCACTAGAGGGGTTCAAATGAATTCCTTGTCAACTGAAGGTTCTCTGGCACACCACGTCTCCCATTTCGTCCAATGTGATGGTTTGCATGCTAATCCCCCACTCTCTCTCATTCACGAGTTTAAAATAATCTTGAGATTATCACTAAAATTAAACTCAATGAATCCTGGTGCTCCTTTGATATACATGATTTTCCTTGATTGGCTTGCATATTCTTTATTCCTAGCACATACACTCGCTGCTTGTGAACATATATATCTTTAGAAAAATAAGTTTATCTAAGTGGTTGATTAATGAGATATGGTATGATGAAAGAAATCTTGCTCTTTCTGTATAAAGTGCTTGGGATGTTTTTCTTGCAAAAGTTTAATCAATAACCTTACAAAGCTCCTCGGTGATGCCTTATTCCTACCAAAGCCATATAATGTTCAAATTGCAAAACCTATACACATATGCTGCTTGTTATTACATTGAGCTTTGTCAAATTATTGTGACCCTTGTAAGATGCTCTTCATGCTTTCATGATCAAGATCATGTACACTCCATATACACATGCTAAACTTCTACATAAGAAGTTAGCAACATACATTTCATCTATCCACAAAATAAATGCTCCATTAAAGTGTTGATCTCCTCTCCAAGTATTATTGCAAAAGAGACATGAGCTATAGAAAAAAATATGAACACATGAAGGTCCAAGAAAAAAAGAGAGAGAAAAGAAAAGAAAAAAATTGGGCACATGAAGGCTCAAAAATTATAAAAAATTATATATATAGCCATGTTCTCAAAATAAATTCAAGAAGAGAGAGATCATACAAAAAGGAGCTACAAATTCCATTGTTCCACACACATGCACATCTTGATCAGATTGTATGAATAGTTTTCTTCATGGATCCACTCTTTGACTTTGCAATACATGAGATGCGAGTATGCCTCCTCTTTACTCCTACCTTGAGCTCCACATAAGCCTTTTAGAAGTAGGGTGAAAGAAGGAAAATAAATTCCTTGGTGAGGAAATCATACACAATGAGTGATCTGAGAGAATCATATGAGGAGCTAGGTAAGGTTATGTTTTTGAAAATTTATCGAAAACTCAAGTTACTTAAACAGAAGAGTTGAGATGACATAAATCAAGGCCGTTCCGTTCCTCGACCACCCAAGATGACATGATAGACACTTCAAAATTCACAAGTGCAGGTATGTTTTGGAATAACTTATATGCTTGCATCATATCAGTTGGATTCATATTTTCCACCTTAGTCTTAAGCTTTACTCGAGGATAAGTAAATGCTAAGTGTGGGGGAGCTTGTTGACGGTCCTTAAATGCCAATTTTGATCATTAACTCTTGCAGAGAATATGTCAAATATAATCACCAAATATAGTGATAGGGTTCATATCTAATCAATTCCACAAGTTTTGGTGAATATGTGAATGCAGGGGGCTAATTGACAAAAGAGGAGGACAATTGGGCCCAGGGCCAGGTCGCCCGAACCCCCTAGGTCGGTCGACCTAGGCCAAGCCCAATGAAGCCCATCTTTGGCCACAGCAAAGAAGCACAATCATAGAACATCTTGACCGCTGCTTGGGTGTCGGTTTCAATCAAAAGACAAGATGAAGATATGTGTTCATCACTTGGATTGAGGGGCCCACAACGCAAACTAAATGTGCCCAATTCAAGCCAACCCACAGCAAACCGACCTTAGGATCTACGGAGAAGAGACACAGAAGAAGATGGGCCCGAGGGGAGCCAAGACTAGGTCAGCCGACCTGGCACATCGGCCGACCCCCAAGGGCGACGGAATCAGTTCTCCTTCGACGACCAGCTCCATACCGACTCCAGAGATGCATTTGGACTATGCACGATGCAAGGCGATGCATCTGAGGGTCGGCCGACCCTCCCGGATCGGCCGACCTGGCCCCACGCCCAAACGGCCTCAACCGCCTCGAGGTGCCTCTCCACCGTCCTACCAAGCTATAAATAGATGCTTTTGCCTCCGGTTCAACATACACCAGAAGGAAGTGCTCCATTTGCTACAAGTTTTAGTCTTAGTTAGTAGTGAAGTAGTCTTAGGAGTCAAGCTTCTACGGGCTTCCGAACGAGTCTTGGTAAGCCTAGAGCTTGGTTATCTTGTATCTTTTGCTTATTTGTAAGTCTTTGAGCTTTAATGGAATTACTATCTTGGTTATGTTACTTGGCTTATTGCCTTGTTTGTTCATCATATAAGTTGTATGTCTTGCACCTTAGTATAGCTTACGCATGTTATGGCAATGGCTCAATGAATCATATGGTTGTTCTTTACCTTTCAGTACAATTGGTAGAGACATATTTTGTATTGCAAACATGGTGTTTGGAATATGTAATACCATTGGGATACCCTTACCCCACGTATTAAGAGGTAGCCCCTGTGTGGTGACAGCCCTGGCTGGCCCTTGTAATCCTCGTCATTCGGGTTTGGGCGTCTGTAGGCCTTTGTGATAAACATCGCGACAGTACTCTTGGATGAGAAGAGCTCTCGACTCCTCGATCTGCCCTCTATCATGTGTCCATTGCTAAGCTTGTATAGTGTACGCTTGTAATGTATGTGACTCATTTGTGAGAAGTATATAGAGTCCCTTTTTCTTTCCTAGGATCTTCATATTAACTAGACTTGTTTATTCTGAGCAATGAATCTTCTGTGTGTCACACTACCCCTCTATCAATGTTTACCCCTCGCTAGACTTTGGTATATTAATAGTGTTATGATTGAGTGCAATGGAAAACTACTCTTTTCGACCACCGCCTTCCCTGTGGATTCGATACCTTGAATACTTCCGGATGAAAGCTACAATGATATCCGTGCGCTTGCAGATTTATTTGCGATCGTAAGAATCACCAACTGCCGTTGCAAATTGCCATTGATTCTAACGTATTTTAGCAAAAATAGTTTTTGATAGCAAAAACCACATTTGAAAAGTGTCCGGCAAATCACCTGTGACTTTTTGTCATTAATTGGATAGGTACCAAACCAGATTACTGGGTAGAATTTCCTCTCATCATTGATACAAATTTGAGTGTACCGTTGTTTCGTATTAAAAAAACTATGACAATACATCTAGGAAATTCAAGGTCGTCTTCACGTGTTAGGCCACTTAGGGCAGGCCCGACACGGTGTTTAAAAGTTGGTGGCCTTGCGAAAAAAGAAACGGGCCATGTAGATGGAGCAGCAGCAAGGACATTGAGTTTCCAATCCAGGCGGTACTTGCACATGCTTCAAGGCCCCACCTCCTGAACTTACTTTTGCATTCAATACTAAACTTTGTCAGATGAATTTGGGTGCCCCAATTGATCAATGCAACGCCCAAAGATGTCCTTCCAGTTTTTGTCAAATGAAGTAGCTGCCTTCTTCGCGGGCTGCACTAGCCCTCTGCGGAGCTACCATTTGCGCTGATATGGATATTTTATGTATGCGTGGACGCTAGGGCCAGGGCCGGCCTGGAGATTTTAGGGGCCCGTGGTGAGAAAAAAAATCAGGGGCCCTCTTAATAAAAATATATCTAATTATCTTTACTCAAGTCATCCATCCATCAATTTCGACTATTAAAAAATGCTCTCTACTTATTCCACATCATTAAATAAGATCTGACTAGAAATAGAAATGCTAGGATAATAATGTCCAGTGAATCATATATCAAAACATAATATATTGATCATTACATATAATCAAACATTAATTCATCACACGTGTTAGGGCAAAAATCCTATCTGTAGTAGGCATTGGTCAATATAAATATACCTGGAGCGCCTCTGATCATGGATTCGTCACCGAAGGCCGCAAGCCGCCGCCCACCGGCGCGCTATCGTGCTGTAGTGT
Organism: Alloteropsis semialata; assembly: GCA_004135705.1. Lineage (NCBI taxonomy): Eukaryota > Viridiplantae > Streptophyta > Magnoliopsida > Poales > Poaceae > Alloteropsis > Alloteropsis semialata. The sequence goes on along the minus strand of CM014278.1, from coordinate 23,750,453 downwards.
TCTCTTCCTCACTCCTCAGGATCGAGTGTGCGTCTGTTCCTGGTGCAGAGATGCGTAGTTGTAGAATCAGATTAATCAATCCATGGAGATCGATCTCATTTTGTTGTCATTGTGACGGAAAAACAAGCGATGGGGCCTCCCGCCTCTAGGACTCGAAAGCGTATGCATGGGATGAAAAACACGGACGGGATTACGGGAACAAACTGGAGGTGCGCGTACTAGCGCGACGTTTGCGTCTCTGAATCTCGACTGGCAAGGCAACGTTGTACTCTTTTCAGTTTTTAGTTCATTGCGTGTGTAGCGCGTGTACATGCCGGGTCCCTCTCGCAGAAATAACCGACATGTCGATGCACCTGCTCTCGCAGAAATCCCAGAAGGCGGACGCGGTGAACTGCGTTCCCAAGTCGGTTATCATTCTGTTTGGGACCCCGAAGCGGTGCGTGATTTCTTCGATGAAGGCGGTGGCTTGCTTTGACGTTGGAGTTCCGATGATGGCTTTATACTCTATCCACTTAGAGAATTTGTCGATAGCGACGAGTATGTGTGTGTATCCTCCTGGGGCTGCTCAAAATGGTCCCACCATGTCCAATCCCCAACAGGCGAAAGGCCATGAGGGCGGGATCGTGCGTAGAGCTTGGGCCGGGAGGTGCTTCTGCTTGGCGAAAAACTGGCATCCTTTGCACTGGCGGACGAGTTCCTTGGCATCAGAGACGGCGGTAGGCCAAAAGAACCCGGCACGGTATGCCTTTCCGACTAGTGACCCTGCGGCGGCGTGGCTTCCGCAGACTCCCGAGTGGATGTCGTCGAGGATCTGGAGGCCGACTTCTTTCATCACGCATTTGATGAATACTTGGTTTGTGGCAGCTCGTCGGTATAGGGCGTTGCCGACTACCACATAGTTCTTGCTTCGGCGCTCCAGAACCTTTCGTTCCGTGGGGTCCTTTGGTACCTTGTTGTGGGCGAGGTAATCTATGAACTCGGCCATCCAATCTTCTTCGGCGTCGATGGTCATCACCTCGCAGAGTTCAGGGGCTGGCTCTGGTTCGTCTCCCAACTCTTTGACAGAGGGTTTAAGGAGGCCTTGCATGAACGCCCCCCTGGTACTTCCGCGCGGGTCGACCCTAATTTGGCGAGTGCGTCAGCCGCGAGGTTGTTTTCTCGCGGGACGTAATGGTACTCTATTCCATAGAATTTTCCCTCTTGCTTGTGTACTGCCTCACAGTAAGCGTTCGTGCGCTCGCTGTGGTGATCCCATTCTTTGTTGACTTGGTTTATAACGACGGCAGAGTCGCCATAAACCAGCAGCCTCTTTATTCCGAGTGAGGTGGCGATGCGGAGCCCGTGGAGGATTGCTTCATACTCGGCGGCATTGTTGGTGACGGGGAAGCGTATTTGAAGGACACATCGGAGCAGTTCCCCTTTCGGTGAGATGAAAGTACACCTGCGCCCCCGCCATCGATCATTAGGAAGCCGTCGAAGTACATCTTCCAGTGTTCTCCGCTAGTGTCCTCCTTCGCGTCCTGGCTCTCGGTCCATTCGGCGATGAAGTCGGCGAGGATCTGTGATCTGATCGCGGTGCGTGGGACGAAATCTATGACGAAGGAGGCGAGCTCGACGGACCATTTGATGATTCGTCCGGTGACATCCCTATTATGGAGGATTTCGCCGAGTGGAAATTGCGTGACCACCTTGATGCGATGCGCCTGGAAGTAATGGCGGAGTTTCCTTGATGTAATCAACAGTGCGTAGAGTAGTTTCTGCACCTGGGGGTAGCGCGCCTTGGATTCGCTGAGTACTTCGCTAACATAGTAGACTGGTCATTGCACGCGTTGCACCTTTCCCTCCTCTTCTCTCTCCATGACGATCACAGTGCTCACCACGTTAATCGTGGCTGCAATGTATAGGAGTAGTGGCTCATCGTTGTGCGGGGCGACGAGTACCGGCGGATTGGAGAGGTAGTTTTTGAGGTCGGTGAAAGCCTGCTGCGCCTTCTGGGTCCATTCAAACCTGTCGGTCTTCTTGAGGATCTTGAAGAACGGCAAGCCCTTATCCCCCAGCCGGGAGATAAACCTGCTCAAGGCCGCCATGCAACCAGTCAACTTTTGGATCTCTTTCTTCCCAGTCAGCGGTTTCATCCTCCGGATGGTGTCTATTTTTTCTGGATTGGCTTGGATGCCTCTATTGCTGAAGATGAAGCCGAGTAGTTTCCCTTTCGGTACGCCGAAGACGCACTTGGTCGGGTTTAGCTTCCAATTGAGCCTGCGGAGGTTGCTGAACGTCTCGGAGAGGTCGGCGATGAACTCGGCTTCGATCTTCGTCTTAATCACTATGTCGTCAATGTAGGCCTCGGCGTTGCGACCGATCTGAGTACCCAGGGTTAGGTTTATAGCCCTCTGGTAGGTGGCGCCAGCATTGTGGAGGCCAAACATCATCTTGGTGTAGCAGTAAGCGCCGATCAGAGTGATGAAGGACGTCTTTTCTTGGTCTTCTTCTTTCAAGGCAATCTGGTGGTAGCCGGAGTAGCAATCAAGAAAGCATAGGAGTACGCATCCAGCGGTGGAGTCGACGACTTGGTCGATGCGGGGTAGGACGAAGGGGTCCTTAGGGCAGTGCCTATTGAGATCCGTGTAATCAACACACATTCTCCATTCATTATTTTTTTTTCTTGCAAGGACTGGATTAGCAAGCCAGTCGGGATAAAAGACTTCTCTAATGAACCCGGCAGCTAACAGCCTTGTAATTTCTACCCTAACGGCCTCCTTACGGTCCTGCGCGAAGCGTCGGAGCTTTTGGCGAACTGGTTTGGCGTTCGCGTCAACCTTCAAGGAGTGCTCGACCACCTCCCTCGGAACACCCGGCATGTCTGATGGAGTCCATGCAAATATGTTGGTGTTGTTCCCGAGGAAGGCGACGAGCGTGCTTTCCTATTTGGCGTCGAGCCCTGATCCGATCAGGGCGGTCTTGGAGGAGTCGGCGAGTCCGAGCGAGATGGCGCGTACTTCTTGGGCCGGCTTCATGGTAGTCGGTGCAGCTCTTTTCTTGGAGGACTCGGGGATGGAGCCGGGATCCCCTTGGAATGTTCTCGCATCGTTGACGACCTCTATCTGGAGCACGCTGCGTTCGATGCCGGTGCAGAGGTAGAGCCCTTCCTTGTCGCATCCCTTGGCGGTGTGGACGTCGCTGCGGACGGAGAGGACGCCGTTCGGTGCCGGCATCTTCATCAGCAGGTACGTAGTTGGGGATCGCCATGAATTTGGCGAGCGCCGGCCTCCCGAGTATGGCGTGATAGGCAGTGGTGAAGTCGGCAACTTGAAAGTTGAGGTACTCGGTTCGGAAGTTGTCCTGATCGCCAAAGGTGACAGGGAGGGATATCTGCCCGAGTGGTTTGGAACCCTTCCCCGGGATTAACCCGTAAAATGGGTGAAGGGAAGGGGTCAAAGCGTCGAGGCCGATGCCCATGTCCCTCAGCGTCTGGGCGAAGATGATGTTGAGCCCACTTCCGCCATCAACGAGTACCTTGGTGAGACGGGCGTTGTGTACAATCGGGCTGAGTACTAGGGGGTACTCGCCGACATCGGAGACTTGAAACCACTGGTCTTCCCTGGAGAAGGTGATCGGCTGTTTCTGACCAGCGGAGTGGTTGGATTGGAGATGTGTAGCAGGAGAATATCTCCCTATTGCGCACCTTCTCTCGGCGCTTGTCGTCCACTTGCGGCGGTCCTCTGAGGATGAAGTTCACCTGCCTTTCGACGTTTGGAAAACCGGGGTTCGCCGGGGCCCCCTTTCCCTTGTCGCTCTTATCGTTGTCGCGCGGCGGCAGCTTCCCTTCTTGCTTCTTGTAGGCGTCGGCGAGCCCCATGCAGTCGATCATGCGGTGCTTGGACTGCTTATGTATGGGGCAGGGCCCTTGGAGCATATTCTCGAACTCGGCGCTAAAGTTGGTCCGTGGGCGTGGGCCTCCACGATCCATGGCGGCGATGGTGCGATCTCGCGAGCGCTTTCGGTCGCCCATTCTGCTTGGTTCTAGCCGAGTTCGGCACGGATCCTCTTTCCTCGGGCGATCTTCTCGGCGAGGCGGACGATCGTCGTCCCGAGTGCTTCTCTTGTTGTAATGGAGGCGAGTAGCTTCCTTAGCGTTGGCCATCTTGTTCACCCGCCCGAAGAACTCGCCGGAGGTCTTTGGCAGGTCCTCGTAGAGACGCTCAAAGACTACCGAGTCGGCGAGGCCGTCGAGGAAGTAGTGGATGATCTCGGACTCGGAGCAGCCGGGAACCAGGTTCCTGTTCTCCATGTATCTGTCGGTGTAGTCGCGGAGGCTTTCGCTGCGATTCTGCTTCACCTTCTCTAGGTCCCATGCTGTGCCTGGCCGTATGGAGCTGCCCTGGAAGTAGCTTTTGAACTCACGGCAGAACGTGTCCCAGCTGTCGATGGAGTCGGGCTCGAGGCTGTGAAGCCAGCTCAGCCCCACCTTGGTCATGGCGACTGGGAAGTAAGCGCACATGGAGTCGTGGTCGTCGTTCACCGCGCGGATGGCGATGCTGTACGTCCGGAGCCACATCGTCGGGTCTGCCTTCCCGTCGTACCTTTCTATGTCTGTAGGTTTAAAGTTAGCAGGCATTCGAATGGATATTACTCGGGCTATAAATGCTGGGAAGCCGTCGCAGTCGTTGAGGTTTTCGGCGTTCTCGCGCCGTCGCAGTCGTTGAGGTTTTCGGCGTTCTCGCGCCCCGAGTCAGCGAAGAAATCCTCAGGGGTGCGAGCCCGTGGCGGCCTCTGCTGTTCGAGCGGAGGACCGTACTTGCGGTCGAACTCGCGGCGACGTGCGGCCTCGTTGGCCTCCAGCTCTCGGCGCAGGCGAGTGTCGCGGTCCAACCCCGGGGCGCCATGTTCGCGGTTGTAGTCGGCGCGCCGTGTTCGCGGTTGTAGTCGGCGCGCCGTCGAAGCTCTTCCTCATCCCTTCGTCGGTGGCGGTCGTCAAGGTTCCTGCGGAGATCGCGGTTACGGAGTTGTTCACGGAGGTCCTACTGGTCAACTTTCTCGTGGTCTTCACGACGGCTAGCTGACCTGGAGTGGCGAGAGGAAGAGGCGGCGGCCTTTTGGGCATTGATCATGCCCGCAGCTGTACTCAGCCTGGCCTTGATCCGGTTGAGCTCCGGGGTTTCCGGGATCCCTGCCAGCTCGTGATGAGCGGCGGCGAGGTTAGCTGACGGGGTGGCGTATACGCCTACGCTGCCGACTTCTTGGATGAATTCGTCGTTGAGGTTGCGAGTAGCCCTGGGGTTTCGGCGATCTCGTCACGCGTTGCAGCGCTGTTGCTTCTCGTCGTTGCGCATGACCCTGGCGTCGCGGTGCGCTTGATCCTCTCCTTGGACGGTTGGTTCGTCGGCGGATATGTCAGAGACAAACGTTTCCCGCTTGGCTGGCACGATCCTCTTGTTCGGGGGGAGGACGCGCGTGACCTGCGGGAAAGCCGGTGATGGTTCCTTTCTAGGCGGAGTCGGCGCATCCTGATGACGAGGAGGTTGTGTTGTCACGACGTCCGGGGCAGATTCGACCTGGGCGATCGTGATGGGGTTGGCCGCCTCGTTCGCGCCAGGAGAGTAGTTGGTGCTCAGCCGTCCGCCGAGTGCTTCCTGGTACACGCGCCTGCTATTCCTGAGCCCGAGCGGGAATCGTGTCGGCGAGGTGATGTCCTGGCGGGCGGAGTCGGCGAGCTCTATGCAGTCGCCGATGGAGGCGATGGCTCGGTCCATGTCTGCTTCAAACTCGCGCTGGCGTGCGGCCCATCGCCGCCTTCGTTCCACGAGCCTTGTGTGGTGGAGGCGGAGTAGACAAAGCAGTCGGCGGTGAAGGCGGAGGAGGGTTCCCCTCGGAAACCGGGAGGGCGGCGTCGACCGTCGCGATCGTCGGGTTGTTGGCGATCATTGGTGGCGGAGTGGTGATGGTGACGACCCCGTCTGGAGTAGTTTCGAGTCGCGGCGCGCTCTCCTCCGGGGTGGCGTCGCGGCTGAAGGAGAGCTCTCCCTTGGGTCCAGCGGTGAAGACCATGGATCCGAAGAAGAACATGGCCCCTTCGGTGATGGAGATCTTGGCAGATGCCGGCGTGATGACGGCGGAAGTAGATGCCATCGATCTTGTAGATTGATCTCGTCGATCAACCCCTACCTGGCGCGCCAACTGTCGGATTTATGAGCCCGGCAGTCTACATAGGGTAGTCTACGTGGTTGATTTGTTGAGGGACAGATCAAGGATGACAAGACGATGGTAACACAAGACGCAAGGATTGAGCAGGTTCGGGCCGTCGAGATGACGTAATACCCTACGTCCTGTGTTGGGTGTATGGATTGCTGTGTATGAAGTTCCTGAAGGATCTCCGTAGTTGGGTTCTGTCCTAGGTTGAATGATTAGATGTTGTGATTGTGTTGATCTTTTGGAGGGGGGTCCCAAGGCACCTTATATAGCCCGGTTGCCTTGGGTTACAAGTCGGCTAGAGATCATAACCTACCCGAAATACAAGGATCTGATCCTATAACGATTACAGATATCTTTCCCTAGAATTCCGGCTAGTTTATCTTGATCTCCAATCTTCTTGCGTGATACGCCGCCTGCTTCCTTGCCGTGCGTACCGTTGTAGTTATCCCGGTTTGTCCGACTGGTGGGCCTCCCGAGTGGTGGGCCATCCAGTCTGACAAACCGGCCCGATAGCACTCGGATTAGGCCGCCCACTGCTGGTTGGACCAATCCGCCTTCTGGGTACCCCCGGAGGTCTATCCCCGACAACACTCGGGGGCCCGGGGCCGTCGCCCCGCTCGCCCCCCCTCCAAGGCCGACACTGGCTAGGGCTACCAGCCAGCTTGGCGCGTTGGGCTGGGCCTGCCTTAAATGATTTGCCATATACGTTCTCTGCCATGGCAGTGTTCAGATGGTGGGGTAAATTTTTTGCACCCTATTTTGACCACTAATTAGGGATATTAAATAAAGTCAGTTTACAAAACTACCTCTACAACCTCTGGCAAATTCGCGAGATGAATCTAATGAGGTCTTTGACCGCACGATTAGAGAATAATTACTGTAACAAATCATGGATTAATTAGGCTCATTAGATTCGTCGCGAAAAGTTGCACTTATATTTATAAATAAACTTTATTTAGGACTCCATGCAATGGTTCGCTGCATCAAACACGGCGCGTATACACGGTCTCGTTCCACTCTGGTTCCAAAAAGTACGTGCTTTGCTTCACAGACACACAATCGCGCTCGCACCAGAGAAAAATAAAGTCGAGCCCGGAAACTAGAAAACAAAAGAACCAAAAATGCAGAAGGTAAAAGGGCAGACAGCAGATCCCGGCGTAATGGCGGCGACGCCGCCAGCCTTGAAGCCGGAGATCGGCCCCGACGGCCTTGCTCGTGATTCCCCCGTAATCGCCTACACCGAGAAGGTCCGCATCGCGCACGCCCCCTCGTATCTTCCCCAGCTGCGTTCTTGGTTCGCGAGGGTGGCTCAGTGTTTCCTGTGTTCCCAGTTTCTTGATTTCGAGTTGGTTGGCTTTTTCGCAGATCATTTTGGAGGAGCAGCTGCAGCTGAAGAAGTAAGCCATTCATCTGCTCCTCTAATCTGAATCTCTTGTCCTAAATCGTGGATCTACATTAGCCCTTTCCATTTAGGCCTCCTTTGGATGCAAAGGGAGGGGAGCCAGGGAAGGAAACCTCCGAGGGGGTTTCGTAGCAGTCATTTATTTCCTGGGGAGAATCCCCCCGCGTGGCATTTGTTTCCTGTCGTTGTTTGGAAACTGTAGGTGGGAAAGGGGAGGGATATTTCTATAGACAAACAAATATGAGGTACTAAAAACTCAGGAAAAATTGAGAAAAAATCCAGGGAAGTCTGAGAAAAAATCCAGAAAAATTGTGAAAATTCCAAAAAAACCATAAGAAAATAAAAAACATTACAAACTAGTTTGCAAGACCATTGAAAATTATAAATCAGTACCAATGCTAAAGTTTACTCAAATCCGAGTTTAAGATTGCATGGCTCTACTATTCATCCTCCTTGCTTTGCCTCCACCGCAAAGAAAAAACACACATCATAGACAATTTGCATTTCTTTTTCCATGCAATCCACGCATATTACAATTATGTTCGCGCATAATTTAAATTAACCATCATCTACAATCCAGAAAGTTTTTGTCCTATTGGAAGTTATAGCTTGACTACACCAATGCTGCAGACATCACCCAAGGACCTCACCGAACTTGCCAAAAGTTTCTTTGATGGCTACAGTTGACTCGTCAACTTGCATTGAACCCAAAACCTGACCATGTTGTATCTGCACATGAAAATATATTAGTTAGGCATGCTACTAGTAGTCCAACAAAGAAAAATTTAGTTTATTGATGTCCATTGAAGAATAAAAGTAGCAGCAGAAGGAAAAAATTAGCAAAGGCAAGAAGTACATGCTATATAAACTACATCAAAGAACTACGCATCTATGCATTGCGCTCTGCAAGGAACAGTACACAGTTTGGCATCATGTAAGTAAACAGTCCAGCATAGCAAGGCGAGTACCCACATTATGGACCAGTACACAGAAAATTAAAAATGGCAAGAATAGTGGCCCCTGCTACCAACAAAGGAACTACAACACTGAGCGCTAAGCAAGCAGCCAATCTCTAGAACACCGAACAACAAAAGCTAATTGTGCACAATGCTAATAAGTCTGCAGGCTAGCTATTTATAGATTACTTGCAGCATAGAAAACTGAGTGAACATACCGGAGATATGAACCAATTCCATGTTTATCTACAGATTATTATATTTCAGACAAAGCAAGAAGGGAGGAAAATCAGCATGACAAAGAAGATGTTACGGACTCATCCCATCCCATCTCTACTCATTGATTCCTGAGCACGACAACTATAGGTGTTTGCAGCGTACAAGTGTTTACAGTAATGCCGATGATTCAAAAAGCTAACAGTAACAGCTAGCTGATGGTTAATGTTATGGCCTTTGCCCGGGGGTGGGGAAGAGGGCGCAGGGAAGGGGGAGATGGTGGCGCAGGGGGCTGGTAGGGCGCAGGAACCAGGGAGCAGGAGCAGCGAGAGCTAGAGAGCTAGAGGGTTGAGAGAAATCTCTTCCTTCTTGATTTTTAATGTTTACATCTCCCTCAATTATATAGGGACCCTTGACTTGACTCCTAAGGTAACTAGGATTGGATTTCCTTATACATTGGATCCATCCTTTCCTAAACCAAACCTTTCCAATTATCCTACTGCTTGACTCCTAAGGCAACTATAACTAGACTCTTTCCTTCTACCTTTACTCTTACTTTCTAATTTATTGACCTATCTAAGGAAGTATCTGTCGGGGGAAAGCGGGGCCAGCCTGCCCTTGGTGGCACCCCTCCTTTGGGCGCCCCTCCTCTTGGTGGGGCCGGCTGTCCCTCCTGGGGGCGCCCCCACCTAGGGCGCCTCCTCTGCTGCCTTGCCTAGGAGGGCAGCAGCCACCCTATCGTGCCTTCGCACTGCCTCGACGAGATTGGATTGGCCCTCTATGCCCATAACATCTCCTGCCGGATTTATGAGCAGCGTGTCCTCACGCTGCAGTGGTAGCCATCCTTCAAGGCCGGCTAATGGATGGGGTTCTGCAATGCGATGAGCTGCAACAGTTATGTGGAGAGTCCCGACGGGCATGATTGTGGTGATGTTGCGCAGTGTCCTGTCGACGCGAAAGTGGAGGAAGTAGCGTAGGTTGCCAATGTAACCGTGGATGATGAAGTCGCGAGTAGCCAACAGGCGATGGTGCCCATCGCGGCTGGTTTCTGCTCCGGCGCCATTATAGCCTGTCGAGGAACTCCCATGTCGAGTTCCAATGTCGTCGGTGGTGGACGCTTGGTGAAGAAGTGTGGGCGTGCGTCATCACGTGGTAGAAAAATTCCCGGCGCCCTGTAGACAAAAGATGTACGGGGATGTATGCCTGATGCGGCGAGATCAAACACTACTCCAAATAGCACAGCCGAAGGATCCCGTGATAAGGGCGAGATGTCAGTGATGCTCACCGTGTCGTCGAAGTCAAATAGTAAAGAAACAGAGGGAGTCGAACTTTTGTAATGAGAGGGCTCAGACAAAGGCCCTGTTTGGCAGAGCTCCCAGAGCTGATTCTGGGCTGAATCCAGCAAGAGCTCTGCTAAACAGTTTTTCACAGAGAAGTGATTCTCAGCTGATTCTGTGAAGTGATTCTCTGAAATGAACTAAGGGGCTGGGAGCTGAAAAAAGTAGCCTCTCTTGATTATGTGAAGTGATTATCCATCCTGATTTTGAGAGTTTTTGCTAGAGAATCAAAGAGAATCACTTTCAGCCACAGAATCACTTCTCTCGGAGAATCAGTTTTCATAGAGAATCAGAATCAGATGGAGCTCTACCAAACAGGCCCAAATAATGGGTAGTAAGTTGGGTTGTCAGCACATATATTCAGCGTGGTGCATGACTAAATACTTGTATCATCATTGCCCCTGCCTTGCTTTCCTCTTTGCAAGAGAAAGAAACAGGTCCCCTGCTCGCAAAAAGAAAATTATCCCAAAACAAATCACAACCCAACAAGGAAAACAA
>CM014278.1:23652602-23739779 GCA_004135705.1 Alloteropsis semialata | reverse complement strand
ATATAGCTAATCTCCATAGACTTGCTGTATAAACTGATATGTAATGGCTGAAAAGATATATGACTAGTCTAAAACGGGTAAAGATGTTAAAAATAACAAAACAGCTCCGAATGCGATAAATTTCACGAAAGGAATATCCAAGTGAGTCTTTTGTGTATCATCAGAAAAAGAATTGCCTTCTCATTCACAGCACAAGCACTGTGTCAGAAGGTGTCCTAAGATTGTTGAGGTTTCATCCTCTGATACACAAAAAGTACAATAAATACAACTGAAGGACAAAATAAAAATTAACATGAATTCAGATGCAAACATGTCTGCTTCACTTGCACGGAACAAGCCTGGCTCAGGTCAAGTGTATTATCATCAGTTAATGCTCACTACCTGTTTATCAATAAGAACAGCAAAATCATCAGATAATCTAGTTACTCGGTGGTGGCTATAAGTTCATTGGTCTGGTTCTGCCAGCTAGCATCCTCAATGTCTTCAAAAGCGGGAGCTTATTTGTCCTCATTGCAACAGTCCTCCAATACTACTGCAAATAAAATAAGGATGAAAGAGAACACAGATGACTCGGTTCAGCAGGATAATCGACATACAAATCAATCTCAATTTATAGAGATACACATGTGATTTGGTCTGTTGAGCTTGAATATTACCGAGTCGTCACAACTATCACATTTAAATACATTCTCAAACCATTGACACAACCAAATGGGTATAAAAAGGCAAATGGGTAGCAATTAGTTAAGTTCATGCATTATCAAACGACCTAAGACCGTCCTAGTTCATGAAAAATATCAACATATTTTCAGGTAAATTATCACATGTTCTGCAACCATCAGGTCATCAAAGGCCTGATTATAAGAATGGGATACTAGTTTACTAAGAACTCAAATCAAATATCTAGCCCAACTAGTTGTACATGTGGCCTATATAAAGTTGGGAGAAGAGCAAGAATACCCTAGATTGGATCTCAGAAAATCGGTGGCCTATGCAAATATGTAGAGCACAAACCCTAGGGCCATAGGAAAGGAGGAAGGGGAGAGAACTCACATGGATGCGGAGGAGGCGGCCAAGGTAGAGGTGTCCGCGGTGGCGCTGCCGTCCACGGAGAGGCGAAGCAACGACGACTGGATGGGGAGGCAGAGCGGCAGTGACGCCTGGACGGAATGGAGGAGGGGCGTTGAGGCAGCTACAATGGACGGAGGAGGCACGGCGGTGCCTGGGTGGAGCGGACGAGGGAGGCGGAGTTGCTTGTGATGCGTCGCGAGCGGACGGGAGGCGGAACCCGGACCCTCGCGGTGGGGTGCGCGAGCTCTGGGGAAATCACGAGGAAGGGGATGCCGAGCCATGCGATGTGGGCTTCCAAATGGCCGATAATTTCTGCCCGGGCCACGTTTCCGCGCGGGGAGCCCAGCCCGGGGAAAAGGTCGTGATCCCGGCGGGGTTTTGGGCTCCCAAAGTGGCCCTTATGGGGATATAAATTTTGTGCATTTGCAAATGTGTCGGTGTACACGAGTTGAAATGCAGAAGTCTACTAGTAGTGCCATTATGTTGCAACTCAATTAGACAAAATGGATAAAGGAGGCATTGAACTACTGTTAATCCTAATGCTCTCTGTAAAAGTCTATTGTCAAATAAAAGAGTTCATGTAAAATTAATAGCCCCATGCTGACATCTATTTCCCAATGGTGTTTATTTGCTAATCCCGATATACTTTCCCCTTTACCAACTCTATAGGAAAATATATTGATATGTACAGTACCTAATAATTAATAAATGCAGTATTAAGACATATTTCATGTTGCCTTAATGGAACACAAAGTTAGATATGTCTGACTTAAGGCAAAACTAAAACCTCTTATATTTTTTGGAACAGAGGGAGTACAATTTTGATTAGTGAATGGAAAGTAGCCTTTATAATACAAACTTACACTATATACTTGTCAATGAAAGAACGAGACATCCCATTTATGATCAGTAAGTGCCAGCCATGCTCTTCAACTAACCAATGATTGTTAAGAAGTTCAGTTATTCTTTCTTTTCACGTAAAAAGGTTATCAATATTGCATTTCCTTGAACACTTGGGATCATGCTCAATGTCTGGATGATAATCATGACAACAGAGTTGTGCCTAAACTTGCTACTCCGTTCCATGTGAGACCAATCACTCATTTTCAATTACTCTGTTTTGATTGAACTGTTCAGTTACGTTCTCATCTTTTTGTACATTTGGCAACAGTACTGTTTGGCAGTGTCTGATATAAAATTATTCACAGAGTTTTTTACTTTACTTTGTTCAACATATATGAACTTCCCTGGTGTGATTGTGTGAGGACATCCAATTATTGTCAAGGGCTATGCGTGCAATGTATGTGCACATGATTTTTTTTTTGATACTGTGCCTGCCGATGAATATTATGATGCGAAAGTAGATGTCTTGGTCCCTCGACTTTGCCCTGAGTGTCAAGTTCGTCCCTCTACATTCATTTCTGCGTCAAACATGTCCTTACGCTGATGTGGCGCTACATGCTAGCATGAGACTGGTTCGAAAAGTTCTTCCCCTTTAGCTCCATCCCCTCAATTTTTGATGTCGCCGTTTGCGCTGGACATGGCCATGATTGAGCAACCACCATTTCATCTCCTGTACTGGTCCTCCTTGCTACGTACCATGCGCACCAGCTGTCCTACCAAATCCAAGAATTGGCTAGCTCTCTCCTCCTCGTTGCTTGAGCAGAGCAGCAAAAACCAGCAACTCCTTTAACTGCTTCTGGCACCACCTAGCAAGCAAGCTAGCAGTGCAGCTGCTACCTGCTCCATTCTCTCCAATCTGAGCAGGAGACAAGGAGAGCCAGGGAGGGAAGAGCTTCGCGCACACCATTGGTGAGGCCACCAACAACGGAACAGCGCTGATGCTTTGAGCGAGCGGCGGAAACTAGAGCAACACCAGCCTAATGAACCGAGCATCACTATGATTGCGAGTCTGCGAGGGCAGGACCCGTGCCTTTTGGATTCTAACCACAATTCACATCTGTGGCAGCCAAGCACTCGGTAGGCTTCGTGGCGATTGGTGAAGGCGATGGATGCATCGAATTGGAAAGAGTTCAGCAGCCCTGTCTTGGTAAGACGTGACCATGTTGTGACATGACGTCTAGCTTAGCTATTCGCGGCAATCACGTAGGTGTCATCTTGTAATTCATGTCTGTCATTTTGTGCATGTCGCCGTGTTCCTTTCGTGAAGGAGGCGCTCCGTTTCCCAAGTCTGAACATGTACACTGCAGCAACTTGGCACGGCCACTGCGGAACAAAGGGTAATCAAAGGGCAAAAAGGACTTTTCACATAAATCACATGCTAGCATGGAGCGCTACATCTATTACATATGTATAGCTGTATATGACTTGTATTTGTATTTCCTGTACTCCAAGCCTATGCGGCCTATATATATGAAAGGTCACCTCCCATCTTGGGTGTGTGGTGTTTACCCAAATCTCTACATGGTATCACGAGTTCAGGTCCTGCCCTAGGCCTGCCGTGCGCCCACCCCCCCTCCTCCTCCGCTGCCCTAGGCGCCGGCTGCCCTAATCAGCCGTCGCCGTCCCCTCCCACACCACTGCGCCGCCTCTCTCCCTTGGCTGCGCCCTCCCTCCCTCCTAACAGATCCCATTTGTTAATGTCCGAAGTCACCAGCGGCGAATCTCAGCCATGGGTGACCCCGTGATCAGCCCCTACGCCACCATTGCCGTCTAGTCCCATGTCCCCATGACATTGGACCTCCGCTCCTGCAACTACAACAAGTGGAGCTCTACCTTCAAGGCCATGTGCGGCAAGTTTGGCCTCCTCCACCACATCGACGGCACGGCTGCTCCCTTTTAACCCTCCTACCGCCTGGCTTCAGGCCGACTGTTGCGTGCGCAGTTGGTTGTATGGATCCGTCTCCGAAGTTGTCCTCGACTTCGCCATGGATGAAGATCAGACGGCACGGCAACTCTGTGTCGCAATCTCCAACCACTTTCGGGACAACCAGGCTCCTTGTGCCATCTTCCTGAGCCATGATTTCGACACCATGACCCAGGGAGACCTCTCGGTGGAGTATGGTCAGCAGATGAAGGTGGCTGCTGCCAAACTTCAGGTCGCCGGGCACCTTGTCCTGGAGTCTACGCTCGTGCTCAACCATCTTCGTGGCGCCAACCGTCACTACAGCACCACAGGAGACCTCATCGCCGCCACGCCCGACATGACTTTTGCCAAAGCCCTTGATCAGCTCGCGCTGAAAGAGCTGTGTTTGGCGAATGAAGCAAAGGTCACGGCATCCACTGCCCTCGTCGCCTCCTCCCCTCCCTGCTGCGGCCTTAGTTCTCGCCTCGTCTCTGCTCTCGTCGGCACCCAGCAGCAGCAGGGCGGCGGCTGTGGCCAGTAGGGCGGCGGTCAGCAGGGCGGTGGCCAGCAACTGCGTAGCTGGAAGAAGGGCGGCGGCGGTCAGCAGCAGCGTGGTCCCGTCCCCACTGGTCCCTGGGTTTGTTTCAACCCTTGGGCGCAGCAGGGCGGCGGCCAGGCTCCCTAGGCGGGCGGCAAGCCTTGGTGGTGGCCAGGGCCTCCTCGGTCCTTCCCCCAGGCTCATACAGCGTTCGCTCCCCTCTAGGCGCCTCCGTCGACTTCGTCTTGGGATCAGGCGGGTCTCATCGCCGCTTTGCAGCAGATGTCGGGCCAGGGAGTGGGTCATGGACAGTGGTGCTTCTAGCCCTATGCACGCTTCGGATGGTATACTCTCTCACATGATTGCTGCTCCTTCTTTCATTGTTGTAGGCAATGGTACTCGTATCCCTATTATGTCTCGTGGTCATTCAATCCTTCCCACCCATGCATCTAATTTCGTTTTAAACAACGTTCTTGTCGTTCTTTCTATTGTTTGAAACCTTCTATCTGTTCGACAATTCACCCGCGACAATAGTTGTTCTATCGAGTTTGGTGCCTTTGGTTTTTCTGTGAAGGACCTCAAGACGCGACACGTGATTCTTTGCTGCAATAGCGATGGTGATCTGTACACCATCAGCCCTGTCGCCCCCTCCACCGACCAGGCCCTAGTTGCAGCTTCTTCCTCCTTGTGGCACCAACGTCTTGTTCATCCCAACCTAGAAGCCATAGTCAAATTGAAGAATAAAAACATTATCTCTTGTAATAAAGTAGACCGCTCTCTTTGCTACTCATGTCAGTTAGGCAAACATGTGCGTCTTCCTTTCAGTTCCTCAAGTTCTCATACTGTGGCTTCTTTTGAGATAGTTCATTGCGATATTTGGACATCACTGGTTCCTAGCGTTTCTGGCTACTCTTATTATTTGGTCATGTTGGATGATTTTTCGCATTTCTGCTGGACTTTTCCTCTCCACCGAAAATCCGATGTTCATGAGCACCTAGTTCATTTTATCTCATATGCACACACGCAGTTTGGTCTTCTCGTTAAATGCTTTCAAGCCGATAATGGTACATAATTCGTTAACAAAGCCACCATTGCCCTTCTAGCCTCGCGTGGTATTTTGTTTCGTCTCTCATGCTCCTACACTTCCCCGCAAAACGGCAAGGCTAAACGTGTACTTCGAACTTTGAATAACTCCGTGCGTACTCTATTAATTCATGCCTCCATGCCACCCTCCTATTGGGCGGAAGCTCTTTCAGTAGCCACATACCTCCTAAACCGGCGTCCCTCCACCTCCATTAGCAATGAGGTCCCCTACACTCGCCTTTACCGTACTCCCGTGTATGAGCATTTGTGGGTTTTTGGGTGTCTTTGCTATCCTAATCTTCTGGCTACTTCTCCACATAAGCTGGCTCCTCGGGCTACTGCTTGTGTGTTTTAGGGTTATCCCATATCGGTGCCTAGATCTCTCCTCTCGTCGCATCATCATTTCACGCCATGTTGTGTTTGATGAATCCCGGTTTCCTTTTTCTACCGACGATCCTATTCCTGATCAGTCCTTTGATTTTCTCCTCGATGATGCACAGGATATGGTCTATTGTTCTACTAACAATGCATCTGCAGCTCGTTCTTCGCTTTGTGTGGCTGCTCCATCATTGGCGGATGTTGAGCAACCGCCACCTGCTTCGTCTCCGGGCGCGTGTGGTCTCGTGCCCCCGTCCAGTCGTCTTCATGCAGCAGCGTCGGTTGCTGCTCTGGCTCCTCCTGCTGCACCAGCAGCGTCGTCGGCTACTGCAGCTGCGCCGGCGGCGGCGTCGGCGTCGGCTGCTGCCCCAGCAGCAGCACCATCAGCAGCATCGGCGGCTGCTCTTGCATCAGCTTCAGCGCCGGCTGTTACCCCTGCAGCAGCACCGGCAACGTCCCTTGTTGTGCCGGCTGCTGCCCAAGCATCAGCACCGGTCTTTCAGCGCTTCGGTGGTGTCCCATACAGCATCCGACCTGCTGTACACGCACCGTAGCTGACTCGACGGTTTAGTCCAGCTGCCCGTGTGCTGCCTCCTCCTTCGGCGCCTGCTCGGGCTGCATCTCCGCCGCCTGCTCTTCGCCGCTTGACACGTGTCCAAACCGGTACAATTCAGCCTGTCAGTTACAAGCATCTGTCTGCTACAGTGGCTTCTCCCATTCCGACATATTATTGGAGTGCGCTTGCTTACCCCAATTGGCAAGCAGTTACGGCTGGTGAATACAAGGCTCTCATGGACAATGGTACTTGGCGTCTTGTTCCTCGTCCTCCAGATGCTAATGTGGTGACAGGCAAGTGGATTTATAAGTTTAAGTTCCATTCAGATGATACTCTTGCTCGACATAAAGCTCGTTGGGTTGTTCGGGGTTTCTCTCAACAGCATGGGGTCGATTATGATGAGACTTTTAGTTCGTTGTTAAGCCTGCTACCATTCGAATTGTTCTCAGTATTGCTACTTCTCGTCATTGGCCGATTCATCAGCTTGATGTCAAGAATGCTTTTCTTCACGGGCACCTTACTGAGACGGTCTATTGTCAGCAGCCTCCAGGGTTTATTGATCCTTCTCTGCCAGATCATGTCTGTTTATTGCAGCGGCCACTTTATGGACTCAAGCAGGCTCCTCGTGCTTTGTACCAGCGTTTTGTTACCTATATTCGCCAGCTGGGTTTTGTTCCTTTGGTGACTGATACTTCTTTGTTTGTCTACAAAGAGGCGCCTCCATTCTGAGTTTTCGATAACTGACCTTGGTGCTCTTCATCATTTTCTTGGTATTTCAATCACACGGACTTCAAATGGTTTGTTTCTCTCTCAGCGCCAGTATGCTCTGGATTTACTTCAACGAGCGGGTATGAGTGAGTGTCATTCTACTTCGACACCAGTGGATTGTAAATCCAAGTTGTCCGCTTTAGATGGTCCTCCACTTGCTGATCCATCGGAGTACAGGAGTATTGCTGGGGCATTGCAGTATCTTACTTTGACTCGGGCCAGTACAACAGGTTTGCTTGTTTATGCTTGACCCTCGTGAGCCTCATCTTGCGCTTATCAAGCGCATTCTTCGCTATGTTAAGGGTACTCTGTCAGACGGCTTGCATATTGGTACTGGTTCCGTGGATACTCTCACAGCTTATTCAGATGCAGATTGGGCAGGTTGTCCTGATTCCAGGCGTTCTACATCTGGTTACTATGTTTATCTTGGTGATACTCTAGTATCCTGGTCTTCCAAGCGACAGACTACGGTGTCTCGCTCCAGTGCAGAGGCCGATTATCGCGCTATTGCACATGCCATTGCTGAGTATTGCTGGCTTCGCCAATTGATGCAGGAACTTCATGTTCCTTTGTCCTCTGCTACTGTCGTTTACTGTGATAACGTCAGTGCTTAATATATGATTGCTAATCCTGTTCATCATCGCCGGACTAACCATATTGAGATTGACATTCACTTTGTTTGTGAGAAGGTTCAGTTAGGACAGGTTCGGGTTCTACATGTTCCCTCTTCACATCAGTATGCTGATATCATGACTAAGGGACTTCTTGTACAGTTATTTACTGATTTTAGGACCAGTCTTGGTGTTCGTCAAGCTCCCCCTGCGACTGCGGGTGGGTATTAGATATGTATAGTTGTGTATGACTTGTATTTGTATTTCTTGTACTCCAAGCCTATACGGCCTATATATATGAAAGGTCACCCCCCCTCCCCAATCTTGGGTGTGTGGTGTTTGTCCAATTCTCTACAACACGAGCACAAGGATGAGTTTGACCCAGAAACGAAAGTTGAGGGACTATAGATTGCTTGATCTGATAGTTGAGGGGGCGAAGTTGACCCTCAGGGCAAAAGGTGAAGGACTCAAAACACCTATTTTTCCTATTATGATTGTACAGGAGCATGCCCAAATTTTGCTTCTGTAAATGTCTTAGGCCTGTTTGGATCCATTAAAAGTTTGAAGCTAGGGATCCAAACAGATTTACTCTAATTATTAGCACTCACCCTGATAATAATTAGTTCATTAGCTAGTTGGAGGGTACTAATAGTTCAAAACCAACTATCTTACTATCTATTAGCAGGTCGATCCGAAACCCACCCTGCAATAGTTAGCTAACTAATAATTAGCAGCTGTTAGTTATTAGCTTAAAAAAAAAATTAGTACTAATGGATCCAAACAGGCCCCTATTGTGTAATTGTCTATTTTCATTGTCCACTAGTGCTTAGTACTTGCCTTGAAAGCTTTACTTTGTTCTTGGAACCTTGTAATGTGTTACATCAGTCTTTAGAGCCAAATCTTTGGTCTTTGCTACAGCCAGGGTCACAAGGAAGTGTTTCTTGACATTGTAATAATATGTGGGGACCATGTACTTTGGGAAACTGGGCACTGATAACCATATAATATTTGACCAATGTATGTTTAGTTATGCATTATAGAGTGCATATATGCACATGCCAATTTTTTTTTTTAATGTTGTTTATGCTGTGTCTCTTATAATTTTGCTATGTCTCAGATACATTCAGGAGAACTATTCCAAAATTCGTGATGTAGAAAAGGAGTTAGAGAATCTGACTTTAGAAATGAAACTAACAGCTGGACCGAAGAAAGCAGGTATCTAACAGGTTTTCAAATAGCAAATATAGTTCACCTTCTGTACACAGTGTACTGTTACCTTTCGTGCCTTTGATTCGCCTTCTACAATCTCCGTACTGTGTACTCTCACCTTATTACTTTTTCCTGCTTTTCGTTTGTTCTTGTTCTCCAGCACTTGAGCATTTGAGAAAAAAGATTGAAATATCAACAGAGAAAATACGTTTAGCCAAGGTGAAAGAGGAACAGGCAAAGAAGGTTGGACATTTTCATGTTGGAGTTTGATATTAATGATTTTAATTATTTTAGCATTATATGATACAATGCATTTGCTTCTTGTTCATAGTCTCCGTTCTTTACCATTTCTTTTACTGGTTGCCTATGTGCTGAATATAAAGGTGCAGTTCTGGTTCCAAGGACATAAGCAAATTTCTAGTGCTGACATAGCCCTTTAAGGCAAACTGTAATATTAATGCATGTATAGAATTTTCAATAAATCTTATATGCTTAATTTATGCTCACTTGAAACAATATCAAATATACATGGAACAGATTATAAATTACTATTGTTTCAAATTATATAAAGTTATAAACTCATATTTGTGCTAGGTGAATGGCAATCCATTGTGAGCAGTTTTTTGCAAAACAGTTGTGTATCTTTGTATTAAGAAGAAACATTATGAGCAGATGAATACAATAATTTTTGCATATGCCTGTTTAAACACTATGGATACTGGACATAAAGTGTTCCTTTAACTGCACGTCTCTACATTTGTGCCCTTTCCTATATCCACAATTATTCTACTGCACTTTCTGTTATCTTGGAAACCACAGTTATAATGTCTTTCTCCTTTGTAGATTGTCAGACCTCTACTGTTTTCCCCCTATTTTCTTTGAAAAGTCCCCGTGCTTCACTTTTATTCTTCTCTTAACATGTCATGTTTTGTATGGCATATTGATATCTTAAGTTGTATTTTGTATTCTAGGCCTGGGAAGCTACTGCACAAGTCGTCAAAGACGAAGAAGATGCTAAGCAGAAACTATGCGATGATCTGAACCATCTAGTACGCTCTTAAAACTTTTCTTCTTTGAAGCGAACATTGCAGCATATGTTCTTGAGATCTCGTTTGTTTTATTTGACTAGGTCCAGGAGAGTGCTGCTTCCCAATATACAAGATTAGAGGAACTGAAGAAACGTTTAGAGTCTCTAAATCCCAGCAGGGCTTCTGTCGATGTTTCAGTGAGTCAATAGCCCTAAGGCCATAC
Organism: Alloteropsis semialata; assembly: GCA_004135705.1. NCBI lineage: Eukaryota > Viridiplantae > Streptophyta > Magnoliopsida > Poales > Poaceae > Alloteropsis > Alloteropsis semialata. Next base: position 23,729,508 of record CM014278.1, on the reverse strand, counting down.
ACCTAATGTTTTATTAATCAGTCACTGTGAAATCATTATTTCCTCGCTGCCAGTATTTCTGTTTTAGTGTTGTCAATAAGGATTAGTCCTACTTGATTACAAGCTTCCTGATTGTCAGTAGACAGTAGTTTTGTTTTGGTGCCGTGGAGGCAGATAATGTTTGTTTTGTTCTCGACTTAGTGCATACTTGCATGTTATTAATGCTTGTTTCACCGCTTTATTGTTATATCAGGGTGTTAATACTGCACAGTATGCTACCACAAATTCAGTACCCGAAGAAAAGCCGCCCTTGTCACAAAATCCTGCCACTCCAATTGGGCCTCTGAATAATGGTACAGAGCCCGCCTCTATTGGACTACACGTAAGACCTGCGGAGGCAGAAAAGAAAAGACCATCAAACGCAAGAGGGAGAGGTGGTGTGATGATCCTTCCCAAGGGAAGAGTGAGTTCTGGGTCAGGATGGACGGGTGCTGGTTTTGATGTAGATAGCGGTACATGACACAGGATTTCTTTGTTGTACTTTACACATTAAAACCATTCTCTCACTCATACACAAGAATCATATTGGTCTCGCAGATTAGAATTACCCATTCCAGAGTTCCAAGTGTGGACTGTGGAGAGCGTGGTGTACTGTCGATTATTTGTTTACAAACTGCCTAAGTCATCTTCTGGTCAACTCTGAAAGTTTCAGGGTACTTCTGAGCAAGCCACTTTGATGTGCATCTCGTTAATACCCATTTTTTCTAGCATGTATGCTCACCATTAAATGTCATGATCTCCTAGTGCCACTTGAAGCATATAAATTCCATGGACATCCAACTTATATTGAGTCTTAAGCCTTTTTTTTTTCTCATTCCTTGGCATTGTGATATCTACTCTGTGATTTAGACTATACTTTGTCATAGCCTTTCTAAGCAGCTGAACTGTTTCAAATGTCATGCCAACTTTAAATTTTGGATTCTCCAGATCTTCATTTTTGAATGACGGGAACCCCATCCTCTGTTCACCTTCTCCATCAGATTCTAGAAGCTGTAACTTGTCTTCATCACTTGACTGCTCATCTTCAAGAACATTGCCTTTGCTAACTGTAGCCTTCTTGACCTTCCCTTTGGCAATTCCCTCTTGTGGCACATCTTCATCAACATTGACCATAAACAGGTAATCATCCTCATTCTTTGGCTCATAGTCACTATCAACAAAATCGGAATCTGAATCATTAATACTGCCTTCATTGTCATTGCCACCTAAAAGATTAGTTGTTCCTCTGTCCACATTAGTTGCCATATTCTTTAATTGGAGTAAAAATCAGGACGCTTGTTGTCGGTTTTTTCTACCGGCTAGCCTACTATAGGGGGTCCTTGAGTAGTCGAGTTGTTCGCAAGGGTCTCGTTGGAATCAGAAGCACGATGGTAAACACGAGACGATTTAGACACGTTCAGGCCGCCTCGAAAGAGAGCGTAATACCCTACGTCCTGTATGGTGGATCGCTTCATATTGATGGTTATGATTTTACAAGGGGTCCCTGCCTCACCTTATATATTCAGGAGACAGGGTCTACAAGGCAAATAATACAGATTCCTAGTCGGATACTATACACAGAGTCCTAACATAAATAGGCCGGGTTATTTCCTAATAACCGACTAGTTTCCTTAACTTGTACGTCTCTTCCTTGTATCTGTCAGAGTTGCCGGCCCAATTCTCTCATGGGCCTACAGTCCATAAGGAGTCCCATGGATCTTGGTCCGTCAAGCCCCCGAGCGTCTTCATGTACGCCTGGCGAGTTGTTTCTCAACAAACTTAGCATTAGCCGAGTTGTTTCCTCATCATATTGCGCCTCTGTTGAAAACCCTGTAGAGTGAACATGATGTGCTCCTTGCCAACTTCTTTTGCAATCAGCCCCCGGGCTTTGATTTTTAAATCAAAGATGATGCAAAAACTTCCCCATTTAATATAATGGTGTTCAGCTTTGAAAAAAGATGGACCCATTATGGGTCAGCCCCGAGCCTAGAAATGTTTTCAAGGATTAAAAACAATTCCAGAGTCTTTAATGAAAAAACTTTCCAAAAGAAATATACTATTTCCCCCTCAGCCCCCAAGCTTAAAGCTAATGTCAATAAGCTTTAAGACTTTTAGAAAATAAATATTCTTTGATTCGCAAAAAATTCTTTCCCTTTTATGAACGCGGATTTGTCACGCCCGTTCATGATTTCCTCCATGGCTTGCTCGCCTTCTATGGATTAGAGCTAGTTCATCTCAACCCAAACTCCATCCTCCACATTTCCATGTTCATCCATCTTTGTGAAGCCTTCCTTGGCATTAACCCCCACTTCAATCTCTTTCGCCTTTTATATCGGGTGAAGCCCAATACCGATAAAGTAGTTGGTGGCGTGGGGATTCAACTGCGCCAAGGAATGAAAAAGGTATATTTTGACTTCAAGCTGAATGATTCGATCAAGGATTGGGTGGATAAGTGGTTCTACGTAGAGAACCAACCTCCAAGATTAAAGAAACACTCAGGCCACCTGCCCCGTCTCCAAGAGAATTGGAATAAAGCTGTGGGCAACAACGAGGCCGATGGCATTGCCACCCTTTTAAACAGCATTGCCGAGTTGAAGAACAGAGGTCTGACAAGCATAGGAATCGCCAGTTCGTTTATTTGCCGTCGCGTGCAACCCTGCCAGAAGAGGGTCCACGCTGGCTACGAGTACACTAGGCTGACTGATCCAACCCGGACGACCGCTGAAGAGTTTTCTGTGGATGAGGTCGCACTTCGCATAAGTGCGCTTTTTATGGACGCAAATGATCTTCCTGTCCAAGTACCCAAGTACTCGGCAGAATGCCCTCCACCTGCTGTGAGCGTTCTCCTTACGCCGAATACTTTTTATTGTAGTCTGACTTCTCTTTATGAATACTTTACTAACAACTCCGCTCTCATCTGTCTTAGGACTTGCGCACGAGGTTTGCTTCCGCCCCTCCTCCCGTCGTGGAGACGAAGACCGGATTACCCTTTCCTCGCCTCCCAGGCAACCCGCCGGTGGCTCCGGAAAAAGGAAAGGCCGCGCGGAACCGGACGATGAAGAAGAGGTGCTCCTTGAAGACGCCTCAACAGATGAAGAACTGCAGCCGCGCCGGCCTGACAACATCGAGCAAGGTGGGTCAAGCCTGAAAAGACGAATCGTCGAGGATGCTTCAAGCCCCCAGTTCACGAAGAAAAGGCGGACAGTGAGGAAGAGGACCAAGTCTCAAACTCAAAAGCCCTCCATCTCAGCCTTGCCGGAAGCCCGCGAGCTGGATGAGGAATACTAAGGATGAGGCAGAAATCCCCATGGGTATTCCCCTCAACGCGCCTCCCCAGAAGGTATGCCTGTTTGCCTTTTTGACAATTTGAACACTGCTTGAATTTTGAATTCTGGGTTGATCCGGGTTCTTCTCGTGCAGCAAGCACAAGAAAAGGTGCCCTCGTCTAAGGAGAAAACTCCCTATCTTCAAGAAATTCCATCCAGGAGGAATCTCATTTGGCTTGGAAGAGCCCGAATTTGACATGGACTTCGCCAGGTAAGTAGTCTGTCTTGTTGATCACAACATCTTCCTTCTACTATATCAAACTTACTGAACTCTGCCCTTTATCTTGTACAACCGGCCGCCTTCTCCCCAGCCCGCTTAGATGCCTGAATTCCCTGAGCAGAGCCTGCCAGGAGATAAACAGACCAAGGAGGCGGAGGTAGAGAAAGAGCCGAGCCCCCCAACGTATGCAGCAGCCCCGAGAAACAAGAACTGAAGCTTCATCATCGTCCAAGGTACCGGAACAACCACTCCGGGTAGTTCTGCACAAGGCGCGTGGCCAAAAGCTGCAAAAAGTACCCGGATGGCTAGTCTCCGGGCTAAAGAGCTTGAAGCAGCTGCCGGTCTTGAGAAGGCCACTTCCACTGTTGAAGAAATCATCCGGGAGAAACAACCCCGAGCGCCCACTCCTGAGCCATTCCAAATCTACACGGGAACGCCTGGCGCAGGAGCAGAAGACGGCAATGCCTTCCTGTTCGACTCACAAGTCGACCAGGAAGATCTTGAGAAAGCCGCTGCACTGCAAGGGCAACTAACCAAGCTTACAGAGGTTAGTATATAGTAAATTAATACGGTAAGTATACTTATCTCCAAGTATTTGGTTTTGTTGATTGATGTTCCGACTTGTTTTCTCTTGAAAACAGAGTATCCTTCACCGCTCACACCAGAAGATGGAGATGCTCTGCAGAGCCAATGCATGCTTCACACGAGCGGAGAAGGCGGAGAAAAACTTGGCTCAGGGTCAGCCTTCGTGGGAAGAAGAGTGCACCAAGTTGCTTCTGGATCTGGATGTAGCATATCAAAAAATGAAATTATACCAGAACCAGCGTGACGATGTCGTCGTGAAGACGAAGTTGCTGAAACAAAAGCTTGCAGGTAAGCCGCCGACTTCTTCTCGCAGAATTAGCACAAACCACATGATATGACAATAATATGATTGTATATGCAGAAAAAGAGAAGAGGATCGAGGCGCTTGACGCCAAGGCCACCGATATGAAGAATCTCTTCTATCGGCAACAAGAGCGAGCGAAGCATGCCAAACAGTGAGAGCAGGACTGCATGGCGGAGCTTGCTGAAGAAAAACAGAAGCGTAAGGATGCCGATGCTTAGCTCATCCGGGACATGGCCAAGATCCGCAGCCAGGAAGATGAAATCAACACTCTTCGTGCGGAACTTGGAGCCCTCAAGAAAGTCCTTGCTCCGCTGGTTGACTTGCTTGCGCGTGTACCCGCAGGTGGTCCTGCTCCTCCCCCCGTCGATCGCCTCCGAGCTGCTTCTGGGTAGGTTCAAGCTTATTGCCAACGGATAGCCCAGTCTTGCACTAAGCAAGTACACGGCATAGTTCGATCTTGGTGGCCTGCCCAAAAATTGAGCATTACCGAGGGTAAGGTCAATCCAGCCTGCACTAGGGACATGTTCAATGCTTATCTGGAAGAGGAGAAAGACACAGAGGAGAAGATCATATCCCGCCTTAAGTTCTAGGTTCTTTTGTTTATGTAAAAGAAACCTTTGTAATGAACTTTAAGTTAGATGTAAATACTTATGTTGTCAACAAAAGTACTTGTTATCTGTGTTTTGGGGCGCTCGATCTCTCTGTATTAAAACAGAAAGTAGATGGCATTGGTTTATGAATGTAGCCTGTTTGAATTGCATTAAACAACTCGGCATGATTCAAAAACTTTGTTGTTATGCATTACTTGGCAATCAAGTATGGCATAGAACACATATCTGAATTCCAAGCTTCATGTCAATGGAATATAGACACTTTATTAACTGGGGCATAAAGCCGACATCAGTACATTGAAAGGACTAACATTTATTGACTCTTAATGACTCGTAAAAAAAATTTTAAGGATAAAAATGCCGCAAGGGCTCAATATTTCAAGTATTGGGCACTTCTGCTCCATCTTCCCGTTGTAGTTGATAAGTACCCGGGCCGATAACCCTTGATACTATGAATGGGCCTTCCGAAGGCGAAGATAGCTTGTACTGATCTTTTGTACTCTGAATTCTTCGGAGGACCAGATCGCCGATGTTGAACAACCTTGACTGGACGTTTTGATCGTGATACCTCCTAAGATCTTGCTGGTACTTGGTTGTTCTGATCAACGCGGCTAACCTTGCTTCTTCTAGCATGTCGACCTCTTCTGCTCTGCTCTGCTGCCTCCTCTAAGTAGTTTTGAATTCTTGGAGCATTGTACTCGATGTCCACCGGGAGTACTGCCTCAGAGCCGTAGACCAGGAACAAAGGCGATTGACCTGTCGCACGACTAGGCTGAGTTCTTAGACGCCAGACCACGGCTGGCAGCTCTTGCACCCACTTGCTATCGTACTTTTTGAGTGATCCATAAAATCTTGGCTTGAGTCCTTGGAGTATGAGGCTGTTAGCTCTCTCAACTTGTCCATTGGCACGAGGATGCGCCACCGATGCGTAGCGGACTTCGATTCCCAGACTATCGCAAAAGTTAAAGGACTCGTCCCCTGTGAATTGGGAACCAAGATCAGTGATGATGCGATTTGGAACGCCGAAGCGGTGAGCAATGTCTTGGATGAACTCGGCCGCCTTTGGTGCTATAGCTTTAACGAGCGGCTTGACTTCAATCCACTTTGTAAACTTGTCGATTGCCACGTAGAGATATTCAAATTCCCTTAGCACTTTCTTGAGCAGTCCAACCATATCCAGCCCCTAGCATGTGAAGGGCCAAGAGGGTGGTATGGTGTTAAGGGCCGTTGCGGGGACGTGAGCTTGCCAGGCAAAGAATTGGCAGGTCTGGCAGGTCCTCACAACTTCTTTTGCGTCTGCCACTGTAGACGGCCTGTAGTACCCAGATCGGAAGGCTTTGCCGACGATCGTGCGATGGGCGGCGTGATTGCCGCAAATTCCTACATGAATTTCTTCAAGGATCTCCCGTCTGACTTTTGGAGGGACATATTTCATCAAGACACCAGAGGATGCGCCGCGTCAGAATAGGGTGGAGCTGACTACTACCTAGTTCTTGCTTCGTCTGATGACTTGTTCTGCTTCCACCTTATCCTCATGTTCTTTCTGGTGTAGGATGTACTCGAGGAAGGGCTTCGTCTACTCGGGTATAGTCACCATGACATGCTGATGAGGGGGTGTTGTAGTCGGCTGTACTGCCTGCTCCCTGATGGATGGTTGTAACATCTCTTGGATGAAAACGCCGCCCGATACTTGAGCTCGGTGCGAACTAAGCTTGGATAGTGCATCAACAGCCATATTGTTATCTCTAAGGACGTGATGGAACTCGAGTCTATGGAAGTGCTTCTCGAGCTTGCGGACCTCCATGCATTATGCGTCCATGTTCTCCTTGGTGCAATCCCAATCTTTATTGACCTGATTAATGACCACCTAGGAGTCGCCGTAGACCACCATGTGCTTGATGCCAAGGGAAGCAGCCAGGCGTAGCCCGTGCAGTAGAGCCTCGTACTCGGCTTCATTATTGGTCACCTACCAGAGGATCTAGAGCACGTACTTGAGTTGGTCTCCCTTTGGAGATATGAAGAGAACACCTGTGCCAGCTCCTTCAAGCTTCATCGACCCGTCGAAATACATGATCCAGTATTCTGGAGGTTCTTCGGGTGTTGCTTGTTGTATCTCTATCCACTCAGCGGCGAAATCAACCAGAGCCTGAGACTTGATCGCCATGCGTGGGACGAAGTCGATGGTATGAGATCCTAGCTCGACCGCCCATTTGGAGATTCACCCGGTTGCGTCTCGGTTGTGCAAGATGTCGCCAATTGGAAAGGATGTGACTACAACAACTCGGTGAGCGTCGAAGTAGTGGCGCAGCTTGCGAGATGTGATCAAGACAGCATATAACAGCTTCTCAACCTGGGGGTAGCGTACTTTTGATTCTGTGAGCACCTCGCTCATGAAGTAGACAAGCCTCTGTACTTTGAATACATGGCCGGGTTCCTTCCGCTTCGACTACAATTGCGGTGCTCACCACGTGGGTAGTGGCTGCAATGTAAAGGAGCAGTGGTTCCTGATCAGCTGGTGCAGTAAGTACTGGTGGTGTTTGGAGGAAGGTCTTGATGTCTTCAAACGCCGCATCAACTTCCGCAGTCCATATGAACTTGTCCTGCTTCTTGAGAAACTTGAAGAAAGGCAATCCTCTGTCACCGAGTCTTGAGATGAATCTGTTGAGGGCTGCCGTACACCCTGTCAGCTTCTGGATGTCTTTGAGAGACTTGGGAGGCTTCATGGATGTAATGGAAGTTATCTTCTCGGGATTGGTTTCAATTCCATGGTGGCTGACTATGAAGCCCAGCAATTTGCCTGCGGGCACGCCAAACACACACTTTGTTGATTGAGCTTCCATTGGAACTTCCTGAGATGTGAAAAGGTCTTAGACAAGTCGGTGATGAGACTGTCCGGGTTCTTTGTCTTGACCACGACGTCATCAACATAGGCTTTAACATTGTGGCCAATCTGAGCTTTCAAACAACTCTGAATTGCACGCTGATATGTTGCCCCTGCATTCTTGAGTCTGAAGGACATTGTTGTGTAGCAGTACGCGCCGAACGGAGTGATAAACGCTCTCTTGATCTAGTCTTTTTCTTGCAGGCTAATTTGATGATAGCCCGAGTAGCAGTCGAGGAAACAGAGTAGTGAGCATCCGGCTGTTGAGTCCACCACTGATCAATGCGGGGTAGCCCGAAATGATCCTTTGTGCAATGCTTGTTCAAGTTGGTGTAGTCGACGCACATCCTCCACTCGTTGTTGTTCTTCTTTCGCACCAGGACGGGGTTAGCGAGCCAGTTAGGGTGAAACACCACTTTGATGAACCCAGTTGCTAGTAGTTTCGCCAGCTCCGTACGGATGGCTTCCTTCTTGTCCAAGGCAAAGCGTCGCAGACGTTGTTTCTTCGGTTTGGCAGCTGGATCGACATTAAGTTTGTGCTCAGCCAACTCCCTTGGGACTCCCGGCATGTCAGAAGGCTTCCATGCAAAAATGTTGCAGTTGTCTCGTAAGAAGCTGGTGAGCGCGCTTTTCTATTTGATGGATAGGTCAGCACTGATCACCACCGTCTTGGAAGGGTCGCTCGTCCCTAGGTCGATCGTCTTGATAGGAACTTCCTGGGAGGCCTTCATGGTTGTCATGGCTGGCTTTTCCGTTGGGATGTCCAACTCTGCCTCACCGAGTTGTTTCACCATTGCTGCTATGATTGCTGCCTAGCTCGGTTGCTGCAGCCTTGCGGCAATCGCCACTGCCCAGTTGCAATCGTAGGAGGTCTTTAGGTCGCCCTTTAGGGATAGGATCCCCTTAGGGACTGGCATCTTCAAGACGAGGTAGATGTAGTGTGGTATCGCCATGAACTTCGCTAGAGCAGGTCTTCCCAGGATCACGTGGTACGATGACTCGAAGTCGGCGACCTCGAATGTGATGTACTCGGTCCTGTAGTTAGCCTCGGTACCAAATGTAACTGGAAGTGATACCTAGCCAAGGGATATGACAGCGTTGCCTAGAACAATGCCGTAGAAGGTTGGAGATGTCCAAGCCCATCTTCTTCAGTGTTTTGGCGAAAAGTGTTGAGTCCACTTCCGCCACCGATCAGCATTCTTGTAAGCCGCGCGCCTGCCACCACCAGGTCAAGTACCAGAGGGTTTCTTCCCTGGTTCTTGATATTGGTCCACTGGTTGTCGTGGGAGAAGCTGATCGGGGTTTTTGACCACTTCAGGAAGGTGGGGATGGCTGGCTCGATGCACCCGATTTCGCGATGAATCAGCTTTTGCTTGCGCTTCGAGTCCATCTGAGAAATTCCTCCAAAGATGACGTTGACCACCTTGTCAGCTTGTTGATAGCCGGTGTCCTTGTCACCCTTGCCTCCTCCGTTGTTGTCGGCGTCGTCGGGCTTGGGAGCGCCTCCTGAGCCGAAGGCTTTCTTGAGCCCGATGCACTCCCTGCTGGAGTGCTTGTCTTTTGGATGGAAAGGAACATTGATTGTCGAGTAGTGTCTCGAACTTTTTGCGAGAGGGGCCTTCTCAACAACGTTGACCGAATCCTCGGGCTTGCGTTTCTTGTCGTTGAAGTCGCGCTTGCCACTGTTCTCAACCTGCTCGCCCTTGTTGCAGTCATTGTTGTTGTTGCAGTCGTCCCCTGACTTGTTTCGGTTGAACCTCTCACGTTGCATGTCTTCAGCGTCGGCCCAGCGATTGATGAGGTCGCGCATGGCTTCCAGCTTCTTTGGCCTATTCCTTCCGAAGTCGAGATGCAGCGTGGGATCAGTGAGACCACTGTGAAAGCAGTCGATGACGTCTTGGTCGGAGAGCCTTACACATGTTGCACGCTTCTCTCAGAATCGGCGGTTGTAGCTTTGGAGGTACTCGTGTTGGCCCTGTTTGCATTTGGCGAGGTCAAAACGAGTACCCGGCTTCTGCCACGAGCCCTGGAAGTTGTTGATGAAGACCTTGCAAAGTTCATCCCAGGAGTCGATGGAGCCAGGTTTTAGTCCTTCCAACCAAGTCAGTAGAGCTTGATCGAGGACCACTAGGAAGTAGGTGCACGTAGTGTCAGTGTCGCCCTTTGCCGCCTTGATCGCCGAGTAGTAGATGCGGAGCCACTGCTTGGGATCGCGGTTGCCGTCGTATCTCTCGATGCCGGTGGGTTTTAAACTTCTCGGGCCATGCAGCAGCTCGGATGTGGTTTGAGAAAACCGAGAATCCTTCGTACTTGCCAAGGTTGTGATGGCCTTGGCCTGGAGGCCCGTAGGTTTGGTCGCGCCTGTGTTCTTCTTCTTCACGATCACGGGCGCGCGTGGAGATGACGGTGCGTGCGTCTCTGCTCTGTAGCCGGTGTCGCAGATCCCTGTCATCATCACGGTAGTTGCGGCGTTCTTCTCTATCCATATTGCCGCCTTGCCTGCGGTTGTGGCTTTGTTCGGCAACGTGGTGGATAGGTTTGGTGCCGTGGTTTCTAACTCCAGCGTCGAGTACCATGCCGCCCGCGTCGTCGTGTTCTCGGCGGTCTCTGCTTGGGTGGTGAGATGGATTGCCACGGTTTCTTGCATTGGGGTTGCGACTGCTTGCTTGGCGACTTGCTGTCTTGGACTTAGTGATGGTTCGGGTCAGGCACATCGCGTCATGCTGAATTGCCGCTGTCTCGAGCATCGTCTTCATCCTTTGGACTTTCGGGGTCTGGGCCAGGTTTTCTAGTCCTGCTGCGATAGCCAAGATATTGGCTGCGGCGTTGGCATAGACATCCTGACTGGCGACCTGAACAAATCGTTCTTCAAGATTTCGTGGAGGGATTCTGCGGTTGAGTCGGCGACGTCACCCTGCGCGGGCAACGTTACATTGCCTGCGTCTTTCCCGATCGTCTGCGGCTTCGTTCTCCACAGTTGGCTCGTCGTTGGAGACTTGTTCTTCGGTGCCGATGATCACCATGGCTTGACGCCCCGGTGAGAAGCTTCCTGTGCTTGAAGTTACCAGGACTGTGGAGCCGCGTTCTCCTGAAGAGTCCAGGGTTTCACCGTGTTGGAAAGGTAATGGATCAATGCACACTATGATGCGATACATGTCCAAGTTTTCTTGAGGTGTAGCTCCCAACTTTGGCTTGCATCCCGGCCAGTGGACAAATCTCCCTTCAGGAGTTGTGGTGACGGCTAGTCCGACTTGTTTCCCACATAGTGCGAGTGTTGACGCTTTTCACGGTCAACACACTGAGTTGCGCTAGCACACGCGGATCCGCAACGGATCGAACACCGACAGCAGGCCGAGCGAAACCAGTGGCACCGGTTTAGGAATCCGGTGGTACCGGTTTCCTAAGGCTTGCTGCGTGAGCCTAAATTCGCGGCCTGGGAGGGACCCCGTCAGGGCAGGCGCGCCTAGGGTTGCTCTGAGGTCGGCAAGGCCACTCAGAACACCGTCAACGCCGTAGAGACGAAGCACGAACAGAAATTAGGGTTGGAAAAGCTAGGGTTTGAAGATGACAAAAAAGTAAAAGTATATTGATTTGATCGATTGGATAAAATCTCAATCGGCCGTAACCCTTCATATTTATAGGGTGGGAAGGTCTTGCCCCGCAAGGAAAGCCCTATTACAACTCGGACCCACAAAAGAATCCAATTCTACTAGGACTCGGGGAAAACCGGTACTACCAGTTTCAGAATCCGGTGCCACCGGATTTGATTGCCAAATGGGCAACAGTCGGACAAATCTGGTCCCACCGGTTCTGGAATCCGGTCCCACCGGTTTCGCTGACAGAACTGCCCTGTGCCATTTTTGATTGCCAACATATGCCCCCCCTGTTTTTTGGTGAAGCTTGCGTTCCAAAAAACATTTAGCACAAGAAAATACTCCTGAGGGCGATGTTTAAACAAAATCCACCGGCCTTTTTATTCTATGGGCGATATTAATGCTATCGGCCATATAAATCAAGCTTCCTGCCAAACACTTGGATAATACTTCTTCAAATACCTCCCATTGAGAGCTCTTGGCAGCCGCTGACCTTGCAAAGTATCTACCATATAAGAATTACCGAAGATCACTTTAATCACCTTATATAGACCTTCCCAACTTGGAGACCATTTACCGAACTTGTTGCTCTTCGATCCTATAGGTACAATTGTCTTCCAAACCAGATCACTAACCTGAAAAGACTTTTGTTTTACCTTTTTATTGCAAGCCTTAGCAACTCAAATCTTATCCTTCTCAATTCCCTTCAAAGCCTTTAATCGCTTATCGGTCACCTCATCAATATTATCCATCATCAAGTCATGATAATCAACAGCATTAAGATCGTTTTCTTTAGCCAACCAATAAGCATTTAAATTCACTTCAACAGGCAAAACAGCTTCCTGGCCATACACAAGCTCAAAAGGAGTAACCTTAGTAGCACCATGTCTAGATATGCGATGAGCCCATAAAGCTTCAGATAAAACCTCATGCCACCTCCTAGGATTCTCCTCTATTTTCTTTTTAATAAGCTTAATTAAAATCTTATTACTAGACTCGGCCTGACCATTAGCCTGAGCATAGTATGGGGATGAATTGAGCAATTTAATACCATACATATCAACAAACTCACAAACCTCCTTTGATATAAATGAAGTACCTTGATCAGTAGTCAAAGTTTGTGGAATGCCAAATCTATGGATAATATGCTCAGTAATAAACTCAATTACCTCCCGATGTGTCATGTTCTTCAAAGGTACAGCTTCGGTCCACTTTGTAAAGTAATCAGTAGCCACTAACACGAAGCGATGTCCCTTTGATGAAGGAGGATGAATCTGCCCAACAAAGTCCAATCCCCATCCTCGAAAAGGCTAAAGCTTGATAATAGGATGTAATAAAGCTGCTGGAACCATCTGAATATTTCCAAACCTTTGGCACTCCTTACAACCTTTGTAGTACCGAAAACAATTAGCTATCATATTAGGCCAATAAAAACAAGCTCTTCTCAGAAGCCACTTTATCTTAGGAGCCGATTGATGTGTACCACAAATTCCTTTATGAACTTTACCCATTGCTACTTTGGCTTGATCAGAATCCAAACACTTCAACAATAAATCTTCAGTTGTCCGACGATACAACTCACCATCAACCAAAGTAAATTTAAATGCCCACCGCCGGACTTTTCTGTCAACTTTATGGCTAGGATTCTGTAAATATTTAACAATAGGTATCCTCCAATCAGCAACTTCGTCCTTATTAATTTTTGATTGCTCATTGGCCAAAGTGCTACTGTCAGCGAATAAACCGGTGCCACCGGTTTTAGATCCGGTTCCACCGAAAATTCCGGTTCCACCGGTTTCAGATTCCGGTGTCACCGATTTCTCTTGGGCAGAGAGCTCGGCTATGCAAAGCGTCGGCTTTGTTTCATGAAAATTCTTTTTCTGAACATCATAGCCAAATGCTTGCTGAGCCAGAGTATCTGCCCTTGGATTCTCATCTCTTGAAACATGATAAATAGAGAATTCATCAAATTGAGCAATCATGTCTAAGCATTTATCAAGATATGCATTTAAAAACCCATCAAAGCATTGGTACACCTGATTAACTTGCTGCACAACCAGCAGGGAATCACCAAATGCTTCTACATGTTTTACTCCTATGTCATGCAAAATTTCTAGCCCGAACAATAAAGATTCATATTCGGCTTGATTATTTGTACAATCATTTCCTAATCGGTTAAGAGCTTTAAATTCAGCACCACTTGGTGATATAAAAACAACACCAACACCACAACCACTCTTACAAACCGATCCATCAAAATGCAATTTCCATGGAGTAAAAGTAATATAACCGATATCTAGATCATTATCATTAATGCTATGCTCAACAATAAAATCAGCAACAATTTGACCTTTCATAGATTTCAAAGGTTCACAAGCCAAATCATATTCAATAAGAGCATAAGCCCATTTACCAATACTCCCACTCAAAATTGCTCTATGTAACATGTATTTAATGATATCGGTTTGACAAGCTACTATGCAAGTATTGGATAATAAATAATACCTCATCTTAGTACAAGCATAATATAATGATAAGCAAAGTTTTTCAATAAATATATACCTCGTTTCGGCATCCAATAGTCGACGACTTGCATAGGTAATAATATGTTCCTTCCCTTCGGTTTCTTGAGTCAAAACAGCCCCAATTACTTGATCTTCAGCAGCCACATATAATTTAAATGGAATCCCTCTCCTAGGAGCTTTCATGACCAACGGCGAAGACAAGTAATGTTTAATCTTCTCAAAAGCTTCTTGCTGTTTTGCCCCCCAAGTAAATCCGGCTTCGTCTTTCAACCGAAGAATAGGAGTAAAAGCATTAACCTTCCCAGACAAGTTGCAAATAAATCTCCTCAAGTAATTCACCTTTCCTAGGAATTTTTGCAAATCCTTCTTGCATGTAGGAGCTTTGATCTTCTTAATAATATCAATCTTCTTAGGATCTATCTCTATGCCAGTCTCATGAATAATAAAGCCTAAAAACTTTCCAGCCGACACGCCAAATGCACATTTAAGTGGGTTCATCTTTAATCCATATCGACGCATTCTCTCAAAAGCAAGTTTTAAATCAGCTAAATGGGGTTTTAGACCAGCCGATTTAACAACAATATCATCGATATAAACTTCTATGATTAAGCCAAGCAAGTCATGAAAAATTAAATTCATTGCCCTTTGATAAGTAGCACCAGCATTTTTTAAACCAAAGGTTATGACTACCCACTCAAACAGACCAACAAAACCTAGACATATGAAAGCCGTTTTGGATATATCCTCTTCGGCCATGAATATTTGATTGTAACCAGCATTACCATCAAGAAAACTAATGACTTTATGTCCAGAAGCATCATTAATAAGCATGTCGGCTACAGGCATAGGATATTCATCTTTAGGAGTAGCTCTATCTAAATTTCTAAAATCAATACAAACTCTGAGCTTACCAAAATCCTTTTTCTCAACTGGCACAATATTAGATAACCATTCAGCATAACGACAAGATCTAATAAAATTTGCATCTAACAACCGATTAATTTTTTCTTTAATTCAATCATACATATTAGGATTGAAACGCCTAGCAGTTTGTTTAAAAGGCCTAAAACTAGGCTTAATAGGCAGCCAATGTTAAACTAACTCGCGGCTAAACCAGGCATCTCTTGATAATTCCATGCAAAACAATCAACATATTCTTTCAACAGCTAGATTAATTCAGCTTTATAATCAGCTTTCAAATTTTTGTTTACAAACGTCGGCCTAGGTACAGTGCCATCACCAATATCAATCTCCTCTAAAGGATCAGCCGACGTAAAACCTTGTCCTAATTTACTCATGTCATCAAAATCTTCAATGGCCTCACACATATCGTTCTTTTGTGCCCGATAGTGGTCGAGACTCTGCTGCAACCATTCTGAACTATACATTAATTCACAATAAATGGTTTAGCCGATAATAAACCGGCTTTAGAACAGCAGGTACAAAGCCATCTCTAGTACAGCTGATCATCTCATAATCAGAAAGATCTAAACCTGTCAAGCACTTAACATGATCATGCATAGACATGGTAGAACCATCAGCCACTGCAACACAAGCCGATGTGTCTCCATGCACAATCTCAATGTCTTTGTCTACCCATTGAATAAGAAATTGATGCAAACTAGAAGGTACACATCTATTTGCATGAATCCAATCACGACCCAATATTAAACTGAAGTTACCTTGGGCTTCGGCGACGAAGAAAGCAGTAGCCAACGTCTTGCTCCGAATGGTGAGCTCCATAGAAGCAACGCCCTTAGCACTCATAGGCTCGCCTCCTCCCACACCACTGACAGTCATGTTGGTCTTGATCAGCTCATCATCTAATCCTCCAAGCTTCTTGAACATAGAATAGGGCATCAAATTGACAATTGCCCGGTGTCAACAAGCATCCTGAAAACTGGCTTTCCGTTGATATGACCCTTCATGTATAACGCCTTCAAATGATTTTCAGAATCCTTTGGCCTTTTAAATATAGCTTCTTTTGAGCCAAAGTCTAGATGAGCCAACTCTTCCTCTGGAATAACGTAATAATCTGAAGAAAGATGCACCACATTAGCATCCGCATTCATACGATCAGGAGACGAGTCATAATCAACAAGCTGTTCATCGTCCACATCCTGGGAACCCCATGACAATCTCTGATCAAATGTAGAAGTAACAGAAATCTCAGAAGAAACACGAGATGGTCCTGGATCAGCAGAAGCCGGTACCATCGGATTGGCGTCTGGCACCGAGGTGGGTAAAACCGGTTCCACCGGTTTGGAATCCGGTGCCACCGGATTTGGCTCTAGAACTTCAGTCTTCTTCCACCTTTTGCCTGGAGGAATCATAGGCCTGTATTTGTTGAAGTGCTCCTCCCTTTGTTTCTCCAGTTCCTTCTCTTTTTGTTCCGGAAAGCGAAGCCGCTGCAACTTCCTTTTTTGTGTACATGTCAAACCTGGAGGACACCATCTAGGCATGAAGTATTTAGTTTTGTCAATTTCAACCTTCTTACCCACATCAGGCTCTGCAGCAACACCTTTCTGGACTGATGGTTTAGCTTCATCACCAATAATCATTGGCATCTTGTCATCGTCCTTTAAATTAACTTGGAAGTCACCAATCTGAATCACATCAGCAGCCGTAGTCCTTTCTTGGTCGACATCCATCTTCTGGACAACTTCCTCCACCTTCTTGAGCTGATAAACTTGCCTGGGAGGAGATGCCCGCTTTTCCTGAGGAAACCGGTTCCACCGGTTTTGAAAACCGGTACCACCGGATTTAGGAGGTACTCCCTCCGTTCCAAATTATAGGTCGTTTGACTTTTTTGACCTCAAGTTTGACCACTCGTCTTATTCAAAAAAATTGTACAAATATAGTCAAATTTAAGTCATTCTTGAAGAACTTTTATTAATAAAGTAAGCCATAATAAAAAATATGATATTTTGCACAACTTTTTGAATAAGACGGGCGGTCAAAGTTGACATCAAAAAAGTCAAACGACCTACAATTTGGAACGGAGGGAGTACATCCCAACCTGATCGACGAGGAGTCGAACGGTTATCCACCAACCTCTCATGTGCTGGTACCCTGTTATTACCCCATCCTGGATGAAAATGAGAATATTGCATAGGGTAATAAGGTATGTTCATCCCATTGTAATCCCATAACGGATTATAATATGAAGGCATCCGTGGCATGGCTTGATACTGATTTTGTTGGGGATAAAAGGTAGCACCATCACCCTTCTGTCGGTTATTCGCCCTTGGAGGCGAAATTGGCTTCTCTTGACGCATAGGTGATCTCTTTCTCTTGTTTGCCGGCCAATCCTCATCAACTGGCCTTTGATTAGCATATTTGGAAAATAACTAGTCAAAGGTCAGCTTTGGTTTTGCAACTTTACCCTGATCTTTGGCCATATTAATTTTCCAGGTTCCAATCTCAGGACGCTTAGGCTTTAGCATTTTTGGGCGCCCCTGACCAAAACCGGAAGTACCAGTTTCAGAAACCGGTGACACCGGTTTTTCCTGTGCAGCAGGTCCAACCGATGCTCTGGATGTTCCTTGCCCCCCGAGATCTGAGATTCTTGCAGTGATCTTAAAAGTCTCTCTGCCATTGGGGGTCTTCTCGCACACCACTTCCCTAACAATCGATTTTCCTTTCAAATTTTCAGGCTTTGGCTTCTCATCATCCACAACAACATTTTTTCCTTTAGTTGATTCGACTTGATGTGGCCGAACCAGAACTTTAAGAGGTTGCATCTCAAGGGTGTTGATAGGGAAAGGTGCTTTGTCCACCTGCATCTCATGTAATGTCAAACGTCCTTCATTTAAGGCCGATTGCACCTGTCGATGGAAAACATTGCAATCATTAGTAGCATGCAAAAAAGAATTATGTAATTTGTAATACACCCATCTTTTAAGCTCTTCAGGTGAAGGAATAGCATGAGACATCTTAATGTTTCCATTCTTTAATAATTCATCAAATATACGCTCACATTTGGAAACATCGAAAGTAAATCGCACTTCTTCTTGCTGATTCTTTTGAATTGCTTAAGAGATGGACATGTGTACGATTTATTCTTAGAAGGCCACACAAGTTCAGCAATATACACATCTTCGTCATCGTTCGAACTACTAGAATCATAAGTAACAACATGCACATTAGAACGATGAGTCTTATATGTATCTTTGGTATTTTTAATTCGGTTTTCAGTAGCTAGAGCTCTTATTTGCACTTGATTAACCGAAAAATGCTCAAAGCCTTCTAATTTTTCTCTAATAAAGGATCTTAAACCATTAAAAGCAACATTAGCAAGATCCCTTTGAGAAAGTGACAAATTAAAGCATCGGTTTCTAGTTTCTTTGAATCGTTTAAAATAATCTGTAATAGATTCATCTCTTTGTTGCTTAACCGATGTTAAATCTGTCAATTTTATTTGAGTACTCCGCTATAAAAGTGATCATAAAATTTTTGCTCTAATTGATTCCATGAATTAATTGAGCCAGGAAGTTACTGAAGAAAACCAAGAAAAAGCAGTTCTAGTTAAAGACAATGAAAACAAGCGAACTTTTAAAGCATCACTAGAACTAGCTTCTTCTAGTTGAGCAATATATTGACTAATGTGTTCTCAAGTAGTCTTATTATCATCACCATTAAATTTCACAAAATCAGGAACACGCCAATTATTGGGATAAGCTACAGCATCAAAACTAGCAGAATATGGTTTTTGATATAATCTAGAATTACCCATATCAATACCAAGCTTATCCTGCATCATACTAGCTAACTCGTCCTTCATCTTATAGAACTCAGCATATAAATTTGAACGAGCTAGATCAGATTGCCCTGTGGCTGTACTTTGAACTTGAACAACATGAGGCATACGATTAGGACCTTGCCGCAAATACTGATCATAAACATCATTAGGAACCTCACTAGAATTAATATTTTGATTAGGCAAAGGAGGTAATGTGTATGCACGTGTTCCAATATATGCAGATCCATCAACTACCTCCGTATTTCGGTTAGGGACTACCAAAAGAGGAGCTGTAGTAGGTGGTGCTGACTTCTGCGCAGCCTGGGCGACAAAACCGGTGCCACCGGTTTTTGGAACCGATGCCACCGGTTTCACCGTGGCTGGTGAAAAATGTGCTGGCGGTTGCATCTGCCCTGGATAAAAATTAGCCGGCATACCATATAAAGGATTTTCTGGTATTTTTCTTGATGTAGCCGACATATTCGCACGCTTATTCTCATGTTGCATAGGTGGTAAATTTTGTGAATAATAAGAAAGCTCTACCGTCCTATCCTTTTCAATTTTATCTATCCTGTCCATAAGATTGCCGACTACTTCATCGGTATGTAAAAGCGCAGCACCAAGCTTATCATTAGGATTAGAAGTAGAAGGTTCAAGTGAATGTGCAGTTACCGGCGGTATTTCTTCCACCTTCTGATCTTTCATCATGAACGCCGGCATCATAAAGTCATGAGTCCTTATCACCTTGCCGTGGCGATCTTTCTTCAGCCCATCAAGAATTGACTTTTGAAGAATTCTTGGGCAGCTTCAAATCTCTGACGCTCCTCATCACCGATCTCCTCAATAGGTGGCACGATGATGTTGTCCTTATCCAGTTCTGCAGTAGATCCCATCTGGCTAGGGTTTGATAGATCGGTTATAGAAACCAAGATCACCAAATACCCCAGCAGAGTCGCCAAAAATGTGTTGACGCTTTTCACGGTCAACACACTGAGTTGCGCTAGTACGCGCGGATCCGCAACGGATCGAACACCGACAGCAGGACGAGCGAAACCGGTGGCACCGGTTTAGGAATCCGGTGGTACCGGTTTCCTAGGGCTTGCTGCGTGAGCCTAAATTCGTCGGCCCGGGAGGGACCCCATTAGGGCAGGCGCGCCTAGGGTTGCTCTGAGGTCGGCAAGGCCACTCAGAACGCCGTCAACGCCGCAGAGACGAAGCACGAACAGAAATTAGGGTTGGAAAAGCTAGGGTTTGAAGATGACAAAAAAGTAAAAGTATATTGATTTGATCAATTGGATAAAACCTCAATCGGCCGCAACCCTTCATATTTATAGGGTGGGGAGGTCTTGCCCTGCATGGAAAGCCCTATTACAACTCGGACCCACAAAAGAATCCAATTCTACTAGGACTCGGGGAAAACCGGTACTACCGATTTTAGAATCCGGTGCCACCGGATTTGATTGCCAAATGGGCAATAGTCGGACAAATCCGGTCCCACCGGTTCTGGAATCCGGTCCCACCGGTTTCGCTGATAGAACTGCCCTGTGCCATTTTTGATTGCCAACAGTGAGTTTGTCGAATTCGACTAGAGAACAGAGTTGCTTTGATGATTCCGCCTGGTAGACGGAGGCGGTTCCCGCGAGGCCAAAAGGAATCTGGCTCGGGGTATTGACCTCACGCCTAGCAGTGGCTGAGCCCCTCTTCTTCTGGATTTTGGGTAGATTGGATTTCGGCAATACCGATGGTTTTGAAACCGACTCGGACTGCCTAGTCCGCTTTGAAAAATTCTCTGTCCGAGTTGGAGTCGAACTGAGACATGGAGTTCCCCGAGTCCGAGTCAAGGTTGGGCTTGGGGGCGCGATCTCGTCGAGGTTGTCGGCGAGTTGCTCCAGAGCCGTCGGCTTGAGGATGTGGTCGAAGTTGCCCACTGTTGACGGTCCTTAAGTACCACTTTTGACCATCAATTTCTGCAGAAAATATATCAAATTTGATCACCAAACATAGTGGTAGGGTTTATTGCTAACTATTTCTACGAGTTCTGGTGTTTTAACGTGTTTTGCAGGATTTAATATTATTAACTTGAGAAGGATCGAAAAATATCATTATCACAAACTATTTCAAATGCCCAATTGAACCGCACCATTACGTAGAGCTCATCGAAGTAACTGAATTGGATATACTATATATTATTTATATATATCTGGAATTGAAAAGATAATTGAGTGGAGATACACAATTTGCTACAATGGATAAACACGTGAGAGATACAAACCTGAGAAGACCTATCTAGCTTGATGACATCATGTTTATTTCATCATCATCCAAAAGCACGTGTAGCACTTGCTGCTGTTGGCCGCACATGCACGGGATAGTGGTGCTGATATCACAACCCACCCACACAGCAGCTCGGCCAGACAGAGGGCAGCGAACAGCAGTACACGTCCGCACGTGCATGGACTCAGGTCCTGGCGGGCCCCGTGGGCTGCGACACGCGGGGACGGGCAGTGCCGGGAAGGCCTGCATGCCCGTGCCTCACCACTAGGGGTGGAAACGGTGCGGATACGAAAAGAATTTGGATATTTTTAGTCGGATATCTATATTTTTAGATGAATATGAATTCGAATTCGAATATACTCGAATGCGAATGCAAAACGGATAGTTCGAATTCGAATTCGCATTCGGATATCTACTCGATTTGCACGATAGCAATTCTCCATTTGTTTATGGATGGTTTTAGAAGAACAAAATCATTAAAAGGATAGGGATTAAAGTATGACCATGCATGCAAAGATAGCTGGTCAAAAATAACATATTTATCCATATTTATTTTAATAAATAAATATATAAATAATAAAATAAATTAGAAATAAATAATATTTTAAATAAATCTATTGATATTTAGCAAGAAATAAATAAAATTGAAGTATATAAATAATTTACATCAATAAATAAATAAAATAAAGTATTTAAAAATAATTTACTTCAACAAATATATCACGTTCAGACTACATCAAAATAATATATTTATTTAAAAATTATATTATATTAAAATTTATTAAACTTAATTTTTTTATATCATTTGTAATATTGAAATTAATATTAATAGTCATTAGTCATAAGCTAACTTTACGTTATTCTTCAGGGATACGGATAATTGTCGAATATCCACATTTATTTCGAATACGGATATGGATTCGGATAGAGAAAAATAGTGAAAAATGAATTCGGATACATCCATTTAGTATCCATATTAGCAATCTGACACGAATACGATAACCACATTAATATTTTTGCGGATACGAATTCGGATATTTCAGTTATCCACATACCACTTTCCATCCCTACGCACCACGGCACGCGGTCAACCCGCGCCTGCGGGACAGCGGGAGAAGCCAGGGACGTGGCTGAAGCCCATGACCTGCATGCACGCGCGGGAGGGACAAGTGGGACCCACAGCCTACTGGCCAGCGCTGGGCGAGCGCTAGGGATGAAAACGGTAGGGATATTTTCCGTCCGTCCGTCCGATCGAGAGGGTTTAGACACTAAATGAATAGTCCAATATTCGGATTCGGAGATCCAATATCCGATTGGTATCTGAATCCGGGTACCCAAAGTTGGATATTTCTTAAAGATATGTAACATATATCAATATCAGTTCCATATCCGACATATTTTACACTATCCGTATCTGAATCCGATCCGAGAAAAAAATAAATATCTGTATTCGTATTCGTGCATATCCGTTCGTATCCGATCCGTTTTCATCCCTAGCGAGCGCCCAGGCCGCAGCACAGCCACTCACGCGCAGGAAGACCTGGCCGAGCGGAGCATCAGGTCCCAGGCCACGTGGCTCTCGCCAATTTGCTGTCAAGACTTTCACGTGGATCGAGAACAGGGACGCGGGGTTTTCACGAGGAAAGCACCAGCACCGGCGCTGAAAAGGTCCTCGCGACTGTTTCTTTGCCACCGACGTTCCTGAGTCGGTTTACTGTGACACATGGCACAAGGAGAGAATAGGCAAGAGAAATATTCCCTAGATCTAGGGAGGATTTATCTGTGATCGTTAAAAATACCAACAAGCTTTCTGGCGCCGTTGCCGGGGAACGGTTGCTGTACTAGTGTCGAACCGAGTTTGTCTATGTATCCCCATTCCATACCATCACACCATTTCATTTATCTTTACCATTCATTTTCATCACTGCCCCTCCATCTTTCACATAAAAAAAAACTAGCAAGAGCATGTTCTTCGGTTAAGTCTTCCCTCGGATATTTTTTGGTCGCTAACAATTACAGGTTGGAACTAAAAAGAAACGATGGTTGTACGATGCTTAAGAACATGAGAGCTACAACATCTTCTACACCATGGTAAGTTTTGGTAATGGAACAAAACTTGAAGGATGCCGACACACACTTGATTTGGTTGTCCAGTGAGACAAAAATCCATGTGTGGGGGTGGTTTGTACGTATCTCATGACAAGTCCCATTAATGCCAAATTTTATTTTTGGTTTATAGATGATGATAGTTCATGTTTCATTTCTTTCTATTAAAAAAATTAAAAAAACTCAAATGCCTGCCTGGAGGTAATCAGGCATTATCCCTTGCATTTCGAAGCATTCATGCTGCACATCATTTTTTTGTTTCGAAGCATTCATGTTCCACATCATTTGCAAGCAAACTCTTGTGCCTTCTTTTTGAATGGGTGGCCCCTCGGCTTTGAAACGTATTCGGGCACTGTGCCTAATCTAGGTGGGTGGCGAAATCTTTCATCACCTATCTATTCGGGTTCCTAGTCCAACTCATGCAGCCCCTACAAGGTCGGTTAATTTCCAGAACGTGGTTGGTAGACCGATCAATAGGGTTAAATGAAACTGACTCCCACCACGTCATTAGATCAAAAGGGCGATCAGGTTGCTCTTTGAGAAACGTCAGGCCTCGAGTTTCTTACAAATTGCATATCATATTTTATTTTACCCTAATTTGGATTTCCAACCTCACAGCATATTTGTTTTGTTCATGCATTTTTAAATTAGTTGGCATATTTATTTCCCAACCATGATTACATTTAAAAAACAAAAAAATATAGCCGGTGAGGCTCAGTGGGATTAAGACATCTGGGTGTGTGAGCCATAGAGCCGTTGCACCTCGGTAGTCTCCATATGCCTCTTGGTTTCACCTTGCCTTGCATCCTTGGTTCTTGTGCGTGCTTTCACGAGAAAAGGTGTTTGTTCCTTGCTCATGTTTTGCATTGGTGCCAGCTACTTGTTGGGGGGCATCCCAACATTTAGCGCACACTTGCTATCCACGCGCGACCACGTCACCGTTAACGATGTTATCAAGACCCAAGGAACTACCGCAATGGAAATTCTAAACTCGTCATCAACTAATCGCCAGTGGTAAGTATGCTAAGGTAAGTGGAATGTCTTGCTTTTAACTTTAAACAAAGCCCTTCCGGGAGGTAACCCGAAGTTCGCCATTTATGTACTCATGTTATCTCCATTAAAAAAAATGCTTGGTCATGTTCTCATGCCTCGTTTATCTATATTCATGTGCTCTTGTTTGAATGTATTCTCGAGGTACATTCATAGGCTATTTAAATTAAGCATGGTGCTTAGGTTAAATAGCCTACTTTGATCAAATTAGACATGGTGTCAAGTTTTATTAATGAACCTCTGAGTTAATGCATGTGTAGATATTGGTTGTATGAATGGACTAACCCCTGTAGGAAAGATTTCAAATTCGAGCGGGTAAGTCGTCAAGCTTGATTCAAATTTGGGAAAAACCAAGACATTAGATGCACTGCAACAATGTTGCACAACATACAAGGAGGTACATCACCTTTCAAAGGTTCACTGTGAGTCTATTGCAAGACCCCCCTTGTGATCATATTGATGCATTTCAGTCTTGTCTGAGTTGTGCTTAAAAGAAAGTGGCGAAAATGAAATTTGAAAAAAAGAACATTTAAAATAAATATCAAAATAATGGCAAACATGATCTATGATGTCAAGGACCAATTTGTTTTTAAGCGTGGATGTGATCAACTAACCGGATGGCAATAAAGATTTATTCAATATAGTCCTTCGGGTATTTGTTGTCCACTAACTTTTTGCAGGGATGAAGTGATGACTAAAGGACGGTGAGCATAACTTCAACATCTGAAACCCTTAGTCACATAAAAGGAATTTGCACGACGAAGCAAGATGAACAATGGAGAAATTATTTGGCACCCTTAATCTCAAATCTTGCATTCATTTGCAAGATCAAAGATTGGGGGAATTTCGCCAGGGAGGTATCCAAAATATTGTGCATATTTTCTACTTTAATCCCCCTGCTAAGTTTTGTTTGCCATGAAAAAATTTAAAGAAAAAAATCCATAAATTTTTTTTGCATAACTTGAAACACTAAAAATATTTGAATGCAAATAAAGATCAGGCTCCTTGGTTTGTAAGGTCAGTGGAGCCATTGTTTGTTTCCACCTTGTTCGAATAAACGCAGGTACAAGATCAAGTGTGGGGGTCTTTTGTCTTCTTCACGTTCACACGTTCAAGACCACCCACAACTACGCCACACAACATCACATGGACCGACATGAAAAAGACCACAACGGCCGGGAACTAGAGGGGTTCGAATGAATTCTTTCAACCCAAGGCCCTCTGGCACACCTCGTCTTCCACTTCGTCCAATGCGATTGTTTGCATGCCAATCCGTCACTCCCTCTCATTCATGAGTTTAACATAATCTTAAGAGGATCATTAAAATTAAACTCAAGTGAAACTTGTGCTCCTATAGTTCCTATGCTCATCCTTGATTGGCATGCATATTTTTTATTCCTTGCACATTGTCCTGTCACTTGTGAACATATATCTTTAGGAAAGCATGTCTATCTAAATAGTTGACAAATGAGATATGGTATGATAAGGTGAATCTTGCTCTTTTTGTATAAAGTAGTTGGGATGTTATTCTTGCAAAATTTTAAAATCAATAGCCTTGCAAACCTCCTCAATGATATTCCATTCCTATCAAAGCCATATGTTGTTCACATTGAAAACCTTATACATATGCTGCTTGTTATTACATTGAGCTTTGTCAAATTGTTGTGACCCTTGTAAGATGCTCTTCGTGTTTTCTTGATCAAGATCACGTACACTCCATTTACACATGCTAAACTTCTACACTGGAAGTTAGTAATATCCATTCATCCACCAAATAATTGCTCCATATATTTTATGCATCTCTCTCCAAATATCCTTTGCAAAAGAGACATGGGCTATAGAAAAATATTTTGGACACATCAGAAAAAAAGATGAAAGAAAAAATATATATACATGCTCATAAAAGCATTGAGCATGAAGGAAAAAAAAGAGAGATAGCCATGCTCACAAAATAAATTTAAAGGAGAGAGATCATAAAAAAGGAGTTCTCATACATCTTCCATTTTCCCACACGTGTGCACATCTTGATTAGATTGTATGAATAGTTTTCTTCTTGGATCCACTCTTTGATTTGGCAATATATGTGATGTAAGTATGTTTTATCTTTACCCCTACCATGAGCTCCACATAAGCCTTTTTAGAAGTAGGGTGAAAGGTGGCAAATTAATGCCTTGGTGAGGAACCATACACATTGAGCGATTCGAGAGAAATCAATTGAGGAGCTAGGTAAGGTTTTGCTTTAAAAATTTATCAAAAACCCAAGTTACTTGACAGTGGAGTTGAGATGAATCGAATCATGGCCGTTCTATTTTTTTTAACCATCCAAGATGGCATGATAGACACTTTGAAATTCACAAGTACAGGTATGGCTTGGAATAACTTATATGCTAGCATCATATCAAATGAGTTTTGTTGTACCACCTTAGTCTTTAAACTTTACTCAAGGATGAGTGAAGGCTAAGTATGGGGGAGCTTGTTGATGGTCCTTAAGTACCACTTTTGACCGTCAATTTTTGTAGAAAATATATCAAATTTGATCACCAAACATAGTGGTAGGGTTTATTACTAACTATTTCCACGAGTTCTGGTGTTTTAACATGTTTTGCAGGATTTAATATTATTAACTTGAGAAGGATCCAAAAATTTCATTATCACAAACTATCTCAAATGCCCAATTGGACCGCACCATTGCGTAGAGCTCGTCGAAGTGACTGAATTGGATATACTATATATTATTTATATATATCTGGAATTGAAAACATAATTGAGTGGAGATACACAATTAGCTACAATGGATAAATACGTGAGAGATACAAACCTGAGAAGACCTATCTAGCTTGATGACATCATGTTTACCTCATCATCATCCAAAAGCACGTGTAGCACTTGCTGCTGTTGGCCGCACATGCACGGGATAGTGGTGCTGATATCACAACACACCCACACAGCAGCTCGACCAGCCAGAGGGCAGCGAACAGCAGCACACATTCGCACGTTGTTGACACCAGCAGTGGCAAATAGAAAGTCCGCAAGCGCACGGCTGTCGTAGTAGCTTTCACCCATGAGTAAACCAGGTATCGAATCCACGGGGAACGTAAAGGTACTGTCTAATCACTAAAGTTGTCCGGATCGATCGAGTTTATATAAAGGCCAGGTAGAGAGGATAACTTAGCACTAAGGCTGTGAATATAGCGAAAGTAGTTCTCCTATGCTTGCTTTGGGCACCGGGTATCCTAGACCTCTAGGAAATTGCCGGCAAACAGCTCTACGCCGTACCCGAACATGGAGGATTATAAAGGACGGACAGGGCTGTCACCACCTGCCGCCTACCACTTCTAATCCGTGGGGCTACGAGGCAAACGAGGGCAGATATACACCTAAGCAACACGCCTAAGATAATATCAGCTATCCTAACCTTGATCAGAGATTAGAATACTTTACGAATAAAGCAACGAACCCACAAGCACAATGCAAAACTCAGCTTTCTATAACTCAGACTTAAGCACTAGTTGAATCCCGGATACTTATTGAGTAGCTTACATCCATCGAGGTACAGGGTGGAGGGTCGCCTACACACCGGGACTCCTCCAGACTCTCCCTCACTCTCTCCCTATTTCTACTCTGGATTTGAGGAGGGCTTCGCCTTGGATCTTTACTTCAGCTTGATGATGATTAGTCTTGCCCTGAGTCCATGCATTTATAGCTTGGAGAGGCGGTTTAGAGTCTGTGTGCGGCAGTTGAGATGGTTTGGAGGTGGGCCCAGGTCGGCCGACCTAGGGGGGTCGGCCGACCGTGGGATTCTTCGACTCTGGTGATGCACGGCACGGATGGCTTCCTAGAGGCGGTTGGCAGTTGTGGGTCAAGGCGGTGCCGTTTTGGGCGCGCGGCCTTGTCGGCCGAATTGGCCAAGTCGACCGACCTGGCCAAGTCGGCTGACCCGGGGCTGTGGCCCCTTGGCCCCACTCTGCCAAGGATACTTCCATGTGGGCCCCATGGTCGGTTCTCAGTGGGTATTCGCGTAGATTTGTACGTTAAGTCAGGGATGTGGGCCCATGGATCCGTGTGCTTGCCACGTGGCCTAATCCCATCTCTTCATTTCCACCGACTTGATCTCAACGTCTCTGATCATCCCCGAGTGTGCTTTTGTCAATGGGCCAAAGTTGGAGCCCATTGGGCCTGGGTCCAGGTCGGCCGATGTTGACGCTCGTTATACGTACACTTTTAGTACTATTTAGGTGGTGGTTTTGGACTAATTCATATACTAACCCACCACTTGGCACTTGAAATAACCCTATTTTCGTATGTGTGTTGTGTTTTGGAGCATATTATGTTTTTGCAGGAAAATGGCCCAATGTGGGGCATTTATATTCAAGGCCCAAAACTAACTACGTGCCCAAAAGAATCGAGCCTAGCGGAGGGAGTCCAACCAATGGACCATATTGGCTTTCATAGCCCAACTCATGGTCCTAGGTGTCCACATTCAATGAACCTTTGGTATGAGAGACTTAAGCATGAAGGAATTGAAGATTTGGAAAGTTATCCACGCGATCAAGGCAACCTCAGAGATATTCGCGCAGCCCAGGATAACATGATCTTTTGGTGCAGATTCAGAGATATAAATGACCTCTAATGATAAAATATTGAATACCAAAGTTGTAGCCATCATCGAGATCTTCAATTTGGACATATGAAAAGCATAATTTGGAAGACGGAGAAAGGAGATATGGCCCCCGAAATGCATGCTGCGCAGAGAAGTCCGAAATCAGGCAGATTACCTTTCAGCGCTGTTTTGGGGGTCTTAACCTCATTTCAAGGAAACTCATGAATGCCAAAGTTGGAATAATTTCGTGCTACATAATTTAGAATCTGAGTTTGCCCTATTTGGAGTCCGGACGAGAAGGATATGATGTCGGAAAGGCAGGGCTGTGAATAAGGAAAATCTGGGCGAGTCAAATCTTATGGAAACCAAGTTTGCTTAACTCCCAAGCAAGGATCTCGTGAAAGGGAAGGTGGAGCACACCCCAAGGCTCCCCTAGAGTATAAATACAACCCTCTAGGCACCCTCAAGGGGGGAGATTCAGATCCATCCACCACAAGTCGGCGCGAAGAGGGACACACACCGAAGGAAGCCGACGGCCGCCACGAGTCCTCGAGGTTGCTAAGAGATGGCTTAGGCCATGCCCTAGCCGCCTTGGTTGGCCCTGGTGGTGAAGCCACGACGGAGTTTCGGAGCCATGCCTTGAACTCATCAAGGCGTATGTACATTCGATGGTGATATTAATCTACTTGTCTTGTTTACTTTGATCTTCTAAGATGCATGCTCTCTCTCTCACACATGTCTAGCTATCATTTGTTCTTAGTAGGAATAGATTTAATCGTGATGATTATTCTATGCCCTGCGGATACATCTTAGTAGTGCGTAGGAAGTCAGCATGATTATCCTCGTGTGGTGACAGCATGCGGGAGGAAAAAGGTCGAATGATTGCGTAATGTTGAGTAAGATTGATGGCGAGTACCATGGGAGTTGTTGCGCGGCCACCAAGGAGGAGGAGCTTCGATTAAAGAGCACTTGGTGGGCGTTTGAGGTAATGCTTTGGGAAACTTTAGGCGTTGACGCGCACCTCGCAAGGGCGCCCATAGGAAAGTTCTTAGAGATGACTCTTTATCTTTGTACGAGATTAGATTGATTATCGCTTTGGCCGGAGTTGCAACTAGAAGATGGTAGGCTTGTGTTACCTTTGGTCATGTTACCTCGTGTCGTGGGGTTGTGATCCATTCATTACATTCATCAACTTCACATACATGTTTAACCTCGTATGTAATCTATGCTTCATGATTGGATTAGATCTGTTTGGCAAGATAGAAAACCCTAGGTAGTTTTTTGTCAATCCACGGATTGATGAACCTTGGGAGAATACTCTAAAGAAAAAGCTACCAACGATCCGTGTGCTTGCGGTTCACAATTGGCGCATCTAAGGACCGTCAACAAGCTTTTCTGGCGCCGTTGCCGGGGATCGGCAACACGAACCCTAGGGAGATCTATCTAATTTTTCGGACTAACCCTAATTTTATTATTGCATATATCCTATGTTTCTTGTTTGTGTCCATGAATGCAGGTAAAACCCCAGACACAAAGCGATAAAGAAGTTCTCAATATCCAGACTTTGACAAGTCCAAATCTCACTCAAACAAGTTGATGGCTACGTGAAGATCCGCTCTTTAGTGGTAGGTGCTAACTTTTGTTAGCGGCCCATCATCCGCTATCGAGCCCACACCCAAAACAAGTGAAGATGAACAAGGTATGCCACTGTATCAATTAATTTTAAAGACTAATGTTTCTTGGAGATTTATTTGTCCAAGCTATAGGTGATGAATCATGCCCTGAAAAAGTCGAGAGATCCGATCATCAACATCTATGGAAGGTTGCAGTTGAGACCAGTTTTTCACCCATGAAGAGAAGTACCTTGGAGTAAAATTAGAAAATAGGAAGCTCCATCAAATCTTCTTTCCAACGCATCAAGAATCATAAGTTTTGGAGATAGGTGCAAGGAGTTATGGTAAAATCTTTCAACACTACGCGTTCTGAAATCTGTTCGGGACAGAACATAGTGTCAAAGTAAAACAAGCATAACTCTTTCATCTGGAGTCCGTTGAGAGTGAATGAGCACTCGTTGGAAAGAGAATTTTATGAAAATTGCAATGGAGTAGAATTTTGGTACATGTTTTGTACTGGACGAAGAGAAATTCAATGAATAAGAGGCAGCATCAAACAACCGAGAAGGTGATGATGATATCAAGGGAAGATTGGAAGGCCTTGAGCACAATAGATGATGATTTGTAGTTGATCAAGACTGGAGAAAACAATATTAGAAGCACCATGACGCCACCAATCTTATCTAGTAGGATACTCAAGAAGCTTCTAATTGAATGATGCTACCAACGAAGGAAACCGCTCAGATCATCGACACAAAGCACAAGAGCTCTCTATGATCCCGACACCTTGGGTAAAGCAAGAAATATGGAAAAGACACATCATTGAAACCATGCTACTTGCTGGTGAATCAATGGTGATGACCTTGAAGCCTAGGGATGCACAACACGATGCTCTAAAGACCACAAGATCAAGATCATCAACATCTCAGGATCAATTCACAAGAAGGTACTGTTCAAATCAAAAGTATGCCCAACCTCTGAAGAAACCAACAGAATATTTTTAGATATTTGAAAGCCCCATGAAGTTCTAGTTCCAACGAATCAAGAATCAAGTCAATCGGAGATTCCTACAAGCAGTTATGATCAAAACATCGAAGGTCGTGCATTCTGAAATTTTCTGGACCGCACGCAGCGCTAAAAGTTAAATGGGCATAACTCTCTCATTCGAACTCCGTTTAAGATGAATGACCACTTGTTGGAAAGGTAATTTCATAAAATTGTCAATAGAGCTATATTTTGGTATATGTTCTACTCTAGATAGAGAGAAAATCCATGAAGAAGAGGCAGGAGCAACTTGATGAGAACAAAGTAGAGGAGATAACGATGACAACAATGAAGAGTAGCTTGGGCAATGCTTTCATCGAGCGTACATGATCGATTTTAGAAGTTTAGAACAAAAGAAAGACTCTCAAGAATTTTGGCATATGAAGACACAACCCGGCGACATCCAATACATGAAGATGTTTAAAGCAAACCACGATGGATTACAAGGGAGACATCAAGCTGCATGGACATTTTGGATTCTCGTACAAAAGACCATGGCTTCGCATGAAAATAATCGAGATGAGAAGTCTAGCTCTATGACTTTAAATGAAGCGCTTTGCAGGAGGCAACCCGATCTTTTTATTTATTATCTATATAAGATGACGGTCTATATTGTGCTCTTTAATCGAATCATCAAGTAACATTGTACCATTGCTCTAATAAATGCCACAACTTTATGTTGTATGATCTAAATGTTATTGAGAGAGCACTTTGTTATTTGATCTTGGAAAACTTGTAGACCCTTTTTGTGTGCCTATTGCAATTAGTGTTTAGAGTCTTTTCTTTGAGTCTTTTTAGAGAGATTTATGAATTATGGCACCATCCTTTGATTCTAAACTTGTGGCTAGTTAATCTAGGCTAACTTTGTTTTTGTTTTTAGACCACCTTATCATGTCATCCACCTCATGTTGCACTTCATGACATGTTATCTTCACCCTTGCATTGCATTGCATTCTTTGTTTTGATCTAATTTTCTGTTAAACCCACCTATTCATTCCATCATACCATCATGTATTTGTTAGCTTGGCTTTTTCACGAAACTTCATGATGAATGCTTTCATATCCATGATAATGCTTCACTAGTGGCATTTTTCATTTGCAATCTTGTGTAAACATGGTGTTTAGACATGATTGCGGACCATCATCATTTAGTTTTGAGAGCCTTGTTAGCATTTACATTGCATTGGTTGGTTTATAAGCTTTGCGATGCGCCTTATTTTTCTTGTGCTATAAAGAAATATTGACCTTGGGATAGACATGGTGTTTTAACCTTGGTTAATAAATCTTTATGACTATGGAGAAATTCGGCAACTTAGTTGTAAACATGGTGTTTAGAACTATGTGTAAACATTGTCTTTGTTTATATGCTTTCCTCTCATTTGCATACTCACTTTGCACACCCGCACACCCATTAGGTTTTTATTTTTTTCTCTTTTACTAGGTTAATTATGCCACAAGTTAAGGTCTTAGGGATGTCATTGGTTGTTGGCATTTGCTTATACTCCCGACCATCACCCCGGGGTAGTTTGTGCGTTTCAATTGTTTTGCAGGCATGACGAAGGAATCCCATGAATTCGTGATCAAAGTTGCAACCAAGATCGTCATCATCTCCGAAGATTTAAAGGGACGCTGCAGTTTTCATAAAAAATCTGCACATATTCAGAGATGTACAAGGAATAAAAAGTTGATATTCAGAGGCTCCATCAAATTCTCGTTCCAACGCATCCAAGATCAATGAATTTAAAGACCCATACAAGGAGATACGACAGAAACATTGGGCGCTGCGCGTTCTGAAATCAGCTCGGGACAGATTGCAACGCTGGAATAAAATAGGGATAACTCTTTTGTTCGGAATCCGTTTTGGGAAAATGATGACTCGTTGGAAAGAGAAATATGTGCACTATGCAATGGAGCAATGGTTCAGTACATGTTCTGTTCTGAAAATAAAGGAAAAATTTGTGGAAGATGAAGCAGCAACGAAGACAACAAGTAAGGAGGTGATAACGATACGAAGAATGATTGGTACCATGGCTTGGTGACAAGAAGAGGTTGAAGAAAGTTAAGGCAACAAAGGTGAAGAAGCATAAAGATAATCTCCAAAACACATGGCGGAAGGACTTCAAGAATTACAAGATGGTTCACCATCTTTTTCCACGCTTAGCAATATGCTAAGCATGGGGAGGAATTGTTGGACGAAAAGGAAATGGCTATATGGAGTATAATGATCGTGTTCACCACAAGATACTCATTACTCTTCTTCTATGCTAAGCACAATGCTTAAACATGGGGAAGCCGCGCTACATTTCATTGCAAGCATCGAAAAGGACGGTAACTCTTCCTCAACCTTCCCTTTGTTCATCTATTTCTTAATGCTTGTATATATGTATGCCATCGACCATAGGTTAGAAACCTTTGTATATCTCTCTTGTTAATAACATGGCTACTAGGAGGACAACCTAGTTTTGTTTTTATTTTCAATAAATAATGATCACCATCACTTTGTGCTCACCACGATGCAATATTTTGAATGCTTTGCTTAAAGAAAAGTGATGAAAGTTGCCGCTTTGTTTTACCTACATAATGTTGTATATGACTTGACCATTTGCTCTCTATTAAATGATCTTAAATTGACTAAATACCGGCTCTTTTATTTGTGGAGGTTAAATGGCTAAATTCTAGACCTACGTATCCCTTATGTTACTCTTTGATTTAAGTTTACCGATGACCTTACACTTTGTATTGTTTTATTTAAAACTCGATTCTTATGCTATCTACATTCGTGAATCTCTTGCAAAGTTCTACCTACCAAGGCCTTTACATATACATGCCCTATCATGATGAAACCCTTAGATTTGAAAACTTATATTTTGATGAGTTGGATTAAGATTGATTTCTATGGCTCGAGACTAAGAAGCTAGCCATTCCATTTTGCGTACCTTCTTTTTGCTAGCCTTTCTATCCATGCATTGTGAATTTCTACACCAAAAACATCACAAACTTCGCTGGATATCCACCCTAAACCCAAAATATCTTTTTGTGATTACCTCCTTGACCACAACCTACAATTGAGTATGGATCATTATCTCGAGGAAAATTTAGAAGAATCAAGAGCCTAATTTAGAGAACATTAATTTGGGAGGCATCGAAGAAACTTCCTGAAGATTAAAGTGACTTTCCCGAAGATCAAGATGGATTTTGGGTACTTACTTTAGCAATTATCGACCCACATTTCTATGCTCGAGGACGAGCAATCGTTTAAGCATGGGGGGAGGATGCTGAGTAAGTACTATGTTGTAAAAAGTTCTTAGGAGTAAAAAGAAAGAAAAATGTGAAAAAAGAAAAAAAAGGAAAGAAAAGAAACAAAGATGAAAAAAATGAAAGAAAGAAAGAAAGAAAAAAAGAGAAATAATGCTCCTTAGTTCTTTTAGCTTCATCAAATTTCAAGTGCTTTGAAGACAATTCCATACTCAATTTTTCAATCATGTGCAATCCGATAACGAGTCATTTGTGCCTCGGGATCATCCACTTGCCATTTGCACATGTCCACCTATATAAATGTGTGTGTTCCATCCCTCTCTCTTTTCAACATTTATTCTTAATTCCAATAGATCTCTCTCTTAGTTTGATAATATTTGAGATATAATGTGTTGCTAGGATTGTTTTTACCTACCAAGCTCCACATAAGTCTTCCACTTTCATATATGAGTATAATAGGTTGAAAATAATCTAGTATAGGTTTGAGTGACTTGATGAGATGAGTGTTTCTATGAGCTTTTGTAAGAGAATCTCACTTATGTTGGATATGCATCTTTTTGAAAACCCTTCATGTTGGAACAAGGTAAAGGTCTAAAGTTCGCTTAAGTTTAAGAGCATTACATTTATTTATTATTGTGGCTTGTTCTTTATTGCTGGTCTATCTTCCACAATGAAAAGTAGCCGGTCACAACTTGAACTTTACAAACTAAATAATTGAGAGCAAAGTTTCTTGTTGTGTATAACTAAGTGCGGGGAAGACATTGAAGGGAAATGCTGATTTTCTAGCTAAGCAAAGATCCTGGACTTACTCGAGGATGAGCAAGGTTTAAGCATGGGGGGACTGTTGACGCTCGTTATACATACACTTTTAGTGCTATTTAGGTGGTGGTTTTGGACTAATTCATATAGTAACCCACCACTTGGCACTTGAAATAACCCCGTTTTTGTATGTGTGTTGTGTTTTAGAGCATATTGTTTTTTTGCAGGAAAATGGCCCAATTTGGGGCATTTATATTCAAGGCCCAAAACTAATTACGAGCCCAAAGGAATCGAGCCTAGCGGAGGGAGTCCAACCAATGGACCATATCGGCTTTCATAGCCTAACTCATGGTCCTATGTGTCCACATTCAATGAACCTTGGGTATGAGAGACTTAAGCATGAAGGAATTGAAGATTTGGAAAGTTATCCACGAGATCAAGGTAACCTCAGAGATATTCGCGCAGCCCAAGATAATATGATCTTTTGGTGCAGATTCAGAGATCTAAATGACCTCTAATTACAAAATATTGAATACCAAAGTTGTAGCCATAGTCGAGATCTTCAATTTGGACATATAGAAAGCATAATTTGGAATACGGAGCTAGGAGATATGGCCCCAAAAATGCATGCTACGCAGAGAAGTCCGAAATCAGGCAGATTATCTTCCGGCGCTGTTTTGGGGATGTTAACTTCATTTTCAAGGAAACTCATGATTATCAAAGTTGGAGATAATTTCGTGCTACACAATTTAGAATCTGAGTTTGTCTGATTTGAAGTCTGGACGAGAAAGATATGACGTCAGAAAGACAGGGCTGTGAATAAGAAAAATCTGGATGAGTCAAATCTTATGGAAACCGAGTTTGCTTAACTCCCAAGCAAGGATCTCATGGAAGAAAAGGTGGAGCACGCCCCAAGGCTCCCCTAGAGTATAAATACAACCCTCTAGGCACCCTCAAGGGGGGAGATTCACATCCATCCACCACAAGTCGACGCGAAGAGAGACACACACCGAAGGAAGCCTGACGGCCGCCGCAAGTCCTCGAGGTTGCTAGGAGATGGCTTAGGCCATGCCCTAGCCGCCATGGTTGGCCCTGCGTGGTGAAGCCATGGCAGAGTTCCGGAACTATGCCTTGAACTCATCAAGGCGTATGTACATTCGATGGTGATATCAATCTACTTGTCTTGTTTACTTTGATCTTCTAAGATGCATGCTCTCTCTCTCTCTCTCATATGTCTAGCTAGTATATGTTCTTAGTAGGAATAGATCTAATCATGATGATTAGTCTATGCCCTGCAGATACATCTTAGTAGTGTGTACGAAGTTGGCATGATTATCCTCGTGTGGTGACAGCATGTGGGAGGAAAACGGTCGAACGATTGCGTAATGTTGAGTAAGATCGATGGCGAGTACCATGGGAGTTGTTGCATGGCCACCAAGGAGGAGGAGCTTCGAGTAAAGAGCACTTGGTGGGCGTTTGAGGTAAAGCTTTGGGAAACCTTTGGCGTTGACGCGCACCTCGCAAGGGCGCCCATGGGAAAGTTCTTAGAGATGACTCTTTATCTTTGTACGAGATTAGATTGATTATCGCTTTGGCCGGAGTTGCAACTAGAAGACGACTGGCTTGTGCTACCTTTGGTCATGTTACCTCATGTCGTGGGGTTGTGATCCATTCATTACATTCATCAACTTCACACACATTTTATCCACGTATGCAATCTATGCTTCATGATTGGATTAGATCTGTTTGGCTAGATAGAAAACCCTAGGTAGTTTTTTGTCGATCCACGGATTGATAAACCTTTGGGGAATACTCTAAGGGAAAAGCTACCAACGATCCGTGCGCTTGCGGTTCACAATTGGCGCGTCTAAGGACCGTCAACAGCCGACCTGGTGGGGTCGGGCGACCTAGCCCTGGGCCCACTTTGATCCATTTTCTCCCATTTTGTTCCTGAATAAAAGATTGTACCAAAACTCATGGAAATTGTTAGTTCATAACCCTATGTCTATTTGTTTTAGTATTCTTTTGTATCTATGTTGGCGATAATATTTTATCATTAAGGGCCGCCAACAAGCTCCCCCACACTTATTCTTTACTCGTCCTCAAGTAAAGACTAAGATTCATCACAGAAATAATTATAAACAAACATATAGGTTATTCCCAAACATTTAGGCTTAGTAGAATATATTGAGTGGCTAACATGTCTTCTTGAGTTATTGCAGAAAGGAACAACCTCTTTATGACATGACACACCTTACCCTCAAGTACTTGGGTTTTCAGAATTTTGCAAAGAAAACCAATGCTTTGCTCCTCAAAGAGTTTCTCTCTGGATATTCATGGTGGTTGGACAACACTCATACTCTCCTAAATGAAACTTTGTATGTGGAGCTCTCAAGATACATACTTTATGTCACTTATGTTGTCATTCCAAGAGTTGGATCCAAATCAGAGACACGTCATGTAATCAAGTCAAGATGTGCAAGTGTATGACATGAAGTGGAAATGGTACTCCTTTGTATTGGCTTCCTTCCCTTTTTCCTTTCTTTTTTTGGATATGGGCTATTGCAATTTTTTTCGCTCAATGCCTTTTTTAGCATGAGTCTTTTTCTCTCTTTTTTTTTCTATGCATATAGCCCATATCTTCTTTTCATCTTGATTTTGGGAAGAATGCCATTTTAGGAGTATTTATTCATGAATATGACATAAAGGCATGTTTTGCTTGACCCTCAGTGTAAGGGTTTAGCTTTTTATGGTAGAGTATATGTGATCTTCACTTTAAAAACATGAAGTATCTCTACTAAGGGTCACAAGACTTGAAACAACTCAATGCTCAAAGGATATGCATGATTATGAATGTAAGTGGTTGTCTCTCGAACCCGTGAGGAGCATAGCAAGGTTAAAAATTTTAAAACTTTTCATAAATTCCAAGTACTTGAATAAGTAAGAGCATCCTTCACATTAAAGCCATATCTCAAAATGCTATAACTTAGATGACATGGGTTCCTAAAAATATGAGGATTTCCACAAGTCAAAAGGTACAGGGAATAAAATATATGTAAGTTAATAATTTTTCATGTGATGGGGAGATAAGAAGGGTCAATTTTATTTAAATTCTGAATTCCATGTTCTAGTTCTGCAAAGATTCAACTGAAACAGGGTAAAAGAGAATCAAATCAGCGTGCAGGGAAAAACGGAGGCCAGGAGGGACCCCGGCCAGGTCGGCCGACCTGGGGGTGTCGGGCGACCTGGGGGCAACCCCTCTGGTCCAGCTCTTTTGCGTGCTGCTATGTTTCATTCTGTTCTGCTCTGTTTCGCATTGGATCACTCTGTCTCTCGTTGCAAGTCTCCCCTAAACTTGTACCTTTTATTCAAAAACAAGTGGAAACAAAAGACACAATCCTAATACACTAAACATTTTATTTTATTCATCATAGCATAGGCACATTATAGAATAATGAAATAAAGAAATAAAATAAATGAAAGAATTAAAGCTAATGTGCCTATCCTATTCTAAAGCCTAGGGTGCCTAAGGCGCATTGTAGAGGTTTTCATTCCCTACGGCTTTAGCGAAGCGCTTGAGCTTCACGACTGTTGGTCTACGCAACATATCAAAGTTGTCTTGAAGGTTCAAGTGCTCAAGTCGCTCTTCAGTGAACCTCTTCTCCAACTTGGCATAGTTTTGACCGAGTTGATTAATCAACTCTAGCAACTCTGCGTTGGAGGGAGCCATGGGGGCCTTTTCATCATCACTTTGATAGTGACCCCCAGGCCTGCGAATTGGAGGAGGCTTGATAATCCTCTTGATCTTGCCGGCGGGTGAAGACTCCACCGACTCCTCCAACTCCTTCCTCTCCTCAGGTATGAGGGGAGGGAACAGCCCCTTTCCATAGCCGCCTCCGGGTTTCCTCTCCCCGAAGACCCGAAATCGCGGCTACGGGGTGCTAGCAGGAGAGTAGATGGACACGTCGAACGTATAGTGATACGCCACGACGTCCTCCCACTTGTTTCTGACCACTTCCTTCAGCTTCTCCCCTGGTTGAAGCGTGGGGAGTACATCTCCCTTGGTAGGAGTGGCCGCCGGCGTCTTCTTCAGAGTGAGTTTCCCCGTCGTTGTCCTTTTGTATGGGCTTGATGCCCATGCATCACGCCTCTAGGACCTTCTCAGAGATTGAGACCGCGCCGCCGAGTAGGATGCCGAGGGGCCACTAGGGCCAGTCGCCCGACCTAAGGCGTCGACCGACCCCCTAGTGCGGCCTCTCGCATCCTCCTCTGGTGGAAGGCTGGCCAGTGGGGATACGACCACGACCATGGCCGACTCCAGGTTAATTGGCACCAGTTGATTTGCCGGAGTGGGTTCTCCCTCAAGATCAAAGATCGATCGGGATTTGGGGTGGCTCTCTCCGGCCATTCTTTGTGTATTTGGAAGGTGTGGCTCAGTGATTTCAGAATGTGGGCGAAGAAGAACTCAGATGAGAGGGAAGAAGAGGATGGATGGAAATTTAAAGAAAGAACAACCCTCTTCTCGGATCAATCAGAGGTTGAATCACTCATCCACCGTGGAACGGCTTCAGAGACGTTGGAGTGGAACGTTTGCAGAGGATAGGGCTGATCGGGCTCAGTGGCCCGTCGGCTGACCTGGTGGGGTCGGGCGACCTAGCCTTGAGCCCAGTCGCCTTCTCCTTTTTTGTGCACTATGTGACAGGTCCAATATACCCTAAAGTGTGTGCAAAGGTATTCTAGGGGTTAAGGACTTTAGTGTAAGGCAAAATTATAGATGGGAATTATCCATGAACAAATTGATCACATCAAATTTCTCTTTTACTTTATCAGGTTCAAGGAAAACCTTTAAATGTTGACCATTTAACTTGAAGAGGTTACCTTCATCGTCTTGGAGTGTGACTGCCCCGTGCGACGAAGTTTCCACCACAATGAAAGGTCCTTCCCATTTGCTTCGAAGCTTTCCATGCCCAAAGAGCTTCACCCTGGAATTAAAGAGTAGTACCTTGTCCCGGGGGTGGAACTCCTTCACCTTAACCCTCTTGTCGTGCCATCTCTTCGTTCTTTCCTTGTAGATTTTGGCACTGTGGTATGCTTTGTCTCTCCACTCTTCTAGCTCTGATAGCTGCATTCTCCTCATCTGCTGGGCTGCTGGAAGATTCATATTCCACTTTCTTATAGCCCAGTGTGCCCGATGCTCCAGTTCAACCGGTAAATGGCAAGTCTTGCCGTAAACCAGTTGATAAGGAGACATCCTGATTGGCATTTTATATGCCGTTCGGTAAGCCCATAGAGCATATGGTAGCTTGTTCTTCCATCCTTTTCCTATTTCTGTCATGGTCTTCTACTGAATGTTCTTGATCTGCTTGTTTGATGTTTCTGCTTGACCGCTTGTCTGGGGGTGGCATGATGTAGCTATATTGTGCTTTGCCCCCAGTTCTGCTAGAAACTTCCGAAAGGTATTGTCGATGAAATGTGACCCTCCATCACTGATTACCATCCTGGGGGTTCCAAAACGTGGAAAGATGATCTCATGGAACATCTTTCGCGCGTGTTTGGAGTCAGCAGCTCGACATGTCATTGCTTCAACCCACTTTGAGACGTAGTCCACTGCCACCAGGATGTACTCACTGTCATAGGATTTGACAAAGGGTCCCATGAAGTCAATGCCCCACACATCAAACAACTCAACTTGTAAGTTGTTTGTGAGTGGCATTGCATCTCTTGCTGTGATCCCTCCGTGTTTCTGGCATTGCTGGCATCGTCAAATGAATTCCTTTGTATCCTCATACATTGTGGGCCAGTAGAATCCACTCTGCCAGATCTTCGACCTTGTCCTAAAAGCCCCGTAGTGACATCCATATGGGGCTGCATGGCACTACTCGATGATTTTTCTTGCCTCATTTGTTGATACACATCGCCTGAGCATGCCATCTGAACATACCCTGTACAGGTATGGTTCATTCCATAGATGGAGTCTACTCTCGTAGATAAGCCTTCTCTTGTTCTCCCCTGGTGGTACATATCCTGCAACCATAAAGTTCACAATATTTGCATACCAGGGGTCGGAGGTAGTCACCTTGAGTAGGGTGTTGTCATGCAGGAAGTCATTTATCGATAGGTCCTGCATGTCAGTAAACTGCATACGCGACAAATGATCTGCTACTGAATTTTCTCCTCCCTTTTTATCTTTAATTTCCAAGTCAAATTCTTGAAGTAAGAGAATCCAGCTGATAAGGCATGGTTTAGCGTCTTTCTTGGTAAGTAGATATTTTAAGGCAGCATGATCGGTGTAGACATTCACCTTAGCTCCTACCAAGTAAGATCTAAACTTGTCTATAGCAAAAACTACAACCAAGAGCTCTTTTTCAGTGGTAGCATAGTTAAGTTGAGCTCCTGTCAAAGCTTTACTAGCATATGAGATAGCATGATGGTTCTTATTTTTAGTTTGTCCAAGGACAGCACCAACATCATAATCACTAGCATCACACATAATCTCGAAAGGCAGCGTCCAGTCAGGGGGTTGAATGACTAGTGCTGAGATGAGAGCGTTCTTTAGGATGGTGAAAGCATGTAAACACTCATCATCGAAGTCAAATGGGACATCCTTAGCTAACAGGTTAGCGAGGGGCTTGGCTATCTGAGAAAATCTTTAATGAAGCGCCGGTAAAACCCCACATGTCCTAGAAAGCTATGGATCCCCTTGACATTAGTAGGAGGTGGAAGCCTTTCTATGACTTCAATTTTCACTCTATCCACCTCTATCCCTCTTTCGGACACTAAGTGTCCTAACACTATACCCTCTCGGACCATGAAATGGCACTTTTCCCAGTTTAGCACCAGGTTCTTGTCTTGGCATCTTTGTAGCACCTTATCTAGGTTTTGCAAACAATTATCAAAAGTCTTTCCATAGATGGAAAAATCATCCATGAAAACTTCCATGATCTCCTCTATCATGTCTGAGAAAATAGACATTATGCACATTTGGAATGATGCTGGAGCATTGCATAACCCAAATGACATTCTGCGGTATGCATACGTTCCATAAGGGCAAGTGAAGGTGGTCTTTTCTTGATCATCGGGGTGGATGGGAATCTGATGATAGCCGGAATACCCATCAAGGAAACAGAAGGAGTGGTTCGCGAGTCTCTCCAACATCTCATCAATGAAGGGGAGCGGGAAGTGATCCTTCTTCGTCGCCTTGTTGAGTCGGCGGTAATCAATGCACATCCACCACCCAGTAACGGTACGCTAAGGAATTAGCTTGTTTTTCTTGTTACTTACGACGGTCATACCTTGCTTCTTGGGTACCACTTGAACAGGGCTGACCCATTCACTGTGAGGGACGGGATAGATAATCCTGGCATGCAGAAGTTTTAAGACTTTCTTCTTCACGACTTTTCTCATCGCATTGTTTAGCCTATGCTGAGGCTCCCTAGATGGTGTGCAAGATGGGTCTATGGGAATGCGATGGGTACAGAGCGCGGGGCTTACTCCCTTCAAGTCCTTGAGAGAGTACCCAAACGCCGAGCGGTGTTTCTTGAGCACCTTAATGAGTCTATCACTCTCATCCTGCGATAGCTTGTCACTAATGATAACAAGGGTATCTCTGTCCTCATTTAGGAAGACATAGCGAAGGCCAGCAGGCAAAGGTTTTAGCTCCATGTGTGACTTGGGTGGCTCCTCATTTTTGAGGGGGTCAGAAGCGTCATCCTCTTCCTCTATAAAGTCATGAACATGCTCTTCGAGGAATGACTCAAATGGGTCACTAGGTTGAAGGGATTTCACTTCCTCAGCTGGGTTAGACTCTATCATAGGTTCAACTATAGAATTCTTAACCCTAGCTAAAGGAATGGTGAGGAGATTTCTTCCTACTTTGGCTAGGAGATTTCCTTCCGAGGTTACATCCTGTAGGAGGCCCTCGATAGGATGTCCTATCATGAGGTCAAAATCTGATGTCTCAAAGACGTAAAAATCCAGAGCCATCTCAATCCCGTTGTGCTTGAGGAGAAAGTCTCGTGCTAAGCCGAGACTCTCGTGAATACGTCCTGAGGGTGCTCTAAGGAGTTTTGATGTTGGGGCCAGCTTCTTACGACGTCCAAGGATATACGCGAAGGAACTGGACATGATATTAGCCCCAACGGTCGGGTTATAAAGGATGTCTACAGCTACCTTGCTTACGAAACCTCGAATGGTCTGTGAAGGTGAGTCAATCCAAATGACTTTGGAAGAAAATTCAGCCT
Source organism: Alloteropsis semialata (assembly GCA_004135705.1). Classification (NCBI taxonomy): domain Eukaryota; kingdom Viridiplantae; phylum Streptophyta; class Magnoliopsida; order Poales; family Poaceae; genus Alloteropsis; species Alloteropsis semialata. The sequence continues at coordinate 23,685,763 of CM014278.1, read as the reverse complement.
CATTTGACCATTCTATGTTTAGGATGGAAATAAGTTCCCTTACGGTTTCATTTAGAAATTCGGTCTCCATATAAATGGAGGGGGTCTCTACCGTAGGCTTTTTCTGTGTTGTGTAGTTCGAGGTATTCCCAAAGTCTTCAAAGAAGTCTTCCTCAAAATCAAAAGGTAATCCGAGAGATTGAATTTCCTCTTCCTCAACGGATGGGGTCTCAGGAGCTGGACTGGGCAAGTTTATGGGTTCTACATGGGGATCTTCTTGCTCAGTTTCGTCCGCATCAGCAGGAGAGTTTTCCCGAACAGCTGCTAGGACTTCTTTTGCTCTAGCCGGGGTTTTGTGTAGGAATGAGCCTCCGACTGCTATGTCTATGTACCGGGCATTTTCACTATTCAACCCAGATCGAGAATGCTGCATGAGCATGTAGTCTAGGAATCCTAGATCTATTTCAGTTAGACACGATCCTGGAACCGGTCCCATGCTTTCACGATCGTTTCCTTCTCTCGTTGTTGGAAGTTAATGATCTCCTTCCGAAGTGCACAGATCTGGTGAACGGGGAAGTATTCAATACAAAACTTGGCCCGTAACTTTCCCATTCACCGTTTGTTAGCCCAACGGTATGGTCATACCACTTCCTTGCTCTCTCTTTGAGAGAGAACGGGAAGAGCTTCCATCTAATCGTTGCCTGAGTAATGCCTGTTATAACCAGATACGAACAAAGCAACTCAAATTCGTACAAGTGAAGGCATGGGTTCTCACCATCACTTCCCGAGAAGGATATGTCCTGGACCATAGCTATGAAGGCAGGGCAAAGTTCATAGCTATCAGTTAAAATGGGATTTGACGAGCGGTGCGGTCCAATAATTCGCCCTTTGGAGCAGAGAACTCATGAATTTGGGTGGAATCCATGGTTGAAAACAAAAACAAAAGAAATAAAAAAGATAAACGGGCAACCGTAGTTCTTAGACAACAGCTACCGTTCTCCGGCAACGGCGCCAGAAAGCTTGTTGACACCAGCGGTGGCAAACAGAAAGTTCGCAAGCGCACAGCTGTCGTAGTAGCTTTCACCCGTGAGTAAACTAGGTATTGAATCCACGGGGAACGTAAAGGAACTGTCTAATCACTAAAGTTGACCAGATCGATTGAGTTTATAGAAAGGCTAGGTAGAGAGGATAACTTAGCACTAAGGCCGTGAATATAGCGAAGGGAGTTCTCCTATGCTTGCTTTGGGCACCGGGGTATCCTAGACCTCTAGGTAATTGCCGGCAAACAGCTCTACACCGTACCCGTACGTGGAGGATTACAACGGATGGACATGGCTGTCACCACTTGCCGCCTACCTCTACTAATCCATGGGACTACAAGGCAAATGAGGGCAGATATACACCTAAGCACCACACCTAAGATAATATCAGCTATCCTAACCTTGATTAGAGATTAGAATACTTTACGAATAAAGCAACGAACCCACAAGCACAATAGAGAACTTAGCTTTCTATAACTTAGACTTAAGTACTAGTTGAATCCCGGATACTTACTGAGTAGCTTGCATCAGTCGAGGTACAGTTGGAGGGTCGCCGACATGCCGGGACTCCTCCAAACTCCCTCACTCTCTCCCTATTTCTACTCTAGATATGAGGAGGCCTTCGCCTTGGATCTTCACTTCAGCTCGATGATGATTAGCCCTGCCCCGAGTCCATGTATTTATAGCTTGGAGAGGCGGTTTAGAGTCAGTGTGCGGTGGTTGAGACGGTTTGGAGGTGGGCCCAGGTCGACTGACCTAGGGGGGTCGATCGACCGTGGGATTCACTGACTCTAGTGATGCACGGCACGGATGGCTTCCTGGAGGGGTTGGCAGTTGTGGGTCAAGGCGGTGCCGTTTTGGGCGCGCGGCCTGGTCGGCTGATTTGGCCAAGTCGGCCGACCCGGGGCTGTGGCCCCTTGGCCCCACTCTGCTAGGGATACATGAGGGCCCCATGGTCGGTTCTCGGTGGGTATTCACGCAGATTTGTATGTTAAGTCAGGGATGTGGGCCCATGGATCCGTGTGCTTGCCACATGGCCTAATCCCATCTCTTCATTTCCACCGACTTGATCTCAACGTCTCTGATCATCCCCGAGTGTGCTTCTGTTAATGGGCCAAAAGTGGACCTCATTGGGCCCGGTCCAGGTCGGCCAACCTGGTGGGGTCAGGTGACCTGGCCCTGGGCCCACTTTGATCCATTTTCTCCCAGTTTGTTCCTGAATACAAGATTGCACCAAAACTCGTGGAATTGTTAGTTCATAACCCTATGTCCATTTGCTTTAACATTCTTTTGTATCTATGTTGGCAATAATATTTTATCATTAAGGGCCGCCAACACACATGCATGGACTCAGGTCCAGGCGGGCCCCATGGGCTGCGACATGCGGGACGGGCAGTGCCGGGAAGGCCTGCATGCCCGTGCCTCACCACGGCATGCGGTCAACCCGCGCCTGCGGGACAGCGGGAGAAGCCAGGGACGTGGCTGAAGCCCATGACCAGCATGCACGCGCGGGAGGGTCAAGCGGGACCCATGGCCCACTGGCTAGAGCTGGGCGAGCGCCCAGGCCACAGCGCAGCCACTCACGTGCAGGAAGACCTGGCCGAGCGGAGGAACAAGTCCCAGGCCATGTGGCTCTCGCCAATTTGCTGCCAAGACTTTCACGTGGATCGAGAACAGGGACGACGGGATTTTCATGAGGAAAGCACAGGCGCCGGTGGGGAAAAGGTCCTCGCGACTGTTTCTTTGCCACTGACGTTCCTGAGTCGGTTCACTGTGACACATGGCACAAGGGGAGAATAGGGAGGGGAAATATTCCCTCGGACCTAGAGAGGATCTCCACTCTCCCAAGGCACCCTCTACACTATAAAGAGAGAGACCCTCTCCCTCGTTCAACACACAAGGAAGTGAAGCAAAGCTCAAGGCAAAGATCCAATGTAGTGTTAGAATATGTGAGAGGTGAGGCGAGAGTCCGGGAGAAGCCGGGGATGTCGGTTCCTCTCTTCTTCTTTTACCTCGGCGGATGCGGCTCAGGTTCAAGTATCATCCAGGTATTTTCTCTATATTTCTGGATTAATATTTAATTAAGTTCAAGCTTTACTTTATTTGCTTGTGGGCTCCTCGCTGTGATAGGTGTCTTAGTACTTGCAAAGCTAAGATAGTATTCAATAGAATAGATGGATGTCTAATCATGTTGAATACCTTGGAGTGCGCCTAGTGCCACGGATTTGTAGTGGTAGCCCCAGGTGGTGACAGCCCTGACGACCTACGTAGTCCACCACGTGAGAAGCACTAGAGAGTAGTAGGACCATTGCTTGGCTTGCCTTGCCCCCTTCTCATCCCTTTCCGGGCTTGGACGGTTGGGCGTCCCGAAGCAAGTAATACAGTAAATGACTTGAGCTATCCTTTGATTATCCAGAATTACCTAGAAATAACCCCCTCTACCTTCTACACATTCATTACTTCTGTTGTCCTTGGTCGTTCTTAACTCGTCACTAGTATACACACGTTCCCTGTGGATTCGATACCCAGGAATAATCTCGGGTGAAAGCTACATCGGTATCCGTACGCTTACGGATTTATCTGTGATCGTTAAAATACCAACACCCGCGCCATCCACCGTGCAGACCCAGGAACCGAAGACGAAGGTGGCGTCCTTCTCGAACGCCATCGTCGCCGCCGTAGGAGATGATGACTGGAGACATCGAGCTTGCTTGACGATTCTCGATGGGAGTCCCTACCTGGCGCGCCTGCTGTTAGTTTTTTATACTGGCTAGCCTACTATAGGGGGTCCCTGAGTAGTCGAGTTGTTTGCAAGGGCCTCGCCGGAACCAGAAGCACGATGGTGAACATGAGACGATTTAGATAGTTTCAGGCCGCCTCGAAAGAGAGCATAATACCCTACGTCCTATATGGTGGATCGCTTCATATTGATGGTTATGATTTTACAAGGGGTCCCTGCTTCACCTTATATACTCGAGAGACAGAGTCTACAAGAAAAATAATAAAATTCCTAGTCGGATACTATACACAGAGTCCTAACATGAGTAGGCTGGGTTGTTTCCTAATAACCGACTAGTTTCCTTAACCTGTACGTCTCTTCCTTGTATCTGTCAGAGTTGTCGGCCCAATTCTCTCATGGGCCTATAGTCCATAAGGAGTCCCATGGATCTTGGTCCGTCACTTGTCTGAACTTGTCTTCCTCTCAACATATTGCACCTTTAATGGGCTTAAGCCATTAGATAGTGATGCTATTGGATTTGGCACTATATCTCCCATATTGATGTCATTGATGTCATCATGATCAAAGAAAACAACAAAGTTCTTTACCTTGTCCACCACTGAAACCATAGCCAATGTGTTACTTGAAGCAATAAATCTAAGCCCATCTAAAGATCTTTCCTACATAATAACCAGTAAACCTTCAATGCGGTTCATTGCCTGATTGTTCAATAAAATCATCGAACCACAGTGGAGACCAAGTGTCTACCTCATAATAGGCAAACCAATTTACTTTGTGATCAATGTAAGCCCCGTTAGATCCTTGACCAACAAAGGAACCATCATGGTGCACCTCAACCAAGAATTCATCACTATCAACACCAACATTATAGTAACAAGGACGAACCACAACCACACCAAAACCTCCTACTAATACTACTACCATGGATTGGAGGTTCCATTCACTTACCATTGCTGGGCGGTGGTTCCCTTCTCATCGCGAGGTGGGCAACATCTCAAAGATCCAGTGTGATGATGCATCTAGGCCCCTAATTTGATTTTGGAGATTAATCACAACATGGTCATTACGATTAATGTGTGCTTTGTAGAGGCATTCAATTAGTTAGTGCAATGACGGGCTTTCATGGATTCTTGGCCGCCATCGTACGCTTTACATTGTATTGGTTCAAAGTATATGCGAGAAGCGTAAGGACAAGCTAGATCCATATTGCTGATTGGTGCTGTGTGGCACTTGAATTAGTTAGGTCTTTCATTTTTCTTTGGCTGTACTATATAGAGGTAAGAGTATTAGCTTGACCTATATAAGCCTAGAGTTTAGGTGTGGTGCACACTTGTGAAAGTCTAGCACTAGGTAGCTCAAAGGAGTTGAATTAGAAAGTTTCAAAACTTAAAAAAAAAAAGAAATAGGTTCTACCGACTGTTGCGTTGGTGACATGGATTGGTCACCAAAACAATAGGTGGTCGGGGGCCACAGTGGGCCTAGATACTTTTCCGCACTGACTTTGCGGTGGACTACAACAATCACTGGTGCTGGGCACTTGTGTAGTGCTCTTTGGTGAGCAGCGATAGCTGCGGAACAGTGCAAATTAAACCACCACAACAATCGATCCCCGCATGCTTTAAGACATACCTTTCGAATCTCATAGATGGTTGTAGTGGTGCACGGTGTTTTCACCTAGAGAAACATTAGGTGTTTGTGTCAGTGACCGTTGGAGTTAGGTGAAAAGCAGTCACCGGCTATTGCGGTGCTGGTACTTTTGTACCACCGCAACAGTCGGTCCTCCTAAAAGTTGCGGCATTATGTGCCAACGGCTAGTTAGCTTACTTCACCTATAAATACTTCATGAGTTCATGCATTTGAGATCTCTTGCCACCTAAGGAAGTTAGTGATATTTGGAGGTCAATAGTAAGCAAAACACTAGATTGATTTTGGAAGTTCTTAATTTGCAAGACGAAGGACATCATTAGTGCATAGAGAGTAGCAAGTGTGCATTCAACCATTATCTTGGTCTTGTAAAGGTCAAATGAGGTTCTTGCTTGTTCTTATTAGTGATCGCATCACCTAAACGGCTAGGTGGTTGTTGGCGGCGGTTAGCGCGCCAATTCATGAACCACTAGTGCACGGATCATCGTAGCTTTTCCCGTAGAGTATTCCTCCAAGGATTATCAGTCCATGGATCTGTAGCAAACTTTGTTGGGTTTTCTGTCTTGCTAGACGGATCTAATCCTAAACATGAAGCATTGATTGCATATAAAGGTAACCTAAAGATACGTGTGGTGTTTAGGTTGATATCATCCACACAAGGGTGGAAAGTAGCACGACTGTGGGATATGGGTACCCCTGGGCCCATTACCGACAAGGGTGACAGTCGGCAAAGGCCCACATCTGACAACGGTGTGGGCCAACCCTGGGCTGGCACACGAGGATCTCTGAACTTGATGGACAAGAATGGTGATACTCGGATCCTGCCCGAAGATCACGGAGATTATGTTGTAACCGATTCAGATTATTTTCCTTTGTAGCCGGATACGATTAGAGATAACCGACTTATAAACCCTAGGCCGTCGGCCTATATAAGGCGGCCTATATCGACCCTTTGAGGGATCATCGAATACTCTGACCTTGTAATCACAAACTCGTCATTGTTCTCAAGTGCTTTGACGAGCAGATCAAACCCAAACCACCGAGCACAGGACGTGGGGTATTATACCTCTGGGTAGCCCGAACCTGTATAAGCCTTGCGTCTCTTGTGTTACCTCGAGCTCCCTAGCTCTGCGAACGCCTTTGCCTACAAATCAACCACTTGGGTACCCCCTTGTGGATTGCCGGTCCTTAGGTCCGACAGTTGGCGCACCTGGTAGGGGAAATCGCGGAGCATCAGCAGCTAGCTCGATGGCATATCGCCCTCATATCGTCTTCCTCGAGAGCCTCAAGGACTGCCCTGAGCAACTTGAGGGAATAAGCTTCCTCGCTGAATGCCACACCATCTCCACTGACTCTGAAGCATCGCTCAACGACACCACGACATCAACCAGCTCCGTGCCGGCCACCTCGGTGGTTCCGCCTTAGATCGTCGCCCCGCCCCAGCAGCGGATCGACATGATGTCCTTGCATGATCAGATCCCAGATCTGCTCGCTCGGTGCAGGCTCCCTGCCCCTGACGAACTAGTCGCCGGGCTAGATCACATCCACGACACCATCTCTGAGTGCATCACCATGTCGGAGGAAGCTCTCCGCTAGCCCTATGACCAGTCTCCCTTCGGACTTCGCAAAGCGGCCGTGACCCACTCGACACAACTACGCAAGAACATGTCCCAGATGCAATCTGAGCTCCCATCCAGACCCGCCTAGTCCCTGAACTGTGGGGAGTTCCATGTCACCATAAGCGTGCTCCTACCGGCCCCAGTCGACCTGAGCAATGAGTCCAGTGTTGACACCAGCAGTGGCAAATAGAAAGTCCGCAAGCGCACGGCTGTCGAAGTATCTTTCACCCGTGAGTAAACCAGGTATCGAATTCACGGGAACATAAAGGCAATGTCTAATCACTAAAACTGACCGGATCGATTGAGTTTATATAAAGGCTGGGTAGAGAGGATAACTTAGCACTAAGGCTGTGAATATAGCGAAGGGAGTTCTCCTATGCTTGCTTTGGGCACCGGGGTATCCTAGACCTCTAGGAAATTGCCGGCAAATAGCTCTACGCCGTACCCATACGTGGAGGATTACAAAGGACGGACAGGGCTGTCACCACCTGCCGCCTACCTCTACTAATCCATGGGGCTACGAGGCAAACGAGGGCAGATATACACCTAAGCACCACGCCTAAGATAATATCAGCTATCCTAACCTTGATAAGAGATTAGAATACTTTACGAATAAAGCAACGAACCCACAAGCAACAATAGAGAACTCAGCTTTCTATAACTCAGACTTAAGTACTAGTTGAATCCCGAATACTTACTAAGTAGCATGCATCCGTCGAGGTACAGGTGGAGGGTCGCCGACTACGTCGGGACTCCTCCAGACTCTCCCTCACTCTCTCCCTATTTCTACTCTAAATATGCGGAGGGCTTCGCCTTGGATCTTCACTTCAGCTCAATGATGATTAGCCCAGCCCTGAGTTCATATATTTATAGTTTGGAGAGGCGGTTGTGAGTCGGTACGCGGAGGTTGAGACGGTTTGGAGGTGGGCCCAGGTCGGCCGACCTAGGGGGGTCGGCTGACCCTAGGATCCACCGTCCTAGGTCGTCCACGGTGCAGATCTTCTCCTGAATGCAGTTTGCAGGTACGCGTCAAAAGGTGACCGGTTCGGGCGCATGCCTAGGTCGGCCGACCTAGGGGGGTCGGCTGACCTAGATCTGCTGCCTCTCGGGCCCATCTCCCTCTGGGTGGCTGACCTGTGGGCCCTGAGTTTCGGTTCCAGGTGGGTACGCTTGACATGAGTGCATTTGGTTTCAGGTGTGGGCCCTTCAATCCATGGGTAGTTCATCTCATGCCTTTGGTGCAAACCGACATTGATTCAACTGTTAAGATGATCTCCAGGCGTGTTTCTTCTGCATGGGAAAGATTGGACTTAGTTGGTCCTGGGCCCAGGTCGGCCGACCTGGTGGGGTCGGGTGACCTGGCCCTGGGCCCACTTTGGTCCTTCTTTTGTCACTTTGTCCCTGTAAGCACATATGCACCAAAACTAATGGAATTCATTAGTAAATAACCCTATGTCTATTTGTTTTATCATTCTTTTGTATCTATGTTGGCGGTAGAATTTTATCATTAAGAGCCGCCAACAAGCTCCCCCACACTTATCCTTTACTCGTCCTCGAGTAAAGACTAAGATTCATCACAAAAAAAATTATAAACAAACATATAGGTTATTCCTAAACGTTCAGGCTTAGTGGAATTATATTGAGTGGCTAACATGTCTTCTTGGGTTATTGCAGAAAGGAAAAGCCCCTTTATGACATGACACATCTTACCCTCAAGTACTTGGTGTCGGTTTTTATACCGGCTAGCCTACTATAGGGGGTCCCTAAGTAGTCGAGTTGTTCGTGAGGGCCTCGCCGGAATCAGAAGCACGATGGTGAACACGAGACGATTTAGACAGGTTCAGGCCGCCTCGAGTGGAGAGCGTAATACCCTATGTCCTGTATGGTGGATCGCTTCGTATTGATGGTTATGATTTTACAAGGGGTCCCTGCCTCACCTTATATACTCGGCAGACAGGGTCTACAAGGTAAGAAATATAGACTCCTAGTCGGATACAATACACAGAGTCCTAACATGAGTAGGCCGGGTTGTTTCCTAGTAGCCGACTAGTTTCCTTAAGCTGTACACCTCTTCCTTGTATCCGTCAGAGTTGCCGGCCCAATTTCCTAGCAGGCCAACAGCCCATGAGGACTCCCATGGATCTTGGATCGTCAAGCCCCCGAGTGCCTTCATGTCTTCACGCCTGCCGGGTTGTTTCTCAATAGTTTCAGTATCAGCCGAGTTGTTCTCTCGTCATCCTTCTTGTTGAAAACCTCTAGAAGTGAACATGATATGCTCCTTGCCGACTTCTTTTGCAGTCAGCCCCCGGGCCTTGGTTTATGAACCAAGGTTGATGCAAAAACTTCCCCATTTACTATAATGGTGTCCAGCTTTTGAAAAAAGATGGACCCATTATGGGTCTAGCCCCCGAGCCTAGAAATGTTTTCAAAGATTAAAAATAATTTCAGGGTCTTTAATAAAAAACTTTACAAAAGAAATATAGTACTTCCCTCCAGCCCCCAAGCTTAAAGCAGATGACAATAAACTTAAAGACTTCTATAGAAATAGGTATATTCTTTGATGTGGAAAAAATAATCCCATTAAGCATCGGCCCCTGAGAATGAAAATTCATCGAAAAATGACTCAGCTCGTTAGGAAATTGTCGCACAAATATGCATCTGGTTTGTAACCACGAATACACAAGTGTTAGCGTATATTGGAAAACGGGTTTTAGGAAATACACTTAGGGTTACCGCTTCAATCTTATAAGACAGAGGGTGAACCGTTCGTATTCCTCTCCACGCCGCCGTCGCTTTCACAACTGAAATCCTCAAATTCTTCCGCACCCGCGCGCAAGCCCCAATCCACTTCCACCCCGACCGAGAATCATTCCAAAACCTCGTCTGACAAGATGGGTCGGAAACCAGCATCCAACAAGCCTTCAGAAAGCAAGTCCGCGGCGAGCAAGAAGAAATCAAGGATTCCAATCACAGACATGCCGGTGTTCAAGAATGCCCCTGCAACTACTCTCATCTGGAAGCCATCCAAGGCGTCAGATGAAATGGTGTAGAATCTTGTAGATCAAGGCTACCTCCTAGAGAAATCGGTCTCCTGCTGGCGCACCAACATCAGTAAGCCGTGGCCATTTGAAGAGATCCACGAAATTGTGGTTTTCGTTGCCTTCTAGGAGCGCAGATTTGCCCTACCCGCTCATGATTTCCTCCAAGGGCTTCTCTCTTTCTATAAGTTAGAATTGGTTCATCTCAATCCCAACTCTATCCTCCAGATCTCCCTCTTCATCCATCTTTGCGAAACCTTCCTGGGGATCGATCCCCATTTCAATCTTTTCCGCCTCCTTTTCCGTGTCAAATCAACCCTAGACAAAGTAGTCGGCGGTGCTGGAATTCAACTACGTCACGGGATGAAAAGCGTATATTTCGATTTCAAGATGAACGACTCCATCAAGGATTGGATGGATAAATGGTTCTATGTAGAGAACCGGCCCCCAAAGCTCTCCAAGCATTCTAGACACCTGCCTCGTCAGCAGGAATCTTGGAATGAAGCCCTTGACAGGGATAAGGTTGAAGGAATCTTCAGCCTATTGAGGATGATTGCTGACCTGAAGGAGAAGGGCCTGACGGCCATTGGGGTAGCCAGTTCATTTCTGCGCCGACGCATGCAACCCTACCAGAAGCGGGTTCACGCTGGCTATGAGTATTCTGGCCCCAATGACCCCACCAGGGTTTCTTTCGCTGACCTCTCCTCCGACGAGGTTGCCGTCCGAGTACAATCGTTGTTCATGGACGCGCAGGAACTCCCTCACTGGGTTGCCGAGTACTCGGCCAGCCGTCCTCCAGTAGCTGTAAGTACAACATCAACCCTGCAAACTACTTTGAAAAGTGAATTCTTGTTTCCCAAAACTGAAACATCTTCTTGTATGATATTTGCAGGAATTGAGGACCAGATTCACCTCCTCGCCCTCTGAGGTAGCGAAAAGCGAATATGGGTTACCTGGATCACCCTCGCCTGCACAATCCCTGCAGATATCTGATGAGGCGGGGAAAGGAAAGAAAAAAGTGTCACCAGTCATCGAGGAGGTGTTTGTTGCGGATGACTCTTCCTCAGATGATGGTGCACAGCTGGCTCGTCGTTGGAGACTTCTGGTTCTTGGCCAATGATCACCATGGCTTGACGCCCTGGTGAGTAGCTTCCTGTGCTTGAAGTTACTAGGACAGTTGATCCGCGGCTACTTGAAGAGTTCAGGGGCTACCCGTGTTGAAACGGGAGTGGATCAATGCACGCGATGATGCGAGACATGTCCAGGTCCTCTTGTGGTGTTGCTCCAAGCTTTGGTCTGCGTCCCGGCCAATGAACAAATCGTCCTTTAGGGGTTGAATTAATGACGAGTGACTTGTTTCCCGTTTAGAGGTAGTTCATCGAATTCGACCAGAGATCAGAGTTGTTTTGAGGATGCCGCCTGGAAAACGGAGGTGGGGCCCATGAGTCCAAACGGAAATTGGCTCGGGGTGTCGGCCTCGCGCTTAGCAGTGGCTGGACTCCTTCTCTTCTGTAGTTTTGAATTGGTTGATTTTGGCGTGACCGATGGTTCAGAGACCGACTCGGATCACCTGGTCCGTTTTGGAATCTTCCCAGCCCGGGTTGGAGTCGAACTAGGAGTTGAAGTTCCCTGAGTTCGAGTTGAGTTCAAACTCGAGGTTCCCCGAGCCCGAGTTGAATTCAAACCCGAAGGCGCGATCTCGTCGAGCTTGTCGGCGAGTTTCTCCAAAGTCGGTGACTTGAGGACACTGTCTAAGTTGCCCGCGCCAATTTCCTAGCGGGCCTACAGCCGATGAGGACTCCCATGGATCTTGGACCGTCACTTGGGTTTTCAGAATTTTGCAAACAAAACCAATGCCTTGCTCCTCAAAGATTTTCTCTCTGGATATTCATGGTGGTTGGACAACACTCATACTCTCCAAAATGAAACTTTGTATGTGGAGCTCTCAAGATACATACCTTATTTCACTTATGTTGTCATTCCAAGAGTTGGATCCAAGCCAGAGACAAGTCATGAAATCAAGTCAAGAGGTGCAAGTGTATGATATGAAGTGAAAATGTAATGGTACTCCTTTGTCTTGGCTTTCTTCCCATTTCTTTTCTTTTTTTTTGGATATGGGCTATTGCATTTTTTTTGCTACTCAATGCTTTTTTTAGCATGAGTCTCTTTTTTTTCTTTTTTATGCTTATAGCCCATATCTTCTTTTCACCTTGATTTTGGGAAGAAGGCCATTTTAGGAGTATTTATTCATGAGTATGAAATAAAGGCATGTTTTGCTTTACCCTCAGTGTACGTGATCTTGACATTAAAAACATGAAGTATCTCTACCAAGGGTCACAAACCTTGAAACAACTCAAAGCTCAAAAGATATGCCTGATTATAAATGTAATTGGTTGTCTCTCAAACCCATGAGGAGCATAGTAAGGTTAGAAAGTTTTAAAACTTTTCATAAATTCCAAGTACTTGAATAAGTAAGAGCATCTTTCATGAAAAGGCCATATCTCAAAATGCAATAACTTAGATAACATGGTTCCTAAATATGTGAGGATTTCCACAAGCCAAAATGTACAGGGAATAAAATATATGTAAGTTAATAATTTTTTCATGTGATGGGGGAATGTGAAGGGTTAATTTTTTTTAAGTTCTGAATTCTAGGATCTTATTCTGCAGAGATTCAACTGAAACTGAGTATAGGAGAATCAAACCAGCGTGCAGGGAAAAACGGAGGCCAGGAGGGACCCAGGCCAGGTCGGCCGACCTGGTGGGGTCGGGCGACCTGGGGGCAACCCCTCTGGTCTAGCTCTTTTGCGTGCTACTCTGTTTCATTCTGTTCTGTACTGTTTTGCGTTGCATCATTCTGTTTTCCGTCAATCCTCTGGCGAGGGACTCCCCCACACTTATACCTTTTATTCAAAAACAAGTGGAAACAAGAAACACAACCCTAATACACTAAAGATTTTTATTTTATTCATAATAGCATAGGCACATTATAGAATAATCAAAATAAATAAATAAATAAGTTAAAGCCTAATGTGCCTATCCTAATCTAAAGCCTAGGTGCTCAAGGTGCATTGTAGAGTTTCTCATCTCCTAGGGCTTTAGCAAAGTGCTTGAGCTTGACAGCTGTTGCTCTACGCAACATATCAAAGTCATCCTGAAGGCTCAAGCGCTCAACTCGCTCTTCAGCGAACTTCTTCTCTAATTTGGCATTGTCGCGACCGAGCTTGGTAATTAGCTCGAGCAACTCTGCATTGGAGGGAACCTTGGGGGTCTTCTTTTCTTCTTCATCACTCTCATAGTGACCCCCTGGCCTCTGAATTGGAGGAGGCTTAATATGCCTCTTGATCTTGCCGGCAGGCGAGGACTCCACCAACTCCTCCAACTTGTTCCTCTCCTCTGGTGTGAGCGGAGGGTACAGCCCCTTCCCATAGCCGCCTCTAGGTTTCCTTTCCCGGAAGACCCGGAATCGCGGCTCCAGGGTGCTAGCGGGAGAGTAGATAGAAACGTCGGATGTATAATGATACGCCATGACGTCCTCCCACTTGTTCTTGATGACCTCCTTCAGCTTCTCCCCTGGTTGAGGAGTATGGAGTCCATCCCCCTTGGTGCGAGTGGCTGCCGGCATCTTATTTGGGGTGAGCTGCCCCGTTGTTGGCCTTCTGTATGGGCTTGATGCCCATGCCCCGTGCTTCTGGGACCTTCTCGGGGAGTGGGATCGTGCCGCCGAGCGGGGCGCCGAGGGGCCACCAGGGCTAGTCGCCCGACCTAAGGGGTCGGCCGACCCCGTGGTGCGGCCTCTCGCATCCTCCTCCGGCGGGAGGCTGGCCAGTGACGGTACCACCATGGCCATGGGTGACTCCAAGTTGATTGGCACTAATTGATTTGCTGGAGTGGGTTCTCCCTCAAGATCAAAGGTTGATCGAGAGGTAGGGTGGCCCTTTCTGGCCATTCTTGTGGGTTTGGAAGGTTTGGCTCGGAGGTTTCAGAATAGGGGCGATGAGGAGCTCAGATGAGAAGGGAGAAGAGGATGGGTGAATTTTTAAAGAAGGAACAGCTCTCTTCTCGGATCAATAGAGGTTGAAACGCTCATCCATCGCGGAATGGCTTCAGAGACGTTGGAGTGGAACGTTTGCAGAGGATAGGGCTGATCGGGCTCAGGGGGCCGTCGGCCGACCTAGCCTTGAGCCTGGTCGCCTTCAATTTTTTTGTGCACTACGTGTCGTGCCCACTATGCCCCAAAGTGTGTGCAAATGGGTTCTAGGGGCTAAGGACACTATTGTGAAGGATATTTATAAATTGGAATTGTCATACCAAATTGATCACATCAAATTCCTCTTCTATTTTATTAGGTTCAAGGAAAATCTTTAAACGCTGACCATTTACCTTGAAGAGGTTACCTTCATCATCTTGGAGTGTGATAGCTCCGTGCGACGAAGTCTCTACCACAACGAATGGTCCTTCCCATTTGCTTCGAAGTTTTCCATGCCCAAATATCTTCACCTTGGAATTAAAGAGTAATACCTTATCTCCGGGGTGGAACTCCTTCACCTTGATCCTCTTGTCGTGCCATCTCTTGGTTCTTTCCTTGTAGATTCTGGCACTGTGGTATGCTTTGTCTCTCCACTCTTCTAACTCTGATAGCTGCATTCTCCTCATCTGCTGGGCTTCTAGAAGGTCCATGTTCCATTTTCTTATAGCCCAGTGTGCCCGATGCTCCAGCTCAACCGGTAAATGGCAAGTCTTGCCATAGACCAGTTGATATGAAGACATCCCGATCGGCGTTTTGTATGCCGTCCGGTATGCCCATAGAGCATCTGGTAACTTGCTCTTCCATCCTTTTCCCATTTCTGTTATGGTCTTCTGTAGAATGTTCTTGATCTACTTGTTTGATGTTTCTGCTTGACCGCTTGTCTGGGGATGGTATGGTGTAGCTGTATTGTGCCTTGCCCCCAGTTCTGCCAGAAACTTCCGGAAGGTCTTGTCAATGAAATGTGACCCTCCATCACTGATTACCATCCTGGGGGTTCCAAAACATGGAAAGATGATCTCATGGAACATCTTTTGCGCGTGTTTGGAATCAGCGGCTCGACATGGCATTGCTTCAACCCACTTCGAGACGTAGTTCACCGCCACCAGGATGTACTCACTATCATATGATTTGACAAAGGGTCCCATGAAATCAATGCCCCACACATCAAACAGCTCAACTTGCAAGTTGTTTGTGAGGGGCAATGCATCTCTGCTGTGATCCCTCTGTGCTTCTGGCATTGATGGCATCGTCTAATGAATTCTTTTGTATCCTCATACATTATGGGCCAGTAGAATCCACTCTACCAGATGTTTGACCTTGTTCTAAATGCCCCATAGTGACCTCCATAGGGAGCTGCATGGCACTGCTCAATGATCTTTCTTGCTTCATTTGTGGGTACATATCGTCTGAGCATGCCATCTGAATATGCCCTGTACAGGTATGGTTCATCCCATAGATAGAGTCTACTTTCATAGATCAGCCTTCTTTTGTTCTCCCCTAGCGGTACATTGTTGGCATTTCTTAGCATCACCACTACTGGAGTGATGGTACTAGAGATGCCTTAATATAAATCTTAGCGTTATACAAGTTCTGCAAGCGCACACAAGTACATTGTAGCATTTCACCCGGGAGTATTCCAAAGTATCGTATTTATTTCCTCAGGGAAAGCGTATGGCAAAGTAATATATTTTCCAATGTATCAACTATATCATAATCAACATACCAGGTCTAGGCCAGGGGATAATATGACATAAATGATTAAGTTTGTTGACACACAGAAGATTTCACTGCTCATTATATAAGTCTAGTTAGTATGAAGGTCCTAAGAGAGAACTAGGGATTCTATGTACTTCTTACAAATGGGTTACATTCATTACAAGTGTATCCTATACAAGCTTAGTAAGTGGTACATGCTAGAGGACAAATCGAGGACTCGTGGGATCCCCTCATCTAAGGGTGCTGTCATGATGTTTATCACTAAGGCCTGCAAACGCCCAAACCCGAACGGCGAGGATTACAAAGGACGGACAGGGCTGTCACCACCTGCCGCCTACCTCTGAATACGTGGAGTAGGGTATCCCCAACGGTATTCCATAACCCAAACACCATGTTTGTAATATGAAATACATCTTTGCCAATTGTACGGAAAGGTAAAGAACAATCATAGAGATTCATTGGGCCATTGCCATAACATGCACCAGCCAAACTAAGGTGTAAGACATACAGCTCATATGATGAACACACAAGACCAAAAGTCAAGTAACAAAAGTAAGACAGTAATTCCATTAAGGCTCTAAGTCTTACAAATAAGCAAAGGATACAAGATAACTGAGCTCTAGGCTTACCAAGACTCCTTCGGAAACCCGTAGAAGCTCAACTCCTAGAACTACTTCTCTACTAACTAAAACTATGACTTGTAGCAATTGGAGCTCTTCCTTCTGGTGTGTGTTGTAAAGGAGGCATTAGCACCTATTTATAGCACTTGGAGGCGGTTCAGGGCCGGTACAAGGCGGTTGAGGGCGAGTGGGCCCACCCCCGAGTCGGCCGATGTGGAGACGTCGCCCGACCGTTAGATGAACCGACTGAACTCTTCCACGGTGTAGATTTGGTCCTGAAGGCGGTGTGGATACACCCGAGAAAGGAGGACTGCAACGGCCCCTAGACTGGGTCGGCCGACCAGGCCAGGTCGGCCGACCTGGTCCAGGCACGGTTTCCTCGATCTTCTTTTGAGTCGCTGGAATGTGGACCCTGGTACTCGTGGAAGATGGGTATGGATCCTCAGAGTAACTGTTGATTCTCATGTGGGCCCATCAATCCATGTGCTCCTCTTTATCCTTCTTGTCATCCCTTGGATATAACCGTCATTGATTTAACGTTCTGGATGACACGAACTTGTGCTTCTTCTGCATGGCCAAACTTGGGCTTGGTTGGACACTAGGCCAGGTCGGCCGACCTGATTAGGTCGGGCGACCTGGGCCTGGCCCTGTTTTCCTTCATCTTTTGGCCCATAACTCCTGCAACCAAATAATCTCCATGTACGAGTGGAAATACATTATTTGAAACTAAATACTATTGATTATTGCTAGTTTAGTTTATTTTATTGCGTTGGCATTACAGTATATTCATGACTTAACAAGCGCCAACAAACTCCCCCAAGCTAAGACCTTTGCTCGTCCAGAGCAAAACTTGGAGAGTTTAGGAACTTAGGATCAGAATTGCTTACTTCCCATAAGAGATATTTTCAATAAGAAAGCAATTCATGACTTGATTAAGTTGGCAAAGATCAAATCATCCTTTTCACCTTATCACTCATGGGGCTTTTTAGCTTTTTCTTCATCTTGAGCGGTTGAAAGCCAGAACAACTTAGCGAGAGCGCTCTTCCCTAAACCTTTGTTCCACCATCACACCGGAGGTTTTAAAGAGACTTTTGCAAAGAAAAACACAAGACTCCTCAAGTGACTCTCAATTCGCTCATTTGTGCTTATACCTCTACCATCACTCCTCTCAATTTCCCTCAATAGCATAAACAAATGGGGTTCATAAATAGGAAACTTTTGTTTCACATATGCATTGCTTATCTTGTTGAGTCAAATCCAGGATCAATGAAGAATTAAATCATACACTCAATTGGAGTGTGCAAGTGTGGATATGTGGTAATGGAAAAAAAATGAACTCCTTTAGAGAATTTCTCTACTTTAGGAATTTTGCTATGAAGCTTGGCTCCCCCCTTTTTTTTTGCATGGACTATACAGTGTCCATAATTTTCTTTTTCTCTCTTTTTTTTTCATGGACTAGGCTTATGTCCATATCTTTTATTCTCTCATTTGGCTTTCATAGGGAGCCTAAGCCTTATGCCTAGAAATATTTTTGGAGAGGAGTCTCTTTGGAGTACTTTATTCTAGCGAACAAATGATAGGCATGTTGCTTACTTCCAGGGTAGAAGTATTGCATATGTGGTGACGTGTACGTGACTCCAATTTTTAAGAGCATGAAGTAAATCTTACAACGATTGCAATGAACTTGACAGAACTCAAAACAAATACACATGCTCTTTGTACGTGGTTGGAATATGGGGCTCTGGTAGGATTTTCACTCTTCATTAAGGAGTCTAGACTTTTGTTCTTTTTGAAATAAAATATCCGGGATCAGGTTTCACTTTGGTGAAGATAAAGCAACTCTAACTTATTATCTCATAGCTCTCAACAACCTAGAATCAGATTTAGCATTTGCTACTCACAAGTTTTAAGTTTCCCAGGAAGTCATTGATTTAAGCCAACAAATCCAAGGCACAAAAGACTGCCTTATTGAGACTTGAATAAATTGGGAAAGTCATAGCAAAAGTTCATCACTTCCAAACAGAGTTTCATTTTTCATTCATTTCCATTTTCACCATCATTTTTTTAGACAAGATAAAAGAAAAACAAAGAGAATGGTTCAGACAACTTACCTGTACGAGGGTCCTCCCCCAAGCTGGACTTTTCACTGCTGGCGGTAACGAGGGTCGTTCGGGTCGAAGCCTTGGAACTGAAGGTAGGCAGTTAGGTTCTGGTTGCCCTCCTGGATGCTGTTCTGGAGGGTGTTGAAGTTCTGTGCTGACTGGTCCCACCAAGCTTGCGACTGCTGCACATGCTGGGTCAACGTATCATCAATACGGTGAGTGGTTACCTCTAGGGTTCCCATGCGGTTGGATAACCCATCCATGCTGCTGTGCCAGTCCCTTGCCGAAAAGGAACGTCGGGCGTCGAACGGAGGAGGGCCACCACTTGAGCTGGACGACTGATGATAGCGCGGGTCTTGGGGATTCCATTGTGCGTGCGGCGCTTCATGCCATCCCGAACCTCCTGCCATGTATGGTGGAGGCGGTTGCGGCTACTCCCAGTTCGACCCTGCTGGTACGTACGGTGGGGTTGGCGGCTCCCATGCTGCTTGGGTCTGCGGCACCCCAGCTTCTCCCCGTCGGGACATGCTTCTTGTTACCCTTCCCGACACACTTTGCCTGCCTTCCTGTTGCAACTCCAACAAAAGTGTTTTGCATCTGTACAACTAGTAATCCGGTGCTGGCAACGGAATTCTGGTTGCACTATTATGATAAACCATAATAAGGTTTTGGTCTAAGGCATGAGTGACAAGGTGACTCTGAACAAAATGAGACTCATCTAGAGTAGGGCGAGGCTGTGGAAGGAACTCGACTCGGTAGCTATCCAAAAGGCCCATTGACTCAAAAATGCGAGTAACCAAAGATGTACATTCAATGGGACCTTGCCTCTTAAAAACACCCATCCATTGATCAATCATAAAAACAACAGGTGAGACTTTTATCTTTTTAACCATTGCATATAGTAATTTCAATTCATCAATGCGAACGGTTCGAAGATCATTTTGAGGAAATAGAGTCATAGCAAGCCAGCGGTGCATGAAACGAAGAGTGGGATTATGAATGTGGCTAGTTCTAGGGGGAGTGCCATCTGTGATACCCGAGATATCCCTCCAAAAGGATTCTCTCACAAAATGCCTCAAAACTTTATCAACTTCCAAGCTACAACGCTTGCTAAAACCCAAGTGGCTACTAAGCTGCCTCCACGAAACGAAAAACTCTTCCCTTAGAAAGCGAAAAGTAATCCCTTCCTCACCCTTTCTCAAAGTAGCAAGAAATTGGATTGTTAACAAACGACACCCATCCTCATTAATGCGTGCAAAATCCGACCAACCCACAGCACCCCAAATGGTTTCAAAATCAGTGGCCATACCTGATTTCTCCATGAGCTCGCTTGTGAACACACGTGTGTGATCAAAAGCGCGACCCAGAAGAATTTGATACGCTTCCAGTTCGTAGCCTTCTTCGATGTCGAGTTGATCGTCGGAGATGAACGCCCGGCGAGGATCATCTTCGTTTTGGTTGCTGCTGGAGCTGTCCCAGTTGCCATCTCCATTGCCACTGCTGCCGCCGCCTCCTGCGGATGTGGCGCCAGCACCGGTGTAGTAGTACTGGTCTTCGGAGATCTCTATGGAGTGTTGGCTGCTTATCCTTTCCTCGGAGCCACCGGCTGATTCCATGATCTCCGTACTGGAGGAGACCAGCTCAGTGCTTCCGAAATGTTGGCTCCGCTTTGAGCTTGACCCCTTCAACTTCTTTGCTTGCTTCACGACTCCTCTGACGATGTTCATGATTTCTGCACAGAGAACAGCAAGCAACAAAAATGACACTTGGAAAACAAAAGGATTAGCGTTAGCAAGTTAGTCGTCCAAGAGTTAGTCGTTCTTGCGGGGCGTGAGTGCCTCCACAAAAGTCGTTCTTGTGGGTTATGACACACCACGGACAAGCGTTCTTGTGGGATTTTGGTTACCTCCACAACACGTTCAAGAGTTTGAGCATGAAGATAACAGCACCGTTATGCAGAAATGAAGTCCATTTTTATTTGGGTTTTTAATTTTTATAATTTTTTTTTCAAACTTAGGAGCTAAAAACTTAAGAACCTAATAGAGGGAGAGGAGAAACTCCGAGGGCGAAACGCAGCTCGGGATGGGGCGAAGTGAGCAAGCTGCTGGCCAAGGCTTTTTATAGCCGGAGCTAACCTCCGATCGGCCGACCAGGTGGGGTCGGCCGACCCTCCCGCAGAGGCAATTTGGACGAGCTTTGATCATGCGCGCATTGGATACCCTGGCGACTGTAAAATGGTTGAAAACTTTGCAAAAGAGGGTGGCATGGGTCGGGCGACACGGCCTGGTCGGCCGACCGGTTTTGGACATGATTGAATGCCCCCTTTGATCGTTCTGATCCATGACTATGGTAGTGAGTGATAAGGTGCGAGTGCTCTGCAAAGGCCAAAGCTTTGAGTCGGCCGACATGGCTTGGTTGGCCGACCGATCTTTAGCTAGGTTTAGGCTTGCCCTTTGTAGAGTGGCACAAGGTTCAATGATGAGATGAATTCTGGTTGGAAAGAGTGAGGGTGGCTAGTGTTCCAAGGGGAAATTAAGTAGATAGCTCCAAGATTTAAAATTCAAATGCCAAAACAATTTGTGGAAAATTTAAACATGCTTGAGAAATAAATATGCATTGTGAAATAAACATGGGATACATACTGATGTACCTACCGGTGAGGACTCGATGTTTTTCGTCCGTCGAGTGCAGACGTCTCCAAGCTCATCGCCAATTGTTGATGTGTCATTGAAGCTTTAGCTGCAAGGTTAGTGCCACAAATGCATCCATGAAATTTGCAATGTTTATGATAAACAGATGCATCTACAACCAACCTTCTAAACATTTTAGAATTGAGGAACTCAAGGTGATTGTAGTCCTTGTATGTGATTGTGGCACAAAGCGTGGTAACCTCTAGAGATTCATTAAATGAGCATTCTTGTGGGATTTGAAACGAAAAGGTTTCATGCTCATTTATAGAATCCTATCGCTTACACTCTAGAGTCAACGCTTCAAGCCTGTCCATGGCCCTTGGGTTGTCCAACTCAAGAGATTCATTGTGCAAGATCGGGGTTGATTCTTGACTGTTGTCGAGAACAATGTCCCGAGGGCCATGGGGCCAACGCTTTCGCTCAAGCGAGGGTGATGGAAGTCGTTCGTGCTCATAGAGATGAGAATTCAGGGTGAATGGTGACACGAACATCACCTTCTCGAGTGAGCTATGCTTGGGAGAGGCTTTGCCTTTGGAATTTCTGGGCAGGAGATAGGAGTGGCAAAAGCAGGTTTCCCAAGCGTGTCATGAAGGCTCCCATGAGATACTTCTCCTCAGAGAAGCTTTTCTAGCGGATAGCCTAGGAGTAGATCAAAATTGAGGGTATCAAAGATGTGGAAATCTAAATTGACCTTGATTTTGTCTAGCATGATTGTCACGGCACTGAGTGATCCCCCGACATTGAATGATGTGTCCAAAGGGACAACTTTTGAGGAGCTTGTCGGATGGCCTTAGTGGAACATTTCCTAAGAGATTATGTGCAATGTGCCATGACATGATGTTGACCTCCATACTAGGGTTGAAATGGGCTTCTACGACAGCTCCCCTTATATAACATAGAAGGATTATGGAAGGTGAACTATTCCAAATTGCTTCGGAAAAGTGCCTCACTCCATCCGACCATTCCTCCTTTATGGCTTTCACGAGAAATGTTTCGTTGGAAGGATCGGGAGGATGAGAAAGAGGGAATGTCAAAGCCTTCTTGTGCCAAGCGTAGTCCGAGGTGTTTTCATGGTTTTCAAATATATTATCCTCAAATTTAAAAGGTAATCCAAAAGGCTGAGTTTCCTCTACCTTACTGGATGGTGTCTCAGGAGCTGGATCTGGACTGGGCAAGGCTACGGGTAAGGTAGGGGTTACTTGGATGTCTTCTTGCTTAGTTTCATCCATAGCAGTGGGAGAGTGCTCTCGAATCTTCTCCAGGACCTCTCTCGCTCTAGCCGGTGTTATATGTAAGAATGATGCTCCGACGGCTATATCAACAAATCGGGCAGCTTTACTAGTCAAACCGGACCGAAAATGCTGCATAAACATCAAGTCCGGAAAGCCTAAATCCATGCCAGTGAGGCACAAATCCTGGAATCGTTCTCATGCTGCCGCGATCGTTTCCTTCTCTTTTTGTTGGAAGTTAATAATTTCCTTCTGAAGGGCACAGATCAGATCAACGGTGAAGTACTCCAGACAAAACATGTCTCGTAACTTTTCCCATTCACCATTCATTACCCTAACTGTATGGTCATACCACTTCCTTGCCCTCTCTTTGAGAGAGAACAGAAAGAGCTTCCATCTACTCATTGCTTGCGTCACGCTTGATATGACCAGATATGAGCAGAGCAACTCGAATTCGTGCAAGTGATGGTATGGGTTTTCTCACCATCACGTCCTGAGAAGGATGTCTCCTGGACCATAACTATGAAAGCAGGGCGAAGCTCATAGCCATCTGTTTGTATAGGATTTGACGAGGGGTGCGGCTCCAATAATTCGCCCTTTGGAGCAGAGAACTCATGGATTTGGGTGAAGTCCATCGGTAAAAATAATAAAAGAAAAGAAAATATAAAATAAAAGATAAATGGGCAACCGTAGTTCTTAGACAACACAGCTACCGTTCCCCGGCAACGGTGCCAGAAAGCTTGTTGGTATTTCTTACAGTCGCAGTTAAATTCGCAAGTGCACGGATACCGTTGTAGCTTTCACCCGAAAGTATTCAGGGTATCGAATCCACAAGGAAAGAGAGGGCACTGTCTAATCACTAAAGTTGACCGGATCGATCGAGTTTATATGAAGGCTAGGTAGAGAGGATAACTTAGCACTAAGCTGGGAATATAGCGAAGGGAGTTCTCCTATGCTTGCTTTGGGCACCGGGGTATCCTAGACCTCTAGGAAATTGCCGGCAAATAGCTCTACGCCGTACCCGAACGTGGAGGATTACAAAGGACGGACAGGGCTGTCACCACCTGCCGCCTACCTCTACTAATCCGTGGGGCTACGAGGCAAACGAAGGTAGTCGATAACCTAAGAACCATGCTTAAGATATATACTACTACTCTAATCTTAGCTAGAGACTAGAGCACTTTATAAATAAAGCGACGAACCCACAAGCACAATAAAGAACTCAGCTTTCTATAACTCAAACTTAAATACTTAGTTGAAACCCCGGATACTTACTAAGGAGCTTGCAGCCGCTGAGGTACAAGTGGAGGGTTGCCGACACGCTGGGACTCCTCCAGACTCTCCCTCACTCTCTCCCTATTTCTACTCTCATTTGAGGAGGGCTTCGCCTTGACTTGATGCTCCAGCTCGATGATGATCTTCAATGACCGGATGCAGCTATTTATAGCTTGTAGAGGCGGATGGGAGTGGGCACGTGGAAGATGAGGACGAACGGACTCAGTCACAGGTCGGGCGACGTGGGAAGGTCGGCCGACGTTGGATCCACCGCCTTGAGTGGTGCACGGCGTAGATGGACTCTTGGAGGCGGTGGAAACACGCACGAGAAGGATGAGGCGGTTTGGCCTCTGGACCAGATCGAGCGACGGGGCACCGGCACCGATCGGGTCTATCTTCGGCTCAGTGACTGTACCGTGGGTCCTCATGACGGTTTCAGGTGGTATAGCTACATTTGAGTATGTTTAGTTTGTGAGGTGGGCCCTTCAATCCATGTGACATCCCTTTGGACCATTCCCATCTCTTGGATTCAACCGACATGGAATCAGTGGCTAGGATGGTCCTGGAGTGTGCTCCTTTGCTATTGTCAAAGATGGGCTCCATTGGGCTTGGGCCCAGGTCAGCCGACCTAGTGGGGTCAGGCGACCTGGCCCTGAGCCCAATTGTCCTCCTCTTTTGCCATTTAGTCCCTGCACTCACATATTCACCAAAACTTGTGGAATGGATTAGATATAAGCTCTATAGCTATGGTGAATGCATTTTTGTATATATTTTCTGTAGGAACTGACTGTCAAAAGTGATACTTAAGGACTGTCAACACGCCCGCTACGACTGAGATTATGGCCGACATGATCGCAGGGCCCAGCCGGATGACACTGATGATGTGGAAGAAGAGGAAGAAGAGTGCCACGCGGTTCATGATCTCATGGAGCGTGAGCGCTACGACCACCAGTACGAGCCCCCGTGGGACGACAGACAACCACAGCATCAGCGATGGGACGATGCCCGACTATGAGTCGAGCACGATCGGCTTCCCTGCTACGGTAGAATGCCATGATGTAGAAGACAACATCTTTGACGGCTTCGCCGCTTTCTCC
The DNA here is from genome assembly GCA_004135705.1 of Alloteropsis semialata. NCBI lineage: Eukaryota > Viridiplantae > Streptophyta > Magnoliopsida > Poales > Poaceae > Alloteropsis > Alloteropsis semialata. Next base: position 23,660,944 of record CM014278.1, on the reverse strand, counting down.
ACCCGGCTCCGAGCCATCCACTGGCCCAACTCATTTAAGCGAGCCCAAGTTGAAAAGTTTGACGGTCGCTCCGACCCAAAGCTTTGGCTCAAGACATTCCATACAGCGGTCAAAGCTGCCCATAGATCCAACGATCAAGCAGCTGCCTACTTCCCTGTGATGTTAGGCAAGGAAGCTTTGCTGTGGCTTGAGGGCCTCCCTCGAGACTCCATCAACAGCTGGGCAGACCTCTGCCAAGCCTTCACCAAAAACTACCAAGCCAGCTACACTCAGCACCGCACCAGATTCGATCTGGACAACGTCAAGCAGAAGAAGGAAGAAAGCTTCTTTGACAACCACAACAAGCTCCCTGACGTCGAGGATCGTGATGTCATCGACGCATTCAGGGGCGGCCTCTACGACACCACCTTCTTCCGCACCCTCTTCAAAGTCGACCCAAGGACGATCGACCTGTTGATGAACGTCATCAACCTCGAAGCCCATGCTGATGAAGCTGAGCAGGCCGAATTTAGGCGCAAGAACAAGCGCCAAGAGGACGACGACCACCTAGAGAACGCGAAACGTCATGAAGCACCTAGAGTACGCAGACCGGGTCCAGAACCCATGGTGGCACTGTCAGGAGGCAAAGGCCAAATGGAATCCATGTTCCTCTCGGTAGAGTTCCATGACACTCTCAACGACCAATGCCCCTTCCACAAGGAGGCGAAGCACACTCTTCGTGAGTGCCAGATGTTGCTTAAAGAGCTCTGCACTGTATCTCCGACCAAAAAGCAACGCTACAACACCAACGCGCGCTACAACAACCGCGGTCGTTACAACAACTATCGCCGAGAAGGTCATGACGACCGTAAACGCCGTGAAGACTACCACCACGATGATGATCGCGATCGCCGTGACGACTACCGTCATGGTGATGAGCGTCGCCATGACGAGCCAGCTCATCATGACGCCGTACACCACCAAGGCGATGAGCATCGGCTGGAACAAAGGAGCCGGCTCCTAGATATCGTTACAATGGCGAGTTCCAGCCGGCCGACTGCGAGGTGCATGTGATCATCGGGGGGCTCGACGCCTTCTCAAATAGGAGCAAAGAGCAGCTCCATAAATGTGAGGTCAAGATGGTGTCCACCAAGACACTCGAATACCTCTAGTGGTGTGAGATGTCTGTCGTCTTCAGCTGTGCCGACCATTGGGTCCATCTCCCCGAGCCCGGGTCCTACCCCCCTGTGGTTGCCCCTATGGTCAATCGGGTACTCCTCTCCAAGGTCTTGCTGGACAGCAGCAGTGCCCTCAACATCATCTTCACTAGTACCCTGAACAGTAGGGGTTCGACTACAGCCGCCTCCTGAACAACGACGATCCATTCTTCGGCATAGTACCCGGAAAGGCCTCCTACCCGATAGGCAGGGTCGTCCTCCCGGTCACATTCGGCACGGCCGGCAACTATCGCACCGAGCTCATGTACTTTGAGGTGGCCGACTTCCAGAGCTCCTACCACGCCATCTTTGGCAGGCCCATGTTGGCCCGGTTCATGGCTATCCGGAACCACATCTACCTCGTCCTGAAGATGCCGACGCCAAATGGGATCCTCTCCATCCGTGGAGACATCAAGAACTCATTGAGTGCGATGGGGAAGCTGTCTGGATCGCCGAGCTCTCTCATCAATTCAGCAATAGTGCTCTGCTGGCAGAGGCAGTCCAGAAGCCGACGCCCAACGAACCGGTGCTCCCAGAGCAACGCCCGAACCCCACGACGCTGGCACCCACGGAAGCACCCAAGGCGGTCAGCCTGGGCCTCAATGAACCAACCAAGACAACCCTCATAGGTCCCGGACTCACTCCCAAATAGGAAAGTGCGCTCACCTCCTTCCTTTGGGATGACTGGGACATATTCGCATGGAAGCCATCAGACATGCCAGGTGTTCCAAGGAAGAAGGCTGAGCACTCCTTAGACTTGAGCAAAACGGCCAAGTCGGTCAACTAGAAGCTGCGTCGGTTCTCCCAAGATCACAAGGAGGCCATTAGGGTAGAAATAAATAAGCTCTTAGCTGCTGCTTTTATTCGAGAATGCAAACACCCTGAGTGGCTTGCAAACCCTATACTTGTGTGAAAGCAAACTGGTGAATGAAGAATGTGCATTGATTATACAGATATCAACTGCTACAACCCTAAAGACCCCTTCCATTTTCCACGAATCGATCAAGTAGTAGACTCTACGTCTAGATGCGTGCTCCTATGTTTCCTTGACTGCTACTCAGGCTACCATCAGATAGCCCTCAAGACGTCCGACCAGGACAAAATAGCATTCATCACCCCACATGGCATCTACTGCTACACGACCATGACCTTCGAGCTGAAAAACGCAGGCGTCATGTACCAAAAGGCAATCTTGAGTTGCCTTGAGACCAAAATCGGCCGCAATGTCGAAGCTTACGTCGATGACGTCGTAGTCAAAACATACGATGACGATCACTCATCACTGACCTTTAGGAGACATTCAACAATTTGCGGCGCTTCAAGTGGAAGTTGAACCTAACGAACAATTTGTGGCGCTTCAGGTGGAAGTTGAACCTAACGAAATGTGTCTTTGGCGCCCCATCAGGAAAGCTCCTGGGTTTCTTGGTCAGCCATCATGGCACAGAAGCCAAGCCTATCAAACTCGATGCCATACGCAAGATAAAAGAGCCTACATGCAAGAAGGACATCATGAAGCTCACGAGCATGTTGGCAGCCCCGAGCCAATTCATGGGAGAAAAATGCCTACCTTTCTTCAAGATCCTCAAGAAGGTCAACAAATTCGAATAGACTACCAAAGCTAGAAAGGCCCGGGCCGATCTAAAAGACTTCCTGACTATGTCTCCAGTCCTCACAAGGCCTGTCCCCAAAGAGGAACTACTACTGTACATCTCTGCCACCACCTATGTGGTCAGCATGGCCCTGGTCGCCGAGCGACCGGAATAAGGACATACCTACAAAGTCCAGTGCCCTGTGTATTTTGTTAGCGAAGTACTCAGTGACTCTAAGGTCCGATACCGGCACCCACAGAAGCTGCTCTACGCACTCCTGATCATGGCCCGAAAATTGTGCCACTATTTCCAAGCTCATACCAACCGGGTCGTCTCCAACTTCCCGCTCGATGCCATATTGCACAACCGTGATGTCAATGGGAGGATAGTCAAATGGGCCATAGAACTCGGTGAGCATAACATCATATTCAAATGACGTGAGGCCATCAAGTCTCAGATCCTTGCCGTTTTCGTCGCTGAGTGGACGGAAATACCAACGCCGACTCCCACCGAATGACCGAAGCACTGGAAGATGTACTTCGATGGCGCCCTCAACCTTGAAGGAGCCGGTGCAGGTGTACTGTTCATCTCCCCGGAGGGGTAGCACCTCAAGTATGTATTGCAAATACATTACCAAGCCTCCAACAATGGCACCGAGTACAAGGCACTCATCCATGGTCTACGGATCACAGTTTCACTCGACATCAAGCGACTCATATGCTACGGCGACTCCAAGCTGGTCATCAAACAGGTCAACAAAAACTGGGATACAACCAAGGAAACAATGAGTGCATACTATGCCGAGGTCTGCAAGCTCAAAGCGCACTTCTACGGACTAGAGGTCCATCACATCATGTAGGAGAACAACGTCGCCGCTGACATTCTCTCCAAACTCGGTTCCACCCTGTTGACGCGGAAAATCGGCGGTCGTATCCTCCACGTGCAGCACACGAAGATCAGGGAGATCTGCTTCGCTCCAGTGCCAGTCTACACTCCAGTTCAGGTTCGCGGCGTGCCAGTCAATTTGACCTGAAATTGACAAGGGAATAAAACAGTTAAATTACTCTTTGATTGTGCCGGCTCTATTTCAGACGATGGAGTAACGTCGAATTTTAGCCAAGACCCAATCAGGCACGTGTCGGCCGATACCAATCGAACCTCAAAATCGGACTTCATTGATGACGTCAATCAGACCGAGTAATCGGACCTCAATCAGACACCGAATCGGACCTCAGAATCGGACCAATTAGGATCGGACCTTGATTGATATAACAGATCAGCCTTTGAATAATAAAATAAAGCATAAAACAAGGCCAATATGTAAAGTAATGGATCAGCTGTGTCTTTAAACAAGATATCAAATAATCAAAGTGTAAGCCGATACATTGTCCACCTTGCCTAGTTGCCAGTTTGACTCGTCTTATCGGACCATCTAACTATCCAATCGGACCACAGCCTTTTCAGAGAAATCTAGCTCCGACGTAGGGAATCTAGATTTCTCCAGCTATGATCAAATCAGATAGCTAGATAGTCAAATTCAACTTACCAATCTGACATCTAAACGAGATGCTCGCACAGGTGTTGATCAGATTAAGCAAATAAGCAGATAAAACATTAACAGGGTCGTTCTGATTCTAAGATATGCTACCAAACAATTAAGCAAGACCTAGCTCCGACGTAGGGAATCTAAACCGCACTTAACATTCAAATAGCAATAAGGCATAACCAAAGCTTCCTTTGATTAATCAAGATGAATCTAGCTCCGACGTAGGGAATCTAGACCAAGCATGACAATCAAAGATTAATCTAATCGTATTGCAAAGATCCAGCTCCGACGTAGGGAATCTACACCAGTACAATACTCAAAGAACAACCAGATTAAACCACAAAGCAGGATCGGACTTAGAACGATGCTGTAAGATAAATATTGCTTAAATCGGACCAAGACCAATGCTCAAAGCCGTTGAAGAAGTAGAGTTGATTCACATGGCGTAGATCTAAACCAATCTAGCAACTCCAAACAAACCGCAAAAAACTGCCTTTAGTAACCAAGATTACTCTAGCTCCGACGTAGGGAATCTAGACTAATCTTGATATCTAGCTCCGACGTAGGGAATCTAGACTTAAGGTGCAGTCCGATAAACGATAATCTGTTGAATAATCAATATTGATCTAGCTCCGACGTAGGGAATCTATATCAATCTTGATTATCCAGAGATAAATCGGTTGAACAGTATAAACGAGAAAGGGCGATGCGCCTCAATTCAAAGCCTATACTAGTTCGATAAATTGACTAACTTACTAGTAAGCCGGAGATCAGAACTGATGCAGCCCGTCCACCAATGAGCTTCGTCGGTAACTACTACTAGGGTTTTGGCGTGAAGCCGGGTTGTATTGATTGTGAGAATAGTTTTTACATTGGACGAGGGTTCATATTTATACCCTGGTCATGGAGAGCCCTGATCGGACCAGACTAACTTGCGAATAAAGTAAACTAAATCTAATATAGAATGGGACTCTCAATATGCCTTCAAAAAGGAAATAGTCCCCGCATCTGATACACTTCCTCCTCAGCCGACGCGCCTTTCCTCTTGTACTCGTCATCGGGTCGGACTCCTGCTTCATCGGATCCCTTCTGCATATCGGCTTCCTTCTCTGTCATCTTCGGCTTTGACCAGTCAATGGGTCCACTGCACAGTCTCAACCTCACCACGTCACCATCTGACTCATCATGTCAGGTGCGAAAATCTGGTGTCAACACATGCCCCCCAATTTTGGAATAAAATATCATTTTGTTCTAAAATTCGTATCTGTCATCATAACTCCTTCACCGATTTTCGTGCCGAAACTTTCCATCCTTGCACCATGTAGTTCCTTGATTTTCGGGCCATAGTTTTTCTTTCTTCATCAATAACCCGCAGAGCTTATCTTCTTCTTCCTCTCTCCCGAGCGATAGCATCTCTGACAATGAATAGCATATGGAACCCTGCATTTACCTCACGGGTATCCATGCGTCTATTGACCCAGACGGAACGACTCTTCAATGCAGTTCCTCAAAAGACGCCCCTCTCCTTCAATTACATCAGCTCTGAATCAATGACATATCTTCACGAGAATACTGTTCTTTTATTTGGACAGTTTCCACGAGCATCCCCTGGATCCCATTTCTCCTTTAATGCTTCCATCGATCGCCGGCTATAAATACCTGCCTCAGGTCTTCTTCCTCCACCATCCCTCAGCCATGGCGCAGCTAATATTCATGATAGAACACAAACTCCTTCTGTTTGATATAGGACCCTACTCCTTCTTCCTCCTCTGCTAAAAGAATTCTCGTGATGAAGTATAGGGTACTCCCCCCTTTTCCTGATCCTGCAATGAATCCAGGTGGAACCTCTGCTAGAAGAATCCTCGTGAGGTTTCTCCATGGTTCACCAAAGGGAAGGTTTTTCAGAGGGGTGTAATAGAGTGCCCTTTACAAGTTAGGGCAAAGCCACCGGTCCACCGGCGTGCTCTTCAAGGGACTGCATCCAGAGCGGATTTCTTCGACTCAAGGAAGAAGATATCTCCTCAAACTTGCGCTTCGTTTTGCCCTTCTTTTTCTAGTCTTGTTCTGGCAATGATGAACAAAGTACATCGGCGCCTACTAGATCCTTTTATCTTCTGAAATCCTTCTGTATGAGAAATATATGAATATATATGCAATCCCTTTTCCAGCAGCCTGCTCCGCCATCGAGCGGCTTGATGATGTAATATACTTTCTCTGTTTGTATATAGCCCTTAAGGCGATGCATATCGCATCGGCTCTTATTTTTTGTTCTTGAGGCGATTTTCCATCGGCTTCCAAGCCTGACGCACAGCATCGGCTTTACGAGTTTACCCAAATGCTAGGGTAATACTTCTTCAGATATTTCCCGTTTAATGCCTTAGGAAACACTTCTCCTTCAAGTGTTTGTAGAATATAAGCATTTCCAGGAACACATCGGACGACTTGATAGGGTCCCTCCCAGTTTGGTGACCATTTGCCGTACTTGGGATCCTTAGAACCAATTGGCAGAATAACTTTCCAGACAAGATCGCCCTCTTTGAACTCTTTCCCTTTAACTTTTTTATCATAATGCCTCGCCACTCTGAGTTTATTAGCCTCAATACTTTCGAGAGCGCGCAGCCGACGAACAGCCAAGTCATCGAACTCACTATTCATGAGTTCCATATATTCACCGGCCTTCAATTTATCCTGAAGCTCGATACGCCTTGATCCAGTACGAATTTCCCATGGAAGAACGGCTTCATGTCCATAAACTAGTTCATACGGAGAAACCTTGATCGACCCATGACAAGCCATTCGATAGGCCCATAGAGCTTCAGGAAGCACAATATGCCATTTTCTTGGATACTCCTCAATCTTTCTATCAATCAGCTTGATCAAACTTTTATTGGAGGCTTCAGCTTGACCATTGGCTTGTGCATAATACGGCGATGAATTAAGAAGCTTGATACCCATATCAGCAGCAAAATTTTTGAACTCGTCTGATGTAAACATCGTGCCCTGATCTGTTGTGATCGTCTGTGGAATTCCAAATCGGTAAACAATGTGTTCTCTAACGAATTCGATAACTTTCTGTGACTTCACCTCCTTCAAAGGAATAACTTCAACCCATTTGGTGAAATAATCTGTTGCCACTAATATGAATTTGTGCCCCTTACTTGAATGTGGAAAAATTTGGCCGATCAAGTCAATTCCCCATCCTCTAAACGGCCATGGCTTGATAACAGGTTCATGGCCGATGCTGGAGCCCTTTGAATGTTTTCATATCTTTGACACTCTTGGCATCCTTTATAATATTCAAAGCAGTCTTCTAAAATCGTCGGCTAATAATACCCATTTTTTCTTATCATCCATTTCATCTTGAACGCCGATTGATGAGCCCCGCAAACACCTTCATGAATTTCTCCCATTAAAACCTTGGCTTCTTCAGGTCTGATACATCTCAACAGAACTCCATCAATCGAGCGAAAATAAAGCACTCCTTCAACCAAGACATGCCTGATCGATTTGTAGCGTATTTTTCTAGAAGTCTTGACAGAAGAATCCCTCAAATATTCAATGATTTCTTTCCTCCAATCTCCTTCTGGTATCTCCTGTACCATCACATCGGACATAGTCCGATAGCTAGACGCTTTTTGTGCCAGCCGATTTGCTTCTTCGTTATGATGTCTTGGAACATGCTTAAGAGTTACCATGGCGAATTGACCAATCAAATCTCGGCACTTTTCAAAGTAAGATAATAAAGCATCCATCTTGCAATCATATTTGCCGAGCAATTGATTGATAATTAGCAAAGAATCTCCAAATACCTCAACAAACTGAGCGCCGATTTCTTTAAGAATCTGAAGACCCTTCATCAATGCTTCATATTCCGCCTGATTATTTGTGCATTTTTCAATTGGAAAAGCAAACTCAAACCTTGCCCCCCGAGGTGAAATAATAATCAGGCCGATTCCGCAACCATCATTGCAAGAAGAACCATCAAAGAATATAGTCCAAGGAACCGCGAAC